>WIQG01000060.1:0-600000 GCA_014925785.1 Mycena galopus ATCC 62051 | reverse complement strand
ACAGCCCATTAGTAAATTGGAATGAACTTTCCACTGCCATCAACCACACACCAGCCAATAATGGTCGCGGAATACTAAATTCAAGGGCACAATGGCACGAAGTATTAGGAAGCCAAAGGCTTCGTTTTTATGTGTAGAATCATTTGTCATAGTTCAATATCCTTCATTTAACAGCCTACAAGGGCCTGGGGCTGATGAATATCACTGCACACTAATCACAATCCGACAAATTCCCAAAAAAATCCAACATGTTGCCGTTGCGTAAAATCGCGCCACAATGGTACAGCGGTCGCGAGCGCATGGCCAGTGTTGCTGATGCTAAATTGGGACCGAGATACAGATCGATATCAAGATCATCGGTGATGAGTGGGATTGATTGCGCATCATTGCATCAGTCGCACTGCTGATGCAATTGCCATCAGTCGCACTCTGTAGCAGGGTTGAGTCCCATTAATGGGAGTGAGTTGCACTTTCTAAGTGCTGGAGTGGGACTTGTCCAGTCCCACTCCCACTAAAATCGTTGCTACTCCAGTCACGCGGACGCTGTTCGGAGATGAGAAATGACGCCTCCATGCCATCATCCTGATCATCAAACCGCCACAGCTTTTGATCGGCGCCTTCGTTTGCGTCCAAATTTGACATACGGCATCCTTGTAGGTCCTGTTCCATCTCGCAGAGGCAAGATCTCAGTATTTAACAGCACAATCCCTTGTATTGCACAAGTGGCCGGTTAGTTAGTTTGGCCGGTTACCCAGTCGGATATAGTACTCGTAATACCGTAATGATCGTAAGAAATCGTCATACGATTACGTTTATGTTCTCGGACAACGTTCTATACGGTTGTGTTGTGTACGCTATGGACTCACAATGATGTGGTCCATAACATGTTTGTAGACCTTAATCCAGAATTTGAGAACAGCCTTCTCCGATTGAATGCCGACGGCTTTCAAGTTATGACCGAGGATTTTTTCTATCTACCGGCCCACCCTGTCATCTTGTGAGCCCGCCACCCCCTCGAGCTCTGTGAAGTCTCGCACACCAACAAAGGCCTTCACGATCAATTTTCCCATCACCCACTCGATATGACGGGATTGTATCTTTGTCGAACACCACCGCAATTGCCCTGCAGATCTACTTTCTAATGGCCATCTCAGGTCAGATCGAGGCTGAGGCTGCGCCGAGTTGCCTTTCGCCCCCAAAATATACTACGTAAATCTGATTCACATTCCTACCCGCCGAGGTAGTTCCGGGGGGAAGCCTTACCAGAGCCTTTGACGGCATGTATTCCCGATTTGCCTGGAGCAAAAGATGTCTCTGATGTCCTGCTGGTGGCATATAGAGACGGTGGAATGAAACCAACTATGCGCTGTATAATACAACAACCTGTTGCGACAATCTGTGCTATGCTCAAGTCATCTATGAAGACTTCGCGTTCAATTCTGCGAGATTCTTTGCAGATTTGCTCGTTCCCCTGTTTCTTTTCTTGGGGCCATCGCACTCCCAACGCCTGATGCCCAAAGGCAAGCAAGCAGAACAGCGTACGCGGCACACAATTTGCAAGACCGGCATCGGAGATTTGTGAGTCTGGATACTTTTCCATTCGACGACCTTGATAGCCATTCCGTTTTCGGTGTCCCGTGTGCGTGACATTTCTTTGTGTTGACTTGCATTGTCTGCAGCCCTAATTCTTCACCGAGAAAGGAGCCCGGATCAAGCGGTAATTTCAGAGTCTCGGTCCTTCCAGAACACCTTTCTCCTGATCTCACCTGTAAGAAATCCGTGTTAAGTACCTCGAGAGACACGCAGCCACAAGGACAGACACGTAGTGCTGGCGTGTATCAGCGGTCTGTACTCCGGACGACGAGATAGATACGTGGGAGCGAACATTGACGTTGAATTCAGGGAACGTGTTGGTGACGTTTAATTGAAAGTTCTCCTCTCTTTTCTGATTCTCCATCCCTGCTCTAACAGTTTTGCGCTCGGGCATCTCGGCCTTGCGCCAAAATCTTGAAAAACATCTGAATAAAAGTATGTACCACACATGTAATGACCGCGAGAGAGCATACACCAGAGTACACCACGATTTTGGGATCAAATTCGTGAGAAACCGCCCAGCCGAACTACAGTGGATTTAGTGGTGGCAAGCTTAGGTTCGGAAATCGGTCCGAACCTGATCCGAACCTGAACCGGACACGCGTTCGGCGTTCAGGTTCAGCAAAAGCTTGAATCTGAACCGACGGTTCGGTTCAACGTTCGGGGGAGAACAGGAGCGTTCGAACGCCAAACCTGAAAATTGGTGAGGTGAGTGATTTTTACACGAGTTTTTCCACTTTTCGCGCGTGATTTACCTCAGATTTCATAGCCCCGGCATTTATCCACCGCAGAACATGATCCTTCCCTGCGAGGCAAACTCAATGCAATTTCGATGTTATTGGACGACGTTTTGCTGTCACGTCATCTTCGAGTGAACTTGCGCATGGATAGTTTATGATTAATAGGTGTCTCGGCACTAGCTACGGCATGTCAGTTACCTTTTTGCAACCACCAGAGCACTGAAAAATCTTGGTGTGGGATATTTTCAATGAGGTTTCAGCTGCCCGAGATGGCCGAGTGCTTCAGGTTCGAACACGTTCGAGCGCCGAACTGAACCTGAACGCACGTTCAGGTTCAGGGTTCAGGAGTTGCCCGAACCGAACGCCGCGTTCAGGTTCGGCGTTCAAGGCAAAAGGCCCTGAAACTGAACCGAACCGAACCTTGCCAGCACTAAGTGGATTTCAGCCACTGATTGATGACGTGTTTGGTGAGGAAGCTGAGCTCAGCCTCGGACACACGTAATTGTGTAGGTTGGCCCGGCCCAGGCCACAATGCAGCCCCTCCACTCGGTCTGCGGGACAAGCTCCGACAGCCACTGATTCATGTCCGATCTTCAGGCCTGATTTGCGTTCGCCGACAACCTCAAATCTAATGGCGGCCACACAAGTGCGCGTCGCGGACTCCTTGGTGAGATGTGGCGTTTGCTCAACGAAACCGTCAAGTGTCCCAATGGAGGTATTGCTATGAAATTATTTCTTGGTCCGCGTTCATGTCGCTCTTCAGGTCCACGACATCATGAAAGGCGAGTTTACGGAAAGTATGCAATGTAGCACTGCATGAGTGGCTGTCCTTTCAGAAACCTACGAGATACTAACCGAACATCCACTGGACTTAGATCACTCAAGACGCTGACTGGATGTGAACTGGCCGGTCCTCGAATGGGCAGGAGCTCCGGATAAAACCCTGCGGGTCCTGACTCCGGCTGACTGTGATGTGCGCTCCGAAAAAAAAACTATCGGAGGAAAGTGCACGATCTTCTGGTTCCGCACCTGGAACTGACAAAGTTGCGCCATATGCACGCCATGTGAGTATGATTTTGTTCGCGGGCTCAGACACCTGAAGTCCACCGCTGGTGGAGCCCTTGACCTCTGAGCCCACAAGAACATAGTCTTAACTCTCGGAAAAGATCTTCATGATCATTTAGTAGGGCTAATACGGGCCCCGGGAAAAAGCCGTGTCACGCCGTGCCGTGCCGTGACTGCCGTAACTTGCTCTCACCCGCTACAAACACTCTCAAGCTGCACTTCTCCCACCACTCAATGAATTAACCAATGAATTGCTGGCCTCACAGTATACATCGATATTGTACAATATTTACTCCACACTCAAGCTGTTGGACACTCCCGAAATTAGAGTGCGAAGCTTAGAAGGATTTCCCTCTTGCTTCTCTACCATCTCTTCCCAGACTTACCCCTTGCCCAGGCCTCACCGCAGAGATTTCTTCTGACTTCTTTCATTCCTTGTTTTGTTACTCGAAGTAAGTATGCTCCCTCTTTATCAGGATCCAGAGGTCTGCGGGCGTGTTTGCAGCTGCCTGGCACTGCTGCTAGGGTGTAATGAATGAGGTCATAACACTAGACTTGTGGATTGAATGTCTGGCTAAATGACTGCATGCCCTAAAAGTGAACCATGGTTGACAGTTCAATCAGTAACAGGACTGCCGACTAAATACCAAGTTGCACCAGACACAAGAAGTCCCAAGAAAAAAGTCGCAGCAAGACAAAACAACTGAACCAACACGGTAGTGCACGCCTTTGCACGGCTCACGCCACGGTAGTGCACGGTACGCCACGGCAGTGCACGCCACCGTGCACCTGTGCGGTGCCGTGCCGTGCTGGTTCATAATGTTCGCATATTCACCTATATTCACTACTATTCATCTGGTACTAGCCCTGGATGATTTTTTTTGAGTATGAAAAACCTTCCCACTTCCGCAATTCTGGTGCGCGCGCGGAAGTGTTGCCGTTTTAGGAAATCTCAATAGCGATTGAGAACTTTGATAGCCGTGCCTTTGCTTTTTTTACATCGACCGTGAGCGCCAGGTCTTCGACTCGGTAGCATGGTCTTTGTATGTCCCTGCACCTTTACTATTTAAGTTTGTCACTAACCCGTTCTCTTCCAGGGTTTCTTGTGGCATATGGCCCACCAGGGCATTCAATATTTTGCCGCACCTCCTGCGACAGCAGCACCTGTTCCTGGGGCGTGCAAGTCATTCCCCTTCTCTATCCCTATTGTCTTGAGTTCTGAAAATGTTCCCCCCAGCTTCTTTTGACCATGCTCTGGCTCCACTTTTGCCAATTTTCGATTCAACAGGTATTCTCTTCTTCCCGCCCGCCCCTTTCCCTCTCGCTATGTCTCACACACTTTGTCCGCGTGGATCCAAAGGGCCCAAAAAGGAGAAAGTGGTTGCTGTCCCTGTCGGCAAGATTGTGGCATCAGGGCCGGGTTGGATTACAGTCGACGTACCAGGCAGTGATACTTAGTGGATGTTGAAAAATCTTTGTATCCTCGCTGAACGGATCTGTGTCATTTCAATTCTATCTCTTTAAAGGAGGATCTAGGACGCTAAATACACCTATATCAGCGGGAAAAACGCGTATTTGTGGCCACGTTCACACATGAACACGAAGACAACCATGGAAATTCAAATGATGCCAATAAAATAATGATTTCCACTTTCCAACATCACTTCCAGGCACCAGCAACTTTCCCTACAGTTCATATGGGTACTCTGAGGTCTAATCCAACCATATTGGCCAGGTTCCATTTACTGGGTAATTACACTGATTTAGTATCTAATGAAACTAACCGTGAAGGTCAGTAAAAGTTGTGACTGACCTTCGGTTGGTCAGTTCGAAACATCACATTTTGATTTCATTTTTATTTCACTTTCTGACCACTTCCCTGATCAAGCCTGGTCAGGTCGCGTCAGGCTGGTCAGGCTGGTCAGGTGGATCAGGCTGACCAGGCCTGGTCGACCGTTATTGGTCCCAACTGAAGTTGATCAGCGTCCCCGGAGCCTTATCACCTTATCAGGCCATACATGCCCATATGTGTTCTGATCAACCAATTTTGCATTTTCCGACACAATAGGCGGCCTACGATAGACGGTTCCCTAGAGAATCAAACATGGCCCCCGTCGCGTTTTCTGTTTTCTAATGAGCGCCGCTGTGGTCGCTGTCTGAAATACCTCTTGGACGCCCTCGCCACATCTCGCAGAACATTCGACGTATGAGGCGTGGATTTTGTTTGCAACCGCCAGGCCCTTAATTGCTTGTCTCAGCCGCGAAGGGGACATACGTATATTGAACGCACCTCACTTGGTGCCAAAGGCCTATGTCCAGTCCTGCGAAGCTCTTTAATAGTCTGCGGATCCTGACGCAAATCGGTTTTGCATCCAACGAGAACGACGGGGATGTTCTTGCAGAAGTGCATCACTTCGGCGATCCACTAGCACCTCGCGACGTCAGATGCTGATGCGTATCACGCAAGCGAACCGAGAGCTCACCGCTTCCTTCACGTTGTCGAGTGAATCGGGGCTATCGACCGAAAAGCAGATAAGGACGACGTCCGCGTGGGGGTACGATAGAGGGCGTAAGCGATCGTAGTCCTCCTGACCGGCCGTATCCCATAGTGCAAGCTCAACCCATTGACCATTAATCTGTACGTCCGCGACCCAGCTCTCGAACACGGTGGGGACATACTCCTGGGTGAGATATCAACACCGTCTCGATGCTGACTGATGAGATGGATATACATACGTCGGGGAATTTCGACTTGGCAAAGACAGTCAATAGACAAGTCTGGGAGAGCGTAAGAGTGCGTGAATAGTGACAATTAGATCCGCAGAACCTACCTTGCCGCAGCCACCGTCGCCCACGATTACGAGCTTCCTTCTGAGAGTTGTCATGGTGGAGGGGGGAAGCGATTGATGGTGTGATTTTCACAACGTGTGTACATATAAGCGACAGATGCAAGGTGATTCTTATCAATGGCGGGGCCGCTGGGGCAGTGTTCGGTCCAATTGGAAGCTGTGCACCATAGGAGCTTTCTTATCAGCGTTTGGGCATGGGTGAACAAGTACGAAGGATCAACTTGGGCTACTTGAAGCATGGAGTTCAGTATAAACAAGACAGAACCTCTGCTTCGCTCCGGTTTGATGTACTTAACGAAAGTTGAGTTTCAAGGAGCATCAACTTCAAGTGGCAAGTGCCCATGGGTCGTCTACAGAATATCGAAGAGGAATTTGGTAACAACAGTAACAAGTCAGTGGGCAGGAAGAGCGCGCGCAACACACCCTTTGTCCACAAAATGTGGACCTAACCGAGATTTGCTCGGGAGTCGCCAGCCGAAGGAAATCCAGCACTGCTGCGCAACTCGAGAAACCCCGCAGGAACAGCAGGCGATGTTTTCAAGCAATTGTTGTCAGGCGCTAGCAAAGGTGCAAGCTAAACAAATAGACGTCGGAAACTCATGCGGATATCAGTAATGCGCTTGTGGAGGAAGTATATGAAAGGGCGGGGGGAACAGGAGAAGAAAGGCGGAGGGAGGACGGACGGAGTGACAGAATTTATTCATTCATCGAAGGGGTAAGGACTCGGAGGACAAAGTTCGGGTACCGACGTCCGTATCATTCAAATCGACATCGGGTGTGACGCGTGACGGTTTCAACCAATTCAACAATTCGGCAGGCCCTTCAACTTGGCGTGACGGGCCCGAAAAATTCGTCATAGTGCCGAGGCAGCGCAGGATCATCACACATGCTAGCTCAGAACCTTCCACAGTTATTTGAAACCTCGTTGAACCATGTTTCAGATTTCCAGCTACATTTTTTCTGGTATAGATTTTGCGCAGAAAAAGGACTGAGAAGCACCTTTTTTGTGTCACGGACTCAGAAGAGACTTATGCTTTCTAAGAGACCTGAACACCCCAATGATTTGTTTTTGAATTTTTAGTGATTTTCGACCATTTTTTGAACCTTTCAACCAATTCGACAACCGGCTACGTGACGAGCGTGACCTCAACCAAATTTCGACATCGTTGCCACGATGATCTACTTGCCCGCTCGCTCTCAGTCGCGTATCAGGAGTGGGTATTCTTTCTTTCTTTCCCTTGTCAGCTTGGGTCTTGGGCTGACAGGTATTGTAGCGGCTTTTTCGGACACGCCGACCAAGGGCTTAAAAATCTTTTCGTAGTAAATTTTAAACTAAGCTAAAACCATGTTTAAAACATGGTTAGACCCATTTAAGCCGCTGTAGAGCATGTATTGAGTTCCCGGGGGTGTCCAGGAATTCCCACTACCATCATTACTTGTAGCCTGGTCAGAAATATTTTTATAATTGGGAGGACCGTAAAAATCTTTTCGACCCCCCTATCCATTTTTCGAATCCCGACAGCCCCTTGATATCACTTAAAATCTACACTGGAATTTGCATACGAACTAAAGGAGGCGTCTTACGAATTTGAAGTCAATAGCGTGTAGGCATCGTGGCATCAAGTCCATCAGCATCATTAGAGTTCTTCTTGAAATTATTCGTCCCAACCATGCGTAGAACAGTACCCTCATGCCGGGGTTTTTAAAATGAGCTAAGCAATGTTGGAAGTGACGCCGTCTGTCGAAGGAACCATCTTGTGCGGCGCAGCTTCCCAGCCTCCACCGAGTTTGATGCAGCGCTGCTCATACACACGCGAGATCCGCCGCTGCGCACGGCTCCTCTGCCCGAGCTGTGCCCACTCTTCCTCTTTGACGCGCTTTCATACAGCGCAAACAGCATATCGCGGGAAGAGCGCCGACTTGGCGGGCGATGCCCCAAACGCATTCGGGTGAACGATGACACCCACGAGAAGAGATCGCACTTGAGTATGAGCTGAGCCTGCGAGTACACCGTGGGCTCCGTCGGTTCGTCGAGCATCTCGTAGGGGATCGGTACACGCGTAGAGCGATCGAAGATGTTCCGCGAGGAGGGCGGATAGAGGAGTCAGCTTGGGGTCGAATAAACTTTTCGTAGCTTGCGGGGACATTGATGCGACCTGCTTTAATTGGGGTAAAGGCCGTCGCGGCACGCGGCACACCTCGTACTTATGTTCTTTTGTAGCTAAATTTTTTATAAGAGGATTATCAGTTGAGCTGAATTGGTGACCACAAGCCTTTCTGTTCCAGAGTGCTAATTGAATATTGAGTGAGTTGATTTGATTTAGGAATGCCTAATTTTAAGCTTTAGGAGGGCGATAATAAAGTCATTGCTCGCTTTTGAGACCATCTAAATGGGATTTGTAAGGGTCCACCGAAAAATCTTTGAAACTCCAACTGGCAAATTTACTTTTGTAGTCCCAAACAAGGTTCAACCAAGTTTGACATTGAAGAATGCCAATTTTCACCTCTTTCCGGAGCTAGAACCAGCTCGAAGCTCGTTTCTGAGACTATCCAAATAGCTTCTACAACAATCCAGCAAAGAAACACTGAAACTCCTATGGCTCGGGCAGAGGCAAATTTATTTTCATTGTTACAAGCCTCAACCAAGTCAGTTGAAGAATGATGGATTTTGCGGTTTTCTGGGGCGAGAATGATGCAATGGTTTGTTTCTGAGACTATCCGAGTGGATTCTACAAGGGACCACCAAAAAATCACTCAAACTCCTATTCCTTGAGCAGTGGCGAATTTATTTTTCAAGGAGATGGACTTGGTCTGGATCCGCCAAAGATCAATTGAAGACTGGTGGTATTATATATAAAGCCAATAGCGAAAAGAGGATGGACGGGGATTTTGACTAAAAAAAACCAAGAAAAGCAAGGCAAAAATAAAATGCCTCCTATGAGAATTGAACCGTCGATGGGTAATAAAAGTCACAAATCATTAGATCCAAAGCTAATGAATCTTAGGACACTGCCACTATTCTCCCTTTGCACAGCCCCTACAGTTGCAAACCGCGAAGTGAAACGCAACACGGAAGCGAAACACTACCTTGTCCCACCACTTCACACCACATTACGAGCTCAAGATTTTAGCACATAAATTTACATTCTATGTAGTCAGATTACCCGAAAGGAATTGACTTAAAGCCTCCTGTCGAGCCTGCACTATCCAAGTCTTTCAACATCATTCATTTTCTGCTGTTTGGCACCAGAACAATATCCTATGTAGACACAAGAGGCCACGGTGAATTAGTTTCTTGACTAGGCTTTCAAGGTTGTAGATGAAGAATATCAATCTCCCAGAAGGCCAAGTTCTGTGACTAGCGTACACAGGCCTGTTTGCAACTGTTTCGCTTCTGTGTTATTTACTCACATTTGGCCTTTCAGAAAGAACAGCCTCGTTCTCTACAATCACTGCACCAAACCACACAGAATTTTGTCTCAGTGAGAAGCCAGGATGCCTTTTCACACACAAATCACAAAATATTGACCAATTGGGGCAATATTGAATTTGTAATCATGTGCCGAAGCCAACCGTTTCACTTCGCAGTTTGCGACTGTATTTTCATTGCATCGCGGACAAGTAAAAATTGAGGTGCGGAAAACCTCATTGCAAAGATATTACATAATAGAACGATTACAACAGTCGTAATTGGCGTGACAAAGGGAGACGCGTGGTCACAGTCTCTCACGGATGCCTAAATTTCGATATGCCTATTTCCGACGGCGAGAGACTTGATCCAGCCCTAAGGAATAAATCTCCAAAAATTAGGCACTACTCCTGGCATGTATAGGTACAGATCTAATTCCCTAGACCTCCAGATCACAATTGCTGGAAATTTGCCTCACTGAGATTGACACGAGAATGACAAAACTTTGAAAGGATTTCAACTCCAGAAAAAAACGTTGTGCATAAGTAAGCAAATTTCGTGGGCTCGCATTGAGTAATTGCATATGGTAGAGATGGTGAAGTATGGGCCTGAGTAACTACTGAGAAAATTGGGGCCACTTCAGCTGGATGAGGCAAGGCGGGAGGGAATGGGCTTTCACGTATTGTGGTGAGAAGCAAAGAGCAATGCCGCATCCCGTCACAGGACGGCAAACGATTCAATCTTCGACCAGTCCCGCGCGTTTGTGATGTTCGGATTTTTCCTCCCGTTTTTCAAATCTTGTCCTCGCTCAACGTAATGGGGAAATGTACATTTATAGCCCACTCTCAAGACAGCCAACTTCCATCGGATATGACCTCTGCGACACTCGCTGGAAGGAATTCAAACCTTGGAAATTTCCAAAGAAATTTCCCTCCCATGAGACTGGGCTCAAAACATTTCCGATGCAAGTTGACGTTGAGCGTACATAAGTAAGTGCCTATCAAGCTCTGTGTTAGCTAAAGGCGGTCTTGGCACGTCGCCAAGAGCAAAATCGGTGAGCTTCGCATGATGTTCTTTCCTCCGGGTTCAACATATATCGGTTGCGACCCATAGCGATTACCAAATTACGCTGATAATGATCTCGCCTCAGCTGAGCGCGAATTAAGTTTTTGCCGCTTACTGTCAATGGCAACAGGACCAAGAGATTGCAGTGGTATTGCGCCAAGACCGACGCCGTGATATAAACTTTCACAGCGTATGGTGCGCGTAATTCCTCCCTTCCTGAATCTTCAACGCAACTCACATTCTCTGCGCCAATTTCCTATTCATCATGGCCGCAAGACTTCCCCCAGCGACAAAGCTCTCGCTGACTGTCCGCAAGAATGGTTTGTGATATCTAAACAAGCCCGCGCCTCGTGGTACATCTCACCAACTGTGACTCTAGTTCGCGATGAATACGAGAGCAAGAAAGCTGAGTTCGACAAGGAGCTCTCGACTTGCTCGGCGCGTCGTGGACGTTCGATTTTGCCCCACTTGCGATCTACCCTTACGCCGAGTCGCAAAACTTCGCCAAGGATCAACCGGGGACAGTCCTCCGCCTGTAAGCTCGCCTCGTGTCCTCAAGGGAGTCCCACAGTCAAAGCTGACTCTTCGAAGGTACATGGAAGGCGCCCTCACGGAGCTGCGCCATGTCGTCGAAGTCTACGACGACGCAGGCAAGACGGAGCTCAACGCCGTCGTCCCTGCGCATACCATCCAGCTCGACGTCGGCGAGCCCGCGCAGATCATCCGCAACACGTACATCGGCGCGGCCGTCGTCGACGGCGCGCTACGCATCCTCTTCGCCGCGGACGAATTCGGCACGAACGCGCACTCCGCCTTCGGCGAGCCGGCACTCTTCCCGGCGCTCAACGCAGTGGGGGACGACGCCGCCGGCCTGACCTTCCTCGCGCGAATGGGCATCAGCAAAAACTACCCCGAGAAGGCGGACGCGGCGCACAAAAAGCTCGCGGGGATGCTCCAGCGCACGGACATCGTCCTCGACCCGAACTTTGCGGAGGTGTTCGGACGCGTGCGGGAGGAGAGCAGACGGCCTGGGAACGAGATTGTGGCGACGCCGCAGTGGGAGCTGGAGTTCGGACGGTCTGTGGGGAACTACTTTGAAGCGATGGCGTACCAGATAGAGGTGCTTGGATTTGGGACGGACGATATGCTGAGGGAGGCATTCAACGAGAGCGTGCAGAGCGGGGTGGTGAAGGTGCGGATTGTGGACGCATTGAAACGGTTGAAATACTGCGAGGCGGAAATTGAGGATGGTGTGCTTTATTTGCAGGTGAGCTCCTTTGCTCATCCTGAACGGCCTACTCACACAACTTCACCTCAGACGACATTGGGCAAGTGGGGATGGAACACTGATGGCGTCGGAAGTGACATTACTGACCTCCTGTAGCCGCTAATGGAGTAGCTATTATACTTTGACTTGAAGTTCTGCCCGCAAATAGAATTCTGCAAACACTCACCAAAGCTCTTCCTCGCACGAAGGCCAAGCATTTTTCTGCCGCCTTTGAACTTCATTTGGTTTGAGCGGATTATTGGGATGCAAACCTCAGATACATCTTGTCATACCCGCATGGAAGGCATGCACTCATCTCTGTTCATGAAGGATGGCATCTTGCCTCCTATATATCTGGCGCTGTCGCTTGGACCAGAGTTGAGCAAAGAGCTAGTTTGGCCAGAAACAACGGAGTTGTTCGCCATAGTGAGGATGCGCTAGTCTCACTTGTAGTCAGACTCCACAAGATTTATGAAAGTCGATAAATCTTTTATATGGAGTCTGATTTCGTTGGCATGTCCGATCATGGACCTGGGTTTTAGAGCGACACGTGATTACTTCCCCACGCCCAAATTCGGACAATCTCGCCTCACCGGAATTTTGGGAACCTGCATTATTTCTGAATGAATTCGGGCAGGATAACGGATCGATTTTCGTCTTTCAACGAAATAAATTGGATCCGAAATGCACTTGAGAGGTGTTATTTGTGTATTTGACCTGAAATGGCAATGATACACGAGAAAGACCTCAAAAATTTCAGAGAAAATTTCAGTGTCTGCTGATAGCTCTTAATATATACTCTATGTAGTTGAAATGGCTTCTAGGCCGTTGCAAGTGGCCAAATCCCGAGTATCGTCCCGATTAGGACGTGGGAACTGGTCACGTTTTCCATCAAAAACCCAGGTCCTTGATCGCACCCGCCAACAGATTCAGACTAAGGATGCGCAGTGGTTTAGAATCTAGATAGTAAAGAACAACAAAGTTTAACACTGAACAAGGGGGTGCCGGCCCGTGAATGCCGAACCGTACCCTGGTTGGTTGGTCGGCCGGCGGAGCCCAATTTTTTTTTTTTCAGTAGGGAAAATTTTGATGTTCACTGGTGTTCAGAAATGTTTTCTGAGCAATTTCTAAATTGATTACAAGGTCTACCATCCACTTTGGTTGGTCATTTAGAGTCTGGACTCAGTGCAACCAACTAAGTAATTACAAGAATTGAAGGGAATAACTGGTATTTGAGGACAAATGGGGTGGCTAGCTATATGGGATGCACAGAGAATTTTTGCCAGAAGGCTGCTACCTAACGGAACACAAGAACCGAGACTTTGATTGAGCCCAGATAGACAAAACTGCCGATCAAATCAATGGCAGTGCCCGTCCCATCAATAACGTGCTCGCAAAATTGCCTTATATGGAAGTCACATGGTATGACGTGGTTGGTTGGTCGCCAGAAAATCTCAAAATTCCAAAAACCAGCGTATGTTCCGCCATTCACAAAAAATTACCCCCTTGACACTGAAAAAAAAAATCCAAGAGAGTGCGGCAGGCAGGAGTAATGTCGATCCTCGATAATTCTCCACATTGTCTTGGTCAGCCGACTGTTCTCTCTCGTTCGCAAGCTCACTCTGAGTGCAAGCTTAAGTACATTTGCGAAACATTTAGTTCTGGAGGACGGCCCGATCGGACCGGGAGTCCCGGGCCGCGCCGATTAGTTCTGGCAGCATCGAAATCAAAAAGTTTCTGAAACCGAATTGTCCCTGAGCTTTTCTACTCTTTTGCAAGTTATCTCTGTGTTTCGATCATTCGTTCCTTACTTGGAATTATTTTCTGGCAGCATGAACAAGCTCGCACTATAATGGGCCTCGACTGCGGAACAAACACGGACCAGAAAGCCGATCAGTGGCAGTACACTCGTGCCTTTTGCTTCCAACGTCCATGGCATCGACTCTACTTGCTCTTCCTTCAATGAAAACGACACGCTTCTCCATTCGACGCCATGCCAGAACATCTGTTGCTGTCCTTGCTCTCGAATTGACGGCACGCGCTCAACATTCCTCCGTCCCCTGGCGATTGTTCCGTGGGATTACCGCTGTGCGTCTGAGTCTGTAGTCTCGGTTGTAATCTGGATATGGATGGGGAGAAGGTCGTGCGGTTCGAGCGGTGACGAGGCTATGGTTAAAGAAAATAGCGCAGACAGACTACGTGCGTCCGCTTGCCGTTTTTTGAATCTAGATGCACATGCGCCCAACGCTGGATACCTCACACCGCACGCCTCGTACTCGTACTCGGCGCCATCCTTCGCCTCACCCCTCGCACGCCCGTGCCCCTCGTGCTGTAGTCTTCTTCCCACCGAGATTGAGGGAGTATGTCTCCGCGGCGTCCTTGCCTCGCCCGCATCCACTTCTTCGCTGCCCTTGCCCGCGTCATCCTTACCTCTCACGACCACACAGGCGAAATCATCGACATTGCTTCCACCACGCCCGCCGGCAGTCGCACCCGCCACAGCATCCTCTGCGAAGCCCAAATGACCGCCCGGGAGAGGATTCGATAACGGGTTTGGTGTACATCGGACTCGTGAAACGCTGGCGACTCACCAATCCCTCTCCCCTCCCATCCCAACACCCCCTTCCGACCTGCATTCCCAATCCTTCCCTCCTCGCACCCACCCCAATCTTTGACGTCCATCGCGAACGCGAATGCGAATGAACGCACTCATTCTCCGGCGCAGACTCCTCGCGATCGACAGGGACAAGGTGCGTAGCCTAAAAAGAATCGTCGTGACGGTGGGGTCGGGGTGAGGATCGTGTTTATACGTGCGCTGTGCCTGCGCGTGCGTGGTGCCCATCCGCGTGACGACGCCCCCCATCGTGTGCATTGCCCGGGGCCCGTCGTGCGTCATGCGCGCGCTGTCTCACCCATAAATCGTACGTCTCCCGCCCGCCAAGGCTCCTTGTGCGCCGATCGACCTTGAATGCAGCCATTTTGCTCATCTCCTCTGCGTCACCACCTGCACATCTCTCCGCCCGTGACTCTACCCGGGGCGGATTCTTCTTCCGCTCCCCTCCTCCCCTGCGCCTCTCGCTTATCTGTGGCGTGGATCCTTCTGTCCACTTGGGAGGTGGATTCAGTAGACTACAGCCGCCGATAACCCGGGTTCTCCCAAGAAGAAATGGCGCACGGTCGCTGTGCTCTTTGGGACAGAGAGATGTTGCGAATGATTCGTGCGCATTCGGGATGCTTCGAGGCTGAACTCTCGACCTCCTATATACATGCGGGTTTGGGAATGTGTTTCTGGTTTACAAGGACCGTCGTGGGAGCGCAGTTCCGGTCATGTCAGAATACAGCCTCGACGCAGCATTTCGCAATATCACTCGCTCGCGGTCAAATCGGAGTCCGGCCTCAACACGGCCAAGTTCACCCGTCTGAAGCACCGGATAAATCCAAGGCGGACGAGTCGTGGTCGGCAGAGCAGCATCGTTTTCCTCCACCACCACCATCAGTTATTCCACTTGTGCGATGCATCCATCTCCTCGGGTCTCTCGCAACGAGCGTCTTCCTCGTGACTTCCGCTTTTGCGCAAAGCATCGTCGTCGGCGCACCTAGCTCTGGCCCCAATATCCCGCTCAGCACGTTCAGCCTGACCGTTCCAATCGAGCGCCACGTACGCGCCAGCCTGCTCGCTCCTCAGATATGTACACACCATTGACATGACATGCGACCTCGCTCCAATGTACTTTGAATTCCCTCTCGTCCTCGAAGGAAGTCTCCTTTGCAATCGGATTCACAGTCTGTGACGCGATCGAAGGCTGCGGACCCTCAGCGCAAGTCCTATAAGTACAACGGGCCATACACACCAACCCTGCACACGCCGACCTTCCCCGTCCAGCTCAGCAACTACCAGAACTTCACCTTCCCATCCCGGTTTTCTGCTCCTGGGCCTGTGCAAGTATTGTGCATTTCTTCAATGTTGGGGTGAGTTAGTTTCTGGAAGAAAGAGCGGTCTCGGGAAATCGGTTCACAATTATTCATTTATTTGTCTTCAGGCTAGCGAGGATATTCCCTTGGTGGATACTCTTAGCGTGGACTTCAACGTTATGTGAAGCGAGGCTGGGACTTTTACATAAATCACCTGTACATCATGTATGCGCTCTTGGTTGAACTCCATTCTTCCGCCACCCCTCTTTGAGTGCGTTCATTTTCGGTAGACCCTGATCCGCACATGTGGAATGCCTTGGGTGCAGGTTCACCATGCGCTTGAAATAATGACAGAGCCTAGTTAGTTGAGTGCCAGCAGGAGGAAGCAAAGGAATCCAGGCGTTCAAAAGACCCACACCGAGGGGAAGAGAAGCGACCGCTCTTCAAGCATGAGGGCGGCCCGAGCGTGAAAGATCTAGCTCTTTCTTTGCCTTCGGTAATATCTACACGGGTTTTTGTTCTCCTAGAGCGCTCACAACCGTTTTGCTAAAGCCCAAAGTATCACTGTGCCTCCTCCCGGGAAGCCACCGGCCGGTTCCACGCCTGGTTCAGTGCATGTTATAGAGCAATTTACTTCCAGGGCACGTTCACGTTCCCTGATTTTTTTTCGTTCATCCCGCGGGACCACAGTTAATTCCGGGCTTTCGATATTGTTTTGGTATCGTTCGATGCCAATTCCTGACTCTCTTGCCGGACAGAGCGCATTCGAAATGCCTGCTTCAAGCTTTGTGCCGTCGGCGGCATGTGGCTTCGGTGATGTTATTTCACAATCGATTTGGACACGAGGATCCTGTGGCATCCAACAGTTTTCCGCAACTGCAAAGTCGATGTAGCGAGTAGCTGAAAACGCGGCCGTAGTCGTTTGCGACACTCTGCAGTAGGCATACATCCCTTTCGGGACTTCTTCCTCTCAATTTCATCCTGCGCTGAAGATAAGTCAAGTGTTGGTAGCCGAGCCATATGAACTTGATTCGGCAGATCTGAGTTGCCCAGGGTCTCGAAAGCGCAAGAAACGCGATCATCCATCGCCTTATGTTTCAGAATCCGGCACCAAATTCTGGGATCAGATAGATAGACCCAAGAGCTGGAAAGAAGTTCTCCACGTTCGCGTCCAGAGTGAGGGTGTAGTCAGGGGGCGCAGGAGGCGCTGTATGTGGTGATCTGAGATGATCATGATTCCAACTTACTGGTGGGGATGAAGATATGAGCCAGATCGCCTGCTTCTCGATCTACCTAGATTCGCCATATATTCACATTCTTCATACACCTTTTCACAAATGCGAAAGATCGACGATGACGACACGTCCGGAATTATACCCTACGCAAGCCCTTGTTCCTTGGAATGCCGATGAGCGTATCCCTTGCTGATAATCAGACCATATCCAGAGCCGTTTGTAGTGAGGATCCGATTCTGAGTGTAACGAAAGATAGTCGCCCGCAGCCCCCAGTTCACAATTGACTGATGCCGATTCCAATCGTTCGAATGGATTGTAAGGCGGTATCAAATCCGGGAAAGATTGAGCTGGAACGTGATTATGAGAAGAAGCTGAGAAATCTTGAACTCTCGTACCAAGGGCAGTTTCTGTAAATTTCTTTTCCAGGTCGCCTGTCACCGCATTCCATATCTGGACTGTGTTTCGACATGATCTCGTTATTATCCTATCCCCTGGAGTTATGAATACCACCGACCACACCCACGCAGAGCCTCCTACGGGCGTAGTTACCTCGTTGACGCTTCCGCTCCATATGCGAACCGCTCTGTCTTCAGCTGAAATTACACGGGTGCCGTCGGGAGAAAATGAGACACTCGTAATCATGGAAGGATTGGCCGAGAATCTTTGCTCGGTCTGCCCAGAGTCCGCATTCCAGATTCGGATAGTTCGGTCCAGAGATCCCGAGACCAGACGTGATCCATCGGGAGAGAATGCAATTGATCTCACCGGTTGAGTGTGTCCGGCAAGAGCATGCTCGAGTTCTCTATTTCTTGCATTCCAAAGCCGTATGATATATCCGTCATCATAAGCTCCGGCTGCCATGCGCCGCCCATCCACCGAAAATACCACAGTCCAGCAGTATTTGATGCTATATGTCCACTGTGTTTCACCCGTATCTGCTGCAGATATCTGGATTGTGCCATCCTCGGAACTGGATAGGATGCGGGCCCCCTCGAATGCGAATGCGATCGAGTACACTGGACCAGAGTGCACTCGAAGCTCCCGCTCATTCGCCGCCAACTCAACGTTCCAAACTCTGATTGTTGTGTCATGAGACCCAGATGCAAGGCGGGACCCATCAGGTGAAAATGCCACAGCGGTGACCGCTTGCGTATGCCCCACAAGGCTTCGTTCAGTCTCGGCAGTAAACACTGACCACAATCGAATAGTTGTATCCATTGATCCGGAGGCTATTCGTTTTCCGTCGGGGGCATATGCCACACAAATCACTTCATCACTATGTCCAACGAGCTCGTGTTCCATCCGGCCCGTGTTCATGGACCAGATGTAGGCCTTGTTGTCGCTACTGGCTGATACAACATGGGCCCCATCCGGTGAGACGGCCGCACAATTGCATCGCGCGCCGTGACCTAGAATCCTCTCGCACTTGTCCCAGTGTTGTGGAACACCTGCGAGAACGCACGGAGCGCTGCCCCTTCTGTATAATTTTCGCAAGCTGCAATCTATCGGAAGCCACTCCAATGCCGAGTGATACACCTCGCAGGGATATATGCTGGCGAACGTGAAGATTTGGGGAAGCATGCGGCGAACGTCGTCCAGGACGTTGTCAATTTCATGGAAATTGTGACTCTGCGGGAAAGATCAGATTGGTCGGTGCCATTTCTCAGGAGCACGTACCGAGACAAAAGAGATCGCTTTTTGAAGGGTATCCGGGGCGAGATGCATCTGGCCGATGACGCTGAGGCACTCAAGCCAATGTAACACGTGTGTCCGAGTCCACGCTGCTAATTCGGATATAAGATTTGGATCCACCTCACCGGGGATCATTGAAGAGATATGACTCCCCCAGTGAATGGACGCATAACGTAGATGCGCCGGGACGGAACGTCGGAGGACTGTCTCCGCAATTGAAGCAGCTGAATCCGATCGTGTGATCCCACACATATTGTGATGGAGCAGTGAGTTCATGAGCTCGATACATCGCAGTGCAAGCGCTGCATGATGTTTTTCGAGAGCCAAAGCGTTGTCTCCTGATCTACGACCATCTGTCATGTAGTCCGGGAATGACGCATGAAAGATGGTGACTGGAGCGTTGGAGGAGCTGGGTATATCGAGAACAGAGCGGAAATCTGCCAGTATGAATTCCAAATCATCTGGATCTTCTCCAAGCAGTCCTGAGATAGCGCTGAGCGTGAGAGGTTCCCGAAGAGTTATTATGGTCGCCAATGCATGTCTTCTCACAAGCTTCTCGTCGGGCTCCTTTCCTTCCCAGGCAGCGTTGATAATTTGACCATATAAAGCATCGATCGCCGCGGTTTGGATCTTTGTTGGAAAGGAAGCGGAGAGGATATTGTCAAGGCGAGTCTTGATTTCCTTGGGCGAGAGGGTTTCCGCGGACAGATATTGGACGACGGTAAAAGCGAAAATAAAAAGTTGCCCCGTTCGATGGACTAGATCCGTGATGCTTTTGGTGGTAGGCCATTCCGGGGAGCGTATACGGCGGGAGATGTCGCCCAGATTTTTCTTGAGATACTTCTCCACGTCAGCCGACACAATCATGTCTTCTATGTCGCGGAGACGGAGATGACGAGCTACCCCGTCAACATTGAGAGCTCGCTCAATATGCAGCTCCGGTCGGCTCGTGATGAGGACTTTGAGGCGACTGCCGATGAGGGAAGGGCTGGATCGAACAAACAACGCTAACAGCTCCTGGACGATATTGCGACCGGAACACTCATCCAGAGCGTCGATTACGACGACTGGTATTAGGACGGTTGGAGGGAGAGTGAGTAGTGGGTGCATAATGAGATTTGTGAACTGGATGCTCGGGGAGCAGTGAGAGAAAGATATGCCGGGCGCGAGTTTTATGGCCCGGATAACCGCTTCTGCGAATTGGTGGGAATGGTACGCCAAACGAAAGGCGATAGAGGGAATAATTCCCGTGACATTGCTGCGGGCTTCGGATGCACGAGAGCAAAAGAAGCTCGCGCCGAGAAGTCCCTGGCTATCAAGCACGTTGGCGAAACTGCGGGCAATCGCGCTTTTGCCAGCGCCGGCCATCCCAGAGAGCAAATAAATGCCAGGACTATCGCGTTCGGTGGCCCACACCATGAGTTCCGTGAGAACACCCACGCGAGTACCTGGCATGCACTTTCCATTAGAATGAACGTCGGCGAAGCTTGAACCGGGGACTGGACACAGCTTCTCTAGCACATCTAAGGAGGCAAATCCACCCCGTCAGAATAGTGCTGCGAGGCGAAAAACATCCCCACAGAAGTCATGGAATTGCGAAATGAGCTGTGTATCACGAATTAGCATAGAACTAAGAATGGACCAATGCGCACATTCTTCATCTCAATTGCTTTGGCTTCGTTATTCAAGGCTGTATCTGTCTGTTGCCGAGGTCAATGTGGCCAACGGTCACCTCTTACGAGACGTACCTGAAAGAGGGTGATGAAGAAGGAGACTGCACGCATAGATTCAAGAAGGTCGCGCGCAACCGGTGAATTAGCAATGACATTTCGAACGCCTGGAGCAAGCTTCGCTTCGATGCGCCGCGCTTGTTGGGCAATAAGCCTGAACTTCTATGAGTGCTTGCGAGGTAGATACGACAAGCACAGACGCAGTCATGCCACTGATACGATTTTGTGTATCTTCATCGGTCGTCCGCTCCTGATATTGGCTCAGAAGAGTTGATAAAGCTAATATCCGTCGACCCATCATTTCCAGATCATCTCGTGCATCTGAAATTTCCTTCGAAAGGAGATACATGGCAAAGAATCAATCAGAGTGAGATGTAAGGGTCTCGGTCCACACACCTCGATTTGTGCTAGGATACGAACGAGGGCCGACACGGCCGATTGCAATGGAGGGAAAGCAGCGGAGGCATCCTTCAGCACTGCGAGAGCTTGCTTAAAAGCTTTCCACGCCAGGTTCTTCCATCGTGATCCAGGATTCGTTGAGCGTGGAGTATCCTCTGCAAGAATTGTCGAAAATGCATTGGAAGGCGTGATGCTGGGAGGGCTAAGCTCCAAGATCAGGTTGGATTGTTGGCCTCTCATTCGAGGAACTGGCTCCTTCTGCTCAGTATCCGCAAACTGAGTTGTTTTCGATGTAGCGAATGAGGATGACATGGCAGATACTGCAGTCGCAGCAGAGAGTTTATCGGTCATTGCATGCGAGCCAGTCTGAGTATCGACAGCTATGGTGCAAACTTTGAGCTCGCTGCTTGTGTGAATCGCTGCTTCGCCAGTGGGGGACTCCGATTCTGCTACGACATTGGCACTCAGGGTACCGTCTGTCGCACGCAATTTTGATGCTGGAGCCAGAAGCAGAGAGCGAATCCTCGACGCTGGGATGAAACTCGCCCTTGTCTTGCTCTTGTGGACGGTTTTGTCGAAAGGGCTCATTGCAAGGATAGTGGATGCGGCGAGGCGGTGATTTGGCCCGTGACTGAAACGCGTAACTACTAACCATCGTCACCCAGCGATCGCCGAGTTGCGGCATAGATGAGGTCATGAAAGCAGATTGAAGAGTGGACAGTAGATTTCTAGTATTTTCTGCTTCGGGCCCAGAACAAGAAGCAGCGGAAGCAGGCAACAAGCACCGGAAGCGAGTAAGACCTCAGCTTCCACGTTCCCGCGCTTGACCGAGCCTCACGGGAACCGAGCAAGACCCGTACTAGCCTGTACTTCCGTGGCTGGCTGTTCCTGGTCGCCTTTTCCGAAACAACGGGCCTGGTAGGCCTGGTCCCGGCATAAACCGGATTACTTACAAGTTTTCTTTTGGGTTTTGAATTCCAACTACGTACACAAGAAACTCTTGAAGCCAAAACAGCCACTGTGGTGTCTGAATTTGTAGTGCGAATCTTGACTTGGGTGGTCCTGCAGCGCACTTTCTAGTTTCACCCATTTCTTACTCTCACAAATGATCATTTCAACTCAAAGTTCGTCAGCAAGGCAAGGACAAACAGACTGACTACCAAATTGAGGAGATGGAACGGCGTAACACTCGTACTTGACTCCGCGCTTTAATTACCTCACCCGTGCCCCTGGAAATTCAAATCAGCAAAAGAAAGAGAAGGCTGAACCTGCTTATACAACGGAGTCCACCTGCCTCCACACTTGGAGGAGTCTGCCTTGTTTCACACCTGGAGCTGTGAAGCGACATGTCGGTGCGCAAACGCGGCGTGGAGAATTCCGTGCTTGACGTTCTATCATTCGCAAAACAAGACCTGCCCGCTGCAGGCAAGAAAATCAATGACATGGAATCAAAATCAATCAAAGCAGCGGGGCCTTGAATACGCCGAGGATCTTGAGGTGGCAGAAAGTCAACGCTGCGCAATTTGAAGCCTAAAGTACGGCGGCAGCCTGCAAACAGGTTAAACGCAGAACATGCATCAAGTCTGAGTCGCGCTACCGGACCCTGAATTTGCACGAGGAGGGAAGGAAAGAATCCGAGGACGCAAGTCGATCTGAAATTAACCGTTCTTTAAGCAAATGGCTCCTCGGCTGTGCTATTCCCCCATATATCCATCTCCTTTCATTTTTCCTCTGCTCTTCCTCTTCCTTTAACTCCTTTTGTCCTCAATTTCCAGTGACATCGGACACTGCCTCTTCATTCACTGCTGCCCCGCTGACCCACGTCCAATTAACTGTTCTTTAACGATTACCTCGCATGTCATGGTACATGTTTTCACTCATCCCTATCTAGCGTATCCCCTCCTTCTGACTCTCCCCGTCCTGCTCTGTCGATGTCAAACCGTGTTTGCACAGCTCAATTTTCCATACGGAAGGCTCATGTGACTGAGCAGCTGGCCGAAGCGCAGTTTTTTTGGCAGGACGCTGTGATGCTGCCTACGGCGCAGCCTGATGATTTTTATCAGGCCGGAGCCCACGTAGTGTCCTCGGCATATCTGGCGACATAAAACTAAGGTGATCTGTGTTGTTCAGACCATCTATGATTCCCCACTTCTCTTCGCCTCAATACATGGACCACAGTAATCATTCGGAAAAATTCTTGCCTGGGCGACTGCGTGCCTCGACGTCTTTGAACACTTCTCTCGGCTGCCTGGCTCTGCTATGCTGGGTTTAGTCCCGACTAATGTCTGTGGAATTGGGAAATTGTTGGTGTCATTCAAGTCCCTGGTCTCCATACTGAGCTCAACGAACCTGCTGTGTGTAATGATCTGCAACCTTTCCCGGTCACCCAGGTGACTTTTTTCGACCATCCTGGCTCGGGTTGGTTTTTTTTGCGTTGCTCTCACTGCAGTTTCCGTCGTCGGTTCGTCTGCGTTTATATGTCCAATTTGCCGGGGTATCTTATTCTTACTGTTGATCAACTGAAACTGCGAGTCCGCGAAATCTTTGCTGGGATCCGGCACCAATTCCGTGTGCTGCGCTACCATTCCTCTGTGTCAATAACAACTTCCCTGAACCAATGCACAGATCGTCACAACGAACCGGCAATTTTGCTCTAACTGTAGCTATACGAAGCACGATCTCTGGTTCTGGTTAAGACGGTCCTTCAATTCACTGCTGTAGAATTCCTACCTTTCTAGCATCGAATTCAACTCGCCACCCTCCCATTTTGAACATGTCCCCGACGCATGTAATGAAGAAAAAGGTTTAAGAACCGATTTTTTGTTTCCCGCCGGTCACTCGACGCGTCGGAGGCATGTTCCTTGAGGTGTTTGACCTGCAACGATGACCTTGATCGGGACTAATTAATCTCGACCTGCCGCAGACCTTGAATTGACCTTTGCACCGAGGCCGGGGACCGGAACGCTGGCCTTCACATCTGTTCGTTGAACGTTTGTGTTACACTTCCTTCATAGTTGTGGAGACGCCTCATCAATTATATACTAAACTGTGACTCTTTATCTACACATTTTCTGCTGCTCACTCACGTACTTTCATAGCGAGAGTTTTGATACCATAAATGCCTACTTGGCGGTCTTCCTCCAACAGTCTGACGACTTGAGCTTGAGCAGCTCCCTATCTTCATTGTTCCCTGCGGAGTTTTATTTCCGCAGAGTGTACTCGTATCTTGAATGATATCGATTTTTCTTACTCGTTCCGAGCTGCCGGAGCGAAGCGGCGGCATGACTTGTTGCTTCAAGTCATTTTCTGTGGAGGCATAAGATGGAATGCGTACAATCTGTTTCGACTTGATGGCCATGCTGCTATCGTTCCACTAGCTACAGGCAAGACAGTAACTGAATTAAATCAAGTAGACATACTATGAAATTCACCGATGTATGGCCGGTTTCTTGGTCAATAGAGACCCTGTCCCAAAATAGAGCATTTGCGGTGGAGCCACCCGGCGCCACCAGGTGGCTCTTCCGGCATGCAGTGCCGGGTGGCTACATCAGTTGGTGGCTGTTTGGGAGAACTCATTTTTAACCCTCTAAGAGCACTATGCATATGCAGATGGGTGCTCGTATACATGTGAGCACCGGAAATTAATACAACAAGCCATATTAATGATATTTTTATCCTCTTCTTAATTGATAGCTTTTAGAAGGGCAGTAAAGTGAAGCTGGAACTTGAGAATGGCCTCCTGAATAGGTAAAGCAAACAGTATGGCATTAGAAACTCAATACACGCTATAATGAGCAGCCACCCTAACAGCCACCAACTGACGTAGCCACCCGGCACCGCATGCCGGATGAGCCACCTGGTGGCGCCGGGTGGCTCCACCGCAAATGCTCTAATGAAGTGGGCTTGTGGACCGAGTTCAGAGAGAGGTACCGGATTCGAAGGTCAGGTGTGCGAAATGGAAACAAGTAAAGAGCCCACTTCTTGTTTAACCAGACCAGAATATGTATTCAACAACACTAGTCGCACTATTGAAGGCCCGTGACTGAATAAAGGCCGAGACTGAAGACCATGACTTACTGAGTGCTAGTCGGAGCGCAATTACTACCCAAAAGACATAAGTCAGGTTGAAAATGAGGGCAAGTCAACCATATAGTTCAACCAATTAATGCAATCACTCCGCTCATTCTGTTGATGGGCAGTTTACTTTCCTACTTCATCTTTATTTCCCTGTACAGTCTTTGCAATAGTTACTATCGTAGCTTAAATCTCTCAATTGGATAACTATTCTGTGTGTCAACCGTTAGGGTACGTTCTATTCCATCTATGTTTTATATTCTTACTTACTGCGGACTTGTAGACTCGGACTACTCCCTGTAGCGTGGCCCAGGAGACCTTGCCGCTTCGCAAACATATCAACACGGACAGAAGAAAAGTACGTGGCATGAGAGCTGAGAATCAACGGGCAGCCTGAGAATCGAAAACACTACACCCACACAGGATTGCACTTGCCGTCGAAGAGTTTCTCGTGTCCTTCGCCGTCGAATCCGTTGACATGGGGTGTCTGTGTTCTTGGAAGTGAATCAGTCCCAGAAGAGCCCCAAGTTCGAATTGGAATACACCGTCTGAGGACATAATACTGAAATGGCGTATGAAAGCAAAGAAGAATAGATCAGCAACTTCAAGAAAATATGAAAAAAACGGTGGTAGCGAACCAGGGGAGCCCAATAACCTGAAGACTAGGCGCGGCGGCAGGAGCTGAGAGGGTTATATATGCTGTGGCGGGCGAAGTCTCGTTCCGTGTCGTCTTGCCGTTGATCGCTGCATGACGCTCGTCGATCGCAGCTTGTAAATGCAGAAGAAAAGGAAAACACAGTCAGACCCAGGTCAGGTACGTCGGGCATATAAACTTACCACCACGGCCTTGTTCACTTTCCCGAGGCAGCTGGCCTCCATGCCATTGTCGCGCTCCTCGTCGTGGATCTCCGCCGCTACCTCCTTCTTGCAGTGCAGCAAGATGCCGTCGATGCGTTGCGTCTCTGTGGGGTCCACTAGCGCATTAGCACTCGTAGACCAGCATCGCGGTACGAGGAATGGGAGGTAGATATATATAGGTACACTCACCATGTGTTCCCTCCAAAGTTCGTTGCCTGCGGTGACAGACGAATGCCATACTTCAAGCTGTGGCACTGGGTACACAGTCCAAATCATGTTCACTGTACGCCCGTTCGCCCCTGGATGGCCCACCGCAGTCGTGGTCGATCGCGTCTTGTAGGTCCCGGATGCCTCAGAACAAGATCGCCTGTGGGCCGCATGAAAATGTCTAGTTCAACTTGAGATGCAGAAACACACAGAGAAAAAGAAATCAACTCATCCGATATTCAGCTCCTTCTTCAAATAGCTGCAGACACTCCACATAAATCAATAGTCCCACCCGTCGAACCTAGGGCTTGAAACCGTAACGGATTTACGGGACGGTTATAGACAGTACGGGTCCCGTACCGCAACAGCACTCACAGCTGAGTTATACAGGACGGGTGAGCTCCGTAACAGGGGTCAGCGCCCGCAAAATCATTGTGAGCGCTAGATTTTGTTTGCTCAGCGAGTTAATTGAAGATAAAAAAGGAGATTTAGCGAGTCATAGAAAGACTCACCGTCTTTAATGGAAGTCGATATATCCGACACCGACACCCAGTACGGCCGTAGATGGGACGGTTCCCGTACCGTACGTGACTGTGTCCCCGATACGGTACGGGTACCAGCCGTCCATGCCAAACGTACGGCCGTCTGCCGTTTACTGTACGGTTTCAAGCCCCAGTCGAACCCGAGCCTACGCGCACCATCGGCAGCCGCGGCGGCGAATCCAGGTCCGCCTCCGTCCCGGGACACCCAGTCGCGCGACCCGCCTTGCGTTCGAGGCCGTGAGTGTCGTTGATGGTGGTTGATGGCAGCTTAGAAGCACTGATGGCAGGCACCGCCCGCCCGAAGATCGCCCGGCCGATGACCTCCGATGACACTAGTGAACTGTAACTGAGCTCAGCACTTCTTCGCTTCCTATCTCGGCTGCCAAAATACTAGCAATCTACTGTGGACTCCAGATTGAATAAAGTCTACCTGACACCTCTGAAATATGTACTTAGTTGCGGAATGAAACAGAAAGTGCGGCTGTCCGAGATCCGTTTCTGTGCTCAGAGATTTCGGGGTCAGGCAATATGGTTTAATCGAAGCTAGACAAGAGCGCGGCGCGTGGCTTCGCGGCCCACCACTTCGGACCAGGACCTCTGACAACCCAGCCAAATGCCTGATCCGGGCGCCTAAAAAGCGGGTAACGAACGAGGATTTTTTAAGGGTTCCATGAGGCAAAAACGGGTAACGAAGAGCGATTTTGGCCGGGATTCATGGGGCCAAAAACGGGTAACAAGGGGGGCGTTGAAGCAGCCTGACAAAAAAGCGGGTAACAAAGGAGGGTCTGAGGTAGGGTTCGAACTCAAGACCACCGTGTGGGAGCCGGCAAGGTGCACTTTGGTAACCACTCACCCAACGGAGCTGTACAATACATATAGTAACTTTATTTCAGCTCACCTCTAGACCGGCCATGCTCTCCAGTCGAACTAACTTTTATCTTTATCAATTTTTATGCTTCCGGGTCCCGAACAAAGAGCGTTGCTATATTTTTGTGTTGTGCACACTCCTCGCAACCTCTCAATGGCATCGAAACTACATACGTCGCACACAGCTGAATGTATTTGGGATTTTTTCGGATTTTTTGGATTTTTTTCGAGATTTTGACATGCCCAGGGGCCAAAAGCGGGTAACGAACGCCCCCCTGGCTGAGCGTGGGGCAAAAGCGGGTAAAGAACCGGGGTCTGAGGGCAATTTTTTTGCGGGTAACGAAGGGGGTTTCCGAGATCAGGCATTTTGGTGGATTGTCGGAGGTCCTTTCGGACCCCGGTCTACGTGGACGCGTTGAACTCATGACTAGAGTTCTTTTGACAGAGAAGCGATGGGGGCGTTTAAATTTGTGAGCCGGCGTGCCGTTGGTCAAGCTGGGAGTGCGGAAGAGAAATCCCCGATGGAGACAGTACCACTCCAGAGTTCAGATGGCAGCCGACCCTAGTGTGAACGTAAGAAAAGAGGATCCGCACACGTGGAATGCCTGGGGTCCCGAGTCCTTGCATGCCGCGTCTGTTTGAGGTGCTGAAGGAGACGGAAGGGGAGCAAGCCGGGGTTCATCGTTGAGATCGGCTGCAAAAACAAAAAGAAAAAACACGAGAAATCCAGGAAAAAGCATGGGTCCCGACGGAGTCGAACCTGCACCACAAACCTGGGGTAGAATCAAGGCGTGTGATGGATCAATACGAATGAAACGACTCAGACATTGTCTTGATGAAAAGAATTTTGGTATGATGGATCTGGGACCCGTGAATTACACATTTCGTGACCGATATCTCGGACAAAATGCGTGTTGATGCTCAAGGAGAATATTATTAGGGCCTGATCGGGTGCACTGCCTGCCGAAGGCAGATCACCCAAAAATGTGGCATATGCTTGATGGAGCATATGCATGAGTCAAGGCGGAGCCGACGGGTGTTCGGTTGGCAACCTGCCATCTTTTCCTGCCTGTCACGTCTGCCTTCCCTCCTTTTGGCGCTCATTTGCTCATCTACTCCGCCTCCCCGATGGGCAGCAAGAAGGCTAAGAAAACCAAAGACACTCCAGACACTCGATGCACCTGGTCCGACTCCGACGATGTAATCCTTGTAACCACTTTGCAAAAGTGCAAGCAGGACGGCCTCCAATCTGACGGCGGGTGGAAACCGACCTTCCTTGTTCTTGGGCCTGAAATTAATTCATATCAGATACAGTCCAAAATCACAAATGGATGGTGTACTTCTGGCTTACAGTGCCCCATTCCTTCAAGTGGTATCGAACACCGCGATACGGGGTCATAAGAGCGTCGCAGAGAGGGAACCCTGCATCTGCGAGATAATATTTACCTGCAGGAACAGCCAAGTCATGCTCCCGCGCATACTCATAAATTAACGAGTCGGCTGCACTGCCTTCCCAGCCACTCAAAATATAAATGAATAGCATGGCGAAATTGCAGGCAGCAAGCACATTCTGGCCGATAAAACCCTTCCGGTTTCGATAGCGTGCCATCGCTTGCTGAAGAACCCAGGCATGAAAGTGAGATCCATCGATTGCGCCGACAGCGTCTCGAAAATAAGGATACAGTTTCGGATTGTCCCTTATTTGAGGTGGGGTGTTGTCGTCAGGAAGATGGACATGTTTCTTGTAGAATGCACCGATGAGCAGCAAGAGGACAGTATAAACAGATCTTTACCACCGTCAGCACTGAGAAAAGCAGATGAAATGATATATACCGGTGTATCGTATCCGCGCTGCGCTGAAATCGCTCCTGTAGCATCCGGTTGCTAGTACCTGTGCGGGCGAAATGGAGAAAAGTCGCTAGTTTTTCGTCCGCAGACACGTATTTTGTGGCCGTCAACCCATAGGATAATTGGAGCTCCATGGAGAGGCGAGAGAAGACATTTGAACTGAAGTTCCCGGGAACTTCAGTTCAACGACCGCCGGCTCAGAGCCCATAGCGAGCCATGTACCTCGATAGATATACCCAGAACTTCAGTTTTGTCGCAGCTAAGCTCAAGTTACCATGGATCTCAAGTTCGCCGGATCTTGAGTCATAGATCGAAATTTAAGGAAAATAATTCAAATTAATCCGTACACTAACTCGAGTCCCCATGAGAACTCAAGTTTGCCTTGTGGCAAGCTGAAATTCAGTCGCGCCGATGACCGCCCCCTCTAGTTCGGCCAGCCGCGTGCAGAACTTGAGTAGTCTGGTCCCAAAACTCCAGCTTGGCCCGGGGCGCACAGAACTCGAGTCGTGCGAACCTCGACTCGAGTTCGGCTCGCCGCGCGCTGAACTCGAGTTCTGCTCCTGAAACTCAAGCTTGGCCAGGGGCGCATAGAACTCGAGTTCGGCTCGGCGTGCGCTGAACTCGAGTTCTGCTCCCGAAACTCAAGTTTGGCCAGGGGCGCATAGAACTCGAGTCCCGCGAACCTGGACTCGAGTTCGGCTCGGCGTGCGCTGAACTCGAACCGTGTCGAAGTACCACTCGAGCTCACTGGTATCAACGAGCTGTTTCATGTCGTGCATCGTTCTTAAGCTGGTGTAAGATATCAAGTTGTCAGCGGACAGCATTCTGACAACCAGCAGGAATACGAAAAAACTGACTTGGTGGTGTTCATCCAGTGGCAACCCATCCAAACAGCGATGGGGTCGTTTCGTGTCGTGCACCGTTCCCATGCTGGTATAAGATGTCAATTCGTCAGCGAACAGCACTCTGAGATGCAGCAGGAATACAAAAAACTGACCTGATGGTGTTCGTCCAGTGGCATCACATCCCTTTAGTGACGGGGTCGTAAAAATTTCGTTCATCGCCGGTGGTAGGGAGAATCATGGCCAGATCGCACGAGCCGTCGAGAATTAACGGGATGCAAGGCCGGGTGGCTTGGAAGGACGAGGTGGAGGAGGACAAGGGGAGTGACTGATGTGACGTGCACTCTTCCAGGCCGATCCAACGCTTTGACATGGTGGCTATGATCGCCTAATTCTTTTGTCTTGCCGCGTGGCGTCGCGTCCTAACTCATTCTAGGATTAATAACTGATTAATGGGATTTAACTCAAAATCGGACTTACCTGTACACCTGCGGATGATAAAGAATTGTTGATGTAAATTTCATGTGAAGTAAACCCTTCCCCAGCTACCCGCTCCATCCAGATATCGAATTCACAGTAAGTAAATTTCGAGTGGCCAGTCACCCGCTCGGTTCCAGAGATCGAATACAAAAGTGTAAAAGTAATATTCGAATGTAAAATTTCGAGTGGCCAGTCACCCGCTCGGTTCCAGAGATCGAATACAAAAGTGTAAAAGTACTATTCGAATGTAAATATTTCCAGCTAACTTGAACCGTGGTAAATTTCTGCTACTAGAAGTCCTTGTACGCTCGATGAATATCCTAGTAGATGATGGTCGACACCCATTCCTATTAATTGGTGACGATGGACTCACCAGTTCGTCCATCCACTTGAACACCTTGTCGCGCCACTCATCAATTTTACGTGCCAACTCGTGAAAATCGGTCGCGGAAACCCAATCGTGATGCGCCCCTTCGGACTTGAAGATCACCTTTGCGTTATTTTGAAGCCGTTCGTACATTGCCGCTTGATTCCGAGCGTATGTCTCTGCCCCTTTGGACGTCGAACCCTCCAGGGCCTCAGCACGTCGGTGCCATACAAGAGCGTCGCGTCCAAACCTCGCGATCACACGCATGAATTCTGCGTGTTTCCGTTCGTACTGTTCTAACCAGCGGTACATCTCCGCTTCAGCGCGGAACCACTGGACTCGCTCACCTGTCCAGTAATGAGACAACTTCGTGATCGATGTTAATTCACTCACTTTCGCGCTTGTAAGCCGCCAATTTCGAGTCGTCCAACCCATCCCGACCCGTGAACCCTTCTAGCCAAATCCAGCCATCGGATTGGTTTTTTTTCTTCTTCTTCGTTTTCTCCGCGGAGCGGCGTGACTTGCTCTTCCCAGACTGTGTCTCCGACGGCTGTGGTTTATCTTCGTCTCCATCATCTTCTTCCTCGGACGTCGACTCCTTCTCCGGAACGATATCCTTCACGCGCTTCGGTGCGCCATGGGGTTTGAAAGCAGCTGGGGAGAATAAATTACTCGCTAGTCGAGACAGATCTTGGCCATGCATACCTTTCCGCTTCAGGATCTGTGTGCCCGCTTGCATCTCGGCCTCGAAGATATCACTACTACTACTAGGGTGAGCACTGGTGTCAAGTGACGTCAAATCTCTGGTCGATTTCGAAAGCTGTGTACCGTGTGCGCCGCTCTGTAGGTACCATGCAGTGCCATCGAAAAGTCGCGAGTCGCCTTTCACGCGGTGTAGGTGAGTCTCCTTCCGTCGCGTGTCGGCCCAGGTCAGCGGCGGATAAGGTTTCTTCGCGTCCTTTGCCATGTAGCCAAGAGTCACCAGGGCCGCGCGCGCAGTATTGTACATCATGATCTCGAATGTCTTGGCTAGATGGGCCTTCTCAATGCTTCGTTGCATACACGTAATACCTGCTTGCCCCCGGTAATCCTCCTGCCGAGCCCTGTTGGTCGCCGATAAGGCCAAAGTGGCCGCTTGAACTGCGAAAATACCGTGGTCGGCCTGGCTACACCGCAGCTTTGTCTCCATCGCGCTCAATTCAGGCATTTCGGGGAGAGCATCCTCGACTCGATGCTTGATTAGGTAGGACGGGATTTGGACCGCGGTCAATTCGGGCTCCTCGAGGTCGAGTGCGCTGAGCTTCACCCCAGGAAATAAAGTTCTTTGGCGCTCTCTGAAATCCTTGAGATTCGAGTTTAGCTTGAAGATACAGCTGTAACTTGAGTTCCAATTTAACATGCTGATAAGTTCTATCGGGGAACTTGAGATACAGCTGTAACTTGAGTTCTCACCGAACTCGAGTTCTCTATATACCCTGAGGTATATGGCTCGCTATGGGCTCCGAGGCGGCGGTCACTGAACTGAAGTTCCCGAGAACTTCAGTTCAAATGTCGATAAAGAGCGACCAGAACTTAAGGTAACCTCATCCATTATCTGTAGATGGGTGTCCCGAAATGAGCTCGTTGAGCCAGAGCTGCCCAGTGAGTGACGAGGTATGCATAGGAATAGGATCGGGGCCCTGGAGGCACAGAGACGCGGTCACCGCTGCCACAGCACACAAAATCACAGCAATATGCCTCTTTTTGCGCTGTCTCTCGCGCTCCTTCTCCTTTTGGGCGCGTTTACGCGCTTCGGAGGCCTTGCGAGCGATGGTGCGTGTCATAGCTGGGTTACTTCCAGCCATTCTGTGCCGAGAGAAGCGTAGAACGCGAGAGGTATGGAAGAAAAGTCTTGTTTGATGATAATTACGATACGTGACTGATGTGACTCTACGCGTCAAGCATCTGCCTAGCGCCACCGGGAGCAGAGCCGAAAGCATATGCCATCGGCAGGCAGTGCACCCGATCAGGCCCTTACGGAACCGCAAACTCAGTTGTCGCCAATGCTGAGCACCGATCGTCAGTGGTCATCCCCTACCGAGCGGGAACATATATGGTTTTTGAACTTGCTGGTCTGGAGCATGCTCCAGTGAGGGTGAGCGAATCTCCGTAGCGTGAGGAAATCTCGGAATGAATAATGACGGACCCGACGGAAGGATTTCGGGAAGAGAGAAACTAAGAAACATACACTCCCCGTAGTGGACTTGGAAGCATTGCATGCGTTCGTGTGTTGCTATATTCCAGAAGTTGTGATAACCGCGAGACCATCAACTATGTCTCTCGAGACCGCGAACCGGAGAACCGACGCCGAGTGCGGCAGAGTCAATAACAGGAAATACGTTGGGAATTCTCGTCGATTCAAGTCTCCGTGAGTTAATTCCCAGAAAGATGGTTGGTCCGGGCCCCGGGGATTTCGGCCTGCAATTCGAACATTCCAAATTCAGGGTTTGTGTTGGCGCCCGATGCGGCTGAGTAGGAGAAAAATCACTATTTACTATTCGGATAATGAACGAGCATGGTTGAACACGGCGCTGCGGCTGAGGAGGAGAATAGGTAATCAGCACTCGATTGACTTGCGTCCGAACCGCCGCTATCCGCCGATTGATGCCGAAGTCAGCAAGGAAGAATTAAATTGGTGATATCTGAATGTACATGTATGGCAGGGAAAATTCCCCACCTCGAGGGTGTGTATGAGATAAGGGGAACGGGCACTTAGGAAAAATCAATCCCAAAACTGAGAGAATTGAACCCGCGAACCTTTCGATGAAAAGGGCGTAAACAGCCATTAGGGCAACGAGGCCATATAGTTGAGTAAGCTAGCAGAAACATTGGGCATTGCAATAAGCTGTCTTCACTGCCAGACTGGAAATATGTACATATAGAACAGTGGTGTATGAGGTCAGTGTGGCGAAGGGGTGGGTGGTGACCGTGGTGTGGCGACCTGGGAGGAGGTGATAATCATAGCAAAGAGAAAGACGCATGTATACGGTCTTCCAAAGTTCCGGTTGCACGGCCATCAAGGTTAGCCGCAAGTGTAATGACATGCGCGGTTGATTTTCTGCGGACTTGGCTCGATCGACTGTAATCCGAGCCATATGCCATTAACAACTCATCGTTTTTTTGCTTCCGAATTGTCCCTGCGCTTTCCTATTCTTTTGCCAGCATGAACACCTCCAGTGCGCTGAGACGGATCGGCCGAACAAACACGGACCAGAAGGCCGATCAGTGGCAGTACATTCCTTTTTGCTTCCAACGTCCATGGCCTCGAATGTACTTGCTCTTCCTTCAACGAAAACGACACGCTTCACCATTCGACGCCATGCCAGAACATCTGCTGTTGTCCCCAAAGCTTCATCCAACCCCACGCGATTGTTCCGTTGATAAGCCGTGAATTCGCCAACACCTGAAAATTAACGTTTTCTGGATTTCCGTTGCGGATACGCGCACATCTGGGTCTATGACGAGTCCCAAGTCAGTAGACCTGGAACTACAGGCTAGAAACCAAATCCGGAACCAGTTGCGGATGAGTATCCAGAAAACACACATACTGGGTGCCTCCGACTAATATGCCGCTGGTTCTGGATCCTACTGTCGTACTATGGGCAGGAGGTTGCGGATAGTCCAAACGAACATTGGGGAATAAAATATCCATTCTGTGCCTATTTGTGGAACTCAAAGCAGGTGCATCTTGAATGGGTTTCAACATTATTTGTCCATGCTTGTACCAATGAGGCGACGTGCTCGATCACGTGATGACCCAGAACCTTTCAGACCGGAACGAGCCGGATCCGGATGTGGTGTCATACACCCATCAAATATCGATCGGCTTAATATGGCAACCGAGTTCGAACCCAATTTAGGAAGAAGGTCCTTACTTGAGCTATGAAGGGGACCAGGGTGTCTAATTGTAGGCAAAAGACCCAAGGTTCCGGATTTCCAAGAATCCTTTGAGGGACACAAGTAGTGCGCCCAAGAAATCCAGAATACTAGGACCACTCGGGTGCCAAGTCAAGGCCCCGATCGCGTCAGAAATAAATCAGACAAATAGGGAGCCTGCTCAACCATGTTCCACCTCGACGGGTAGACGGTCTAGGGTAGCTCTTGGGCTGCACACAAGTTCAGGGTGTCTACAAAGAGGCATTTTGAAGGGCTATCCAATTTAACCACAATGTCTGGAGGGACTAATCCAGAACTAACATTTTCAGGATCTAAAATAATCAGTCAGCAAGCTTGGCGATCGTTATTTCATATTCTCGAGTCACGGACATGGTTACACCGATGATTAATGTATTATGTTTGTAGAGTTATTTTTAGATGTACAGTATATAAGGTGGGCAGCTTGTAGGGAGAAGGCACGGACTCCTACCCGGAAACGTAAAGCGGAGAGACTAGCGGTCTGCTCCAGCGAGTACAGAAGGGCGGAACCACCGGCTTGATTCATCGAGGCTGTCCTTGGGGGCGTGCTTGTATTTTCGAGTTATTATCAATCTATCAGTTTTTCGGGATAATCCCTTGCGTGTTCTGCGTGTACGTGTGTGTGTGTTCTACGTGATCCTGCGTGTACGTGTACGTGTCCTGCGTGTTCTGCGTGTTACTTGTGTGTGTCCTACGTGTTTTGCGTGTCCTACGTGTGTTCCGGATTTGTTGCGTGTTGCGTGTCAAATTGGTTCACTGCTCCTGTCTTACGAGGTTAGAGTGGGTGACCCAGAGTTGCAAAACTATAAATTGAACCATTGTCCGCGGACGATCCTGGATTTGCTTTGCTGCGATCCGCAAATATTAAACAACTGTTCCCGTGTATCTTCTATCGGTACACAAAGACCCGTACTCGGTCGCACTCTCTGGGATTGCATCCGGAATCACTAGTGGAGTTTGGTTGGTTGTTGTTTTAGGGATTTGTGTTGGTTTCAGGATTTGTGAATCCTGAACTAGAGCACACTTCTTCATTGCATTCAGCCCGTCGGATTTGCATTATAGTGGATTTCACCCATAGACCGCCGGCACACGTTTCACCGTGGGGTTACGGCCGTAGTCTCAGTTGTAATCTGGATGAGGGGCGACGAGGGAATGAGTGAGGAAAATTAGCGCAGACAGACCACGTGCGTCCGCTTGCTGTGTTTCAAATCTAGATGCCCATGCGCCCAATGCTGGATACCTCACACCGCACGCCTCGCACTCGTACTCGCCGCCTTCCTTCGCCTGACTCCTCGCACCCCTGTGCCACTCGTGCCGTTGTCTCTTTCCCGCCGAGATTAAGGGAGTGTGTCTCCGCGGCGTCCGTACCTACCTTGCTTCACGCATCCACTTCTTCGCTGCCCTTCCCCGCGTCTTCCTTACCTCTAGACGACCGCAGAGGCGAAATCATCGACATTGCCTCCACCATTCCCGCCGGCAGTCGCGCCCGCCGCAGCATCCTCCGCGAATCCCAAACGACCGCCCGGGAGTGGATTCGATAACGAGTTTGGTGTACATCGGACGCGGGAAACGCTGGCGACTCACCCTTCCCTCTCCTCTCCCCACACCTCGGGCCTTCCTACCTGCAGTCCCAATCCTTCCCTCCTCGCACCCACCCCAATCCTCCACGCCTATCGCGAACGCGAATGCGAATGAACGCACTCATTCTCCGGCGCAGACTCCTCGCGAGCTAAACTGGCGTGTCGTCGTGACGGTGGGGGTCGGAGTGAGGATAATTTTTATACGTCCGCTGTGCCTGCGCGTGCGTGGTGCCTATCCGCGTCATGATGCCCCCCATCGTGTGCATTGCCTGGGGCCCGTCGTGCGTCGTGCGCGCGCTGTCTCACCCATAACTCGCACGTCTCCCGCCCGTACGCCGATCGACCTTGAAAGCAGCCATTTCACTCACCCTCTCCGCGTTACCACCTCCACATCTCTCCCCCTCTCACTCCCCCGGAGCAGACTCTTCCTCAGCTCCCCACCTCCCCGCCTCTCTCGTCCCCGTTTATCTGTCGTGCGCAATGGCGCACAGTCGCTGTCCTTTTTGCGACAGGAAGATGTTACGAATGATTCATGCGCATTCGAGATGCTTCGAGGCTTAACTCTCGACCTCCTATATGCACGAGCTAGTTTTTGAGCGAGCGGTCTCGGGAAATCCGTTCAGTTCAAAATTCTTTCATTTGTGTTCCGGCCAGCGAGAATATTCCCTTGGTGGAGACGCATAGCGTGGACTTCAACGTTGTGTGAAGCGCGGCTAGGACTTTCACATAAATCACCGATACATCATATACTCGCTCTTGGGTGAATTCCATTCCTCCTCCATCCCCCTCCTTGAGTGGGCTCATTTTCGGTAGACCCTGAGGTTCCGCATACATGCAATGCCTCGGGTCCGGGTCCACCATGTGCTTGAGTACCAGCAGGAGGAAGAGAAGGAATCCAGGCGTTCAAAAGACCCACAGCGTGGGGGGAGGGGAGCGGCCGCTCTTCGGGCGTGAGGCGGGCCCGAGCGTGAGACATCCAGCCCTTTCTTTGCCTTCGGTAATATCTCCACGCGTTTTTGTTCTCCTAGAGCACTCACAACCGTTTTGCTAAAGCCCAAAGTATCACTGTGCCTCCTCCCGGGAAGCCGCCGGCCAGTTCCATACCTCGTTCAGCGCATGGCATGATATAGACCAATTTACTTCCAGGGCACGTTCACGTTCCCTGTTTTTTTTTTTTCGTTCATCCCGCGGGACCACAGTTAATTCCGGGCTTTGGGTATTGTTTTGGTATCGTTCGACTAATTCCTGAATCTCTTGCCAGACAGAGCGCATCCGAAATCCCTGCTTTAAGCTTTGAGCCGTGGGCGGCATGCGACTCCGGTGATGTTATTTCACCATCGATTTGGACCCGAGGATCCTTCGCATCCAACAGTTGTCCGCAACTGCACATTCGATGCGGCAAATAACAATCCCGTGTCACCAGTAGGCTATATAAGATCTCCGCCAGTGTTCCATATCAACTTGGTTGCATTACGAGTACTTGTCCCAATTCAGATCTGCCGAATCAAGTTCTTACGACTCGGCTACCAACACTTGACTTACGTTCAGCGCAGGATGGAATTGAGAGGAAGTGCGCATCAGCACCTTGGTACCTCATTTGCGACTCGGAGCAATCTCTCAAAAGGGAGGTGTCTACAGCAGAGCGTCGCAAACGACTATGGCCGCGTTTTTAGCTATCATCCGCTAGCGAGGGGCTCAATGGTATAAAGAGCGGCTACTTCAGGCAGTGCCAAGACTACCGTCGATTTCGGAGTAGCCTAAAAAAGTAAATCAATGTGACAACATCAACAGGAGGGCGATTGCGGAAGGGATGAAACGTACAGAGCCAGAAGATGGGGAATCACAAGAACACATTGCATGCGCTCCATGAGCGGTGCACCTCGTCCAGAATGATCTTGGCCGGGAGCTCGCCAGCTTTACACAAGACTCCGGTTCACGGAGAAAATAAATCCCACCACTGGCCTACGCAATAGCAGTCGCGATCGAAATCCATTAGTTGGTGGATAGAAACGGCATATACGCAGCTGAGATGTCTGATGGTGGTGGTGTTCACGGGCCGGGTACCGTAACATGCGACGAGACTGTAGAGAGAAAGGCAAGACGCGGGAATATTATCAATTGAAAATTATGGCGTGCGCGCAGGGACCACGATCTCATTCATTTCATTCCTCCTTAACCTTAAAATGTATTGCATGAGGGCAAATATGTGGTCTACATCTAGCTTATATCTCAGGCAACACCATTCGAGGGTCTAATTCGACGAGCTAGACGGGTGATGTCAGTAAGCGTCTTGGAATTTTTCTTATCAGGCCAGAAAATGCTCACACTGAGAACGATCCGATGACACAGCTGCGAATAGAGCAATTTCAGTCTGGTAAAGCATTGGGAATAGCTTGGACACACCCATCGAGGACACCGGCGCAGGTGCTGCCAAAGGTAGTGAGACTCCCACCTTGGCAGTCGTCGTTACAGAACGTGGTTATGACCACTAGATATTCAAATAATTAAAGCGGCACCCAGGGGCGGAGAGTTAGGGCTCACATCCTGGCGCACCGACCTCGAGGCGGTTCCAAGAGATACCTTGCGGGGCCAGGAGGCACAAGTCGAACGTACCCGCCGCGCTGAGTACAACAAAAACGTCAGCCTGAATGCGCAATAGCGATTTTTGTTGCTTACGGTGGCCCGGGGTCAGGAGGGGACGTCGCCGAGGCGGGTGAGTTGTGGTCGCAGCCGCCGTTGTTGTACAGGCGCCAGACGTAGTCATCCGGCTGCGCAGCGGCGAGCTGGATGAGCGTGAGAAAGACAGAGGTGAAGACGAGTTTCATGGTTGATTTGACTGGAGGCAAATCTCTGAGACTGGGTTGGATTGTTGTTCTGTGAGCTGGGTGGTGAAGAGTGAGTTCATCTTTTGCTGCTTTTTATACGAGAAAGACTATCAGGAAGCTCGGTGCGATATACATCTCCAGGCCGTTTGGCACTTGGAGCGGGTTCGCCCACCCCACTTGAGCTCCGAAGGATCTTTCACGGCATAGATCCTGCCACCAGTTCACTGTGCTGGCCTCATTTCTGGGTTCTCATAAGCTTTGGGCTCCTTCCGTCATCAATATCAATTCCGCACATCAATTCGCTAGCCATGGCTGGGTCGCGGACACCAATATCAATTCCTTGCTTCTGCCGAGCCTCTAGTACCGGCAGCTATCCGCTCAGATCTGTAGCGTCTGATAGCCGTCACTGATTCGCGTGGGGTTCCGCACGGGCCCACCAGCGGGTACCCAAAAGTCAATACCGTACCCGACTAACCCACGGGCCTCAAACCCGTACAGGTCATCCGCGAGTGCCGCATTACCCGCGCTACCTCACCCGTCGGGTCAACCCGCGGTATTCAACAATAAATAAGCGAGAAGTAGCGCAGGTCGGTCTTCTGTCTGTTTGAGGTACAAAACATGTACAACATTAGTCAGAGATCTCAATCATTCTGTCCCTCTCCTCTACTTCTGCACGTTTACGCCTCCTGACTAACCCGCCTATTGAGCTCAACCATGACCAGTATCAGCATATTTGTAAATTGTGAGGACCATAGAAACCCACACAGACCCTCTCGACCGCAAAGTCTTCTGAGATTTCCAGGGATAGATCCCTTGCAAGTGGCTCAAACTTTCAACTGCTAAACCGTGTATAAATGGTTTACAAACCGTTTGGACCTCCGCATAAATTACATGGAAACAAAAACGGTTTAAACTGTGTATAAACGTTTACGGTTGGAGCCCTAGGGCTATCAAATCCTTGTGGCAATGAGATGATGGAGAATAGGGTAAATTAAGCACATAATCCTGCGAGCCGCGGCGCCGAGGGCGGTGAGGAAAAACAAGCGGTGCTTCAGAATTGTATCCCTCACGGGAGTAACATGAATTGTTTCGGGCCAGCCCGATGATCTTCACGTCTCCGGTCTCACTGCAGTCAGGCCCTTTTAGCCGTCCTTACGCGCGGTGAGGAAAACAAGCGGTGCTTCAGAATTGTATCCCTCACGGGAGTAACATTAATTGTTTCCGGACCAGCCCGGTGATCCTCACCGCACTGTATTCAGGCCCTCCTAGCCGTCCTTATGCAAAGTGAGGAAAACAAGCGGTGCTTCAAAATTGTATCCCTCACGGGACTAACATTAATTGTTTCCGGGTCAGCCCGGTGATCCTCACGTCACTGAATTCAGGCCCTCTTAGCCGTCCTTACAGCGAAGTGAGGAAAACAAGCGGTGCTTCAAAATTGTATCCCTCACGGGAGTAACATTAATTGATTCCGGGCCAGCCCGGTGATTCTCACGTCTCCGGTCTCACTCCATTCAGGCCCTCCTAGCCGTCCTTACGCAAAGTGAGGAAAGCAAGCGGTGCTTCAGAATTGTATCCCTCACGGGAGTAACATGAATTGTTTCCGGGCCAGTCCGGTCTCACGGCCCTCCTAGCCGTCCTTACGCAATGACTCCCTTCGCCCCTCGCTTGATGATCTCCCTTTCTGCTCAAAATAATCTCTCATCACACCTCGTTCGATTCTCATTTCACTGGAACGCCTGGGCGCCTCGCCAATGAGTAACAACAAGTGCGGCGTGAAGCCCTCCTGTCTTTATCACAGAGCTGCTCCGCACTGCGGGCGGTCTTTTTACCCTCCCTATGGGGGCGAGTACACATCTCGAGGCCCAATTTTCACGACGTGAACATAAGGAACGAGCGCGCAACTTTTATATTCCCGTACATCAAATTCGTGGCCTCCTCCTCGGCCGCAAGGGTTGTGCATTATGATTGCTTACAACTCTCACTTTCAAGGTATGTCCACGGATCATTGCGTCTCTGGTCGTCCAAGAAAACAAAAAACAGTTCCAGCCTCTGGTGGAATTTCTACTCGCCTTGCCGAACCTCACCAGCCTGCGGGTCCGCTGGCAGGTGCAGTTCAGAGTTGGTCTTCAGCGGCCCGGGAAAGGCGACTCGACACTGTTCTCGGCCTTCGCCGATGTCTCGCTCCCCATTGTCACCTCGCTGTCCGTGTATGACAATCCCCACCTTGAATGTGGCCTACGCTCAGTATATGCCTGATTCTCTGGTATATACTAATACATTTGCAAGTATCTCTTAGAGTCAGAATTAAAAAAGGTTTATGGACGCATTCAATTCTCAGAAGGGTTACTGTTTGGCTTTTTCTCGGGAGCTTGTTCCGTCTCCAGACTGAGGTAATCTGCCCGAAAAGTCTCTTACGCTGTCTTATTATCAGTTCTCATAGTATGAATATCTACTGTTTCTCAGACCACAGCTTTCGGATAAGTAAATTTCATTCCTATTCGATATAATTATTCTCATAGAGCTAGACCGAAATAGACATGGATTCATTTAGGCGCTCAGTGGCAATCTATTTCGGTCTAACTCTTGTCCGTCTACACCGATGTCTGCATTGACGTGTTTCGAATCTAAGCGTATGGACTCACAGATGAAGGCGAGTCACCAAGTCCCGTACAAAGAAACACCAGCAAAAGAGGGAGTCAACATACCTCCTCTTCAAACATCCACATACACTCCGCTCGCGCAAGGTTCAGCCGCGATAGCGTTGTACCCCTTGTTGTCCCTGGCGCGATGATCGTTGGGAAGGTGCTCGTGTGGGCATAAGGCTAGAGCTCCTGGCATATTAATCCCTTGATGATGTGTGGGATATGCGGAATGCGCACAAGATATTTGCTACATGACATAATGATGCCACAGGTGCTAACTCCAACAATACTGAATTGTGATCCAATCTTTCTATCAAAGTTTCTTCCGAGATTAGATCTTGTAACCGTGCCTTGTCATCACCAACAATTCCGCGAAGAGGATAGATGGCCGCCCTTAGTTAGATCAACGACAGGTTCAACAGAAAATGTATCCTGAATAGAAAGCGGCCGCTCCATTTGTCGAGGAGGAATCTAGAAACATAGACAAGATATGCCGTCGCTACGCTCCGGCCAGTGAACTCTGAGAGCTATCTCCAAAATCACGGTGCACAAAAAGCTAATAAATTCCACTGGCCCTCGTTTATCACATATATTTGGAACTTCTGGGCTACATGTAATGAAGGGCGAGGGAGCCGAGAAAGGCCACATACGCGCATATAAATGTGCTTGTAGCTTAGATGTTCCGAAGTCTCAACGCCGAGCAAGTGCGATAGCAGTGAACGTACCGCACCGATATATAACTGAGCAGAGAGTGTGATGATTCCTGTCGACCACACTGGACTCTGGAGTTGCCGAGGATTTCGGGGCCCTGTTAATATGCGAGATGCTTAGAAGGTGCGTAAATGTAAAGAGAAGAAGAATTAACCCACATTTGAAAGTCTTGGGATTGCGCTCGCTGTTCAGCTTGAAGGTGTAATCAAGGAAGCTTCGCACGTGGGAAATCGTTCTCCTGCGAGTCAGCATGAGAGAAAAAACGATGAGTACTGTGTTCGCGGACTGGGAAGGCTGCAATTCGGAAGACGCACATGACCCGATCCAAATTATCCGCGGCGATACAGCCGACGCCCGTAGGAGGAACGTGGAATGCGAACCCGAAAAAACCAGCGCAACAATATTAAGTGACGCACGGGGTACCCGGTCTGTGCTCTCGGTGCTATCGTGTTTGAAGGCTTAGGTCTCGAACTTGGCCTGCTTAACGAGGTTGCAGAGAGCTTGAGGTGGTCAGAATCCAAGGCCCAGCGGTCCGACCTCAGCGCTAACAGTTCCGGGGTCGTAACGAATTCTTGAGTGACTTGAAGACGGCGTCCACGTCACGACCTTGCTTGTTGAGGCAATCTTGCATCACAGTTGTACAGGGCTTGCTGCTGGAAAATGTTGTAGCAAGAGCCTCGAAAGCAAGCAGCTGAATGAAGGATAAGGTCTTGAAGTGGGGTTCTGGAGGGCTTGACGATGTTGGAATACTGTCCACGGATTCCGCAGAGACTTTGACGCACAAAGCGCGTCATTTGCATCCGAAGGTACATCTGTAGATCGAACAAAGTGGACAACGAAGTTTTGTACGTATTACCGTGACAAAAACGAAACGGAGCCATAGACAATAATAGCATGAAAAGATGGATAACCAACCGTAGACCTGCAGGTCTAAGAGGCCAGTCGTGATTATATGGTGTTGTGTCGCGATGTCTTGCTTCCAGCAAGCAGAAATCCCCATAAGACGGTATCAGATTCCTGTTCCGCGTTGGAGAAGACGAAACGAGCTGTTCAGTCCGCCGAAAAATTCATCACCAGTAAGAAGCAGTAATTGAACAGGGAAACACTCCATTGGTTTTCCCCAAGAGTCCGAAAGATTGTGAATCTCAACCAGAAATATGTGGGAGCGGGAAGATTGTTGGCGAGAGGCAAGAAGCATTGCGGGTAACGTAGCGGTTGAAAAAATGACATTGATTAGCACACCGCCAGACAGGAAGGAGCCCAGAATTGGCAGAGCAGCTTGACTCCATAGATCCCCAGAAGAATGCAGAGGCATTGAGAGATCATTGCGGGATTCTTGATCTAGAAAGAATAGTTGCAATTCCAGCATTGATTTGAGGACAGGCAATAAATTGGGGCGCGAGAGAAGTGGGTGCAAGATTTGAGCTAGTCCAAGCAAAGGAAATACTGTCCCTTTATATCTCAGGTATCCTCGGGGAGTGTACGTAGCCTCCCGGCTTGGTTAAGATCTTTAGGCTGCGCCGCGGCAGGCAGCCACAGCATTCTGCCGAACAAAGGCTGCGCGTAAGTCAGCTGTTGAGCCAGATGGGGCTTTCATGTGAAAAATTAAACTGCGCAGGCAATTTTACAAATTTTGACATTGAGAGGAGAGAGTCGGAAGGAAGGGGATAAATCGTTAAAGAACGGTTAATGAAACTACCGGGGGATACGTAGGCATTTCGGCCGCATGATTGAAATAATGCTGCCGTAGGCTGCGATCCTGCATCCTTTCAAGAAAAGGTCAGCTGTTTGACGGCAAATCCAGAGGCAGTGTTGAAAAGCGTGCACGGAAGGGGTTAATCAAAGAGCAAGACGAGAGGAAAAACAAAAGGAGATGGATATATGGGGGAATAGCACAGCCGAGGAGCCATTTGCTTGAAGAACGGTTAATAATCTTGATCAGCTGCGGAGAGAGCTGCGCCAGAATATCGTGGCAATTCTTCGATTGCTGCTCTCTTTCCATTCGGTTGCACCCCAAGCTTCGTCACACAACGCCATGAAGGCATAGTCCTCCCAAAGATGAATTAAACCTTCCTGCCGCGGGTCAAATTTCTGAAAACCGATTAGCTTCGTTAGATGACTGAGCAACGAAACATACTTTTAACCAATGAAGCATATGCATGATTGACATTGAACCTGCATCGGGAACAAAGATGAAATGCGGGTTTATGGACTGCACAAGTGGTGCAAGATTTGGGGATGGCTCCATGGAAGTTATATAATCAATGGCTGGACCTGTCATTGAATCCCTGGATATAAATTTGGTTCAAGTTCCCCTTATCAGACCCCTAGAATTTACCAGGAACGGTGTATCCCGGAAAGATCACCATATTCATATGATAGAGCTTTGAGGATGTGGCACGTCACGCTTGAGCGACACTGAGAACTGCTGATATAGAATACACCCGATCGCGCGGGGTCATGCAGGAAATCCAGGAACGAGGCGTGATATATTAAAACGCACTGGGAAAATCCTTCCCGTAGATGGACGACAGACACCAAGTCGCGGAGAATCAAACGATGATCACCCGATTTCAGGTCGAGCAGCAGTTCAGTTTCGGAAACAGTCAACGGAAGATTTGCGCTGATGACCGCCAGGAGCTCGATGTGTTTGGGCCGGAAATTCAAGGGAACAGCAGACAGGATTTGGTGGTAAAGCCAGTCGAGAGTATCAAATGGCGACCCGGAGATTCTGCTCTTGATACCTAGGACAATATTAAGCCGGTCGACGGGCCGAAATCGTTTGTCGCCAATGAATTTGACATTGGATGCATAGATGAAATATCCTGATGATTTTTTAACGAGGTCTTGAACGATTTCTGATTGGGGCATGAGCGATGGCAGACTTGCCCGACCCGGCCGGGCCATTCAGCCAAAGGATGTTGCCACGTCGTAGTATGGGAAGTAAATATGGGGCAAGGTCGTCAGACGCACCATAAGGAAGCATCTTCCTTGTCCCTCTTTCGGCTCTGTCTGGGCCTTCCAATTGACGACCCGTCTCTTCTGCGCCAAATTCAAGTCCCATAAGGACCTTCGGTCCGCCGTTAATCTGAATATGAGAGCTAGAGGCGAAGAACGGCATAGAGGAGGGAGCAGAGGAGAGGGTTTACCGCGTCCGGTTCGGAAATCGGTCCGAACCTGAACCGAAATTGAACCGAACGGGGTTCAGGTTCAAGGTTTGGGCTCCAGAGATTTTTCCAGAACTCGTTCGAACGCCGAACCGCAAAACGGCCGAAAATTAGCCTGTCTAAAAACAATTGAGTCATATTTTTGGGGGTTTAACAAAGATATTGCCACCTCTACTTTCTATCATACTTACCACTCACTCATGACCAATTCTAAGTGGGGTTTTCACGCTGTAGGTTGCGAAAGGATGGGCTCTCACGTGATCTGATCAAACTTTGTTCAGCCCAAGTTTGTTCAGATATATTTCTAGGTGTGCTTCAATATGGCTTGACATGCTCTGGTGTAAAATTAAGACGGTAAGATGTCATTTCTAAATTTTTGGGGACTACGCAGAGGTAGTTTGGGCGTGGGAAATGCTTTGAGGTTCAAAAAGTTCAAACACCGAACCTGAACCGAACCGAACCTTGCCAGCACTAGCTTCAAGTCCGCACCATGTTCTCGGCGAGGATGCGTGCCGACAACGTGGGAGACACTGCATCTTGAATCCGGATCAGCGGACAGATGATGGAGGGGACGCACGCTGCGCGTGACGCGACAATAGTCCCGCATTATCCGTTCTTTAAGATTTTGCTCGCTTGGCTGTGCTATTTCCCCATGTACCCTTTCTCCTTTCATTTTTTCTCTGCTCTTCAATCAACGCCTTCTGTGCTCCACTGCTCGTGCTTTCTAATACAAGCTTTTCATTTCCGGCTGAATAGCTGACACGGGCGCAACTTTTTCTGGACAGAACGCAGCAGATCGCAGCCATTGCTGCGTACTAGAGTACAGCGCAGCAATCCAGCCGCGAAGCCACGTAACATATCCAGCAAATTCTTGACAAATATAAAGGCAGCGCTGTTGTCGTCAAATCTCATTCCTTGACCCACTTCCCCCGCCCTCCGAGTCAACATTAATTCTGGTCCTGATCTGATCTTCATCAAATCTTTTGTGTACTGGATACTGGGCTGCAAATCAAATCTGCTGCGCTATTTCTGGGCTATCACAGTGTGGAAGTGCGACCTGCCACGCAAGTCGCCTTCGATTCCCGAGCCAGCTAGGCCGTCCGACCAAATTTCCATCAGGATTTGTTTTCTAGTTTCTTGACCGCAAGTTCATGCATTTTGCTTAGGAATCAACTCGTCTGACATTCGAAGGACAAGTCTTCATTTACCAGGGAAATTCATTATTATTGTGTTTCTAGACTTGATTTTACATTCCCGTAATCACTCCTCTCATATCTTACACAGACACAATTTCTTTCACAATACGTACTGCCAACGCAAAGAGTCGAACCAAGTCCTCGGGCATCTCGGACTATGCCGGGGATTGATTTGAAGTGGATTGGGCACCCATCTTCAGTGCTGAGTGGGGCAGCGTTAATCTTTTGCGTACCTCCCGGGTGTTTTGTTGGACGAAGGTTTGATTTTAGCTAAGGCTTTCCAACGGACCCTCTTACATACATCGGTTTGTATCTATTTGCACTGGACCGAAATTACGTCACTTTTCCCTTTGGTCTTCTTGCCATCACCTCAATTCACTCTTTGACTCGGATTTCTTCTGCGTGCATCTCAGTTTCGATAAAATGGAGCTAAGTTTTTGATTATTCTCGGTCTACTGAGAATCTATCTCCAGAGCTCACATCTCAACGCATACCTGGGGTTGCTTTCGGTACTGGCCAGTCAACCCTCGTTCAAAAGCTCCGAGCGCGGCGCTTTGCATCCCTTCATGCTGTGCAGTACCTGCTAGATTTTCACATCCTTAATGCTTAAACCATGTCGACTGAAGGATAAAATTTTGGGCCATTGCAACCGACGACCGTTCTGTCGAAATCTATATAAGAAAAGACGTGAGTGTCTAGGACAAACGTCAAAGTGGAGCGAGCGGAGCAGCACACCAGGTTCATCCGTGAATAGGTCCGTGTTCGTCCGGATGTTGAATTCCGGCCGACTCCACAAAGATGTTGAGATGTTAATTTCTCACCTTCCGGATGTCGCTGCAAGTGGGCAAGAGAGCCAAAGAGAGACAGGAAGGACCAGGACGTTGCAGACTGTATCAACACGAGTGAACCCAAGTGAAGGCCGAGTCGCAGGTTACTCGGAACAAAAATGATATCAGAGTGACCATTCCGTCCAAGAAGTGTGTATGGATCAGGACCAACAAATGACTCAAGACAGAACAGATTATTGCTAACAGTTAAAAGCGCACCGAAAAGAAGAGTTCTGTTGAGACGAAAGAGTTTAAGAGCAAAATGCCGTTGCTGGGAGGCCAAGAATGTTTTGTTAATATCTATATCTACACCTTTGACTCGGGAAATTACAATTGGCTGTCATAACTTTATCTGTGTCAATTGCTCCAACGGCTCCGTATGAACTCACACAGAATTTAGAAATAGTGTCCTCACCAGACTGTCGCGCTATTGAGTTTCTATTTATACATATCATCGTTCCGGTGACCCGATGCTGTAACTTCGGTTAACGACTCCCCCACCACTTCTCTTCTTTTCTCCCTCGACTGCCATTCTCCGTCGCTCCACAACAGCTCCTCTCCTCTGCCCATGCTATAGGGTCAAGTACAATGCCTGCAAATGCACTTACCTTCACCGTTTGAGCTAAGTAAAATCTCAATACTACCCGGAGCTTCCGACCTTCTGAGCAATGTGAGTGAACTTCCTGACCTTTTTTTCCCTTGGTTCAATTGGACGCAACAGGAAATTGTACTGTAGGGTGGTTTAAGTTTAAACCAAGATGTTGCCAACGTTGGCCTGGTTTAAACCATTATGGTTTAAACCAGCTATAGTGAAAGCCGGTACAGTTTAAGCCAGAACGGTTTAAACCAGGTTTAAACCAACCTGATGGCTTAAACAGGCTTAAACCGTGCTGGCTTAAACCTGATGGCTTGAACCAGGTTTAAACCGTGCTGGCTTAAACCTGATGGCTTAAACCAGGTTTAAACCATGCTGGCTTAAACCTGATGGCTTAAACCGTGATGGCTTAAACCAGATTTAAACCATGATAGCTTCAACAAAAAAAAAAGTCGGACCAGAAGAGTTCAAACAGTGTCACAGGGGGCATGACACCTGCGCACCTTGAATTTAGATGCCTCGGAGGCATCTACCACACACCATCCATGCACCTAAATCTTTTGTGCTTTGACTGTTTGATTACCGGCCTAAGCCCTCTAGAAAGGTGTTTGACAGACCGCGACATAAGAGAGTGAACCGGTCATCAAACAAGAGGCAACGTGGTAAGGGCATATTGAGTGTGCACATGAAATTTGGCATGCCAGGTGCCACGGAGGCACCTGAATTTTAGGTGCGCAGGCCTTTTGCCCCATGTGTGTGGTTCAAACCAAAATGACTTCAACTAGGTGTAAACCAATTTAAGCCAGACCGTGCTTTCTTGTAGATATGCCATGGGAGTCCAATGAGTGGGGAGGAATTCCACAAAGGTGGCAGAACAAATTATCAGTGATAGGATGTGATCAATTGGAAGGGGTCTGTAATCAGGGATCTTGGGCCAAGCTTTTGAGTTCACACTGGGGTCAAGCCTTACTTCTGCTTCAATCCTTTCCATCAACATCTTCAATTCGACTTTTGTGCTGCCAGGACATTTTATTTTGACACCCATTAGGGGACTTCACTGTAGGGCCCATTGTCCTGTTTGTGAATAAATATATTCAGGTAATGGGATGAATAAAGACTTCATTTGTGGAATAAATGTATGATCACCCCGCTTGTGTCATGCTGAATATATTTTTATTGTTTTCAGCAAGCAGGCATGTTTCGTATGAATAAATTCACAAAAAATTGTTTTATTCCACAAACGAGATTAAATCTAGTTTGTGGAATATCTTTTTTGGGGAAAATAATCATGCCACCAGTTGAATATTTTTATTCACAACCCGAAAATATTGCCTACCATGAAGTCCCCTATTATTGGCCTAATAGTGGTATCAGCAATACCTGTACCCCACCACAGACAGGAGGTGAACATTCACATCCTACTCAAGATCATTGGGGAAAATGCTCACGCATCTGTGATATTTGGTTCAATCTGAGAACTACCAAAATCTTGGATTATCTACAACAGGGAGCCTTGAGAGGGTCAATGGAGACTTTGCGGTGAGCCACCGGTAGCCACCTGGTGGTTGCCAAGGCATGTGGTACTGAGTGGCTTGAGAAGCATTACCCAGGGACAACATCATTTGGTGGCTGACCCAATCTCGTCCAGTGGCAGCTGGTGGCTCATTTTGAGTGGGTTACACATCATTTACGGCGCCACCAGCACCACATGCCTCGGGAGCCACTGGGTAGCTACCAGTGGCTCACCACAAGGTCTCTAATTTAAATTTTACAATACGCAAAGCTGTGTTGCATCTGCCTCTGCCTTGGCATCTTGGCATGTCAATTTTCGGGTCCACTGACCAACAGAAGACATGGCAAATGTGATTCAGATAGTAAGCATTGAATATACCAATAGACCAATGAGCCCTGCGTGTACTCAGGGTAATTCCTAATTATTATAACATTGGCCATACATGACTGTGTCACACTTCTCTGTTCTATGCAATATATATTTGCCATTCAAAAAGACATCAGGGATATTGTCCAACACTTCATCGACAAAACTCTCATTCAAAAGTCATAAGTATGAGGAACTGCCGTGCGAAGCAGCAGCCTTACTCACCAAGTGAATTTGTAATATGTCTAGAAGGGTAGGCAGAATCTCAGCTGTGTTCTGATGTATATGAACAGCCAGCCAATTTTTGCAATCCCAAGTTCCACCTGGTCAGTGTAACAGTTGTACCAATTTCAGAGTTGATCAACCCAAAGTTGTGCATTTGTACAGTTGTGTTGCAGCCAAAATCAAGTTGGCACCAGTGAAGATGTACCATAAGAAAGTTGAGGTTGTGTCAAGTTGAACAGGTAAACTGACAAAGTTGCAGTTGTCCACTTTGAAGTCCATGATTTTCTGGTTTAAACTGGTTTACACCGGGTTGAAGCCATTTTGGATTAAACCACACTGTTTGAACTCTTCTGGTCCGACTTTTTTGGTTTAAACTGGTTTAGGCCATCAGGTTTAAGCCATCATGGTTTAAACCTAGTTTAAGCCATCAGGTTTAAGCCAGCATGATATAAACCTGGTTTAAGCCATCAGGTTTAAGCCAGCATGACATAAACCTGGTTTAAGCCATCAGGTTTAAGCCAGCATGATATAAACCTGGTTTAAGCCAGCATGATATAAACCTGGTTTAAGCCATCCGGTTTAAGCCTGATGGCTCGAACCTGGTTTAAACCTGGTTTAAGCCGTTCTGGCTTAAACCATAATGGCTTTCCCTCTAGCTGGTTTAAACCAGGCCAACGTTGGCAACGTAGTGGCTTAATCTTAAACCACCTTGTTGCTGGGAAATTTGATAACACCTCCAACCGCTCCTCAACGGCATCAGCAACGCAGAAGACGATGTCAACGTGACTTGCGCGAATCGAGGACGGCAGTCCACTCCGACATCGTGTCCCACAGACCGGCCGCGATGAAAATGTACATGATGTGCGCGCTTTTTGGGAAAGCTGAAGTGTCACCAACGAGATTGCAAGAATTGTTCTCCCCAGCCCCCAAACCCCCACCGACGAAGGCAGCTCTCGCACAACAGGCACGGAGGAGACGGGAGCACGAGAACAGGGAAACGCGAATGGACATAGATTAGTTTGTCTTTGGACGCGATTTTGACAATCTTGGTCCCCACCAGTCGTTAGAACCTGCTTCTCTGGCGGCTTCTGCCAGACATCTCATATCCCTGGTAATACTTTCCAGGAGCTACATCCTTCACAAGCTCTCCAGGTGCTGTCAGGGGAACCACCCGTCCGTCCGTCTGTCCGTCCGTCCGTCCAGCTCCGGCCCATCGCACCGCCCCACTTCCTCGTCCGATCCTTCGTCCAGCCTCGTCCGTCCGTCCGACCTCGCCCGACCATCCGGCCTTCGGTCCTATGCCCCAGCCTACGCCTCCGTCTGGAACGTCGTCCTCCGTCCCTCCGGACTCCGTCCTCCTCCGACCCCCCGCGTCCGGTCGCTCTCACTGGCACGTGCTATGCGATCAAGCTCGAGACCACTGCCGATCAATCCGGACACGTGCTACTGGCTAGTACCTACAAAAACCTCGCCTAGCGTGGGAATCCTTATCCTTTCTTCTCTTCGGATTCTCCCGCTAGGTGTGTATTCTAGAAACCTGTATTTAGTACTGTCAATTGAGTTACTTCGGATTCTCCCGCTAGTCTCCCGCGCTCCCGCGCCGAGCTGAGGTTGCCCTTACAGGTGCCGTCTAATTGTCTTTGTCATTGAATGCTGTCCTGACGGCCTTCTAGCATTAGAGATTATCCCATTGACTCCGCCTCCGACGCAGAGTATACCAAACGTCAGGCACGAGGAGCAGGGTATGTTTCCCCGCTTTGCGCACCCAGCCTTTATCCAATTTTACTGTACAATTTCATTCAATTCGGCAGTCACGTGTCACGCACCCCCTGTGCCGCGACGAATTTTCGTCTCGGTCACGGGTCACGGCGCCCAGTGCCGAATGTAAAATTCGTGTCACCCTGGCCAAATCTCTCTTGGAGCTCCAAAAAAGGCGGAATTTTCGAAAATTTCCGTCTTGAATGCTGGAATTTTGTAAGTGTCACGCCAAATTTTATTGCGCGCCGAAGTGCCGAATCGGTATTTTCGGTCACGGGTCACGACCCATGCCGAATTGAATGAAATTCTACAGTATTTCACATGTTTGCTGCGCCCACCAAGCCTTATCCGCGAGGTAATCGTAGGACTCGAGATGGTGCGTATTCATATCCAGCATCGTTTTACATCTGAAATGTTGCTTCCTAGCCAGCGGTCGCCGTATTATTCGTACCCCGGTAATGCTTGGTAGCATTAACAACAATGCGACCTTGGAGGTTACGGCGAAAGTCGGGATCTTGATGCAGTGTCCAAAGCACCTAGGGCCAAGAAGTGTAAGACGAAGGACGATCGCGCAGCGCCGGAGACGAATGACAAGGGTGAGGGTACTTCAGCCCAGGGTCACAATCACTCAGTTGAACGAAAGGATGTATTACTATGTACTCGACTCTAATAATCTCTTATTACACTTGAAGTAACTCATTAAAATTTGTGCAGTGCCCACCGTGGCGAAGCACGGGTTACTGCTAGTCTCCCTAAAACTTGCATGTTTCGTTATCGGCACAGTTTGCGTTCTTTCATCATGCATGCGGAATCCCGGAGGGAAGCGGAGGGCGTCTTGTGCTCGGAATCAAGAGGTGCTCGATCTCAAGATTATGGTCACCTTCCCACGACCCCCCGAGAAAAGGAAGTTCCATCACATTCAGCCATTTTGCATTGCTCGACCCAGCTGCGACCCAGGCCATGTAAATCTTGCGTGGGATGCCCAGTGAATATCCGATATTCTCACTCTGGAGGCGTGTTGGGACCATGACCTTGTCTGTGGTGTAAAAAATTAGATGTTCCTGGGTCGCGGACTCCACGCCAAATTCGTCACTTCGTTACTTCAGTTGAACTCGTGTAAGTTTGCGAGTGTGATGGCATTCAATGAATAGCGAAATTTCAGCCTAGGCTCGTCATTTCACGCTAGCCTATTCAATTTTCATCACTTTATGTATGTTGAATCTCCTCTTACCACCTTACCGCAAATTGCCATTGGGGGAGTGAAATAGAAGTTCAGGTTTTCATTGAAAATACAACGGTCTAATGGAACCCGAGTACGCTTGAAGCTTTTCAGGGCGAGCGGAGTCCTTCGCATAGAAATCAAATTCTGTACGGATGTGAGCAGGGAAAGCGTGTTTTACGGTGACTTCTCCGCAGGGAGTAATCCAGTCCATTCCAGGTTTATTCACCCTGTACGGAGTATAGAGGCACAGGAGTCAAACACGAATAACGCGAAGAAAAAGAATCGCGATTCTGCTATGGCTCGGGGCCCGAGTCGAACAGGCGAAGTCCACAGACAGAACTGGTACTTCGGTTTTGAAATTACATCCGAAGAGGTGCTCCATGCGCACCCGAGCCTTCCTCGCCTTACTGTGTCCTCCGATGTCCGTGTGCAGGAAGGCAGACTGACTCGCCGGAAGTCCAAGGATAGGGCCGCCCCAGCCACGGAATGTATACATGCTTCCTCGTCGGTGGTGCGATTTAAATCTGCTTTCATTCTGCATGGGGGTAGGGCAAGAGAGGGACTGCCCAAAGAAATCAAGCCAATTTCGTGGAAATAGGAAAAAGAAGTAAGATCAATGACGTTTGAATGGCTCAAGCTCGAGTCGAACGCGCTACACCCACAAGATAAAGCGTTCTAGGACAATGTAATGTGTGCTGTAGGCACAATCGAGCCTTCGATGCTACGTTCGGTCCCTCCACATGCGCGGATAAATTATGTTCAGCCATGCGCAAACGCTGGCCCTCAGTATTTGAGTTCTTTCAAGGGGGCTGTGTGATCTGGAAGCGGCCACCAAAACATGGCACTAATTCTGAAAAAACCGCCACACGCCATTGCGAAATGGCTCCGGCTTGAGTCGAACAGGCAGGGTCGACGGAGTTGTATGAAGTGGATGCGCTCCACGCGGGATCGAGCCTTTAAATTTGCTGGTGAGACGGGTCCTCCAAAATACCTGTGTGTAATCGAGATTCGGTTTGGATCCAATGGGAAGGGGTAATCGTACTGAGACCGTGTGATTGGATAATTTTCTTTACTTACCACCGGAATTTAGCCGAATTGAGTTCGCGGTCCCAACTCGGACGCAGATTGAGAAGAGAGAAGAGAGCCGAAACCAAAAACAAAGAAATACAGGAAAAGGCATGGGTCCCGAGGGAGCCGAACCTGCACCACGAACCCGGGGTGGAGGAAAAGGCCTGTAATGGATCAATATTAGTGAAACGACTTAGAAATTGACTTGACCGATATTGATAATTCGTTCTGTACTTGTGTTAGAATTTGGCGCTGATTGTTGGAATGGCAATTGAAACACCGATGCACTGCCCCATGCATATCAAAGATGACCATGCGGGCACCATATGGAAACTCTGTTGGTCTCATCTTCTTCTCTGCCCTTCTCTGTTGGTTTCTGTGTTACCAACTCTGATACCATATGGATACTGTCGTGCTACTTATGGTTATATTACTTGCTCTAGTGTATTTAAGACATAGCTTTTGAATGAAGACCTCTGCGCATTTGCAGAGGGTCACTGGGCTTCGCTTCGTCCCTAGGCTCAAAATCCAACACTGATCGGTGACCTGCTTCGAGCTGGCACATGTCAGATACCTGTCGGATATATTACAGCTAATGTCGGAACCGAAGGCGCGACGAAAAATTTCCTGATTTGGACACATTTTAGAATCCGAAACCAATACCCTCATATCTCCCTCATTTCGCGTCGGATTACCACATTTTATGGGTCATTCTTTTGGAATAATTACAGTGCAATTAGTGATAGAGCCAGATTTCCCAAATAATATTTGATTTCCACCAGATGACATGGGGTCCTGGTTTGAGTCTAAAATGTTCTACAGTAACACGCCCTAGTCCAAACAAGCTAGAAATTTGGGAGGGGGGACTCTGATACCATTTGAAGAGGGTGACAGAGCCAGATTTGCCAATTTTTCAATCAGGGAATCGTTATTGTACCAAATGGTCTCCAAGGCTTGGACCACAATACCTCCCCCAGTTTTGAACTAAAATCCTTGCAAATTTGGGAGGGGCGACTCTGATACCACTTGAAGAGGGTGATAGAGCCAGATTTGCAGATTTTTTAATTAGAGAATTGTTATTGCACTAACTGGTTTCCAAGGCTTAGACCACAGCTGCATGTTTGCCTCAAGGGTCTAACTGGAAGATCTGCTCTTCTGACCTCTCATAGGCTCAATATGTCCTTCCCTGAAATTATGGCTGCCATGGAGCCACTGCACTCGGAATGAAAGCTTAGCAAGCCTGTAAGATTTCATGCTACAGCCACACTCAACATGTACCCAACTTATGATGAACAGATCCAAGTTCCCTCGCTTCTCGCCTCGACTCAGAGCTTGATAGGAATCTTGAGGTCAAACAGTGTACCTGTTGTGTTTGTAATTTCTGGGCAGGTTTATTGTACAAATCAATGAAAGAATAAAACTAAACACAGTACTGATTACCGGAACAACTTCAACACTGTCCAAATCATATTCAATGGCACTTTTCTTCTTCTTCTATGAAACATACTTATCAATGGTAAGAGAATGACACAGGTTTTTGTACCTGCTCTTTGGTCTAATTCCCGAGTTGTTGCCATCTGTAGGCTTTGGTGCGAGTATCTTTTTGAGAGCTTTGAGAGACATAGATCTCGGCTTAGGCCCTGGCTTCTTTGCAGGTTTGTTGACAGGAAGACTCGGACTTCAATACATTGGATAGTGTCTGCTTCCTGGAGCGAGTTTGAGGTGCAGAAGGAGCAACACCTTCCTCAGTGTTCGAAGGTAGTGCCATTGGAGTTTCAAAGTCAGGGAAGTTGGGGCGAGAATGAGAACTGTCAACATAGAAGACTCGGAATTCAGAATGTGGACTCAGCAGCTGGAGAGCCTCTTGAAGCTTGGAAACCATCTGAGTCTTCTCTACAGACTTAGCTCGAGCCTTGGCAAGTGACCTATTGGTCAGCATCTGTGCTAGAGAACATAAAAGAAGAAGAAAAGTGCCATTGAATATGATTTGGACAGTGTTGAAGTTGTTCCGGTAATCAGTACTGTGTTTAGTTTTATTCTTTCATTGATTTGTACAATAAACCTGCCCAGAAATTACAAACACAACAGGTACACTGTGACCTCAAGATTCCTATCAAGCTCTGAGTCGAGGCGAGAAGCGAGGGAACTTGGATCTGTTCATCATAAGTTGGGTACATGTTGAGTGTGGCTGTAGCATGAAATCTTACAGGCTTGCTAAGCTTTCATTCCGAGTGCAGTGGCTCCATGGCAGCCATAATTTCAGGGAAGGACATATTGAGCCTATGAGAGGTCAGAAGAGCAGATCTTCCAGTTAGACCCTTGAGGCAAACATGCAGCTGTGGTCTAAGCCTTGGAAACCAGTTAGTGCAATAACAATTCTCTAATTAAAAAATCTGCAAATCTGGCTCTATCACCCTCTTCAAGTGGTATCAGAGTCGCCCCTCCCAAATTTGCAAGGATTTTAGTTCAAAACTGGGGGAGGTATTGTGGTCCAAGCCTTGGAGACCATTTGGTACAATAACGATTCCCTGATTGAAAAATTGGCAAATCTGGCTCTGTCACCCTCTTCAAATGGTATCAGAGTCACCCCTCCCAAATTTCTAGCCTGTTTGGACTAGGGCATGCTACTGTAGAACATTTTAGGCTCAAACCAGGACCCCATGTCATCTGGTGGAAATCAAATATTATTTGGGAAATCTGGCTCTATCACTAATTGCACTGTAATTATTCCAAAAGAATGACCCATAAAATGTGTTAATCCGATGCGAAATGAGGGAGATACGAGAGTATTGGTTTCGGATTCCAAAATGTGTCCAAATCAGGAAATTTTTCGTCGCGCCTTCGGTTCCGACATTAGCTGTAACAACAAGTATTTATGGTATATACAATATATACACATGGCACCATTATATACATACTTTGCGCGTTTGTACCCGGTCCTTACCCATCTCCAACACTGCTGGTCTTCCGTCCCTCGGGCACTTCCCCTTGTAGCGTCGCTGTGGTCCTCGTGCAGGCCGTACTCCGTTCCCTCCCTGGATTTTCTACAACTTGGAATTATTTTCTGGCAGCATGAACAAGCTCCCGTGAGCTGAGACGTATCGGCGGAACAAACACGGACCAGAAAGCCGATCAGTGGCAGTACACTCCTGCCTTTTGCTTCCAACGTCCATGGCATCGAATGTACTTGCTCTTCCTTCAACGAGACCGACCATTCATTCGACGCCATGCCAGAAAATCCAGTGCTGTCTCTGCTCTCGAACTCACGACATACGCTCAACATTCTCACCACCTCCGTCCATTTTCCGTGGGGTTACCGCCGTGCGATTTCTGTAGTCTCGGTTGTAATCTGGATGAGGGGCGACGAGGGCATGGTTAAAGAAAATCGGCCCAGATAGATTACGTGCGTCCGCTTGCCGTTTATCGGATCGAGATGCCCATGCGCCCAATGCTGGATACTTCACCCTGCACTCGTACTCGCCGCCCTCCTTCGCCTGACTCCCCGCACGCTCGTGCCCCTCGTGTGGTTGTCTCCTTCCCGCCGAAAGGGTGGGGAAGAGATGGACGTCGACATTGAGTGAGTATGTCGGCGTGCGATGCTTCTGAGAGTCGGATTTCATAACCGCCCGGGAGTGGATTCGATAACGGGTTTGGTGTACGTCGGACTCGGAAAACGCTGGCGACTCACCCTTCCCTCTCCCCTCCCCACAACCCCTTCCTACCTGCATTCCCAATCCTTCCTTCCTCGCACCAACTCCCGCCTTACTCCTCCACGCCCATCGCGAACGCGAATGCGAATGAACGCACTCTATGTGTGCGCCGTACCTGTGCGGGCGTGGTGCCAATCCGCGTCGTGACGCCCTTCATCAGCATTGCCCGGGGGCCGTCGTGCGTCGTGCGCGTGCTCTTTCACCCATAACTCGCACATCTCCCGCCCGCCTGCCTTCTCGCCTCCAGGCTCCGAGTTTGTACACCAATCGACTAATGCAGCCATTTTACTCACCCCCTCCACGTCACCACCTGCACATCTCTCCACCCGTTACTTCCCCGGGGCGGACTCTTCCTCAGCTCCCCACCTCCCCGCGCCTCTCGTCTCGCTTATCTGCGGTGTGCATCGTTCTGTCCACTTGGGAGGTGGATTCGGTGGCGGTGCTACTTCAATTTCATGAGCAGCTGCGGCTCGCAGGAAGATCACCGATGTTTGAGGAGGTTCCAACTCACCTTTGGTCCATGTTGTTGGGGAAACATTTGAGACTACAGCCGCCGATAACCCAGGTGCTCCCAAGACCAAAATGGCGCACCGTCACCGTGCTCTCCTCGGGTCTCTCGCAATGAGTGTCTTGCTCGTGACTTCCGCTTTTGCGCAAAGCATCGTCGTCGGCGCACCTAGCCCTGGCACCAATATCCCGCTCAGCACGTCCAACTTGACCGTTCAAATCGAACGCCACGTACGCGCCAGTCTGTTCGCTCCTCAGAGATGTACACACCATTAACATGCGACCTCGTTCCAATGTAGAATTCCCTCTCGTCCTCGAAGGAAGTCTCCGTTGCAATCGGATTCACAGTCTGCGACGCGATCGAAGGCTGTGGACCATCAGCGCAAGTCCTATACAACGGGCCATACACCCCAACCCTCCGCACGCCGACCTTACCCGGCCAGCTCAGCAACTACCAGAACTTTACTTTCCCATCCCCATTTTCTGCTCCTGGGCCTGTGCAGCTCCCTATTGTGCATTTCTTCGATGTTGGGGTGAGTTATATATTCCCTGGTGGAGACTCTTAGCGCGGACTTCAACATTGTGGGAAGTGAGGCTAGGACTTTCATCACATAAATCACCGATACATTATGTACTCGTTCTTGGGTGAATTCCATTCCTCCTCCACCCCCCTCTTTAAATTTGGGTGGGCTCATTTCGGGAGACCCTCAGGCTGAGGATCCGCACATGATGACTTCATTTTAGGGGGCGGGGCAAAGGACTGAGAGGTGGGGCTTTCTGGCTTCATTTTGACTGTATGTTCGTCAGCTGATGAGAAATTTTCAGAGCACTACGGAGAGACATGCGCGCCCACATGCCCACGCTGCGCGACGGCGTTTTCTTTTGGGAGGGTTTTTTTTGAGGTGGTGGGGGGTTTGGGTGGGCGGGGGCAGTGGGGTGGTTGTGCACGCGGTCCGCACGCCATATGCGGGCGCTGCGCTGTGCCGCTTTTTTGGGGGCGGGATTTTTGGTGCAGGCGGGTATTGACAGGCGCCGTACCCTGGGCGGGCAGTCTGCCGTGGAGGGTCCCTGGGATGGCTGTACACGCGGTCCGCACACCGTATTCGGGCACGGCGCCGTGCCGCTTTTTTGAGGCGAGGTTTTTGGTGCAGGCGGGTATTGATGGACGGTGGGCGCAGTGGGCGCGCAAGCCCCGCACCCTGGGCGGGCGGTCCGCCGTGGAGGGCCCCTGGGATGGCTGCGCATGCGGTTCGTACACCGTATTTGGGCGCTGCGGCGCGCCGCTTTTTGGCCCCCAGTTTTTTGAGTGGCGGACAATTGGGCGGGCACTGGGCGTGCTCTGTGCCCTCCCGGGTCCGGCGGCGCTCCGTGGAGGATCCGTGGGGATGGTGCGCAACGATTCCAAGAGGTTGGAGAGCACACCCTACGCGCCCAGGGGCGGTGGTAAATTCTTTGGGATAATTCTTTTGTCACTTGATTAGGAAATAATAACCGAGTTCCCGAGCCTCCATGATCCGCGGAATCGTTGGCCGGAACAGCTGGTGGGACGAATTGATGGTGTCTGTGTCTCCCTGTGGTGCCGTGATGCCGCCATATGGGCCCTTGGGACAAACACGACCCGTCCCTACCCTTTATGGATAGGCGACCCTTTTCGTGAAACGGCCGTGGGCTATAGCCCACTCTTTTCGCGAAATCGGCACCTACTGAGGTGCTTCGACCACCGTTCCCCCACCATCGTCGCCACACCGACTGTTGCCGTTGCCCCGACGCGTTAGACCGACTCGTCCGGATTCGGATCGATGCGAACGAACTCGTTCCCCGAGAAGACGGCGTCGCGACTCTCCACCCTCCATTCGCTATGATCGGTCACCTGCACGTCGCCCTCTCCGCCGTCATTATGGGTACGGTATCTCGCCACCTCGTTGTCACAATCGGTCGCCGTCGCCTCGACGTCGTGGAAGGTCACTGTCGCGTGAGCCTTCTCCCCGCCGTGCTGGACCTTCGGGAAGCAGCTACCGCCCGAGGTCAATTGGAGGTCAAAGATGCCAGTACAAGCGAGATTTAGATATAGGTACCGACGAGCGAGTTGTTCCCGGTCACGATCCCCTCTTTCCAGGCGATTCAGACGTTGTTCGCCGTCCCCAGACGAGCAACAAGCACCCAATCCGGTCCTAGTGGAAGAATCGCCATCAGTACCGATGCTTCTGAATCGGTTAAGCGTGGGGGACCCGGAGACGACGGTACAGCCGGAAGCTGTTCAACGAGAGGGAGAGAGTGTTTCATTATTCGGACGCTTGGAACTGGACTTGCAGGATTGAATAGGCGGCGCCAGGCCTTCCCTTACAGCGAGTGTGGGCCATTCTCAAGGCCCACCTCATACGCACAAGCATGTCCAGAAACGCCCGCCCAAGGCGATAAGAGAGCGGATGGATAGCAAAAGTTGTGAACATAGGGGGCTCTGTGACAACACACTAATATTTGCTATATTATATCACTGCCAACAGGTGGATGGCCAATGGTATTGGGAGATATCTACACCCTGGGTATTCTGGCTTCCTGCTGGAGATACTCTACATGAACCCAGAGCCTAGCCTCTATGGCGTGCTGGTCTTCTGATGGATTTCACAGACTTAGTCTGCTTCTTCTGATTCCTGCTGACTCATGCGGTCAACTCAAACCACCCGCCAGTTGTTTCTCAGTCTTCTGGTTTCGGCGGGACCTACTTGCGTAGGACTCTCTCTACCGGGGTGTATTGTCTGGGCGGAGGACAGGGTTCCCAACCTCTGTGTGTTGCATTCTGGCTGCTGAGCTGCAGCTGCCAGTCTGTCACCAGAATGTGATATGTCCAGATGCAAGCTTCATGATATCATATGCAGGTTTCACCTCGGCTGCTGGCTGTTATGCCCACTGGCCACCCTGGGTCTCCATTAAGGCTGGAACAATATGATTAAATACAGTGCCGGGCCATAATGTACTGTAATCATAATATAATTTTAAGGATTTGGCATGTATTTAATCATATGGGTATCATAATGTATTTTAATCGCAAAATAATGGTATTTAAACATATTCAATGAATACTAATGCCCTCCAGATAGTCTAAACTCTCCAGATAGTCTAAGCTCTCGCTGAAACCAGCGTTCAGAAGCTCCTTCGCCACCACAGGTGCTGCTGCAGTCGATGCAGCCATTAAGGAGCGTGCATCCGACATGGTGTGCTTGCTGCTTGATAAAAGACGCTCAACGGCAATGCTTACCCCTGGAATGGCAAGAATATCATGTGCAATTCGAGATAACCAGGGAAAGTGCGGTGCGCGCATCTGCGAAACAAAATCAGCTCAATATCAGGAAGGAGAGCATCAAACAGCACCTTCCACCATCCCAGAACGTCATCATCATCCTCTGCCATCGGATAGATTCCGCTGAAATATACCTCCAATTCGGTCTGAATTTTCTTCACTGTTGAACCAGAGGAGGCACCGGGCAATGCGCGCCTTCAAATTCTTTTTGAAGGAGAGGTCGTAGCTGCGGATGATGTTTTATTTGATGTGGTAGACTGTTCTTCCTCGACTTCCTCCTTGTAAACATTGGTGTGCGAGCCCCATGTCCCACTCACCCGACTCAAAATAGGTGAGACGTATTGATGGGTGGAGCACTATAGATCAAAAGATATCAGATGGTAGCAAATATGAAAGTAAAACTCGTACCGGCACCAAGCAGGGGATAATCACTAACCAGTGCGTTGTTCGTGTGAATTTTGAGCTTCGCAAAACCAGCCCGAATTGCATTGCGCAAGTTACAGGTGTCGTCTGCCGCAGGAATTGCAGCCAGACTCGCCTCGAGATGGTTCTGGACAACCTTGTACAGAGGGAGCACCTTACATATTGTTGGTACCCCCTTCTTCGAGAGATCTAGAGTTGCGTCCTGGATGACCTTTGAAACTGCTGCAATATTTTAAACTCACTTTATCAACAATAGTGCGTTTCCGCTTCGGCTTCTGTTTGGAGGTCTTTTTAGATTTGCTTGCGGAAGGCAGCTCCGCACTCGCTGAATCTTGGTCGGAGTTAGAGAAGTCGGCGTCCTCTGGATCGGATTCCGCAGAGTCTGAATCTTGCAACACATCGACTTTGGTATTCATTATTTATTCTAGGTACAACAAAGCTAATTGTTTGGTATATTTTAACAGTCTGCCTTCTAGTGAATTGATTGTAATAAGTTGGAAGCTTTCCATATTCTGTGTGTCTCATTTTTTTTTGCACAATCTCAATGTGCACGAGATCGAGCAGGAAATCTCATGGCGAGTTGGGACCATTCCAAGTTGCTTCATATCTGCTGCCCAACTTGAAAAATTAGATCTCACCGTGTATTTGTCTCATGTGGCATTTCTGCGGAACCTGCTTCCAACGCGGATATTCCCAGTGTATGTATGCATCCCAGATATGTTGCAGTAGCACATGTATGGAATTCAGCACGTATTGGCTGGAGTAAGGGGAGGGTCTGGGGCTCGGCTTGAGCTCTTTAAGAACTCAAACGCAGTATGTACTGTAGCAGCAGATTCTGGGAACAAGTTCCTCAGGGCACCATGATCGAGTTCCTGGGAGAACTCACAGGAAGTGCATCGGGAATTCGATATGAAAGGGATAATATTTCCCTTTTTCCGGGATTCCTTGGCTTGAGTTCTCTGCTTCCCGCATGGCTCGATAGTTATCTCGTCCACTTCTGACCAGCTGGGCCACAGCGCCGTGAGCGCGTGTGCGATGGGTTCTCCTCCCCCACTCGATGTGCCAATCGCCATTGTCGCTAGGCTCGCGCAGCGTGACTTCCATGCGAGAATGGTGTCGAACCTTTCATCCCAGGCTCCTCCCTCGTATATCCTGGTTAATTATCTGCCCCCTCTGCAGAATTGTTTGCAACATTTTCATGCCAGATAAATCGTATCCAGTCACCTGTAAATGGGGGGCCACGATGAGCCAACCAAAGGTTGGCGAAAAGTGGCCTTCCCTCAACGCTTATGAGTTGCAGTCCTTTTTAATATTGACTTGAGGCTCGGTCAATTGGTTACAGGACAGAATTTCAGTCTCCCCTCCTTGGGTTCCGGGAGCTATTCTGAGTTCCTCACACTCTGTGGGTAGCCTACAGTCTCCAGGAGAGTGAGGAAAGCATATGAATAGGGAAAAGATTTCAGCAATTGCGGAATTGAATTTCAGACAGTTGAGCTGCCAGTGTTTGGTTGAATCTTTCCAGTTCTTGTTGAAAATACTGAACTCACAGGTTCTAGCAGAAATGAGTGTGTAAAGGCCAATGGTTGGGATATAGGTACCGGCAAGGTGCTCTCAGCCAAATGACCTCAGTCCCAGGGATGCCCGGAGGGCCCTTTGAATATTGTTAAAAGCCTTTGAATATCTTTCACCTACCCCAATCTGATTGATCATTTGATTCTGCTTAAAGAACTCACAAGATCTCCTGTGATATGTGCATCTTATTTTGAATAGGCGTCCAATATCGTCTGAGTGACTCACCTCAGCATACAATGGATACATTTTAAATTCTTCCATGATTTCATGTGCATATTATACCTGCAGAAATCTATGACACATGTAAAAGATACTGTGAACATACACTGAAGAATACTCAACAGATACTGTGTACTCATTTTGAATCCGTGTTGAATGTTGTCCTGCCGAAGATGAATATAACATGTGAACAGTATCTTGAACAATATCTGATCTGCTGTTGATTGGGTGCAACATATTCAAAATGTTCTCGAGATATTCAAGTTATTGTAAATATTATCAGGATATCCTTTGGGTATTGGGGCATAGGTTATTGAGTTAAGCCCCTTGGTTGCTTGCTTATGTGTATTTTCTAATTGGACTTCCAGGTCGCCGAAAAACCCTTGCGCGGAGAACCAGTAACATGCAATGTTGCACCTGTGTTGAGTCTTCTGACTCAATGGTGACCAATGTCGAACTGAGCATGTGGACCCATGGACTTCATAGTTACCTGATGGGAAAGGATCTCCATCACCCACTGTCCATTAAGTCTAGCGACTCCCATGAAATTGGACTTCGAAGAACAAAGATCCACACTTGAGGAGTAGCTGAGCCTTAGGACCCTGAGAGAGTGAGGAAAGCGGTCAGCTGGTTACGAAGAGAATCACAAGCCGTGGCAGCGCGGGATTGTTTCGGCCGCCTGCCAGCCACTAGGAAGAAAACCATTGATTGGCTCCACTCCGAGTCAAAGATAGATAGCATGAGAGAATAGCGAAGCGATTGAGAGACAACAGTGTGCAAGGCGCTCGTCATCTTTTTGTTCAGGAGAATACATTCATGAATTCAGGAGACTTTGATTGTGCAATGGCGCACAGAACCGCTGCACCCGTATGGGCGATATATTGTCTAATAAATCAAAAAAACGCGTTGTCCCCCAAGGAAAACACATCCTGTGAGCCTGGTTCAAAAAAATGTGATGAAGAGAGGTTGCGCACATCTGCACGAAAATAACGTGATGATTACAAAAACCCAGAAAAACGCGATGAGGAGTTCGCATACAAAAACGCGCCGAGGATTTGAGTTCTTCTCAAGTCGGGGGATCCCACCAGCTGGATGGTTAAGATCAAGCAAGATGACTTTGATAGCATTAGAGCATTTGTGGTGGAGCCACCCGGCGCCACCAGGTGGCTCTTCCGGCATGCGGTGCTGGGTGGCTAATCAGTTGGTGGCTGTTTGGGAGAACTCATTTTTAACCCTCTAAGAGCACTATGCATATGCAGATGGGTGCTTGTATACATGTGAGCGCCGGAAATTACTACAACAAGTCATATTAATGATATTTTTATCCTCTTCTTAATTTATAGCTTTTAGAAGGGCAGTAAAGTGAAGCTGGAACTTGAGAATGGCCTCCTGAATAGGTAAAGCAAACAGTATGGCATTAGAAACTCAATACACACTATAATGAGCAGCCACCCTAACAGCCACCAACTGACGTAGCCACCCGGCACCACATGCCGGATGAGCCACCTGGTGGCGCCGGGTGGCTCCACCGCAAATGCTCTATTGAGCTGCCGATGAAGGTGTTCCACTGCCTCTGTCTCAACATTGGGAAGAGCATCCACGAGGAACTGGGCCTCGTTTGAGATCTGGTTACACTCCGTGAAGAGGTGCGAGCCTCTCGGCCTGCGTCGGCATCCATGTTGAGGAAGAGCAGGGAAGGGCAGGAAGCAAGGATGTTGATCGTAACAATGACTCAATATTATTGACCTGCGATTTTGTATTATGGGTCCTGTTTTGTACTCCAAAATGGTGGTTGGGGCCGTGACCCAGCCACCTGCACCACAGCCCCCATTTCATAGTGCGAAACGGCTGGGCAATATACTTACTAGGGAAAGCCCCGCCAATGAAACTAGTTGTACGTACTAACCATTGTCTGTCTCCATAATGGTGAGTATGCGAGGAAAGTACGTTAACGCAACTCTCAAAGTAAGATAATACATCTGACTGTGAAAGTTTTGCCACTGAGAGAAAATCAACATAAACAAAAGTAGCACTGCGGATCATTTTGAATCAGCAGCCCCGGAATGTTCCGGGATGCACCAGCCTTGTCCCATTTATCCATGGAATCCTGGTTGAACGACTTGTTACAACGCGACCCGCAGCACCCCCCATATGTCTTCGTGTTGCACCAGGCCTCCTCACCGCCGAATCACCTATCTTAGCCAATCTCTCAAGATTGAAGACATCCTGTCCTTCCCTCAGCCTATGGAAGCTGAAATCATCGACGGCTCTTCTGCTGTCTACCTATATGATAAAGACTTGAGGTACGGGTCGTACGACCCCATTCTTCGCAGAGAGGCCGCGTCTTCCTCGACTGACGGGTTTCTTTCCATCCGCGTCCCGTGCTAACAGATTTTGACGCAACTGCCGGGATAATCAAGGAATATGAGGTTGCCGAACTTCTTCGCCGTGCCATGGTCCATCACGCATCTGGCTTCCTGGTGACAGTCCAGTCGGCGAATATCCTGATTCAGCACCTTAGCCAATAATCACGCGTCATCGCGTTTGCATGCAGTGGGAACTGTTCTTGGACTGTATTCACCGGCGGCATTCTACCAGATTCTACCGTCCATTTTATATAGCGAGGTACGAGTGTTCATATAAAGTGTCTGACGAGAGACTAACCGCGCATGTGCGGAGAACAGTGCCAAGGACTTTCTGAAAGGGGAACGCCCTTGCGGTGATCCGAGTCATGTCAAGCTTAGCGCCATAGATCTGCTGTTGTGCTTGGAGCAGTCACTGCCGCCGAAGGGAGCGGCTGCAGTCGAAATCTGCGACTTCCTGTGGTATTCAGTGGCGGTCATCGGATCTTCTGATCGAGAGGAATGTATGCGTAGCCGCGTTTCGTTGCGACGCGAGGCTGAATCGTGGAGATGGGAGAAGGATATCCTACCCCTTCCTCTGTGGGAAGCCGATGATAGGGAGAGCCTCGAGGTGTCGGTGGTGCACGTCCGCAATGAATCATGCGCACAAAGCAGCTATGGGACATTTTTGGGACGGCCTACCGGGGCCCGCACTGAAGAGGATGAGAGACGAAGCATTGTCGTAGAAGCTCGTTTCGCCGGTAGGCTATTTTGGCTGTGACATTCCTCTTCGTTGACAAAGAAAATTCGGTCCCGTTTCATTCGTTCGCACTCTGAATTCACCGTCGCAATCAAGTCTTCGTGATTGTAGAAGTTGGTAAGCACCACTGCTAAACGCATTTGAGTTTGGCCTTTTGATGTCTGCTAGTCTTGTTCAATATCCCGCATTTGCACGACCAAGGAGTGACTAGCAGGTGTTTGGTCGTCGGTATGGATGTCCCCGTACTTTTCTAGAGCCACTTTCGACTCGTAGTAGGTGGTTGAGCAGGGTCTCGTACTATAGCGTACATGAACAATTGTTTTCCTCCAACCATATCCATATCCGGCGAAGACCGAACATAACGGGGCGAGATGAAAACGCGGTTGAGGAAGCGGCAAGGGTTCGGGACCGAAAACGGGCTCAGCAAGGCGGAAGTTGACAGCTGCGAGAAGTCCGTGGAGGTTTCAGCTTCTGGAGCTATTTTCGCTTCCTCTAAATGCGACCGGGAATCCAATCCAATCCCAATGTGACAATTTCGCGTGAGAGGGGATGGATATCACTTCTAGGCAAGACGGTACCGCAAGTAAGATTGTGTTGTTTGGAGATCTTATCAGGTTCTTCAACGAGCACGACGTCCCTTTTTGACTGCTTGTATGTGCAGCCGGCGCTCGGCCACCGAATCCGTGGTTTCTTGGCGAATTCACGCCATTTAATTGACCGACAGTCCGTGAGCTGACATCTTGTTCTTCAAGGCCACTCACACGAGCTCTCGGCCCTTGAACTTCGCGCGCGGAGCAACTGAGGCCAGTCGACGTGGAATATGCTTGCATATAAATCGGGCCCAGGCCATGGGGCATTTTTCTCCAGCACTCTCTGAATTCATACACTGCTCATAATGCAGCTCAGCGCTCTCTTCCTTCTGGCCCTCCACAATTCTGTACGCGGTGCGACTGTTCTGGCCCCGGCCGCAGAGCCGACGCAGTTCGTCACCCTCGACATCGTCAACGGCCCCGTGACGCCCGACGGTTTCACTCGGAGTACGTCTCTGTGTTTTCAGTTAATGCGTTGTGTGCTAAAGTTTAATCCAGTCGGTGTCCTGGCTAATGGAACGTAAGGAAGACACAGATTGAATTTTGATGCGTTTTTGAACATGACTTCGCTTTCATCAGCTTCCCTGGACCCCCCATCGTGGCCACCAAAGGCCAGACGCTGGTTGTAAAGGTCAACAACAAGCTGGTCAGAATCTCACGGCCATACAGCCATCTCTCCATTGTTTTTTGACCGAAGTACATGTTTAGACCAATGACACTATGCGTCTCTCGACGTCAATCGTGAGTTCGTTCGCTCGCACCCGATGGGCTGAAGTAGCTGCTTATATCATGTAGGACTTTGATGGTGTGTTCATCGACTCCGACAACGTCTTCACCACCGGATCACCCTTCGTCACGTTCGTGTGATCTTTCGTCTGTCTTTAAGGCGATACTCATTCGAATTTTCTAGCACCTGCCCCTTCGGTCCTGGGGAATCATACACTTACAGTGAGTTCAACAGCTTCCCTAGTAAATTTCAAAGTTGACAAACATATCAGCTCTCCCTCTGTAATCGCGCGTCAACCTGGTGTGCCTCGATATTTGTCTGACTGTTCGTTATTTAGCGGGAATCAGACAGGTAGCTTCTGGTATCACAGGTCCAAATTCTGGTTTCCTTCGTCTCACCTCCTGTTGCTGATCCGTAACCACAGCGCACTGAGCGTGCAGTACATCGATGGTTTGCGTGGAACGTTGGTCATCTACGGTTCAGCATTTTTTTTGCCGCTGGAGAGCTGTTTTGACCTTGCAAACGTAGATCCCGATGACCCCCTCGCGCACCTCTACGGTAGGTCGTATGTTTTTTCTTTATAACTGCAAAGGCCGATCAAATGTGCAGACATCGACGACGCGAGTACTGTATGTACCTCTTTTCTCACGGATTTTTCCCTGACTTTCGGCTTCTAGGTTTTGACCGTCGGTGAGTGGGGGTAACCGCCTTGGGTAGCCATAGGGGCTGATACTTCCGCATAGCCGACTGGTGGCATAACACTTCGACGTCCGGATTGGTCTCCTACCTCGCGACGCAAATCAATCCGGTGGCCGACTCTGGCTTGTTCAATGGAAGGGGTGGGTCGCGTCTCTAGTTAACGGAATCCCAGGTTCATCGATGTTTCTTTTCTTAAGGCCGATACAACGGCGGACCTGAGACCGAATATGCCGCGGTCTCTGTGGTACCGGGCAAGCGCTACCGCTTCCGTCTCATCAATATTTCTGCGCGCTCTCAATTTTCCTTTTCTATTGACAACCGTGAGTCTCTACTGTTTTGGCCAAATATATATTCACCGAATCTAAACAACATTATAGACACGATGACGGTAAAGATGCTCGCACCAACGCCCATTTCAGTCGCTGCCATGCTGCTGCACAGGTTATCGAGGCCGATGGTGTTGCTACCGAGCCGCATGAGGTCAACATCCTCCTCATCCATACCGGCCAGCGCTACTCCATCGTTGTATGTGTTTCAATGCGATGATGTAGCTTGCTCTCACGTCTTTTTCTTGAAGGTCGCTGCCAACCAGGCCGTCGGGAACTACTGGATCAGTCAGTGACTCCCGATTCTCATGGATAAATGTTAAACATTCCTTCCACATGCAGACGCTGTCATCAATAACGAAAGCCCCACACACAACCTGAACCTTAACGTATGCCAAGCGGTTCGACCGGGATTATTGGCTGATGGCTTTGCGCTTTAGTCCACACTTAGCCGTGGTATCCTCCGGTACGAGGGTGCACTGGACGAGGAGCCTCAGACTCCCTTGACGGAGGGCCCGACTGGTACTGATGCGGTCATGCTCCATGAGTGGGAAATCGTAGTATGCTTGACCGCTCTCAATTCCCTGTGTATTCTGAACAACCTAACACAGCCCCTGGACCCCATACCGGCGCCAGAGCCCGACTTCAACCTCACGTTCAACACCTCCATGCCTACGAATATCACAGCATGGGAAATCAATAACGTTTCCTACATCCCGCCCTCTATTCCAACCCTCGTCAGGGTTCTCCAAGGCGAGACGCAGCAGATGGACTTCAACGAGACCGAAAACACGTTCTTGTTCCCGACGAACAAGACTATCCAGGTGGAGATCAAGGAGTAAACTTATAATTGCCTCACTCTCTTTCACCTGAAACTCTCTGCAGTGCGAGAAACGAAGGGCACCCCTTCCATTTACACGGCGTGGGTTTCAAAATTTACTTGATCAAGGACGGGTATCTCATTTATCTCCCAGATGAACTTCTGGGTCATAAAATCTAACGGCTCCGACATCATCAACACAGTCAATCCCATTCGTCGCGATGTATGAATGATTTGATAGATAGCCCCCGCAAGATATACTGACTTAATTGGTAGGTTTGTAACACCGGAAACGGCACTATCATCCTGCGGTTCAGGACTGACAAGCCCGGTGAGTCTTAGAATCCTTTCCACTCAGGTGCTTTGTGTTGAAGTCGCATTCTAGGCCCGTGGTCTTGTGAGTTTATCCAGTCTGAAACTTGAACACTCTTACTGACTTCTTTCTATTCCAAGTCCACTGCCACAGTAAGTCCACGCTTGCTGTTGAAATTGCACAACTAACCGACTTCAGTTATGTACCATTTCGCAGTTGGCCTGGCCTCTGTCATCGGCGCAGGGCTCGACGAGGTTGGGAAGGTCGTGCACCCGACCGAGGCATGGGAGCGGCTCTGCCCGGCTTACGGCGCGCTTCCGCCGGGTGAGCAATGAGGTCACAGTCTTTGGGAACGGATTAGTGAAAGTTTATGGATCAATTTTGAGGTTCGAGTGCGAATATAGCTGTTCGGCTTGGCTTTCTCTGAGCTCGGGCTTCGGCCTTTCCGGTATTCAACTGCATGCAGGACCTGAAATTACAGTATCCACGTGAGGTGGTCCTCCTGAAAACATCTCTAAATCTACCGTTTCTTGGAGTGTTCTCTCATTCATTGTCTCCTCCTTGAATCTGAGAGAGAAATCATCGATCCGAGATCCAGTGGTCAAGTGATGAACTTGACTCTGACCTGAAATTTGACACTTGGACTTGAAGTTCAGTCGGTCAACGTTGCGGGGATTATGTTCAATTTGAACCAAATCAATCTGACACAAGAACAAGTCACCGGTCAGAATACCCGAATCTGGCTCGGGACGAAATGAAGACCTTACCGCAGCTCGTTCTTGAAGGCAAAAGTATATATTGTAGCTACATGTATGGGTGTACTCGAAAGAAAGAAAACGGAAGGCCGGCTCACTTGAAGTTGAAACTGTCGTCGTTCAGACGCGACGCAACAGTTCAAGCTTGGACTCAAGTTAGTAAGTGCGCGCGTGAGATTTATACACATAAAACACTCGAGGATGGTGGAAATCGTCTGGATATGAGTACGAATTGGACCTCTGATTCGAGCTCAAGTCAGTCTGTGTCCATGGGCTGGATAAGAGTAGGCTCACCTGTTTTGAGAGCCCCAGCAAGGTTGAATCTAGACTGGAGTCGAAGTTGGTTTGACCGTGAGATTTCTACAATTATTCGAGGTGTCCGCTGCGCAGTCAACCGTCGCTGAGGGACTTTTAACTCAGGCAGATTAAAGTTAAAGGCGGGAGGCTCACATGGGTTGAGGTTCTCGCTGGTTGAAAGGATATCTGAATCAAGCTGAGAGATGAAGAGAAGATTTACAGTCGTTCAGGCTCATATCCTGAGGATTGGACTTGAGGTACAGGGGGATAGGAATCCTAGTAATCCGAGGCAGGAACAAGTCAGCATTCACAGACCCCCAATTAGGCTCGAGATGAAATGAAGAACTTACCGCAGTTCACGCTTGAGTTGCAAGCCCTGTGTTCGGAATATTGGGCATTCAATCACGTAAAATCATGGCAAGGTTTAGCAACATCGGAAGGGGAAACGTTCGAGTTGTTTGCTGATGTTCGGCCTTCAACCAACACAATACAAATTTCCAAATTTCTTTGCAAGTTCGTGTGAGAAACTACGTAACGAGGAAGAGATCGAAAACTTGGACAACAATGCAAGGACAATCCATGGCAAAGTTAACTTGGGTCAGAAAATGGATTCTTATTCTTCAGGCTCGGAGAGCAGAATTTACAGGAATTTCTCGGTATCGGATTTTGTACATGAATCATATTGGGTCTTTTGCAACCTGGCAGTAAATCAATTCAAGACCTAAGCGGAAAACTGTTCCACAAGGAGGACAAAGGTATTGAACGGTCCTTCCGCCAAAAAGTCAAGATTCAAATCGTGTCCACTTCCCTGCGCCACCAGGACCTCAAAGCTCTTCGCATCGGGCCACAAGACCTTTTCCACTTCATTCAACGCCGCGACGTCCTCACACCGAGTTCCCGGGCACAGCAGCTGGTCCTCCGAGCCCACGACCTTTGCGACGCGCCCGGTGTACTGTGTTGTCAACGTCGAGATGGGCACCTGCAGCAATGAGGCAATAGATCCCACGTCTTTTGTGAAGTTGTCGAATCTGAGCATGCGCGGAGAGAAGGTGGCGGGGTCGGGGCCATAGAAGATGTTGCGGGTGCTCGTCGTGAGATAGTCGGGGTCGAGGCTACCCCAGCGGAGCGGGTCATCATCCCGCGCGCTGAGAATCGGCAGCGGGGGGAGTGTGTTGGGCTCAACGATGAGCGCGCCCGTCATTATGAGGCCGTCGAAGGGCGATTGCGGACCTTCGACGAGGGCATCAAAATTCAACAGGACGGAACCTGCGCTGTGGCCTATGCCTATAATCTTCTTGAATGGCTGGACGCCAGGGAGGATGGACACATTCTTGAGCTGACGGGCCAACTGCGAGGCGACAGCTGCTTCAGTGGCGTACTGCACGTCCGACGCATTCACCGGTCGTGAACTCAACCCGACGCCGACCCAATCGATGGCAAGGGATGACAGCCCGCGATCGCAGGAGAAGGCCGAATACGAGTAGTTTCGGAATTCCTCTATCGGAGGCGACCAATATTGGTTGGTATACGTGAATCCATGTACAAGGAATTGCACAACATCTGAAAAATAATATTAGAAACCTTTACAAGCCCTACGAGATCAGACTGCGACTGGCCTGCATTCGTGGGAGGCACAGTGGCCGGCTGACAGAAAACACCATAAACGTCGTACGTGGCTTGCAGGCGGCGTAGACTGCTTGCATTGCTTTTGAGCCCTCCGAATATATCTGTGGGGTCCTTCGGAACGAGAACGTCGATGTCAACAGGAATAACAAGCGATGAACAGTCGCAAGATGCGCCCCACGCGACATACACGCGCGAGAAATAGAATAGTACCGAAAGCGCACACAGAAGCATACTTGGAGTGACACAAATGACTTTCCGCTGGTTTATGGAGTCTTTATACCACTCCGGTTACAAAAGGCTGCTCCGAACTCGTATATCGCGTTTCGTGTTGATGCGGCGAAGGGGGAAAAAGCCGAATGGATGTCATAAAATGGTCAGACGGTAACGGCCTCCGAGTCCGAGGGTACATCCATCGAGCTAGTACCTACAGTATGGGCTGACACGCAGGCCTAGAACTCGATATTTTGAATGTAGCTGATGATTTGAGCTGGAGGCAATGTACGGCGGGACAAAAATGTCTGAAAGCGCGCCCCGAGCTCCGATTTCGTGATCTCACTGTAGGGATATGCAGTAAGAGCTTTCGCCGGTAAATTCCGAGGCATATTTTCACTTGCTTTTTGCACCAGGGAGTTAATCCCTTAGGCTTAGACTGGAAACAGGACCGAACCGTGGAATGCTGCCTATATATCCGCGCAATTTCTCCGGGCGGATGTTTCATGTAGCCGGACTCCTTGCAATGTTGACTGCTCGGTGCTGTCGGAGGGATTCGTGCAATGACAGCCTGTTTTCTTTCGAGTTTGAATTCATCGACGATTCGAAGAGTCTGCCAGATCCTCCAGGAATTCTAGCGTCGAGGTCAAGTTGCTGAGGGAAAGACAGATCCTACCCAGCCGCGGCGAGGCTTCCAATCTCAGTGGCGGGATCACAAGCGGATACAGAGGATTTGGCGGGGATGGAAATTTCGGACCGAGTTATGCGTGACGTTACAGTGACAGAAAGTTTCCGCGCCGCGGCTGTGTAGGAACCGGAAGGAAAGGCCAACCGATCTGTGATTGCCGGACTGGGGGCTGGTCGGTTCGGTCGGCCGTCAGACCTGAAAAAAAATTCTGGGAGCCATTGATTTCATGGCTCTCAGGACCTCAGGGTGGGCCAGAAATGCATCTTCATTTCTTACTTTTGCGTGCCCCCAAATATTCATTTCCAGCCATCTCGATGGGTTCAACCATGTTTTCAACGGTTGATCCTAATTTGGAAGGATGTTGTGGCTCTGTTTGGTCATGAATGAAGGTAGATATTTTGCCATTTGAAACATTGCAGAAGGAATGTTGACCATTCTAGCAGCCTGTGAGTCATTTCTATCAGGTTGTGGACTCAAGAACACATTTTTGAGCAGCAAAGACCACAACCCACGTGAGAAATCGCCTTATTTGGACGTCGCGTGGTCGGTTGTTTCGGTGAGCGGGCCTTATTTTCAAAAACCCCCGCTTCCGTTTTTCACAGATCCGTTACCCCTTGGGAAAGACAGAGCTATTACTCGGATTGCCGCCTGTTGACGGCGCTCACCGCCAAAGACGGAGCCCGTCCTCGGCCCAGGCCTGTGGATTTCTGACCGACTCGGCGAGTCGGAGCAAGGGGCAACCGATATTTTTAAAAAAGATATAGGGTTGATTTTCTTTTTCTGACCTGGGCTTAGCACTAACTAACTACGTAAGACGGCGCTCACCCCCAAAGACGGAGCCCGTCCTCGGCCTGGGCTTAGGACTAACTAAATACGTAATTCCTCACACGCACCATACATGTTAATTTCGCGCGTGCCCACTGCCTAAGTTACTAGAGCTGGTCTGTACCAGAGTGTACCAGAGGCTTTGCCCGCATACAGGCGAGATTTGATTTCTGAATGGTTCGGAGGTATCCGGGATCATGGGTAAGCAACCCCGGGGCTATCAAATTAAAAATTTCAATGACCAAAATATTGCCAAAATACTGATATAAGGATTTATTCTGTTGACAGGCGGAACCAAGGTGTACGACGAGTTCCACCATTTTGGGGTGCATTAAATGTCAGTCCCTAACCTTTTCCTTGCTTAGAAAGTTGGGAGGTCAAAAAAAAAAAACCTGACGGCCGGACCAATTAAGTAGCCGACCCTTAGTCACCGGTTTAAATGCCGGTGGCACCTTGACTCGGAGACTCAGATCCGAACCGACAGTGCAAGACTTACGATGGTTTGGTAGCTTTTAATATCCCTCCAAGAACTGCTCAGTCCGACTCCTCAGGGGTATCTGACTGTTCAAATGACAAATTTGGACACCGTACATCAATGCTTCGAGTCCGAAGTCGACTCGGACGCTACATATGTAAGTAGCCGGCAGCGGCGCTTTCAGCCTTCCGGGCACCCTCCCCAGTAACGGCTCGGACAAGTATATTTGGAGTAATAAAACCGAAGACCACGGAGTGGACTTCTCAATGAAATGTTTGTCTTCAGACCTTGACCCAAATTCCGAGTCTAGATGCCCATGCGCCCAACGCTGGATACCTCACACCGTACGCCTCGCACTCGTACTCGCCGCACTCCGTCGTCTGACTCCTCGCACGCCCGTTCCTCTCGTATGGTTGTCTCCTTCCCGCCGAGAGGATGGAGAAGACATGGACGTCGACATTGAGGGAGAATGTGTCCGCGGCGTCCTTGCCTACCTTGCTACGCCCAAATCCACTTCTGCGCTGCCCCTCCTCGCGTCTTCCTGAACTCTCCACGACCGCGCAGCCGAAATTATGCATATTGCCTCCACCTCCCCCGCCGGCAGTCGCACCCGCCGCAGCATCCTCCGCGAAACCCAAACGACCGCACGGGAGTGATTCGGCAACGGATCGGCCTCGGAAAACGCTGGCGACTCACCCCCTTCCCTCCCCACACCCCTTCCTACCTGAATTCCTAACCCCTCTCTCCTCGCACCCACCCCCCTAAATCCTCCACCCCATCGCGAATGTGAATGCGAATGAACGCACTCATTCTCCAGCGCAGACTCCTCGCGAGCTGAACTTGCTTGTCGCCGTGACGGTGGGGTCGGGGTGAGGATGATGTTTATATGTGCGCCGTGCCTGCGCGCGCGTGGTGCCCACCCGCATCATGATGCCCTCCATCGTGGGCATAGATCACCCTATCGACCAGAAGGCAAGAAGCGCCGACATCAACGGGGTCTGGCTCGAGCTCGACTTCGGCTGATGCAAGCACATCCCGATGGATCGAACGCGCAGGATTCAGTTCAGTGCTTCTCAGCGTTTGTGCTCCTTATACGTGAGTACCTCAAATTAATTATGGCGCAGTTCAAGCGGATTACATGTCGTGTCCTTTGTATTGTACGCGTCCTTTTTATTCCAGGACTCAATTTAATTCTTCCAATGGGGCTGTTTCTTGGTTTATTCCTTGGTTATCAGGTATGCACTCGACCCTCTCGTTCAAATTCGAAGCCTGCCTTGCCTCAAGCTGATTTTCGCAGTTCATTCGACCGTCTTTTCATGTCCACCTCCGATTCGTTTCCCTCCTTCTTTTCTCCCATTTATTCTTCCGCCTCATCTGCGATGAAAGACACCTCTTCTTACGAGCTCTCTACCTGCAAAAAGCCGCGCTGCCAGGCCGGCTGCAGTATTCACCAGCACACTCCCTCCCTTCTTGCCAGGCGTCTCGATTGCGTTGAAACCATGCAGTATTTGCGGGTTTGTGGCTGCAAGGCACCGTGAAAAATCCAGCTCTTTACATTCGGTAATATCTACGCTCGTTTTTGTTCCCTAAAGTACTCACAACCGTTTTGCTAAAGTTCAAAGTATCACTGTCCCCCCTCCCGGGATGCCGCCGGCCGGTTCCACACCTGCTTCAGTGCATGGCACGATATAGACCAATTCACTTCCAGAGCACGTTCACGTTCCCTGATTTTAATTTCGTTCATCCCGCGGGACCACAGTTAATTCTGGGCTTTCGGTGTTGTTTTGGTATCGTTCGATACCAATTCCTGACTCTCTTGTCCGATCGCATCCAAAAGTCCCTGCTTCAAGCTTTGTGCCGTCGGCGGCATGCGGCTTCGGTGATGTTATTTCGCCTTCGATTTGGACACGAGGATCCCATCGCATCCAACAGTTTCCCGCAACCGCAAAGTCGATGTGCCAAGTAGCTGAAAACGCGGCCGTAGTCGTCTGCGACGCTCTGCTGTAGACACACATTCCCTTCGAGAGTTTGCTCCAAGTCGCAAATGAGATGCTGAGGTGCTAATGCGTACTCCCTCTCAATTCCATCCTGCGCCGGAGGTAAGTCAAGTGTTGGTAGCCGAGTCATAGGAACTTGATTAGGCAGACCTGAGTTGCAAGCAGACAACTTATGTGTTCGTTCCGGTTCCGTTTGCCAAAGGCATCAGCCGCGGACATACCCGCCGCTCATCTGTGCGTTATTTCATACCACAACTTCCTCCTGCACCCACTCTTTCTTGCCTTTGGTTTGCTAAATTCTCGAGGCCCAAACCTTCCTGTGTACGGCGTACAATCACGGCGATGATCTCGGCCACGACCTTCCCTCCAGCTGTTTGTCCAATTCGTCTAACGACACAGAAAAGTCTGAATTGGTACGTCTAACAAGTCTCTTTAACTGAACTATCAATATTTTTTCTCTAATGTGGTATAGCAGAAAATAGTGCTGGAGGAAAGGAGTAGAAGCGAAGTGCCCACTGCCTCATACCGCACGGCATTTCCTGCAATTCTAATTTTCTCTTCCAGTCGTAACGATTCGAACCACGCATAACCCGGAAGCGCCCGAGGGTGACAGTAGGTCTCGCAAACGCAATTAGGGGTGCTCAATTCTTAACTTTTTTGCCCACTTTAAATCTGCCCGTGTTTTTATTTGTTCGAAATAAATAAAGATTTGAATCTCCGCACGATGGCGGCATCGACTGCCGTGGGCACCTGATTTGGAATTGTCATTGATAAGCTTCATGCCTCGTAACCCCTCCTTAAACTATTTATTCTAGGGCATGATACAATATGTACAATGAGAAGCTATGTTATCCGCAATGAGGAGAGGGTGTTTGAAGTAAGTAGGAAATATCTATTTGAAAAGATTGAGAAGATACCCATGGCATCCTTCACCCCATCGCTCACCCCGGGAAGAACAGCACACGCTATGTCAGCCTTCCTCTTTTCTGCCTATCTTTTGACCTGTGCCCGCTCCAGCTCCAATTTCACGCAATCCAGCTCTAACATCGCCTCAATTGCCTTCCACAATTTGATGCTCATGAAAGAACTGACATGTGTGAAGAGATTGGGAGCCCAGTGAGTGGAAGAGCGTGTCGAAACAGTGGCAGAAGACGGCAAAGGAAAAGATCGCGGCATTGTCCGTCAGATACGTAACTACGGCAGCTGATGCCGCCATCGCGCGGAGGTTGAAATCTTTATTTATTTCAAACAAATAAAAACACGGGCAGATTTAAAGTGGGCAAAAAAGTTAAGAATTGAGCACCCCTATTCCATTTCAGATTAACCACATGGCACGGTTCGTTCTGCACTTGATTCGCTTAAATACTGCCAATTGAACTTGCACCAACAGTATACTCGGCGATATTTTATGAAAAGACTGCATCTGGGAAGTAACTATGCGCGTACTAGCTGTGTAATTGTTTGCACGGGTTCGACAGGGTACGAGAATACCGTCCTTGCATATCGTTGTGCTTTAAATTGAACCAGATATCCACAAGTTTTGTAAAGCTGTCGATTCACTCATGTCAGTAGCAACCGAAAATACACTCTATATTGGATACTCGGTGTCATGACCTTAAACTGGGAGGAAGCATACTACGAGTGCCTTGATATAATCACAAGAGAAAAATGTGAATACTATTAGCTACGAGCTATCCTGTTATATAGTACCTTCAGGTAATAATTGTACATAGCTTCAATTCGCTTTCATGGGACAGGTGTCACTCCTCCTTTCAGTCACATTCCGGTTTCTGATTCACAATTTGGCTTCCTTCTTACCCCTGCTCCCGAACCCAAAGAGGTGCATGGCAACCTTCCTCATCTGGATCTCCTCGCTGCCCTCAGTGATCCTGTACCGGCGGTGGTGTCGCCAGATGTGCTCAAAGGGCAGGTGTCTACTGTAGCCCCTGCCGCCGTGGACCTGAATCGCGCGGTCCGCGGCGTCGGTGCACAGGCGGTTGGCAAAGTAGTTGCACATGGCGACCTTGTGGCTCAGCTTTGTCTCGATGTCGCCGGGCTGCGTGGTCTGGTCCATCTCGGCGGCGGTGGCGCGAATAAGCAGGCGCAGCATCTCGGCCTGAGTGGCGAGCTCGACGAGCGGGAATTGGATGCCTTGGTTGGCCGAGAGGGCCTTTCCGAACGGCTTGCGCGAGTTGGCGTAGGCGACAGACTGGTTGATGCAGTATACGGCGGCGCCCAGCGAGGAGGCGGCCTGGCGGATGCGGTTCTCGTGCACGAAGGCTTGCGCGATGGACAGGCCGTCATTGTCCGGTCCGAGCACAGCTGACTGGGGGACCCAAACATGCTCAAAAGAAACAGTGGCATGGTCGGTGGGCATGTTCAGCGTCCTGTGAATCGTCAGTGGTGAACGGTAGCGAAGTAACATATGCAGCTATACCACTCATAACTCTCCACCTTGATCCCAGGTGTTTCTCTTGGTATCACAAAGCATGTAATCCCCTTTGAGCTTCCATCCTTGCCGCTCGTGCGGGCAAACACAAAGCAATGAGTAGCATGATGCATGCCGGTCTGCCACATCTTCTTCCCATCGATCCTCCACCCTTCTTTATCACCCCTCCTTTCCCTCACAGCGCGCGTCTCCATCCACGTAGCGTCGCTGCCATGGCCGGGCTCAGTCAAGCCGAAGGTAATTCTTACCCTGCCCTTCAGCCGGCCGCCGATGAGCTCGTCCTTCTGGCGGTCGTCGCCGAAGCGGTGCACCATGACGACGTCCGGGAAGTTGCCGACGACGCTGTGCTCGTTCTGCAGGTCGTTGAACAGGCCCAGCCCCTTGGCCGCCAGGTGCTCGCGGATCACGGCCATCCACAGGTTGCTGCCCTCGCCGCCGCCGTACTGTGCGGGCAAGGCAAAGCGCCAAAAACCGGCGTCGTCTGCCAAGTGTCTGGCCTGGGTGAGCAAGGCCTCCCATTCTGGCCGCGGCAGCCCGTGGTTGTCCCAGTCGGTGCGGGCGTGCTCGCGGCGGTGGTCGAAGAAGCGGTTGTTGTCGTCGCGGGATTGGAGAGGCTGGATCGTGCGGGCGACGAAGTCGTCGAGGCGGGAGAGGTATTGGGTGAGATCGTCAGGGAGGGCGGTGGTCAGCGTGGAGGATTTCATCGTGGAGGAGCTCCGGGCAGCAAACAGTTCGTGCGTACTAGTGAGGGTGAGAAGAGAGGATGGGCTCAGCGCGAGCAGCGGCGCCCGAGAGGATGAGAAAGAAAAACCAAATCGAGGTGACGGCAAACATGTGCATACCCCAAATTGCTTCTTCTCTTCTTATTGACATATCTGGTCCTCGGGGAGCCACCTCGTCCCACCCGATCACATGCAGACTTTGTTAAGAAAAGAGGGCGGGGTGCAAGTAGGCTTGAAGTAGCAGATGGAGGATAACGAGCGTTGGGGGGTCAATTCCAGAGACGCGACTGTGCGCCAAGTCGCGTCGATGCGCGGTGACCTGTAATTATTATTAGCGCTCTTCACTCAGCCGTAGTGGGGCAGAATGAAGAGCGCCGGGAAGGACACGTAAACTATATGTAAGTAAAATTCTAGCTGTCGCGTTGTCCGCGCGTAGCGTACGCGACGGGCTCGCCTCCGTGCCGCCTCGCTCCGTAAATTAACTGAGTTGTGGTCGCTGCAATCACTTGTCACCAATTAGGCCAGGTAAGTAACTGATCGAGCTTCCGGTTATGGCACTTTCCCTCAAGTTTTCAAACCTCCGGCGTCCAATAAAGGAAATTTGTATTCCGGCACAAATCTATTCTTCTCTCTTATTCGCTGCCTGAACCTTTCTTCATCAAAGGGGCGCTTCTATACTTCTATTTTCTTCACATGACTGCCTGAACTGCAAATTTCCTCCGTGAGCCTGGTTTTTATGACGTGGATGGATTCCAACCTCGGCCGTTCAGAAGCCATCTAAGTACATCGGAAGGCTCTATGTCCGATGCAGACCGCTAATGGTTCATTTAATCCGGCTGGGTTACGTCAACCATAGAACCTACCATTTTGGCCAATTTCCCAGGACAATTTTGACAGACGCGCCGTATCTGGCTTCGTTCTCGCCATCCACCTGCCTGGCGATACTGGTTCCTGACTCCCTTCTGGCCTTGATTAAACTGATCTTTGAACTGACGCCACCATATTGAATTCGCTCGCGCAAATTTTGGACTTCGGATCCATTATCTCAGAAAGCAAAGGGTCTGGCTGTAAACACGAGTTGGCACCGGGCAGATCTTGGGGAGAAAGGGCTCAGATTTGTAGGGTGGGTCAGGGGAGTAGTATGTACCGGCTTGCCTGAGACCGCGCCAGTGAATTTCTCGCTCCGTTCTGAGATTCTTAATGTGGTTATGTGAAGACACAGGACACAGAGATATGGTGGGCCGATATCCATGAGTTGCCCGCAAAATGGAGAGCAAGGCGAAAGAAAGTACATAGATGAATACAGCAGGAGATTGTATCTCTTCAGGCGTTTAAAGCAGAAGAGTCGACAGCATGAGCTTAGAAACCACCGGCATGAGAATTGGAAATCGGGACGCAAGGACCCGGAGCGATGCTGAGTTGATTGCCGTGGACGTTGAATTACCACGGAAAGCTTCGCCAGGTGGAGAGGGAGGTTGTAGAATTTGAGAGGTCACAGATGGAGTATAAAGAACACAAAGAACAGTGCGCGCAGGCCTCCGATAGAAATGAGACCCATGCAAAAGAATAAGGCGGAGATCAACTCACCTAGCCTTTGAGATTCATTCAAAATTTAGACAGAAAATGGTTCGTGAGGAAGAAACCCGAGTAGCTTCACTTTGCAGCGCCGAACCAAAATTTCAGGTTTGCAGGCCTGCAAAAATGTCATTCAGCGGCGCCGAGAATCAACAAGCGGATGTTGGTCCGACTCCGAATGAGGAAGGCAACGGCAAGTATACGGAGTAGAGGCAAGGAGCTTGTAGTAAGAGGTCAAGAATGAGCAGCACGGTAGGAGTGAAGAAGTGATAGAGCCACAGCAACATCAATACGAGGTGCCTCGTAAATAAGCAATGTCAATCTGTTTTGGCTTGACTCAAAGATCCACGAAGCAGTTGTTGAAGGTGAATTTAGAAAACTCTGGAGGATTGCAGGAGGCTTTGTCATTCACCATATATATGGGAAGTATCACGGGCAAGTCCGTATGGGAATCCCCTGACCGAAGGCGCGTGCCGTCCATCCCGACTGTTCCGTCCTTCACAGTATAGCGTGCTGCCATGCAAAAGCCCGCTACCGTCAGCCCTGGTGCCACGGGCTTGAAACACCGTGGCAATCCAGGTGCATGGGGGGTGCGATCTCCCGCGTCGAGTTCGTGGTGCTCGGGAGGTCGAGCTTTCGAGCAGAGATGGGCGTCGGGGCAGAGAGGCGATGAAGTTGGTGTAGGGGATCGGAAATGCCCGCCGCACTTGCTGCGGACTCTGCTGGTGCTCCACGTAATACTTGGGGTATGGCCCAGAGCTTGCGGCGAGCGGAGTGGTGCGACGCAGACGGCAGGGAGGTGATTAGGGCGGTGCGCGAGATGGGCAGCGGCTGCCCCCTGTGCTCAGTACGCTGTCGGTGGTCTATGTCACACTGGGGATGCGCAGAAGCGCACCCATGGACGAGGAGAGTGCAGCTTTCTGGAAACGGACCTCGTGCACAAGGAGGCGCTGGCGATAACGGCCATGGGGCGCGGTCTAGACGCGGGAGGTCGTGATGGTAACGCTGTGAGTGAGAGTGGCGGCAGATGGGGAGACGATGGAGGTGGCGCCCGCGGCGAAGAACGACAGCGTCGCGTGCTGCGCGTGCGGCTGGTGGTGCAGGGACGGGGTAGGGTGCGCGCCGGAAGCCTTGGCGGCGCGAATCTCGCGCGCTGTCGTCATGCTGCAGAGTGGGGCAACAAGCGGCGCTGGTAGTCTGAGTGCATGTCGGGTACGAGGGGGGGTGATGAGCCGCGCAAGTGATGCGCGACAGGGAAAGGGGTGTCGGCGCTGCAGGAGATCATCGGATGCGTTCTGGGGCCTTGTTGCTGCTTGAAATAGAGATACCGTGCGCGTGCGCGTGCGCACAATGCCTGACGAGGACGTGTAGAAAGAGGAGCGCCCTTTTGGAGGGGTCTACAAATGAAGGTGAAATGAAACAGGATTGCATGCGTACCTATCGTGAGAGCCTGTGCCGAGGCAGAGACCGAGACGTGTCTCAAGGTACAACGCCAAAAAACGAAACCACGCCGGTATGGGAGAACACGGCGTCGATGTTCTCTAAGCAGAAGAGGGCGGCGCGAATCGGGCCTGCCTCCAGCCAAAGTACACACAAAAGAAGAAATAGTGGCTAACGTACGAAAACAGAAGGAGAAGAACGCGCCCCTCAAATCATGAAGACTTGATAAAAGAATTTTTCGACTGAGGCCGTGGTCGTCGGGAGCTCCAGTTCATACGTGGAACGACAGCCCGTGAAAGTCCATTTCATGCGCGTATTGCGGTGGCGGTAGATATCTGAGTTTCGGGAGGAAAAAGTGATTCGTGCACAGGGTATGTTTTTGTAGGAAAGTTGCAAAAGAACGGAATGCGGTCTGGCCTGGAGTTAGGGTGACTGACGTCACCGTGCCAACGGCGTCCAGGTCGTGGCGAGCAGTAACAAGCGACAGGCGGCGGCGTAACTCGCGAGTGGCGGCATTAGGCGGGCGGTGGCGAGGACGTGCTGCAGTATAGGTATCGGGAACAGCCGGGTGGGGCGGCGGCGGTGGGCGCAGCGTTGGTCGTGGGTGGCGGCGGGCGTTAGGAAGGATTCAAGGAAAAGGAAGGGGGCCCTGCGTGTTGGCGGGCGGGCCGCTGATTGCCGGCCCGCGTTTCCCGGTACTATATCTGACTGCCGAGTGGACCAGACTGTGCCATCGGCGAGAAGGTCGCAGTTGATTTCGATTTTTGGTGTTTACATAATTTCGGACATCCGTGTGGGGATTTCGGCGCCCCGGAATGTTTGCGATGGGTAGTACGCGGCCACGTGATGAAAGCCACCGCAATTCAGAGCGCGGCTCCCACATGTTTGACCAGATTTCTGCATCAGATTCACCAAATTCAAGTATAATTACTTGCAAAGACAGTCATAATTTGGACCAGCACATATTCAAAGGGCCCTCTGGGCATCCCTGGGACTGGGTTTGTCTGAAACAGCATTCCAACCCAGTGTCGATACAATAATTTAAACTGTTGTTCCTGGCTCCTGTACACACTCGCTTTTGGGACCTCAAACACTTTCTGAAAGCCAGCTCTGCCGATTCGGTTCATTACACGTACCACAGACTACTATCAGCAGACGAAGAGGACTGGGTGGCAGCCAGAGTCGTCCGCACTGACTCTGACATGACGTTACAACTGAACAACAGGTGGTATGTGCTATCGCGCTCGCAGCGAAATTAATTTCGCAATTGTCCACCGTATACACCAGAATGTTACCTTGCATAGCCCTTGTTGTTACGAGAGTACGGGTAGATGTGAATATAGGTCCCAGGCCGAGGCCCGAAATGCGCCGTCAGAAATTTCGAGTCAGCACACTGGAGAGTCAGTCAGGACAGGTGCCAAGAGTAAAGGTATGTCAAGGCTGGGGTGTGTGCGATTAGAGTTCCCTGGGTACACTTACCTTGCGCGGATGGCTTGGGCATGGGTGACAGGCCGAGAAATGGAAACTCGGGGAAAGCCGCAGAGGACTCCAACGCCGGGATTTTCCGGTGGCAGTGATGTGATGGGGGAGATCAAAAATTAGGAGCATTAAACTGATTGTTCCAGTTGTGGGACCGCTTCAGTATAATATATCCTCCTCCTCCTCCTGGTAACCAGGTAATACTGCCGGGTATAGCCGACCAGACACTGGCGGTCAGCGGATCAAACATCAGTGGCAGTGGTGTGATCTGGGGAAATCACTAGCTCAGCTATCTCTGAAACCAGACCTGGAGACTGTTCCAGTCCCAGGAATTTTTCATCACTTTCAGTACCCGAGTGCAATGCAGCGCAATTACTACGGAGTTTTGTTCAACCTAGGTCCTACTCGTCTTCCTTTGGTTCGGTGAGTGGCTGAGGGCCCATCTGAGCACACCTTTGGCCACATTCATGTTGACCAACCAAAGTCTTGATGCCGGCTTCTCCATGATCGCCTGTGCCACTACTTCTTGAAGCATGTCAGATCTGATATATTATATGACCGGATAAACAGAACTCGCCATGCAAGGGTATGCGACACCAAATCGAAGGGGACCGATGCCTTATTAGCTGAAATTTTACTAGCTGAATTTTGGCTCTCAGAAGCTGTAAAATTGAGTTTGAATCATTTTGTACGTGTGAAATGGCAAGCTGACGTTGAATGTCTGCCAGAACCAAGCTCTTGTTCGAGTTGGGGTAAACGAAGTGCTGAACAGCATTGATTGCCGCCGCCTGTTCGTCACTGTCACTACGTTCCCTGGCCTGATCGACACACGTGTGCGGACACGTGCCGACCCGGTGTGGACGTGGGTCCGCACCAGGTCGGCACGGTGCGGACATAGTGCCGACCCGCGTCCGCACTGGGTCGGCACGTGTCCGCACACGTGTGTCGATCAGGCCGCGGAACGCAGTGTGTACCGCGGATGCTCCAGTGTACCCGAATACTTCCTGAACTGTATGTTCCATCGCTCCGGCTCCAAAAGTCAGGTGATAGATGAGATGACATTGTTGATAACGATACACTCATCCTTCTCTCCATCAGAAAGTTCTAAGTACGCACAATTTATGATCCCGGAAGCCGGGGAAGGAATGAAGCAGCTTTTTTCTGATCCTTCATTTGATTCACCGGTGATACCCTCTCGAGCAAGGATAAAGTCCTTAACTTCAATTTCTGCAAACAGGATGTTAATTCATGGACCACAATCCTCAAACGCAATTGAATGAGCAAACCAGATATAACAATTTCTCTTCTTCACAGGTGGACTGGAAATTTTCGAGGAAGAATTTACTGCGTCGGAGAGTGATCCACTCCTTCACAAGTTTATCGCGATTCTCAGTGACTGACACCTGCCCGCGAGTGATCTCGTAGCAGCGCTTCGCAACATATCGCAATTCATCCAAGACCACCTGGCAATTGACATGAGCATTTTAGTAATGGCAAATACATGTAACCATTTTAATTTGGTCTCATCGATCTTTGCATCAGTTTAATTATGTGGACTGAACTTCAAAAGAGGAACAGGCAGAGAAGAATTGGTGCCAGAGATCTGAGAAGGAGAGTAATTGAACCTCGCATCTCAGGGCGATGTATTCCATGCGTGTAGCACCCTAGGAAAATCTGAACCTTGTGTATTAGTAAACAAAAATGAAAGGTGAGTTCAACCGAAATTGTGAAGCTCACTGCATTGAACATTCCGAGTCCCCGTCGGCAGAGTCTGTTGACATGGGTTGACGTCGGTGGACCTTGGCCGATCATGATCGGCAAAGTCTGTCGACGCCGCGTCGGCAGATTTGTGTCTACCTGTGTCGACGGTCGGCCGACATCTGTCGACCTCAAATCCACCAAGCCTGCCTACCTCGGTCCAAACCTGACCCTCTTGCTTCTTCACTCTCTGGCCTCTCTTGCATCGCTCTGCCAGTTTCTTGATTTCAAATGTGTTGCTAGGCATGTCATAAGCCCTTAGCTGACTCCCACGTGCCGCCAGAGAAACATGACCCCGGTCGGTGCCAGTATGCCTGGTTTGATCGTTTAGCTCATTGGGAGGTGTTTCAGCCATTGTTATACATGACCCCGGTCGGTGCCAGTATGCCTGGTTTGATCGTTTAGCTCATTGGGAGGTGTTTCAGCCATTGTTATGTGCGACAGAACATGAAGAAAGCCCAGAGGTAGGTAGGATTGAGCAAAGGCAATGCGTCGTGCAATGCTGTGCGATGTTGGTGCGATGATCGAGCGATAATCGCATTGATCGCCCGTGACCAAGCTGTGACAGCCTCGTGACATGCCAAATAACGCAACAAATGAGTGCTGCACTATTCACTAGCAACGAGAACAGGCAGAGATTGATTACTATTGGCTGTGGTTGTGGACCGACGTAGACCCACGGCGGCAGACCTGGTCTACCACCGGGTCTGTCTACCCTCTGCCGACGCGGGTAGACACAGCCTCGGTCGACGCGCCTTCGGAATGCAGTGGCTCTGGGTACTTGAACGTTCAATCTACACACTTGAAGACCCCGTCCTCATTCGTTATGTAATGCACCTGAAAATGGCAAGGCTTTTTCTAATTTCAACTTATCCAAGTTCACGGACCTGGGTTGAAATCTTGAGTAAAAGTGGGAATGCGAGATTGGGGGGCGCTCACCTCTAGCCATCTCAACGACGTGAGCACGAAAACCGAGGAAGCATAAATGAGGAAACCAAAATGAAAGCCTGCGCCATCTCACATGACCTGCCCTTGAGTATATACCGGATGCAGACATTATTGATAAACCGTTTGAAGCAGGCTTTGGAGAGAAGCCTGACTGGCCCACATTCAGGTCACTTCTTCGTCATCGTGAACGGAACTTACATAGGTGAGTCACCCAAAACTAATCAAAAGATCGCAAGGAGGCTATGATCCGGCCTTGAGTCGAACACGAAGCTCACAAATAGTTCAATCAATTACTGTGGGTGGCTGGGAGTGACTCTCTTGTCGAGATTGAGCGCGAATTCACTCGAATATTCAGACCAACATGGGAGCAGTTGCACGCAGCCACCGAGGAGGCCATGTGGATGGGCGATATAGTGTGTCAAAAGTATTTTATACAACTTCGGAAAAAATCACATCTTTTTGTTGGACAACTTGAGAATCAGTGCAAAAAAGAAGACAACTCAGAATGACGCACACCTTGTAGATTAGGGCAAGTTTAAATTTCACAACTCCAGGAAACACAACTATTTTGCAAGGAGGTACAACTCGGCACATTGTGATGTACAACTTTCAAGCTGATGGATGCAACCAGCAACTTCTCAAAAGACAACTTCATCCTCTAGCAACTTGGATGGCAGGACAACTGCATCTTATTTTGCTGCGTGTCAAATATTGTACAACTTTTCAAGTGTACATGCCAAATGAGTACAAGTTTCTGAGCAACAACTTTTCGTTTAGATGCTTCTTCTGGGGGACAAGTTTTATTGGGCAGGGTGCAACTTCCAAAAGCTGTGGATACAACTCCCCAGCCATCAAATACAACTTCACTCAGTCAAGGAACAACTTGCCAGATACAAAACACAACTTATGAGAGGCAGGTTGATGGATCCGCACTCCGATTAGTGGCGGTGAGAGTCGAGCCCCTCACGTGATTTTAAATGTGTTGGTTGATCACTCCCTCTTCCTACATTCCTGTTGGTTACTTATGGAAACCCGGAGCACCATGCTGATATGCGAGATTGCTGAACAATTGATTGATGATGGCCGCCGGCCTGCCGGTGAGGAGTGCTTTTGAAATTCATATCCATTCGCCCAACCAGTATCTTTTTTCAAGTTCTCCCTGCTCGCTGGGAGTTTTGGTCCTATTTCCCGCAATATATACTGCCTTTTGAAGCTTATCTGATCCACTATTGGACAAAACTAAAACAGTGTTCCTGCTTTTCCTCCCTGTACCGTCTGAATCCAGGGCAGTCGTTTGGAATGGAATACAGTTCAATTCCCAGCTTTAGGTCCAATAATTCCAGATCTTTTCATTCACACCGTCTGATTCTCAAACATTATGTTTGCCTCGATTCATAGAGAAGACTGAGATCCCCGAGCGGTGTTGAAACGAGAAATAATTCACTCGGTGGCTGGCAAACACAACTGGGAGACAAATAGTTCAAAGTAGACCATGGATCAAGATGTGCTGAGGCCACCAAGGTCTCATTGTTGAATTGCAGCCCATGGTACAGTAAATTAAAGATCTAGAAAAATATGCCCAGTTACTGCCAACAGACGTTTAAGGGAAGACAATTGCGGGAAACTGGGCCATGCCGTAGGGAGAAGCCTGTGAGAGTCAACTGCTTCGGGAGCCCATATACTAACATCAGCGGTTACAAAAAGGTGCGGAGAAACAAGTGAAATTGTTCATTATGCGACTTGCTCCTGGGTGTACAGATTGCGAGTGCTCATGATGATGTTGAACCTTCTCACTTAGAGTATTGCATTGGTACGGCCCTCAATATTTGAGTGCCATCTCAAGTGGCGGATATCTGCCTGGTGAAGGTGGGATTAGCAAAGTGATCATCAACTGGACCTTTTTTATTTACGTGCAAGCAGGAACATCAAAAGCAACACAGAGAAGGAAACTGAAAACTTGGAGAGAACAAGAAAGCTCAGATGGACCAGGGAATCTCCTTCTGACCTCTGTGCTTGTGAACGGATTACGCTGCAGTATTCTCGGCACTAGCGGCAATCATTAATCAAACAATCAACAATCTCGCATATCAGGGTTGTGCTCTGGGTTTCCATAGTTACTCATCTGCTCCCTCTGGCCTCTCATGCCTGAAGCTCGTGAAAGCAAAGATTATTATTTATTGCAGATGCTACTGTGACTTGGCACAGCTGCAGGTGGCAGCAAACTGCCTCTATCAAATGGTGGACAGTGGGCCGTTTCTTTGAAAGATGTTACCTCATACATATTGGGGGCCCAGTACTTATAGTTTTTGGTGCTGATGCCACACTCCGCATTAGGAAAACAGGAGAATGATAGAGCAATGCAACTGGGAATTAAAGCGCAGTGCTTTATCCCCAGCCTTTCCTTTTAAGGATGTCAAACTTTGCTCACTGCACACTGTGGAGGAAGTGTGGCATAGGTTAACTGGAAGTGATTTATGCTTCTTCCTCCCTCTCTGTGATCAATTCCATCACCATCCACATTCTCTCTGCACAAGTTACATAGAATAAGATCACTTGGAGCTGATGGCGCTGTCGGAGTTTGAATGTGAGGCTCTCACGATCAATTCAGGTTGCAGTTTTGAAAGTTGCATCAAGACAAAAGTTGTGATTGTCTGAGGCAAAGTTGTGTCTCCTCATGATTGAAGTTGTCTCACATCAAGTTGAAGTTGTCTCCGGGTGAAAGTAATTTGTGTTTACACTTGGAAAAGTTGTCTATGACCAAGTTGTTGGCAGGTTGAAGTTAATATGGCACATATACTGTCCAAAAATTAATCAAAGGTTACATCGCTGTGGTTGCAGGGTTTTTGGTTGCATCTGGGAAGAAAGGTGCAAAAGTGATCACATCTTGGAAAGTGGATGCATGTTTCCATCTAGGATGCAGTCCTCTGCTCACATGGACTACACTTCAAACAGTTCACATGTGAAGGACTTTGTCTGGAGGAAATTTTGAAATTTTGATGGGATTGATTGAAACAATGATGCCATATTGTTCCGAAAGTTGAACTGGATGAATTCTCGCCATGAGAGCATCATATTGAATTCCTGGTGCTTGCAGCACATTCTGAACAGTATCTTAAACTATGTGTTCCATGAAAGCGAGCTCAACATCCTTCATAGCACTCATAGCAATTAATTCATCAAAACAAGGGAAGTTCATGAATTCTGGAAGGGATTCCATCTGCACACCACAGATATTTCTCCAAAGGCTTTTCTGAACACAGGGAATCTTGACCTGCCCTGCCGTACCCATATTGAAACAGTTGAGAAGATGATGAGCCCAGCAGACAGCCGGGGGGTTTCGCGGATCAATACCAAACACAAGCAATGCTGATGGGACTCAAATGGTTGTAACCCAATGTCAAGATGCGACCATAATGAAAGATGCAACCGAGCTCAGAAAGATGCAGCCAAGGTCAGAAAAGATGTCACCCAATTTCCTAGCAGATGTTTTCAAAAACCATGGAACCAGTACCTAATTATTTGACAGTATATTGCCCATAAAGTTGCACTGGCACTGCAGATAGTTGTCATTTCAAATCCCAAAGTTGCCCCTGGTGTGTTCAACAGTTGTACCAGTTTCCCAGTTGACCTATATAAAGTTGCACCTCTGCAAAGTTGGGTTAAGGCCAAGTTGTCACAGGTGAAGATGTATCATGAGAAAGTTGAAGTAGTGTCTATGAAAGTTGCGCCAAGATGAACATGCCACCCACAAAGTTGTGGTTGTCCACATGAAAGTTGTGGGCCAAATAAGTTGCGCTCCAGTAACATGTGAGTTGTACCTGATTTTTAGTTGAAAAACATGCAAGTTGTCAAATACTTTTGACACAGTAATTCTCCCATACATGTGGAATCCCCAGTCTGAGAGCGTAACACTTTTGAATGAACACTTTTGTGCTATCAAATTTTCCGTAGAGTAAACGGCTAGGTTGCGCTAGTATTTAAACCCTAATCATGTGACCGCGTTGCGAGTCATTGATGGGGTGCGGGAGTCTCTAAACCTCAGAAGATTTGAATAACATCTCGATACTCGGAGCCCTTGGATGCAACGAAAGTGATTTTTTTTCCGGAGAAATAAAGTAGGAATCGGCAGCCGTGTTGTCAAGGCCGACGTAAACCAGCGTGAAAGTTGGTATTATGTTCTAGATGATAATGAGGCGGACGCGAAAGGCTTAACACGATCTGAACCCACCAGCACCTGTTGTCCAATACCGTACCCGACGCTGTAAATCTCGCGATTCAGTGGTGCGCTAATAACCAGAAATATTGCAGCAGTGCAATATACTGCGCCTGACTCGAGTCTATGAAAATTGTATAAGAACCTGCCGGTCCAATTATCCATCCGAGGCCATACATGAGCACAATAGCCCTCTTGCAACGACTGCGAAATTTTCTGTCAAGGGCAACATGTGAGGCTGCATGTCGGATCCACAATATCCGACCACCTAGTAAACCACTAAGCATTAGTCATAAACAAGCTGAGAAAATTACCGGTCAAAGCTGTGAGAACTATAGTTGTTGCAGCGCCCAGGCTAAAGGGTATTCGCACATCCGAAACAGCGGTGCCTGGTGGCAAGATCCCTACGGCTGCAAGTAGGAGTTACAAAAACAGTTGCGAAAATTTTCAGTGGGGGACTCGCCGAAGGTTGATAGCATGAGCAGTGCAGGTAAGATGATTGCCTTCTTGTTGTGTCCCCATATGACATAGCACCGATACAACTAGGACATCAGCTCAAACTTTGTGTAAATACGTCATGGAGCGGAAGACCCACAAAAATGAAATCTGTTATGAAACTAATGTCGCTGAGTCTCTGTAAGCCAATCGAGGTGGCGAGTGGCCCACTTATTTATTGTGAATGTAACGTTCTTTGCTGTCTGCAGCGCTGGTACAGTCCACTCCAACAGTAGCAGCGTCTTCAGGCCGAGCTCATTCACGACTTCTGAATGAACAATTTGTTGGAGTAGGCGAGCAGCTGCGACGGTCAAGGACACATCAAGAGCCATTTGCGTGCTTCCAACAACAGCCATCATGCAGCTTGCGACCATGAGAATTTTAGTTGCAGCGGTTTTCCGAAGAGAGAGGGTGTAAAGAGAAAGCAGAAAGAGATTGACGTAGATACCTGCTAACCGATTTATTCAAAAGGCATGCACAAGGCCGGACCTGACCAACCGTAGAGTGCAAGTGAAACCTGATTGTCGTCGTTTATCAGAATTAACCACCATCATCAGATTTTACATTATGCACCGCAGTTAATGAGAGGTTGGTCACTTGGAAATACCAGCCAAGATTGAATATCTCTGAGTCGACGGTGTACTGCATAGGAGGTCTTGGGTGAGGAGAGGAACGGGGAGGCTTTCGACAGCAGCAATCACCGCACAGAGGGGCCGAAGCACTGAGCGCAGAGTTTAAAAAGGGTCTGGGCAGACAGCCAACATTCGAAAGTGACATGGGAACACACCGTCCCCACCCTTGATTCTCAGCCTCTCAGGAATCCGAATTGGTAGTGGTACCAACAAGCCTCGCGGATAGCATGTCTGGATACTAGAAGTCGGTAATACTCGGTACACTGTGCGCAGGTCTCGCCCCCAAGTTGCGGGTGTCTCGTGTGACCAACTAACCTTCCCATCTTTAAGGAGCTTATCATACCCAGGGCGTGCGGTGCGAAGTGACAGACCAGTGGTTCTCCGGAAAATCATCGAGCGCACGTCAAGGAACATATGACTGTGGCGCGACGTGAAACCACGAAATGAAAATCAGTCTCAATGGCAAGTCGAAATACGAGATGTAAACAGTGGCCTGCTATGCGAAACACCTACTCAAACCCAGAATATCCGACGACGAAGGGGAAGAACCTCTTGTTTTTAAGAATTTTCGGGCCTCACGACGTTTAGAGGTGATCAGAGATGGAGCTGCGGAAGTAAAACATGACACTCAATCAGCTCGGGAGAAGACTACCCAGCACGGTGGCAACTGGCAGATGCGTCAGGCGGTGCCGGCACTGCCCAAGATCCAGCTAACTGTGGGGACGCAACTAGTAAACCGGCGAAGGAGCCGGGCCGCGTGCAATCCAGGAAGTAGCCAGTTGCGCTCGCATGCTTTGGAGGACTGGGAAGGATGGCAAGAGGATGGAATGCGGTTGCAGCGTATATGTACGGCGGTTTGATATCAGCCGTCCGCTGATCTAAGAAAGGTAGATCGAAGGGAGGTCCTGCCAGTGATTGATGATTATCAAGTGTCACGCGGGCACCCTCAAAGGGTCAGCCAGCACACGGCAAATAGCAATATTTCCATCTGGTTGGAAAGTTGTATGGAAAGGGCGAGTTCCCAAGTGAACGGAAAGGCATGAGAAATTGCCTCTCTTCTGAGCCCGAAAAGGCAACCGGAAAGTATCACCTTCCGGCTGACTTTCTTACTTGGGTGTAAACAGGCCCTTTCCGCTGATGAGAAAAAGCCGACGGAAAGGAGCTCTTTCCGCTGGCAAATTACATGTGCAGAATCTTATTGTTTCCAGCAAACATGCTGAAAGTGGCTGTTTCCGGCAAGCATCACACACAATGAAATTGCCACTTTCAGCTGGTTTGGCGGAAACAATAAGATTCAGCTCATGTGATATGTGCGCGGAAAGTGGTACTTTGCGCCCACTTTTCATAAGCTGCGGAAGTATTTGTTTCAGGAGAATTAGGAAATAGGAGAGGATAGTGATGTTTTCTGATGATCTTTCTGGGCATTGAAAACAAGCAAAATTCTCCCATCTTTCCCTTCACATGAAAACTGAGACTTTCCTTTCAAATTTTCGTCTCGGCGGAAAATTTACTATTTGCGGTGTGCAGTGGCACCTGCGTCTTGTAAGGAGTCACTAATACCCGGCCCGGTATCCGACGGGCCGGACCCATTACCATATCACTATTATGTACATAATCACTATTTGTAGTTCGGGAGCGCCTGCGGGGATAACTTCTTTCCATCCTACGCTGCACTCCCAGAGATCTATTGAATATAGACTTTGGTATAGTTCACTTGGTTGGATTGATAAGTCAACTATCAACAAACCCTTATACTTTTTTGAACTTCCAGTGGCTTTAACAAAAGCCCTATATTCAAAAGGTTTCTTCATACGAAAAAACCAATAAAAAGTGGGACTATGTCCAATAATCCCACTCCCGAACCGACTGGCGAGACGGCGACCGCGGGGACCACCCAGTTCGCCTCCGCCAACTTGAACGTTCCCCAACAAGAGCAGGAACAAGCTACTCCCGAGCCACGTCGACGATTCAAGATGCACGTCGACCTCCAAGGAGTCAGCTACCTGCGTGACACGGCGACCGGCGAGCGTTATGAGCTGTCAGAAGACGAGATGGAGCTCAACAGCCCCGTCCTGGAAGAACCAAGAATGGCGAGCGACGCTACCCCGTCATCGCCTAGCTCGCTCACTGACCCTTTGCCCCGAATCACGGGCGAAGAGATACTCGCGGCCCTGGTAGCTGATTTGCAGAATGGCCCCCTGACCGTTGAACAGTCGAGACGGTTCAATTCGATTCGAGGGATGCTCTCGTTAATGAGAGAATCCCTACTGACTACGACAGGGCTGGTAGCCGGCCAGCGGTATGAGATTGGACACCTGTCAGGGTCCCTACACATGCTTAGGGACGAGGTATCCAACCGTATGGACGTGCTGAGCGAGTCAGTAGTGGGAGCGTCCCACAAGCTCGAAAGCGCTTTGGAGAACAACCTGCGCATTCTGCGCGCGACGGGCGCCACTGACGTGCGGCTCGCGGAACTAGCCGCGTCGATACGCCGCAGCGCTCGCCAACCAGTGCATCCCACTACACTACCCCTTGATCATGCGGGGCCACTGGCTCAGCCCACTGATATGGAGGAGCAACAGCCGTCTATCGATCGGGCGCTACCTCCGCAGCGCGTTAATGAGCCCAACGAGGCCTTTGAGCAATGTGCGAGGGCTGCGCTGAATTGTCGAGAGAGCGCAGCCGGAACCTTTCAAGCCACGCGCCCGGCTACACCGAGTGGGCAAGGGTTCATTCGACAAGAGCCCCCCCACCTGGCCAAGCATGCGCGATTTGACGCTATGGAGAGTGCTTCCACCGCTGGGGCTCGACACACTGCAGCAGCACATGTCCGTGTGGCACCCATGGGGATCAACCAGTCCCCCTCAGGATACCTCACCCAGCAATCGCTGGCGAATGGGCAATCAAACATTTTTGAGATGTTCGCTGCAGAAAAAATGGCGCAGATTTCTAGAATAATTGAGCGCCAACTGGGAGAGACAATGGAGGCCCCTCCCAAGGCTCCCCGCATGAGAGACCCCCCGATGTACAAAGGGGAGGATAACGATGAATCCTTTATGGTGTGGCTCGGTCGCCTAGCCACATTTCTCCAAGGGTACTCGTTGGGGGGGCCCAAATACAATGCCAATCACATTGTGTATCTGAAGTCCGCGCTGGACTCACACGCCCTCGAATGGTTCGCTGCCGAAGTCGAACCAGTAGATAGGGATAATGACATTCCTTACAATTTTGAGAGCATCATTTGCGCGATGCACCGGCACTTTGTCATGACGGCCACGGCCACCAAGGCCACGAAAGATTTCGAGGACGTGAGGTACGACCCCACTCGTGGAATTGAGTTCCTCGTGAGCGAATTACGCCGTACCGCTGGAAAAATGAGAGAGCCCCCTGTGGAGTTCACCATTAGGCAACGGTTCATGAGGCTGATACCGTCCGACGTGCACGATGAATTGATATCGTGCGGGATGAGGCCAGAATATACCGAGCTCGACATGCTCAAAACTCACGCGCGCGTGTGGATCGAGAGTCGGAGCATGATGAGGGGCGGGGCTGCACGCGCAGCCCCCAGGATTGTACAGAGAATGGGCACTCCTCGAGGGGTACCACCAAAAGCAGGCACGGCACGTGTCGTGTCATGGGCGACGGCGCGATTGCCTGTCCCCAACGCCACGAAAACGTGCTTTAGCTGCGGACTCGTGGGTCACATCCCAAGTGACCCCAAGTGCACTCGGTTCAGCGACTCAGCATCGCGCGCTCCTCGCCCCGCACTTCGCGCTGGGCGGGTAGAGTCTAGTTATTCGGTCGATGGCAACGGGGAACGGGATGTGGATCCCAGCGCCGACGAGGGACCCACCGAGGATGAATTGGATGGGACTTGGGGCGGTGACCAATACGACGCAGAAGAGCTAGTGGATAGATACAACTACCCAGCTGAGTATACCGATGACCAAGGGGTCGAGGTGGACGACCCAAACGAGGCCCCCGACCTGGACGCCCTAATTAATGATGGCGAGGCCCCAGAGATCTGAGTGGGCGCGATGCATCCCGTACGGCGTTATTTCTCAATGCGCATCCAGTCCGACGCTGAACCCAACCGGTTGGGTCGCAGTCGTAGCCCATGGGTCACGTCGACTGACGATGGAAACCGACGTCACAATATTCGGCGTGCGGGAAGACGGGCACGAATTGTGGGCCGCAGACAGCGAACACCAGGCTACGTCGGAGCGTGGTGTGGGTTGGGACACTGGGCTGGTGTCCCACGACCAGCTAGTAGCTGCATTCTATGAACAGCATGGGAGCGGCGCGCCCACGGAAGCTGGCGCCCTCGAGCTGTCGGCTGTTGATGCGACAGGCGCGGAGGAGATCACGCGAGACGTATGGCTAGGCGTACTACAAACGCAGCCATTGATGGTGGTCGGGTTCTCACCTGAGTACCTTCGACTTGCCGTCGTTAACGTCGGATCGGAATTGCTCAGATTCGATTGACTGTTCGGCGACATCCGACAAACCATTGAAGACCTCCGCACCCTACTACGCCAGCGTCAATTGGTGCGAGTGGGACTACGCGACCTCCGGTCCCGTAGCGAGGGCTCTAACTCACGAGCCCCACAATTAGTGGAGCGAGCACTCAGCACTAACCGCTCCCTCATCAATGACATAAACCTGAGCATTCATGTGCTCGAACACCGACTATCCCGAGTCGGACGCACGCGGATCTCGCTTGAAGAAGAAGAAATGCGCTGGGCACTCGAGAGGGAGGAATTCAACTCCCTCCTCAACTTATTCTCGCCCCGAGAACGACCAGTTGGGGATGCGCCAACTAATCCCCCCAGTTACCCCGGGTCTCCTCACGACTCAGACGAGTACTACCCTGCTGACGAGGGTCCCTTATTGTCTCGCGTCAGTCGCGACAACCGGGAAACAACCTTCTCCCCGCCGCCGACTCCATCAACCCCGCATAGCTCACTAGACAATTCGACTGAATCCAGTGTTACCACCGAGTACGAGCCAGAGACGCTCGCAGCGGCACCTCATGACAGGACCCCTCAAGCAGCCCTTGAAGAGGAGGTGATATTGCGCTCGGTGGAGGTATTAACTTCCCGCAACGCGCGGCGGGTAACAATGTATGTTACCCCGACGGGTGACCTGAGGGTAGCACACTCAGCGCTGCCCCAATACCACCGCCTTAACCCGGGATTCCAGGAGGAACACCGTCGCGCGATGTCCACTGCCATTGTAGAGCTGGCCGAAGAACGACATCGGTCCCGAGTGTACACGGACCAGTGGGTGGATTGGGAGTCGGCTCCCGAGGAAAACAGTGAAGGGGAAGTCATTCGGGAAATCAACGGATTTCCCGACCCACTAGACGGTATATTTCACGGTCGAGGGTTGGTATACCATGAAGGCCTAGCATCTCGAGGGCCCGACAAGGACGATGAAGGAGCGTGGCCCGGGTTCCGTGCACGGATACTCGCCCAACGCGTCGAACACATGGCGACCGTTAGGCGCCCCCGCGCGCTACCATCACCTTTAATCCCCGCATCGGTGGGATTGACAGATCAGCCCACTCGAACCAACAAAACCATCGCTTGCCTCACCGCACTCATAAGCATTGGTGGCAACCAGGCATACGCACTATTTGACTCGGGCAGTAACACTGACTCGATGACCCCCGAGTACGCCCATGTTATTGGCGGCGTACGCATCCCATTAACAGAGCAGGTGACACTGCAGTTGGGATGCGTAGGCAGTCGGTCCAAGATCAGCTTTGGTACTCGAGTGCCAGTGGAGTTCGGCGGGGTACGTGGACACGTCTACTTCAACCAAGTTAATCTCGATCGATATGACGTGGTCATCGGCACCCCCTTTATGAACAAGCACGGGTTAATACTCGACTTTGGGACCTGCGAGATCCGGTTCCCAAGAGGCCAATCTATCAAGGCCTTATCGTCGTTAGAGGAAGCCTCGCTGGTGGATATGCGAAAGTCGACAACTACACGTAGGGCGGGTCCTAAGTGACTAGCACCCCCACACCCGGGCAGTAACCGAGAGCGCTGCCCCTCGCCATCGGTGGTGGAGATACTCGACGTAGGGGAGGGCAATCCACTCCCCACACTACCTTATGATCATCGGTATATATTAATAACTGAAGAAGAATACAATGGGTACCACACTACCCAATCAGCACCTAAACCGTGGAGAGCTACGGTACTAGAGGTCGAGGACGACCAGGAGGAGCCACTACCCTCCCTACCCTGGTCGTCCCCTATCATTATGATCCCCGAGGCGGAATGGGGAGTACACTTTATGTCGGACGCACTGTCCCCAAACTCGGTAGACACAGACGGCGCTGAGAGCGCCACCTGCCACGATACCGAGGAAGGAAGGCGGAGGGAAGAGCTTCCCCAAACCGACCAAGTGGCTCCGGACGAGTGGAAGTACACTGTATCCTTCGGATTACTGTGCGCTCCACGCGACAGATTCACCGAAGTTCTGGGACACCCGCTCGCTCCCATATTACCTGGGCTAATCCCCTGGGACTATGTTTCCTCCCACTCATCCATTGAGCAAGTGTCCAATATGGGGGATAATGATCCCCATGGGCTATGTGCCGAGGCCATCGAGGAAGCAGTGCGGTGTATTGCATTGAGAAGTGCCCATATTGTGGGCCCCGAAGTAATGGATTGCGAGACCGTCACCCCCCCAGTGACCCCGGTCAGCGAGCTAAGGTCCCGATGGATGGCCGCGTGCACTGATTTAATAGGACCGATACCATTAGAGCTCCCCCCACTGCGGGAGATCAACCATGAGATCAATCTGATGGATGAATTAGCCAAATATAACTTCCACCTGCTGCGATGCCCGGAGGCCTTACGCCCCGAATTGCGGGCCAAAATCCAGCGATATACCCAGGCGGGATGGTGGGAAATGACCCCTGTCCCGCAGGCTGCACCACTAGTGTGCATTCCCAAAAAGGACAACAAGCTGCGAACTGTCGTGGATGCACGCCAGCGTAACGACAACACGGTCAAGGATGTAACTCCTTTCCCTGACCAGGACACAATATGTATGGATGTGGCACAAGCAAAGTACCGGTCCAAAATCGACATGTTGGACGCTTACGAGCAAGTCCGGATAGTGGACCGTGATATCTGGAAGACCGCATTCGCGACTCCGTTCGGGACAGCACTGTCCCGCGTGATGCAACAAGGCGACTGCAATGCCCCGGCCACTTTTCAACGACTGATGACATGGATATTTCGAGATGTCATCGGAGACTTCATCCACGTATATTTGGATGACATTTTTTATATTCTCGGAATCTATAGAGGAACACGAACGGCATTTAGCCCTAGTGTTTTCCCGACTACGGGAACAGAAGCTGTTCCTGAGCAAGAAGAAATGCGACCTCTATTCCAAAGACATGGACTGCCTCGGGCATCGAATTGACGATTGTGGACTACATGCGGACGTCGAAAAGACAACGAAGGTGCTCGACTGGAGGCCACCTCGATCGCTGACCGAGGTACAACGCCTCCTTGGGCTAATTCAATACCTAGCCCATTTCCTGCCAGATGTATCCCACGTCACCTCTCCATTGGAATCCATATGCCGGGGCGGGCAGCCGTTTTTGTGGCGCCCGTTCCATCAGCTGTGCCTGGATCGCATAAAAGGGATTGTACAAAAGACTCCCATACTTCGCCCCATCGACATGAACAATACTGACCCGATATGGATCGTCTGCGACACATCCGTGGTAGGGGTAGGGGCATTATATGGTCAGGGACCCGACTGGTGCACATGCAGACCAGCGGGATTCATGTCCAAGAAATTCACGGCAGCTCAACGCTCGTACAAAACGTACGAGCAGGAGGCCCTTGCCATGATCAAATGCCTCCTCAAGTGGGAGGACAAGCTTATAGGGCGTAAAATAATGATTGCCTCAGATCATAAAGCCCTGCTCGCAGTAAACACTGCAGCCCGAAGCGGTCTGAATGGCCGTTTGATTTGATGGGACGAATACATGTCCCGCTTTGACTTTGAAGTTGTGCATGTGGAGGGTGTCCAGAATAAAGTTGCCGACTGCCTATCTCGATATTACAAGAATGATACAGCCGATGACCACTATGAGGACTTTGAATATGTCACAGCGGACGCCCGAATCGACCCCTCGCTCGAGTTCATGACTCAACTACGTGAAGCCGAGCTGAGGGACATCGATATCGCACTACTCGCCCGACGGGTATTACAGCCCGTAGAAGCCCGAGTAGCGGAGGCCAAGGAACTGGCAGCGCATGCTGAAGTCATGGCTGACAAGGGATTCAACACCACTGCGATATCCCTATCGGACGCTCTCCATGCCGACAAACCCAAACGGGTTCGAGTAGAGGGCAACCAGGACTTCGTGAACGCCATGAAGGCGGGTATGCTCCCGACTCTGTACTGTCTAAGGTGATGACGAACCCCCTGGGATACGCCCAATTCTCCATGAAAAACGGGCTTCTGTACGCCCGAAACACCGCCGGTAGGGAATGCCTGGCCATTCCCCATGACGTCCAGCTGCATGGAAAGCGCAAGCTCACGGAGATCATGATAGACCAAGCCCACAAGATGCTGGGCCATTTAGGTGACAAACGCACCACGGAGTATGTACGGCATTGGTACTGGTGGCCCAAGATGGGCGTCGAAATCACGGATTTCTACGGGGATTTTGTAGCCTGCAAGATGTCCAAGGGTGACAACCTCGCCCCAGTGGGATTATTACACTCGCTTCCTATTCCCCGACACCCATGGGACTCGGTGGGAATGGACTTTGTCGGTCCATTCCCGGAATGTCTTGGTTACAACTACATGCTAGTTGTAATCTGTCGCCTCACAAGCATGGTATTGTTGATACCAATGAAGGTGCCGGACACCTCGTCTGATGTGGTCTGGTTGTTTGTGAGGGACATTGTGCGCTTGCATGGCGTCCCGTCATCTATAGTATCTGACCTTGATGCCAAGTTCGCCTCCAAATTCTGGAGGGAGCTACACAAGCTCACGGGGACGAAGTTACTCATGTCAACATCGTTTCATCCACAAACGGATGGGGCGTCAGAGAGGGCCATACGGAATGTCACGCAGATACTGTGTTCAACAGTTGACCCCACTCAGCGGGACTGGGTTTACTTAGTCCCCATAATTGAGTTTGCGATCAACTCTAGCATTAGCGTGTCCACTGGGTTCGCACCATTCGAACTCAATTACAGGTATGTACCGCGGATGGGGGGCATAGATTCCGAACCTAAGGAGTATCCTAGGGTTCGGGAGTTTGTCGACAAGGCACTAGCCAACATCGCGCTGGCCCACGATAATATCATCGAAGCCCGAGTTCGGGCGACGTACTATGCGAACCAGGGCCGACGGGTGGAGATACCATATGACGTGGGGGACTTGGTGTATCTGTCCACCAAGAACCTCAGCTTGCCGAAAGGTAGGGCCAGAAAACTGGCCCCGAAATTCGTGGGCCCCTTCAAAGTAACCGAAGCACACCTGGGAACATCCAACTATATGTTGGAGCTGCCAGAGGAGCTCGTGCGGAGGAAGATCTACCCGAAATTCCATAGTTCCCTGTTGAGGGTGCACGAACCCAATGACAACACGATCTTCCCTAGTAGGGAAGTGCAGCGCTTCTACAATTTCGGGATGCCGGACGACCAGGAATGGCTCGTCGAGGAGATAGTGAGGCATGAGTGGGTGGGCAAGCGCGTAAGATTCTGGGTAAAGTGGACAGCAGGCGATTTCACCTGGGAATCGCCTGCCGCGCTCGACGAACTGACTGCCCTCAACGACTATTTCGAGGCTCACGGGGTGACTCGGTGGCAAGAATTACCCCGGGTCAGGTGACCGCGTCACTGTGTAGCATCAGTGGCGTGGCCAAACATCTCGGCAAAATTTTTCTCAATTTTCTCCTCCATCCCCATCATCCCGCCTGCAGGACGGGATGTCTGCTCCCGACAACAGAATCGTTAAATCGCCCAAGAACGTATTCTACTTACGCCCTAACGTGGGGAGCCGATGGCTGGGACCCACCGACGATCGTGTCTGGGTCCCCGCGCTGGACTGGCCCGAGGGGTTGGACCCACCAGCCGACCCCGAAGCCACTCCGGTGACGACAGTGGGCGCGCACACACCACGCGCCCCGGATATGATTATGATGGGAGGCCAACCGGTGCCGCAGTACGCCACAGTCACATCGCGTGATCCGCTGGTGTACCAAGGCCCCCAACACCGCGCTTACGACGAGTTCTCAAGAGTTACCGGACCGCCCCTGCCATTGCAAGGTAGACCGCCGCCCACGAGGAGTTTGGAACTGGACCCACGGGCTCGTGCGCACAGGGCCTATACTGGGCCCTTCACGAACACGGTGCGCCAACGCGACCTTGGAATCGCGCGCCGACAGGAGGAGGAGCGCCGCCGCAACGACAAGGGCCACCGCCACCGTGATGAGACCACTGCGTGCAGGTACGAAGGGAGCAGGTACTTGGGGGACCCTAGCGATCCCCACCGCGATGTAATTCCCCGCACAACACCGGGCGGCCCGGACCGCACACGAGAGCACCACTTGCGCGAATGGGCGCTACACTCGCATGCACCACCAGGCGCCAAAGCCAAGATACTCCCGACTCGCCCTGTACGGGAACAACCAACTGAGACGCCGTTCCGACGGCGTATAATATATCCTGCGCCACGCCAACGCGGCGAACCAGAGTTACCTCAGTGCAGCCACCGGGGACTCAACGCCAATATCACGAAGGGACTCCAAGACTGTTCCCCGTCAAGTTCGCCGTAAATAGGTGAAGGAGCGCCTGCGACGCGAGGGAGAGGCCCGGACCGAGACGTCAAGAACGTCCACAACGGAATCCTCACTCGATTATGACGACACAATGCCGCCTGCTGTCGCACCGAACCCGATGCCAGCCGAACCGATTGTACAATCATATTCGGGCTCGTTGCCCACCCCGCCCCCTAATCCCGACGCCATGACAGCGCACTGGTTGGGCCCTCAGATGTCACTACACGACGCGATGGCGCATGCAGCGACTGAACGCCCGTCTGAATGGGTGCGAGGCATGCGCACCACGGCTGGGGAGTGGCCCACAGAGCACACTCCCGTGGGTACATACCCTTTGGCCAGTGACTTAAGGGCGGCGCGATTGCTGCACTTCCTGGCCCCGATCAATCGGGACGCAACACACCGGGTGGCTTGGATGGAGTCAGTCTTACGGGGATTCTTGGTGTGGGGGCTATTCGAGCGCCACGTACAATTGGGTGCATGGATTCACATGGCGCACAAGCTGGAACACTATCCGTTCGACGCGACCAATATAACGTACTCCCAGTTCATGCAGTGGGTGCATGCCCACGGGGTGGACAGGAGGTCGGTAGCTGCACAGGAGCTCCACGCCTTCGCGACATCTTGGCGGAACTCACGTGAAGGGTTACCGACCACAACTGGCGAACATTTCTCAGGTCACGACATCGAGAACCAGGAATCGGTACTTTGTTGGGACATCGGTCGCATATCCAGTTGGGCAATGCTTTGGCATGGCCCCGTGCGCAGTGGAGTGACCTCACTGACTGACCGCTGCCCGGCCGATGGTGTCAGACGCGAGCAGCAACAGGCGCAGAGAGGAGGGACAGCCGAGGATGCGGATATGACGGATGTGGAGCCGGGGCAAGGGGCGCCCCAGACGGCACCCCAGCCAGCGCCCGAAGATGGCGAACTACTAGGGGATGGGGCTCCTGCGGCCCCCAGTGGTGGTGACACGACGGCGTCGAGCAACGGGGCGTGAAATGTGCTGGAATGAGACACTCGACGGAACTGGGACATGGACGATCCCTGCGGCGCAAAAGTAAAAGAGTCTTGGACAATTTCTTGGGAAGATCTACATCGAGCAATGGGAACACATCGTTCCCGACCATACTTTGTATTATAATCTCGGACTCGCGGACTCGTCCTGGGGGGAGGGGTGTAAGGAGTCACTAATACCCGGCCCGGTATCCGACGGGCCGGACCCATTACCATATCACTATTATGTACATAATCACTATTTGTAATTCGGGAGTGCATGCGGGGATAACTTCTTTCCATCCTACGCTGCACTCCCAGAGATCTATTGAATATAGACTTTGGTATAGTTCACTTGGGTGGATTGATAAGTCAACTATCAACAAACCCTTATACGTCTCGTGTACCGCTTACCATGCGTTGGCATATGGAAATAAGTAAATGCATGCGGGAATGCCACTAAAGCAGCCTAGTGTATATATCCCTGCTTGTAGGAAATTTTCTCCACCTGCAAACTTATCCAAACCGCTCCACAGGTATTTTTTCCTACTCGCAAGATTCCAAGCAGAAATGCCTGTGAACTAGGTATATCTATGTGCCCACGCCATTTGCTCGCAGCAGGCCTTATACAGTTATACTGGCAGTGTGACATATCAGCCATTGCTAAGCTTCGGGGAGCTGCCTCTGATTTAGAGGCAGCTTTGATATATCACCCCAGTGTCCTTTTCCACTTACATCAGAAGATTACATTGTCCCCTCATCACGGTGCTGCCTGGCGATCATAAACGTCTAAATTTAGATGGCGTCCATCAACATAGATCCAGGCTCCAGCTGGATCCCGCTGGAATGGAATGCTAGTGACCAGTTATATCACTGGTTTGTATCTAACTAGGTCTCTGGCTAGCTATCGTATGGTATATATACTGTCTAAAAATTAATTGAGGGTTACATCACTGTGGTTGCAGGGTTTTTGGTTGCATTTGGGAAGAAAGGGGAAAAAGTGATCACATCTTGGAAAGTGGATGCATGTTTCCATCTAGGATGCAGTGCACTGCTCACATGGACTGCACTTCAAACAGTTCACATGTGAAGGACTTTGTTTGGAGGAAATTTTGAATTTATGATGGCATTGATTGAAACAATGATGCCATATTGTTCCGAAAGTTGAAATGGATGAATTCTCGCCATGAGAGCATCACATTGAATTCCTGGTGCTTATAGCACATTCTGAACAGTATTTTAAACTATGTGTTCTGCGAAAGCGAGCTCAACATCCTTCATAGCACTTATGGCAATTAATTCATCAAAACATGGGAAGTTCATGTATTTCGGAAGGGATTCCATCTGCATGCCACAGATATTTCTCCGAAGGCTTTTCTGAACACAGAGAATATTGACCTGCTTGTCGTACCCATATTGAAGCAGTTGAGGAGATGACAAGCCCAGCAGACAGCCGGGGGGGTTCGCAGATCAATACCAAACACAAGCAATGCTGATGGGACTCAAATGGTTGTAACCCAATGTCAAGGTGCGACCATAATGAAAGATGCAACTGAGGTGAGAAAGATGCAGCTAAGGTCAGAAAAGATGTCACCCAATTTCCTAGCAGATGTTTTCAAAAACCATGGAACCAGTATCTAATTATTTTATATGGGCAATATACTGTCAAATAATTAGGTACTGGTTCCATGGTTTTTGAAAACATCTGCTAGGAAATTGGGTGACATATTTTCTGACCTTAGCTGCATCTTTCTCACCTTGGTTGCATCTTTCATTATGGTCACACCTTGACAGTGGGTTACAACCATTTGAGTCCCATCAGCATTGCTTGTGTTTGGTATTGATCCGCGAATCCCCCCGGCTGTTTGCTGGGCTCGGCATCTCCAGAACTGCTTCAATATGGGTACGGCAGGGCAGGTCAAGATTCTCTGTGTTCAGAAAAGCCTTCAGAGAACTATCTGTGGCGTGCAGATGGAATCCCTCCTGAAATCCATGAACTTCCCATGTTTTGATGAATTAATTGCTATCAGTGCTATGAAGGATGTTGAGCTCGCTTTCGTGGAACACATAGTTTAAAGATACTGTTCAGAATGTGCTCTAAGCACCAAGAATTCAATGTGATGCTCTCATGGCGAGAATTCATCCATTTCAACTTTCGGAACAATATGGCATCATTGTTTCAATCAATGCCATCATAAATTGAAAATTTCCTCCAGCCAAAGTCCTTCACATGTGAACCATTTGAATTGTAGTCCATGTGAGCAGCAGACTGCATCCTAGAGGGAAACATGCATCCACTTTCCAAGATGCGATCACTTTTGCACCTTTCTTCCCAGATGCAACCAAAAACCCTGCAACCACAGTGATGTAACCCTTGATTAATTTTTGGACAGAATATGTGCCATAATTTTACAGTATATCGCCCATACTATCGTTCGGGATCCAAATTCTTATAGCACCTCATCAAACTCTTTATAAAATCTTTGGGTTTTTTATTTCCTTTTGCAGAGGTGCGAACTTTATCTCCGGACGATTTCAAATTTCAAGGTCAGGAACAACAGGATCAAAACAAGGAGGGAGACGGCCGCAGGCCGTCCACCACCTTGTAGCCTCTCATAGCGTCCCATAATGGCCCTACTAGCTATGGAGCTATTTTGGATTTTCCTGATGCTATCATGTTCAATTAGTTTGGATGCTGTCAATTCATTTCGTCGTTTCACTCCGAAAGCGGTCAAAATCAATTTCTTCAATATTATAAACCAAAAATTGAAGTCGAGCTTGTCACCTTGAGCTCAGACAGGCTGAATACTACGGACAAGTTCCTTTGCCCTACAAAGGAGACATTTCGGGTCTGCTCATCGAGATCAATTCGGTACACATAACGCGCGCCTTCCTTCGACCATCGTCCGACAATCTTTCCGCTGCCATTGTATGCGAGGATGGCCATTGCGTATCTATTGTCAATCTAGCTCAGAGCGAGAACAAAGATTCAGATAAAGAAGCTTCAAATCGAACGAAATAATACACACCCCAATAAGTGTACTGGCCCAAAATAAGGACAGGGTATTCTCGACTGAATTCCAGTTTCTCTGGATCCGAGAGAGCGATGTATTTTAGGTCCTCAGGCGGGCTCGGCTGAGTGTGGTGCGGGCGAGTTGAGATCATGGGTATCACATCTCTGCAAAATTCTTTCAGAAAGTGCAGCATGCTATTCAAAGAGTTGTCTGTCGGGCTTCGAAATTTGCACAAATTGGAATGATTAGCATCGATCGCCGCCTTGCGTTCCCGCAGTACCCCCAAAATAGCCGAGCGCTCTTCGACAATTTGCGATGAAATATTTAGCACAGCACGGGTGGGGAAGGATAGTAGGCACTACCCATAAGTCCTGACGCAGGAATGGTATTTTGCTTGATCCAACTATTTTGGTCTTCCTAGTCTCAAATAGACCGGCGATCTCGATTCCCTTGCTTGAAACAAGCTGGCAGAAATCATCCGTCAGATCGAAGAGAATCATGGATTTTGGATCCAACGCCTCCAGGAGGTCGACGCGAACATATATCTTGAACGCTCGGACGAAATTCGCAACGAACTTTGCGTTGCTGACGCCGTTTCCTCCCTGGTGGGGGTGTGCCGAGAAAGGCTATTCCGGTGACAGAATTCAAGATAGAATCGAAACGTCTGTGTGCTCGTGCGTGAGCGACAAGTAAGGCCTAATCTTTCATGAACGAGAGAAACAAATGAAGGCCAAAGGGTGACTTGTTTGACGAGCAGACCACCCATCGAATGTGCAACAAGAATCAGCGGCCGGCTCTTGCGATAAAAATTAATATCAAAGATTTTTGGATGTGGACAAAGGAAGCTCACAGGATCACTCTCTCGCATATATCTTAATTCTTGAAGAAAGGTTTCCGCAAACGTCCGCAGGCGCCCTGTAGATACGTCGGAATACACGTTTGCGTTGTAGCCGTATGTCATGACTCGAGCCTCCGGTATTCGTTCCGGGAGGCAGTCTCGGAGCCACATGAAGCTCTCCTTGCCATTCGGATCGCGGTACACCCACGAACGGAATGCGTGGCCGTTGAGCCCGTGCAAAGCGACGATGCTATAAAGCCAATGGTCGGAACATGTCAGTTCTTCGAACGAAATCAAGATGCTCACTCCACCTGAGTACCCTCGGATAGGACCGTAAATCCTTGGAAACCATCATCGAAATCTATCGCTCTATTGTCGAGAATCCTCTCAGCAGAGGAGAGGGATAAGGCCCGTTCTCGCGTCCATTCATCTGCGAAGGAGATCACCAAAGGTCTCAGCTCGTTCGTGTCCGCTACTAGCGGTGTATGCTGCCGCGAAGCAATAGCCAAGCCCTTCGACTGGAAGAAATCGAGCAAACCTTCCTTCGTTGTCGCGCTGTTTATGTTAGATACACGCACAGCTGTCGAGATGGCGGAGCTGAAGAGTGGTGGCAATATCGTGCCCTTCTGAGATTTTGTCCTGGCAGCACCCAATGCTCGGTCCCTAGCTTCTGCGCTACCCTGGGGATCTAAATTTCCTGGCCGGGAAAAATGGGTTACAAGATCTGGTATACACTATCAGGGAACCTTTTAGCATGATACTATTGCAACAACATACTGCCATAGAAACTGACATTCTCGATTTCAGCACCCGACATATTGAATTGAGGGCCCTCGGCCCTGCCCCCCGCACCCCCAACACCGCCATTCCCTGGTCCACCCTCCCTTCCGATATCATCTGCAAAGAAGCGGTAAGACAGAATTGACAAGCAACTTGATTCTCACCGTAAATGGATGTGTGGTGTCCGCTCGAGGACGAATCCATTGACTTGTTGCTGGGCGAGTGGCGGACTCGCGAGTGAAGGAACATGGCAGGCACTAGTGACGAGTCGCTGTGACCTGTTACCTTTTGGATCGGTCCGATGATTACGCCTCCGCAGAGTTGTATATAACAAGGGTATCGAACACATCGCGCTACCTACCCACCCACCACTTTTAACGTAGATACTTGGCTTGTATCGTAAGCAGGTAGCCGGAAAGTCCGTCGAAACGACGTGCGAGGTTGTACGCAGCAAGTCTGAATGAAAGGGATTCGGATTTGGAAGAATGAATATGTGGATAGTGATGTGGATGGATGCAGCTCCCAAGACGAGTATAAACGAGACCGGTACGTGGGTATGGATAAGGGTCGGATGTCAACGAGCGCTAGCGAACGAACGGGCCGCGGTGGATAGGATACACAAGCCAGGACCGGAATTGAGAAGCCGAGTCGGGGATGTGGCCAGTCGAGGGTGGAGCCGAATTGAGGGTAGAGCGCCGATGAAGCCAGGCGGTGGAAGTGGAATAAACCGGGGGTGGGAGCAGAGGTGGAGGTAAAAGCGGGCATGGAAGCGAAGGCGCTGAGCGTGTCGTCAGAGTACATCGCGGGCGGCTGTGTGGGCACGCCGCATGTGGAATGGCCGGGCGAGGTTCAGGAGGCCTCTCGGAATGACCTGTGGGTGAGACGGTGTGCGCGCGGAGAGCGTGTCTTCTGGGGACACGGTAGGAAGCCGTATGGGCATGCCGCATGTGGATGCGCGAGGAGGATGACGGGGCCGCTTGGAAAGACCTGTGCGGCGGCAGGAGGGGGAGACGAGGATGACGCGACTGCTCAGAACGACCTGCGCGTGGAGACGGTGGGAGCGCGCTTGGAGGTGCAGGCGCGCGGAGCATGTCGTCCGGGACCATGGCGAGTGGTTGTATGGGCACGCCGTAGCCAGAAGGGCGGAGCGAGAATGCTTAAGCCTGTAATTACGGAAGGGTTAGTGTGCGATAGAATAAAGAGAGAATGCAATAGAATAAAGCAGGGGCCGGAACACTCCCACTGAGAGCAAAGACACCTCCATACGGAGCCCCCCCTACAGGCAGTCGGAGGGTGACCAAAAACGGCCCGAAAAATAGCATTACTTTTATCGGCCAGGCCCAGCGCTTGCGCAGCGCCAACTCCAACACACCGCGAGCGACGCACCCCCCATAGAAAGAAAAGGAACGAAACAGAAATAGTTACTGGACTCCAACCGACTCCCCGGATACTGGAACGCTGGGGAAGAACTCATCAGTATCGTCGTTCATAGTAAAGATAGGTAGAACGAGACACCACTCACCGCCGCACCAATCTGCACTTAACCCAAACCCCCACTCTGCAGCCCACCGCTCGCATCGCTCCTTCCCCGGGATCCATTTGGAAAGCAGTAAAGCGTCGAGGATAGACGGTTCGTGGCGGAAGGGTTGAGCAGAAATGACAGCCCGTGAAAGTCCATTTCATGCGCGTATTCCGCAGCTGGGTGGGGCGTCGCCCAGCGTTGGACGCGGGCAGCAATGAGCGTCACGAAGGAAAAGGAACGCCACCACGTGGTAGCGGGCTGCTGATTGCCGGTCCGCTTTTAGGTTTTCACCGGTAGGGAAAGCGCGGGGAATGCCGAGCGCAGGGAGGCGGGTGGGCGTATGAGAGGGATGGAGTGGAGGAGATGAGGTGGTGGGATGTCTCAAACCGTCGGAGATTTTGGTGGGAAACGACAGCCAAACAGGCGCTCGTCCTCCCGCCTGCCATATGGTCTTTGTAAGTATGGCAAGGTGGACGTCAGCCGCTCTGCCGATAATCTGTATGTGGGGATACGAGGAGGCGGTGTATATGATGAATCAGAGAAGGTGGGTGTGCGGATGGAGGTCCGCTTCGCGGCCGATTCGCTGGGCCGTCCTCGCTCGGAGAGACGGCTGGAATCGGGAAAGATACCGCGGGAAAGCAGGCCACTCCAGTACGGGCTGGAAGACTCCGGCCTCGAGATGAGATGACCCGAAGCAACCAGGCGTGGGTGGGTGGGACACGAAAAAGACGCGATTGAAGATGCACATTGCAGGAAGGCGAGGAAGCAAGGGGTGGGCACCGGCAAAATCCGAGACACGGGGTAGGGGGGGTGGGGGTCTCGGCACCCTTATTTCAGTTTTCGGACCAAGGTTTAAAATTCTCTGAAAACGCGTTTTAGATGATTTTTTAAAAAAGCGGGAAAAAATTATATACATTTCAAAGCCCGCCGGGTTCAGCCGCGCCGACTTGGTGCCGTTGCACTCCTAACTTTCCGCCTCAAACGTAAGCACCGAATTAGGAAAGTTTTTGCGGCACTTCGGCAACTCTCTCCACGTCATCAAGCATTGATTGATGCTGTCAGCCGCTCTTTCTTGTCTCCGCCCACCACATCGTCTACATCGTCCACAGCCCTCACTCCTCTTCTCTCCATTTACGCCCACTGTATACTGGCTCCCGCCCACTATGGAATTAGCCGTCAATGCGGGCGGCCGAGGGCCTCTTGTCTCAGGGTCAGGTGAGTCGTGTCGTTCCCTCGAGCGTCATGCCAAGTGCCGACCGGACGCCGTGTCCCACTATGACATGGCGGCTTTCTTAGCTCACATACCGTTCGCTCCGCGCGGTTCCTTGCTCCCTGCTGCCCGCTCACCAGCACCGCCCTCAGTGCCCTGTCATACTTTACACATAAGTAATTCATATCTAGAAATTGAATCAGAGTACATCTTTTCATTAAAAGTAACTCTTTGCAACCACACTACAATGCAATTGAGAGCTGTGGATATGGACTTGGAGCGATGGAAGGTCGACTTCGGCAATGTGGCAAAAATGATGAGCCTGCCGATGCGCCGAAAACACTTGCCTAATTCGGAGCTTACGTTTGAGGCGGAAAGTAAGCAAGTGTGCCGTTGTGATACGAAAAGTGATTGCCAATTGCTGTTATGTCAGAGGATGAAGAGGAGCGTTGCGGTGATCCACATTGCACAATCACCGGTATTGAACCAATGGTGTCATGCTGTGGACCGGCTTGCAGCATTCGAGTATGTCGTTTTGCTCTGCATCCGCAACGGCCCCGAATCTATCTGTCCCAGACTCACCTTTGCTGTAAGTATTGGTTACGATGTCGCGCCTCTCGAGTGGTTTTGCGATGAAAAGTATTTGGAGAATGCTCGAGGGACGCCACGAAAGAGGAGGCGTGTTTGATTTCCGGTACATATCTTCCTGTAGCAACAGAGCTCGAATGATTGTCGAACAGCGAACATGCGCGAGCCAGAATTTTGGCAGTTACCCGATTTGGATGTGGCTGTGCTCGGCTAAAGGGGGGTGCGGGGTGCAGGAGGGCCTTAATCCACTTTTCCGACGTAGTGTTGGAAATTTTAAGGGTGCCCACCCCTTGCGAGGAAGAGCGGTAGGGATCTCTGGCGGAGAAGTACGCGACAGAGATGGAATGAGGCACGTGTCTGTGTGTCACGAGATACAAGCGCCCAAAAGGCGTGCCGACTATCTATCTGCTTTCTAGTCTGCCTTGCCTCCCACTCAGGTGGCTCGTGCCTCGCCTGCCTTAGCTCACACCGCTATTGATTCTGACGAAAACCGGCTCAAAGATAATTAATCAAATGTAGTACATTTGAAACTGGAATAAATTTCTGGTTCCTCAACATCACCTAGGTGGCACGCACCCGGACGTTTAAGCGGAGCTTGAACAGCAGCACCATCGCCGCTGACTCGGCATCGCTAAAAGCAGATACTGTACAAGATATACCTCCGCTTCGCTCCGGAAACGAAAGGCTAAAGGAACAGATATAAATTACAACTAAGAGACACAGCATTTAATATAATAGCGATGGAGAATTACCTGAGTATGAACAGTACTTGCGTCCAGCCGCTATACCACAACTCTGGACTTTAATGATGATATTTTCTACTATGCCGCTCAACAAAATGCTCAGCATCAACCTACCAGTTGACCTCAGTTGTGCCTTGGTTGAATTGATAATATTTCTTACATTGATCGAAGAGGAAACAATGAATTTTTATTCAACTCAAACAAAGAAATAAGTAATGCCTGCATGCCTCGGCCCTCAATTTTTGGTCCGAAGCGGAGCGAAGGCATATCTTGTGTACTCTGAATGATAGTTGAAGTGTAAGGGCAACCTCAGCTCGGCGCGGGAGCGCGGGAGACTAGCGGGAGAATCCGAAGTAACTCAATTGACAGTACTAAATACAGGTTTCTAGAATACGCACCTAGCGGGAGAATCCAAAGAGAAGAAAGGATAAGGATTCCCACGCTAGGCGAGGTTTTTATAGGTACTAGCCAGTAGCACGTGTCCGGATCGATCGGCAGTGGTCTCGAGCTTGATCGCATAGCACGTGCCAGTGAGAGCGACCGGACGCGGGGGGTTGGAGGGGGACGGAGTCCGGAGGGACGGAGGGCGACGTTCCAGACGGAGGCGTAGGCTGGGGCACAGGACCGAAGGCCGGATGGTCGGGCGAGGACGGATGGACGGACGAGGCCGGACGAAGGATCGGACGAGGAAGTGGGGCGGTGCGATGGGCCGGAGTCGGACGGACGGACAGACGGACGGACGGACGGGTGGTTCCCCTGACATGAAGAAGTAATTTGAGCGTCGGAGAAAGTTTCCCAAAAAAGAAATCAGGGTTTAAGGGCTGCCTTTAAAATTAAGGGCTAAGCCTTATTAAGCCTGAAGCTCCGGTCAGGTGGGTCTATAAGCCTTAATTGTCACTACTGACTCGTGAAGTTTGAACTGGCGCAAAACCGGTGCCGCCTGAGTCACAACCGTCAAGACCAGCTCATGATAACGCATCGTCTGCGGTGGAGAAGCAAACAACAATGGTCTTGGAGTGCATGGTTCTGTTCAAAACAAAAAATAAAACAAAAAAAACGACGAAATGTTGAATTCCCGTGCGCGCAGTATTGAAACATCTCGACGGGCACCTGTCAGTGTCTGACCTGTCTGTCTGCCAGAATTCATTCATCTGACCTGTCTGCACGCCACAACTCATTCATCTGACCTGTCTGTATGTCACAATTCATTGTTCGGCCACAACGGAAACCTTGCGAATACACGAAAAAGAGACAGGAATCGCCCGACCGCTAGCGGACACAAACCGTGTGGAAATTTGCGAGGCCGGTCAAAGGCTGGTGCTGGGCGAGGGTTCAACCGATTGCTCCGATCCTCTCGGACAATACCAAACAGTCCGAAAGCACGGTACCTAGATCATAATGCAACACCAACGCAGGTGGAATCACATTCACTTATTTGGGTTTCCCCGAGGGCCAATAGCTGACGAAGCGAACTTGGTGTATGATTCTGTAACAATGCGGGATTGATATCGTTGCCCATCGTTGAATTTGGAAGAGTGAGACAAAGTGCGGGAGAGTTTATTATACAATAATAACTCAGTCTTCACGCACAATAGTGATACGAAGTATGAGGTATTCACCTATACAATAATAGCTAATATACATGTGAGCATAAGAATGACAAGTAAACGAGAGACGGCTCACCTCAGTCTTCGCGCACAATAGTGATACGAAGTCTGAGGGGAAGCGACCCGAGTAGGAAACTATTTATCTCAAGTACGAGTGCTCCTGAATCTAACTAGAAGAATATGAGTAGCAGCGCAATATAATTACAAGGAGAGCAAGAAAAAATAGAACACATATCTGTGTGTATCTGCGTGTCCGATTTGCATCCGTAGGACAGCGTGAGTTCGCCGTCTGTCTGCTAACAGAATTTGGCTAAAGGACGACAGCGGGCGCGACGCGTACCATCAACCGTGCCTTTACCTCCTCTTGCAACCCGCATAAAAAAATAGTTGGGTCCCGGAGATCCTAGTCACGCAAGCGCTGTTCATTCATTGCTTGTCACGATTCAAGATGTGACTACTGAGGGCAATTGTATTGATGGACTTCGTTCCTTAATGCCGGGCGGGTTCCTGAGACAAAATGGACCGGGGTGACCATACCGTAAATGCCAAGTCTGTCAATGAAATACCCGAGGTCTTGGCCAAGGGATAAATTATGAAGATGAGACAACGCTCGCGCCCAGCCACCCACCTCACCAGTCAACATGCACGCCAAATTTGCCTCCCTTGCTGTCCTCTTCTCTGTCCTGTTCACCTCTCAAGCGGTCGGCGCTGTTCCCACTGAGGGCATTAACTGCTCCGAGGTCTTCTGTCCGGCCGCACGCTGGTACGCTCAGCATAAACACTTGTCACCGAATACATATTAATCGCCATTTCTTGTGGATATTTAGTCCCCTCGGCAAGACCGCGGAAGTTCTGCCGGGCGCTTGCTGCCCGACCTGCGTCAAGTGCAGCGGTGTTTGTCCAGAGTTTATCCGACTCTGGTTGGTTTTCATTCTCCCGGCAACATGCGAGGTGCTGACACAGTTAATAGCCCTTCAGGTACCGTGTGGGGGACGGTGCCCGGGGAATGTTGCCCCACATGCAACCCGGTGTCAACGTACTGAATCCATTTACCGGTTCACGGATAATTCGTGCCCTTGCGCATCTGGTCTAGCTTGTAATTGACCTTGTCAAAGTTGGTTTGCCGTTTGTCGCCTACCTTCCGAATCCCACCGTGGTTTTGTTAATTCCCTGTGTGACTCGGTATGGTTCCGCGTCACGTAAGAATGATACAAGGGCTCCCTGAAAATGCTACCATTGTCGGAGAGTTTTGAATCAGTGATTTCAAGTCCCTCAGAACGGTGTCCAGCAATGAAACGTGATTTAAAACCCAGAGGTCAAGAAAAAAACAGGTACTCCAATGGCACATGGCATGGATCTTGTATGAGTCCGAGTCGAACCCTTGCCTGAGGGCAGGTACAATTCAGCTATTTTACGTATGATTGGTGCATGGCAGCCCATAGACCCTGGTTGTCTGAATCAGTTGGAGCATCGATTCAGCCTTAGTAGCCCCGGAGAACTTCGCTCGCAAACATGAGTTACAATCACAGAAAGACCCATTGTGGAGGCAGGAGCTTGGGCTTTGGTGTTGACCGTAAGAACGTGATAGATCAACCACAATGGGCCGCCATGTACCGACCGTTTCCTCTAATTCTCTTTGACGTTCGGAACGGTTTTCATACGGAAGACACATACACCGTTTGCATATTCGCTAGAACGACGAAACTCAGATGCTTCTTTGCATCAGGAAGAGAGGGCGAATTGGAGCTGAAAAAGGCGTGAGTTGCGACACTGATTCCGAAAACGAGGAGGGCTGCCTTGGAGTAGGTTAAGTCATGAAACTTTGGTCTTCAGGATATTCACTGCGTTCCGACCCCCTGTAGACAGACCCCTGTCTACCTTAGATTACGTCCATCTACGGGTCGTCGAGCCGAGGCTACATGAGGCTATGCACGGCTACCCGTGTGTACGCCGTAATGTTCGGCGAGCTTAGATTACGTCCATCTACATGCCGTCTACATGCCGTACATGAACCATTGGCTACGTCAGTCGATCTGCGTCTACCCCGTCGACGCACGTAGATGCACAGGGCCATTTTTTATGCTTTATGGCATGGGTCAGGCATTAAACTCCCTGAATATTCTGCTTGCATGCCAGTAAACCTTGGTCTCTAAGCTTGCACTATCAGCTTCCGGGATCAGCCCTGGTAGTCATGTCACGGTGATGTAAGGCTGCAGACCCGCCAATCAATAACGTTGACAAGTGTGTCTACATCCGCGTACGTGTGGCTACGTCGGTCCACGTGTGTCACGGTGCGCATATGTACATCAGCATAAGTAGACTGATTTAGACTTAGGTAGATCAACTGTGGCTACGGTACGTAAACATAGGTAGACAAACGGGTCTGTCTACCCTTCATGTACGGGCGTAGATGGACCCTCTGTCTACAGGGGGTCGGAACGCAGTGATTCTGTACCTTCTTCGAGCAGCGTCAGTGCACGAAACCCGCAGTGGCTCCCGTAATCTTCGCGATCGTCTTGAGCTTCGGGAACACGGAGGAAGAAAGCCAGTGACATTCGGTGAATGGACAACTAATATTCTTATCCGGGAATTGCCATCCTGATTCCCAAAATCCCCTTGTATGTTCTGAACCGGGCCCATAGGAAAGGTTTCTGCCCTGTGTTTCAGGAAAAATCATCTTTTGGGGAGCAAAAGTGCCTATTTTCGATATAAAAGCCATGGCAATAATGTCGAGTGCGAGGATGGCGCCGGTGACCTCCGCCTCGAAGACTGTGTGCTCCGATTCCATGCCCAGAGGCTTCCAGCGACGGGCGCCCATCGCTCGGCTCTGCATTGCAACCGCCGCCGAGCCCACTCCTCCCTCGAATCCCGAGCCATCCGTAAAGATGCACATACCTCCCGAGGCCACGATCCGTTCCACCTGCTCCCAATACACAACCCGCTACCCTGTGCATATATCCCTAATCAACTGCCACGGACATTGGCAATGATTGATTAATGATCCCGAGTCTTCAATGTCCTGTCTGGTCCAAACATGAAATGCGCAAAATCTGTGATGTTTAGGTGTGTTCTATTCCCAGACAGTTCAACTCCCCTATTTTCGAAAAATTGACCATCCCCAGTGAACATATCCCCATCATGATGTGCATGCCTGCATCTATTTCCCAAGCTCCACTTTGGATGGTGCAGTGGACCCATAGGCATCGCTTTGTGTAACCGGACGGCCTTCCCGTTTTTAGGCCGAACACGGGATCTTCGGTGATCCACGATCAAGTACGTCATGCAAAGCGGCGATTATTTTCCCCGCATTTACAAGATTCTCAGCTTGAATCCTGCACCAACTCGCCCCAACCATCCATGACCATGAAGACCATGGATTTCTGCCTCCATTCCATCTTGCTGAGCTCAGGTTTCCCTTGGCCTCGTACCTCCGCCGCTGCCTCAATTAAACTTTGCCAATTTTAGGTGCAACTCATATAGAGTCGTCGTCTCGGCAGTCACCCCGAGATCTCCACTCACACCGTCCCTGCAATCGTGCGTTGGTAGCTATTTTCTCTGCATCCATGACTCCTTCATCCACCTACCCCAGATTTCATGCCGCTTTTCGTATCTCATCCCCACGGTGGTGCCAACATCGTGGCACCGGGATCAAGTCGCGTGCACCGCAAATGTTCGTTGTGTACTCTTTTGTAAATTGTTCCGTCTCCCCGCCTGCTCATGAAATAAGCTAAAGTTTTCTTAAGTTCTAAGCCGTGTTTATCGACGGTAGAACTCGAGTTTCACGAACTTGAGTTCAAGCACGGGCCCTCAAGGTCGCATATCTACGGACCCGGCAAATTACTAATAGATTGTAATTTTGTCCCTCAACACCCAACTCAGTGTTATTATGATTCCTTATGACGTATTATTCCAGTGGCAGACTACCTAGGGGCGGCCGACTACCAATTCACATATAGTAGGGCATATCTCGATGCTGCGGGGCGGGTTCGGATCCGGAATGCGGTCCGTCGTGACCACTGAAGTCCGGTGTACCTCTGCAAAAAGCAAGGTTGAATGGCAGGATTGGATATAGTTAAGTAGAGGCACGTACGGATTCCATCCAAGCATGTGTGGTTGCTAGGGTTCTCCTTTGAGCGCCCGGTGCTGATGACTGCCTCATGCCGCCGGAGATTGACATTGTAGAGTAGCGTCAGCATGTACAGCGGGCCGCTCAAGAAGTGGAATGCAGTCGGCACTGTGCGCAGAAATCGATGCTCCACATTAGATGATGGAATAAAGGAAACGCGCCGCACCGTTGCTCTCCTCGTTCACGATGTACAAGAGGAGCGTCATGACAGCAACGATGCTGGTCGCCGAGCCAGTCCGGACGGCGCCAATGATGAGGCGCTTGATCAGCCTGAGGTGTGGCGTCAGCGTTGAGACAGGTGGAGCACGGAAGGCTGAAGCGTACGACTGGGTCCCGTTATACGAAGACTTCATCGTGTGCAGTTTCCAGATGAGGGCCATGGCAATCGAGATATCTAGTATCAATTCATTCACATGAGGTGGAACAGAGGCACGAGGTTCGAGGGCTTACCAGCGGAGGCAGTTGCGATAAGCCATATTTGCGCCGCCACCTTGGCCTTGTTTCGCTGGAAAGGATGTCAGAATATGGCGAGACAGCTGGAATGAGCGGAGCTCCTTACCGCGGAATATTCGCTGTGGACTTCGAGTAAAATGGAAACCATCAAGGAGCCAGCGAACTGCGAGAACACTGAGCCCTGTGTGTTCGAGAGAGAAACAGCTGCGTACGCCTACGATCACGAAGACCGCTAGTATCAGCGATAACCGCATGTTCTTCGATCTGCCGAGGCGGCCGAGTCGTCAGTGTCGCATACATGTACGAAGATTTTCCTGGCCTCACATTAGGTAGAATTGCCGTACAAGGTAGGCTTGTACAATGGCGGCGACGACGCTGTTTATTGACGCGAAGACTGCGACACACCAATACTGTCATATTTTACATACAGCCTGATCAGCGCCGGAATCGAATTATTGGATGTGGACACCTTACCTGTTGTTGGAGAGCCTCAATGTTGCCTGATGGATATCAGTCCATGTCCATCGGAACAAAGAAAGTATATGCGGACCCCAATAAGTCACCGCTAGCTGGAAGAGCCAAACAAATGAGTGACACGGTTTAGATCGAGAAAAGAGGTTTCACCAAGTACACGTCGGCGTACTCCGCGGTCACCGCGACGAGCGTAAAGAACACGCATATAAGCACGATACCCTTGCGGTCCGGGGCGTCCTTGGGGTACAAGCGAATGTATTCGAACATCTGGCTGAGTACGATGCCGTAAAGAATCGAAGCCAGCCATGTACCGATGAGGATTGAGCTGGGAGAATATCAACAAACGGTAGAGAATGCAAATGGAATCGTAAAATTCACCCAATGCGATCGTCGTAAGCGTCCATTGTCGGGGGATTGGGATGCTCTCGACACATCTTATATTACTGCGCTGTCAAGCTCATCAGCAACCCCATGGGTAAGGCGGTGCTTTGCAGAATAGGGTCGCGTTCGGTCCAAATGGCGGTCAAAATGCACATTCAGAACTTTTGGTTGCCCAATTTGGTGCTGCCGTAACTTTTCTGTTCGGTGAAATTTGATCGATTTGGTGCCGCAACTTCTTCATCTTGGTCTCATTCTTCCCACAAGGACGCGGTGTGCCGCAACTAGTGGAAGCGAGAAATATCCCGACCCTGATGCGCCTCGGGCCGTCTTTGGGAAGAGTGAGACCAAATTGTGAAAGACGCAAAAGAAGAAAGTTGCACCAAGGACGCGTTGTGCCACGACATTTTGGGCTTCAGGCGACAGACAATTGCGGCGTGGGGATCAAAGGTCCCAAAAGTTACGGCAACACCAAATTGGCAATTAGACAAAACAAGTTGGGGCCGAATATGTAAATTACATCCCGATAGGCCGTTCTCATCGAGCTGCTGCTCTGTGAATGGGATTGCCGGCGCATTAAACCTTTCGAGCTGTTTTGAGCTACACTAACTCATGTGTTCTGGGCGAGTTATGCCCCAATCCACTCCGAATAAAATGTAAGCATGAAATTCCCTCAAAGGTTTGCATTGCTTCGACCATACCCTTCCCACTTCTTCCTCTCAAAATATTATTTTGCCATTTTCTGAAAAATCGAGTCTGTGGAATCGCCTTGTACTGAAAAACGGTATATACACTCTGAAAGGACTTGCAAAATAGACCTATCTGGTATTTTGTTTCAATTGAATTGATAAAGGATTTGAGGTCACAGCGGGGCATCCAAGTTGGCGTTTTTGGTATTTTGTTCGCAGTTTGTACCAGAAATGCTTAAAATGGCCAACTTACATTGGAGTTTGCAGGCCAACCATCACCCTCAATCCAGATAAACTAAAATATGGACGGGGTCTATTTTTCAAGTAGTATATACGGTACGAGGTGATTCCACAGACTTGGTTTTTCGAAAAATGGCAACATAATATTTTGAGAGAGAACAAAGTGGGAAGGGTATGGTCTAACCAATGCAAACCTTCATGAAATCGAGGAAACTCCGTGCTTTCATTTTATTTGGAGTGAATTGAGGCTTAACTCGCCCAGAACGCACTGAGACAACTATTTTGATGAGTTCGTGTACGCATGAACGGGAACTCCTAAATCGAACCTGCAGTTTGGCATTTTCTGGCGGAACAGATTCGGTAACAGCGGCATGTTTTATTTCCGTAAATGACCGAAGTAGACCAGGAACCTCCTGTATAGAACTAAATTCACTGAATGCAACGAGCCAAAGCACCAAGGAAGTACTCGATATTGCTCTCTCCGTTTTGGGCGCATTTTTCAAACATCCACAAACACTGTACTCCGCAAAGTGCGGCCCGGTGACACGTGGCCGTGTCTTTCCTTGTTTTGCACGCCCACCGCCCTTCTCGCCCTTCACGGCTCTGTCCTCTGCTGTGCGCCTCAAGTCCGGCGCCCCCGACGACCACGCGCTTGCCTCAATGTCGCATCGACCCTGCCACCGGGCTTGACTTGAGGACATCCCAATGACTACGACATGTCTAGTCGCAAAACTAGGTGTTGACTGGACCGAGCGACTCTTAGTCCCCGCATCCACCACCTCCCCTCTTGCTTACCAGGCTTTGGTGACATTCCCGCTCCACTCAAGCTCCGGCTAGGCCCGTGTGACTATTCGAATTACTAACCCTCGAACGTATGTATTTCTCCTCCTCTACCGCCCTTCCTCCTTTCCTCCTTTCCCCCTTCCCTTTCTCACCCTATCGCTCTAGCTCCTCTCTCCCCATGCGCTGCGCAGCATCTTATACTGCGCCCCTCTCCCACTCGTGCTCGCCGCGATACCATTGAGCCCACTGTCTGAGACCTGCGCACGTTCACCACACGCACGCCCGCGACTCTCACGTACACGCCCATCCGCCCCCGCGCTGCAATAAACTGTATTCTTCGTCGGGATTAACCGACACCACTATGCCCAGGAACAAAACCCGGGGACGGTGCGTAAATCCTACAGCCTCTTCATTTCCCCCTTCCCCTCAACGCTTTCACCGCCCCCCGGTATTCTATCCCCCGTCCCGCGCGTTCATGAGTTTCTTTTCAGATACACCTCCCGCTACAACGCAGCCCGAGCGCAGTGTGTCCATCCCCTGCCTTCTCCCTCTCCCTTACTTCATCAGCCTTTTCTTCGTACCATTCATTTTCAATGTCTCCTGATTATGTCGCTGGGCATCACAACTTTCATTCCCTTCTTTTCCGCCTTCTCTATACCCTTCCGTCCCCTCCTGTCTCCGCTCATTCACGCCTGTTACCTAATTGCGTTCCAATAGCGTATTTCTGCTGGTGCGCTCAATCCGCCCATTCTACCTCCCTTCTAATAATTCGATAATAGATGGAACATGCGTGGTTTTTCGCCTTTGTCCTTTTCGCGTACGCAATCCGGCCTCAAATTGCCACTACAAATGGGATTTTCTTGCCAATCTGATGCAACTGAACTACTTTCGTCCCACAGTCAATTCCCTTTTGCCGATTTGGGGCCTTGTAGATGGAATCTGGCGCCACCGTGACCCCAAATCCTGTGTAAAGAGTCATTCTTTCAATGGTCTTCAAAATACTTTCTCCGCGCCTGATGGGCGGGTGATGTACGTCCAGCGCTGTTCCAGACCACACGATGGTCTAGTACAGAATCGCACGTTGTGCTCTTCAGGCTCGGTCTGTTACCTCCCCCATTCTGTCACCTCAATCGCCCCCTGGCGAAGTTATCCGTGATAAATTTAATATCCGTGGCCACAAATCGGCATCTCTCTGGCTGCTCGGGTCCCGATTCGAATTCCTCAGCATGTTCTTTCCATACTGATTTTTTCAACTCTTCAGCTTCCAACGACTTTAAGTCAGACGCAATCTCGTGCTATATTCATTCACACCGTTTTCTTCCATCTTGCCGTCCTTTTTGTGGTGAACTCATGGATCTCGGCCAGCCATCACCCTCTTTATAAAATTACGTGTGTCTGTCTGTCTGAAGCCTTCAAACTCCGACGACTCCGCCAGCTCCGCACTTAGTTCTAACTGCTGAATGGATCTCAGCTTGATCTATTGGGGACTACAAGTCAACCTTGAGATAGTATCAATGATCATGGGCTGTAATCCTATGGATGAGGATGTGTACGACTACGGCCTCTTCCTTCTCGACAATCTTTTGAGGGAGTCGGGGCGCACTCTGCGGGATTGGCCGGTCATGCCGCGTCCAGTGAGGGACTGGGCAGCAGAGGTTGACAATGCTCTTATTGCAGAGCAGCTGGATTATGACCGCGATGCGGAACGTGCTACTGCTGAGGATCTCATCCCGAAGCTAAATACGGAGCAACGTGCTGCTTTCGACAAGATCATCGCTTCTAGCCAGGAAGCCTTGGGAAAGACATACTTCCTCCACGGTCCCGGTGGCACTGGCAAAACCTTTGTCTACAAATTGTGCTGCTACTTGCTGCGTTCCGAGGAGAAAATTGTCCTTTGTGTGGCCTCATCGGGGATTTCCGCTCTCCTTCTCCCAGGTGGGCGCACATCTCATTCCATGCTCAAGATCCCTGTCAAGGGCATCAATGCCGAATCATTTTGCTCCATTCCGAAGAACAGCCCATGTGTGGATCTCATTCGGCGTGTTACTCTCCTCATCTGGGATGAAGTCGGAATGCAGGATCGCTTTGCACCTGAGGCTGTCGACCGAACACTCAGGGATCTTCGCAATGACCCGCGCCCATTTGGAGGAGTTACCGTTGTTTTCGGGGGAGACTTCCAGCAAATCCTTCCGGTTGTTGTCCGTGGCTCAAGAGAGGAGATCATGGGTGCGTCAATTCAGCGGTCCCTTCTGTGGGAGCATATCGAGGTCCTTCATTTGCGCAAGAACATGCGTCTGGAGTCAGGTGGCCAGGACCAGCGAGACTTTGCATCATGGCTTCTCGATGTTGGTCATGGCCGAACCACCTCTCCCAAGGGCAAGATCACGTTACGCGACAACATGTGCTGTGACAGTGCATCCGACATGGTCAACTTCATCTACCCCAACATCGAAAGTGTCCTGCCCCCTCCCCCTGACTACTTTCTCAATCACATGATACTGGCTCCCAGAAACACCAACATCAATGACATGAATGCGGAGATTTTGGGGAGAATGTCCGGTGAAGCTCGGACTTATTTCAGTGCCGACAAAATCATTGAGGAGGCGGAAGCCGATGGGGACGACAACTACGATGAATGGCAGCTGCCTGTGGAGTTTTTATGTTCGCTTAACACTGCCAGCCTCCCGCCGGGTGAGCTGACACTGAAGGTCGGATGCCCCTCATTCTTCTCCGCAATCTCGCTCCGGCCAAAGGGCTCTGCTCCGGATGTCCGACAGGGTTCTGGAAGTCCGTTTGGTCGGAGGTGATCACGATGGGGAGACCTCATTTATTCCCCGCATCTCTCTTACACCGACAAACACCGCTGATTTCACATTTAAATTCTCTCGCCGTCAATTTCCGGTTCGACTTGCTTTTGCATTGACAATCAACAAGTCTCAGGGTCAATCCGTGAAGCACATCGGTCTTGACCTCCGTGTTCCCGTGTTCTCGCATGGACAGCTCTACGTAGCTTTGTCTCGCGCAACATCAGAGCAGCGGATCAAGGTCCTACTGCCCGACAATGCTGTTGCCGATGAAACTGCAAATGTAGTTTACTCGGAAGTTCTCTTAGACTAAATTTTATTTATGTACTCTGCATAGAACATTGCAACGGTTTCGAGTGCGCCCCGCCCACATGTGAGGTCGTGTTTACACTGCTCACCTGATCGCGTCTCTCCCAACTTCCTCCCTCTTCCTCCTTCCTTCCGACCGTGTTCAACTAGGGTTACTTCGGCATGATATTGTAGCCTACACTAGATGTCTTGAATGTTTTTCTTGGTCTCGCAGTCCCGCCCGCCGCCGCCTACTTCCCTTCTCCAGCAGCTCGACTTCCTCCTTGGCACGCTGGCGCCTTACACGCCTCGTAGGAGGCACACTCCGTCATGGACACATCGACCGTCTTCCATTTCCGGTGCAACTCTCGAATGCGCCCTGTGCAGAGTTCTCTGCATACCGGAACCACGACGGTTACGAGGCCACTCCGGGTGCATATATGGATCTTGATGATGTGAGTTTCTAGTTACCTTCAGTCTTTCATACACCCTCTCACCATCCACTCCTCCTCGCCCTTTCCTCCTTATTTCCCCGCGCACGGCCCGCGCACTTTCTGCTTGTTCATGATCTACCCCTCCTTTGTTCTTCCATCGTATTCTTCGCGTGTGCGACTTCACTTCTCTTTGTTATCCACAGATAATTCTGTCTTTTCATTCGCGCTAGCACCGTCCTTCCCTCTCCATCCCCCGGTTCGCACCTCCCTTCGTAATACTGGCCCTCGTCGTCCTTCCTCGCCTCTCCCGCCTGCTCCTCTGTGTACGCCCACTGTGCTTTCCCCCCATCGCTGACTGCATCTCCCCGGTGCATGTGCCTTGAACCCGCTCCTTCTCATTTGCACGCCACACACACCGCTCTTCCCTTCACCTACCCCCACCCTGTCTTCTTCTTTCCCTCTGCTCTTCTTCCCTATACTCTTCGGTCTCTCTTTCCCAGCATGTATAATGCTAACACCCACTCTTCAAACCCCAACCCGCCACGGGGTGTGCTTCTTTCGGGAGGACCGGCCCTCTACCATCACCAACACCACCTCTTCCTCCGTCACCACCACCCGCGACCAGCGCAGCACCACAGTACGAGCTCTACGACACTGCGCACAAAGGCGCGCCTGAAGCCCAAGCACAGCACTACGAGGACTATGACGCGCGGTTTGCCCTTAAGAACCACTGCACTGTTGGTCCTGTCTCGGCAGCTCGGCAGCTCATGCTGGCCAGGGCCACACACCGCAGTGGAAGTGGACAGTTGTCTCGTTACGAGTACTTTAGTAATCGTTCATAATATCTCGAGAGCGCCATTTTTCCGACCTCGTTGTCTTGCTGTAGTGATTTACCGTTCGTAATGATTTTAGTGGCAGTGCTCATTTTCCATTAGATTTTTGAATGCCCTCTAGTGGCAGTGTTTTTTTTGTTACAAAATTCCATTAGATTCTCTAAGATTCATTAGATTTAAGAGGCGGTGCATACACGTAAGCGATACATTGGGAAGATTGTCAGTTCGATCCGCTCCGCGTCGTATTTATTTATACCATGATTCAGGATTCACGCACATGTTTCACTCGTCTTAGATACACAGATTACATGTTTACTATTGTAAGACGGCATGGCTATGAACTGCGGGTAAATCACTTACCTCGACGAAGGCTATATTGTCGGTGGTGGCGAGAAGCAAGAGGAAAAAATAGGCGCCGGTGCACGTGGCCAAAGAAGCGGAGAAGAATTCGGCATGATGTGATGCCGAAACTTCGAGCCCCGTGCAGGGCACCTGATCAGCACCCGACGATGCCGCAGGAATTGGTGATCGGCAACGCGCCGCCAAATTCAAACTCCGACAGAGGCTTGTAGAGTGGTAGGGTAGGGTGTTATAACTCTTGCTCCACTCATTTTTGTAATGACTTTGTATGGGGAAATATGTTAGCATAGGTTATATGAAGAATTCTATCAGACCATATTTTCAAATTGTGCTTTGAGTCTCTGGGAATGAATATTTCTTGACAAAGAATCACCCACAACACTTGAAGGAGGACCTTTATTTGAATTCTGCTCTAATAGAATGTTTTGGAACCATTTACTCCACATCTTTTACTGCCAACATTATACAAGATTCCTTGTGTGTACAGAGTTATTGTTTCGCAGGCAGAGCCAGGTTGGAGCTAGGTCGCGACCGCAAATAGCGCTAAAACACAGCTTATTTCCAAATGCAGTAATGCCACATTTTCCGTCACTGAATTTTGGCAGCATTGCCGACCACCACGGGAATCTCTGCTTGTTTGGTGCATCTGAACATCAAATTCCTCTCTTGTTTCTTACTCTAGCCGTGTACAAAAAGTGTATTTGAGGTTTACTGCCAGTATAGTAAGCCACGGGATAAGAAACAGGAAATAAAATATGGTAATTAAAAATTTCCCAAGTACGAGTCACGCCACGCTTAATGCGGTGGCCTCACCAAACAAGTGGAGTGGTGATCCTTTTCTGTGTTTTCTTTATGCCCACTAAATTTGGGTAGTGGGTGCTCAGGTGCGATAGTGAAACACAGAGCCCCGCCAAATTTGCACTTTTAGGTAATCTTAAGGTCACCCGTTCGATTCTCCCAATGGCATCTCCTTTTTGCATTTGATGGTGGTCGCAACGCTGTGCCATTTTCAAACTCCGACACTTGCCTGAGAGATGGTCCATGGTCAATTCTGGCTTCTACACTGACTATAGGGCTAAGGTTATATGAGGAGAAATAATGGCTAGAGGTGCACAATTCAAATGATTGAAGCAGAGTTTTGTTTTTCCCCTTGGAGTTCCAAAACAGCTGTATTTTCGCCTTATATCACCAATCTTTCCAGTTTCAGAGAGATAGCCAAAAAAACTGTCTCAATCATTCGAATCTAATACATTGAATACACATGTCCCTCTGTCAACATTAGTGGAAATTTTGAGCATATGAGCTGGAATCGACTTTGCTGTGGTTTCTTACTCTTTTAGGAAGGGGGATGGTCGGCCCTGCATCTGCTGCTTCCATTAGCGCCATCGTCTCTGCGCCCTCGCGGCCTCTCTGTCACACTGGGACGCATCTCTCGTGGCGAACTCAGTTTGATCATCTAGTCCATTGAACCTGTGCATGCGGCTGAATCTGCTAATTTTATCGTGGCTCCTGGTGGATATTTTGAAGAAATACCCCGGCATTCAGTACGGATTTTTCTATGGCACCCAGTGTACTTGTCGAAGAACCGTCCGCCTCCCAGTTGACTATGGGGTCAAGAATCTCAAATCTGTTGATGATTCGCTCATTGAAAATTGGGTACCTGCCTCAGGAGCCCCCAACGTTCGTGATATGAGCGTCGGTCGCTTTGATGTGAACACCTTTCCATTGGGGTCGACGTTTCGTTTGCCATATGGCTACACCATTTTCTATGTTCCACAAGATTCTCCCAATGTACTACTCAATGAATACCCGCCAGTTGTCCGCGCTGGGATCCCATGGTATGAAACATCCTTGTTGTTAGGCGCGGAACTAGGAAGGCTGTCATAAATATGGATCACTGGGACTTGCATCTCGTGGATGTCATTATTGCGAGGTTGGTAGCGACAACATTCTTAGAGGTTATTACTCACAAACTCTACCAGTTTTATTTCAACAAAGGTCCTTGCATGACTTGCAAAAAAGTTCCGCTTAGAACTAGAACTACCCATATCGACCTCACAAAAAGAAATTAATTTTCTGCTCTTTTTGCGTTCGTTTCCCGCTTTTCCGCCATCTCAACCCCATCATCGTCAGAAGTCAAATCATTGTCTCATCGAAAGTCTTGTGTCACCAAGCGTTGATCTTGCTCACACGATCAGTGTTCGGAACCGCTTGTTTCCTGAGTTTCTTGATACCAAAAAATAAGGGATACAATATTTGTTTCTTGTCCGGCTTTTCCCGCCGTCTTGCTCACACGATCAGTGTTCGGAACCGCTTGTTTCTTGAGCTTCTTGATACCAAAAAATAAGGGATACAATATTTGTTTCTTGTCCGGCTTTTCCCGCCGTCTCATCCCTATCGAGTCTAGATCACCTTCTCATTCAAAGTTTGTGTCGCCAATCGTCTTTCTTGCTCACACACTCGCCTGTTTCCTGTTTCCATGGTCGGTAGCTCGCTAAGTTTATCACTTACTTCTCATCCCTATTCCGCCCCTGTTCCACGCTTATGTTTTCTCTCTCTCTCTATCTCTTGGTTGTACGCCGCCCCGATAGATCTTGTCTTGCTATCGCCTACTAACCGATCCATGTTGGTGTTTCATTCGACAAAATCTCATGCGGACAAGGTTTCAGGCGGCCTTGAGCTTTCCCTGTAAGGCATGAGATAAAGTGGCCCCATGCTTGACCAATTTCCTATCCACCGCACTACCTGCCTCCTTCCTCTTCCTATCCACCGCGCTACCTGTCTCCATCCTCTTACTCACGACTGCCTTCATCCGCGCCCTTGTCTCCTCGCCAGCGCAGATACCACCATCTCCCGGTGTTTCCGTTCGCTTTCTCCTCTGTCACCTCTTCCTTACCTTGTCCGAAGCCTTTCTAGTATATCTTCCGGTACGTTTGCAGATCCCGCATTCGATGGCAAACGGACGCAGTCACAGAAGACTCAAAATACACCGTAAGGCTCAGCATGAACATCACAAGTTACGTTTGCATGCCGCCCATATCCACACATCTGCATTCTTGGCATGCACAGAGCTTGTCCTCTACCACTTTTTAGAGGCCTGCATGTTGTCGAGCTTGATAGCTCTCAGCCATACGTCTTTCTTCTTTCGTACCATGGTAAAGACGCTTTGTCGCATCCGTCTCATCGAACCCTTCTTTGGACACGAAAATATCAAGGCTTTTTCGATGTCCTAGAATCTTCCAACTCGGCCCTTGGGGCTCTACCATCCCACGCATTCTCACCCCCCCACTGCACGACGTCCAAGATTGGATGCCGTCGAATCTTAATATATATATTTCGGAACTTGTCGATCACCGCCGTGCCCACTCGGGTTGGTTTAGTCCGACTGTAGAAAGCTGCATCAAGCTTCAAGACCGCGGTTTCCGTCATTCCGTCTCCATTGCAGTGGAACGAGGCCTGCGGCTGGAACTGCCCGGTCCTTTGGCGCCGCAGTCGAGGCCCTGAAGGCGTCGGCATTTTTTGTTGGGGTGAACTTGAAAACGCGATGAAGGATAATGGGTCAGTGGGGGTTCCATTTACTGATGTGTCGATGAATTGGGAGAAATGTACCGTTATAGATGTTGCCCCTGGTACAGGGTGCACCGAGTAGGCTACCTCTATGATAGTTGAAAACCCAGTGTTTCTTTGGGCAGCAATTTACTTCCAATTCAGCTTGTTCAGTATTGACGATTGAATCAGTTTTACCATGCATTACATAGATTAAAGTGTATGTGTAAGTTAGGAGTTAGTGGGCTCTGCCGCGGAGCGCGCTACACATGTTATTTTTTCGATTGTGGGGGTTCTCCCTTGCGTGTTTCGGCAGAGAGGTTCCGCGGAGCGGGCATTTCCCTATGTGATGGGAGTCGTGCGTCGCCGTCCCGCGCTTGCCTGTCGATGCGCGGACGTCGCCCCAGCCTTCTTTGACGCCCTCTACCTGCTGCGCAGGCGTCCCGATCTGGGCCCTGTGCCCTTGCCTTCGAGTTTCGTGCAGCATGCTCCGCTTACTGCACTTCTTCATGTAGAGCTCGCAGATCCCCCTGGAATTCTGATCCTGCTGCGAGAGGACAGAGCAGTGGCACTTTGGCTGTCTCGCCTTTTCCCGAGACATGCATTTCCGGGAGTTTTCGTTCTCCACCTGTTGGAAATGGCCTGTCACGCGTCGCCTTGGACTCCCCCCTCTCTGTTGTATTCACTGTGCACCCCGATCACATAGTTACCGTCTTGTATATTTACCCTGGACTCTATCGTCTACGCTAGCTTTATCCCCCATCGCACTGTGTACCCCTGTACTGGTCTGCTATATATACTTCTGCTCAGCGCGACCTTTCGTGTGCCAGTCACCATTCTCACACCACCCTCATCCATGCGCGCTGTATACCCCGCGGCTCCCCCTGTCAGTGTCCGTCGCTCGCTGGAACAAAAAATTTTCGAAAATTCCAGTCATGAACAAGGGGGCACCGGCATTCAAAAAAAGTATATAGGGCCGTTTTTCTTTTTTCAACCTCGAGCTCTGGACTACCTAACTAACGTAATGCTCCCACGCTCCATATATGGTAATTTCTTACGTTGTTAGTTGCCGGACGGTGCTGAACTCGTGTATTTCAGTACCAATCATGCACTAGGGACAGTACGGGGACCTCCCAGTGAACATCGATATATACAGACTACATTAGGCATGTGTAATGGTTTTTTTAACCCCTTCACACATGCTTAGCCTGTTGAGAACCAGATGCGGAGGAAGCACAAGCGTCACCGGTCCAACAGGTGACAGCAAATTCCATGTTGATGCAGGGAAGGTGAAAAACTACAGGTTGTGAGTTTGAATTCGAACTCATAACCACGCACCCATTTAGTCTCGCAAGCATGCCTAGATCAGAGGACGGAAGTCCTGGACAAACAACATACACCATTTACCATTTTCAGATTCTTGTCCACCGAACAGCCGAAAGAGTTCACGGCAACCGGAAAAAAACCCAAAAAAAATCCCGGAGTAAATTTGGGCCTCCTGAGGCAAAAACTCGACCCCCTAATTTTCTTTTTTTTCCGGCCTCGCGGCCGGACTAACTACCTAGCCCTTAGTTGCCGGTTTGAATGCCGGTGCCCCCTTGGTCATGAATGCAACGTGATGTTGATTGCCGAAGTGCCGAATCGGTTTTTTGGGTCACGGGTCACAACCCCTGCCAAATTGAATGAAATACTACAGTTTGCGGTGCAGTCTCCAAAATACTTGATGCGTTTAGCACGATTCTCGCAACGTTGCAGTATCGGCACTTTTTTTTTCAATCTCGCGTTCCTATCAACTAGTGCACGTTTTTTTAGGCATTCTCATCGCTAACATTGTCGCTCTCTCTCGGAGCCCTAGCCTACCTTACTCAAGCATCGAAGATCTTTCAGCTACTAGTACTTGGGTTTCCGTCTTGGTCATACCCCCGCATTCTGATTTTCAAGATGAATCAAATTCAAGCATTCCGCGCTATCTGGATTTTACCGCATGGTTCCTGCGTTCTGTCCAACGGCAAACTTCCAGATGAATTAATGCGGCCCTTGGTGCTCAAACGTCCCCAAGATTTCTGTATCGCGGCAGCATCAATGCTATATCTCTGTACTCCCGGCCGGCTCATTTTTCGGCGCCAAAGCCGCCGCCGATCGTTAAATGACTGGATGCGACTTCTTATTCTTGCCTGACTGTGGTTGTGATGTTTTTCAATCCCATCACATTCGCCTTTTCCCTTCCTGGGCTGCATGTCGGACATGCGCTGTACGTCAAAATATTTTATTTGCGTCTTCCGAATCGCCGGAGCTCAGCGCAGGCACATCTTGTACTAATTCGATAATTCGACACCGGCCGGAATTTCGCGCGACACCCCCAAAAATTTCGCAAAAATTGCGACTGCTGGGTAAAACGGATGAGCATATGCCCCGTCAGCCTCGGCCTTATGGCGAGCATTTCAAATCTAAGCGAATGCCAAAGTAGCCGTCCAGACAGATTAGCAAAGCCTGGTCTATTTACAACAGAGGTGATGAATGGCTTCGAAAGTCTCACAGTACTTCTGCTCAGCAGTATACTGTGGTCGGGCCCAAGGCTCCAGGTCCGAAGCGTCCGAAGCGTTTTCAAACTCCCTAATGTGATCAAACTTCTCGAGCTGTGCACTCACAGCTTGCTATCGCCGTCAATGGACAAAATGAGGGTCATTCCACCAATAGTGACCCGCAGCGCTCAGCCCCGTGGGTCTTGCACACCACCTCCCACTCGCGTAGCGTAGCCACGAACCCGGGGTTGGGCCGTACGCACGCGCGCCGGCTCTTCACAAACTCGTACGCCGCATCATAGGCCATCCTGCGGTCACGAATCAGGTACGCAATCACGATGGACGCGCTGCGCGAGACACCCTGCACCAATAGCAATGAATATCAGTCGGCGGTGACTGGAATGCACATGCTGTGAACCTGATGGCAGTGCACGAGCACGTTCTCGCCGCGCGTGAGCGCAGCGCGGATGTAGTCGCACGCGGGGGCAAGGTGCGGGCGCAGCGCTGCGGAAGGGCTGTCGTCCATGTCGATGCGGTGGAATGCGAAGCCGCCCATGTCCCACGGCATCTCGAATACCTGTACGATGTGCGTGATGTGGTGTGCGTGCAGGACCTCCGGCTCGAGGAGGGCGGCCAAAGACCCGAGATAGAGCGCGCCTGTGCGGGCTTGGGGTGTGGTGACTTTGCTTTCGATGATGCAGTGCATTGGCGTAAATATCGCCTCCATTTCGTCGGGGGGGATGCTCGCGAATGTGGTCATCGTCGTAGTCAGAGTAAGAGCTGATTTCGCGCGACAGGAACAGCTTTGGACAGCTTTAAGGAGAGAAGCGGTGTCGTGATCGCATCATGAAAAATGGAACAAGACATGCCTTCGCCTCGCTCTGGCGGATGTGCCTGACTACACCGGTTTGCTTGGTCACAAAATACAGTATTAATTCATTCAGGACAGCTCGAGTGACAATTCATATGGCCCTCTAGGTTGCGATTGAAGAGCAAGTCAAAAGAAGGAAAGGGAAGAAACAATGAAAGAAGAACACACACACCATATCCGACGGCACAAACTGATGCTCCTTGCTCCCGACGACGCGCGCGACGGCGTCTGCGACGGCCTACACACTCACGTACGTCACTACCTCTGGGGAGGGCATGTGTCGAATCTGCGTAGATTAAAGAAATGATAAAAACATGGAGACGTATTGGGAAAGTGCGAAGGGGAATTCAGAGGTGTACATCGACATCCCGGTGATTTGGAGTCCCTCCGGAACGGCGACCTCCATCGGCTTGTCGGGCAGCCCAAAAATCCGAGCAGTAGTTCAAGAAAAGAACGTGTCATCGTCACATATGGGAATGAACGATTAGAAAAAAATGTGAAGGGAGGGAGAGGAGAGAGCACATTCACAGTCGACTTGGGGTTGAAAAATTCAGCGCAGCAGTCCTTATCTTGCTGGTGTACAGTAAATTTAGATGGAAAATTTGGTCTCCGTGGTCTCCATATCAGAAATCGTGCAGAATCATGAGGTGTTGCAACCTCGGACACTTCTGTTTTTGCTCAGAATCAAAATTTGCTGTCATCGGCCGATGGGGTTGAATCAAACTACTAGTACGCCGATCAAGCCGACGAAGGAGCGGTGACAGTCACGGTAACGGTCACCGCTCTGCTCTCTCCACATTTAGCATTGGTTGAGTCAACGGGAGCTCCATCGACTGCGCCGGTATTGTGCAAAAAATTGCTACGTTGGATTAAAGTTAGGCGAGTCCATCCCGGGCCAATTTGCAGGTAAGATGCCATTTTCTTCTTCACGCCGCGACGCGCCCTCGAGTTCGTTACTTTGCCACCTCGTTTTTCTGAATCCCGAAGAAGTCGCGTGGCCAGTGAGAGATAGCGGAAAGCGAGCGGAGGGGCAAAAGAGCGGGGAGTAGGGACGCAGTCTCCAATGTTTATCGTCTGGGGACGTACAGGTATTTCCCATTTCCTTCATCCCGCAATCCAAACATTGAAACTGCGTTTTGGCCTAGATTATGGTAGAATGTCGAGCTGGACCCGATGCCCCGGCCTGGGTTGTTGCGTTGGGCAAATGCTCTGCAGTAATAGCTTTGGGTGCGATATACATTCTGTGTACCTGTGTAAATATAACACGCCCTTCATAATTTGCTGAATTACTAGAATGCTGGTTTCACTGAGAGCGTTCGGTAAAATTTCATGCCTATGGTTGAAACTTCACCTGACCCTCGTTTCGCGCCCACAAGATCAGACAGCACTCGTTAAACACGGAACGATTTTAGTGAAGTGCGTGTTGTCCGCCTTTGGCGTATGGATCGTGTCCTGATTCAGCTACATTTGAACAGTCTCGGGGACCAAACCCCGATTTGTACCAGTACTTATCCAGTTCCCTCATCAGAGATTCATGGTACTGAAACGTAAATGTCACTCGCAGATGGAGTGTTCCGATCTCCGCTGCATCGTGTTGTTTGTCGCCCGGGGCCGGAGCAATACTCGATCCCATTGTCGTTCTTTACAGATCTGGATGTTGTGCTGGAGGTCGGCTTGAATTGTGTGATTTAATTTCTTTTACTGACCATAAGTTGTAGCCGCATGCCAGTTTCGTGATGCCAGAGCGACCATGTCAGTACGAGCCTATGACTTCTGGAGAGCAGTATGCAAAACGGGTGGCAGAGTCGTGGGCGACGGATTAGCTTTTTGCGCCAATAAAATGAGAATCCTATGCATAATGCTGTACTCCCGATTGGAACATAATTTCGTTGAACCCACCCAGCTTGAAGTACGAATAGTTTGCAACCTATTCGTCGTTAAAGGTTGAACGCGACGCGCGAAGTTGGGGATCACGTTGGGATCATAGTCATGACGTTGCTTTCGACTAGGGCTCCGACCCGTCCGTAAACGGATGACACCCGTTTTGTATCCGTTCCTAATTTCATTTTGAGTATATTTTGGGCAGAGTTGGACCATTTGGGCTCGAGTCGGGGACCAAACGACGGGGCCAGAACCAATCCTTGTGATTGTGGCACACTTTGGGCAATAGCGTACTACATGCAGGTGGAAATTGGCAAAAGATGTCAAAAATTTGCCTAATTTGATACCCGTCTCCAAAAAACGGGTCAAAACAAACGGGTCTCTTTTGTGTCCCCGCATAGGGTCGAATTGACAAGCTCTTTGGTACAGATAAAGTTTCGACTCCCCACTTCTTTTGAACTTCCATCCCCGGCCTCAGCGCACTCCTACGCAGTTTCACTCGGCCACAATGTTCACGGTCCTTTCAAGTCGAGCTACGCAAGTCGCGCAGGAGCTACTTATCGACAGTGGGACTGCCCCACCTCTGCCTCGCTCGTGCAGAGGCTCCACCGCGCTCCACCACTTAGCGGTGAGCTCCGTATACATAACTGAAGGTTAGTATCGCCTTGCGCCGTACCTCTCTCCCATCCAAATGCCTACAACATCCAAAGACTCATCATATCCCTCAAAAGAGAATGATTCCACAACTCCTTCCCAAGTTCGGAGAAAACATCGATCCTTGTTGCGCCGAGAGCCTCTCCGTGGCCAAAATCGCCGCGGAAACACCCCAAACGACGACCAGCCAGAGGACGAGGCAACTGCTCGCATTCGTGAGCTTGAAGGTGTGTAGGGTTTTGCTCACCGTTGCTGTTCTTGTGGCATTTCTCCAGAAAAGATACGCCTGGCTGAGACCAAGCTTCAGCACACAAAAGCACGCCTTCGGGATGCTCAGGCTCCGGCTCAGTCAGTCCGTCAGCACGAGGAGACCAATGTAATTGCTAGTGCGAAGTGTGTCTCGGATGTAACTACGGAGCAGATTCGCGCCCAGCTTGGCTTTGAGAAGTCTAAGTGGAATGATGTTCGGGTGCGTCATTATCTTTGATTCCACAATATTGGCTGATTTGTGATTAGTCGTGTGCTCGCGACTGCTTGTCGGCTGCTCGCCTGAATATGAAGCTCTACTGGAAGGCGCAAGACACATCCAAACTAGCCATGGCATATAACGCCGTGAGTACGGGTCCTTGTTTATCATACTGATGCTCATTCTTCACAGATTGAACATGATTTTCCGGCGCTACGACGCTTTGAGGGGAATTGGGCCGTTGAGCGCATAGCCAAGGACATTTGGGACAATCGTAAGAGCTACAATAGCTGCATGCGTAAGCCATCGTCGCCGTGCCGCTGCTCGCTGCGAAGTCCGCGGGACCTCGGTTCATCGCTCGAGCTCATCCTCGCGTGTCCTGTCCCCCCCGCCCCCCTCTGGAACGCGATCTGACACTGGCTCCCTGACCCCTGGCCCATCGCAACCCCGCACGCGCTCACGCCCCCATCCAATCCCTCGCTCGTCATCCTCGGATGACACCAGCGACGACCTGTCATTGGAACTTTCTGACCACGAGCACCCCCATGATGTGGACGAGGAGGAGGAGGAGGACTCGGTTCGAAGGGGAAAGAAGCGCGCCAAGCAGGGTGGTGGGTCGCCCTCCAAGCGAACCAGGCATTAGTTACGATGTAATTTCATAATGAATCACAAGGAATTTCCCTTTTGTTTGGCGTGAAAATCAAGGATTTTTGACCACAATCGGGTCCTCGTACACACCTACTCAACACAAAACAGACTGAGATTCAGGTCGAAATGTCCTGACTTGACCCCCTGGAATCTTTCCTTTTTTACCTGACTGCTAAGTGCATGAATTTCAATATTTTGACCTGGAATTCCATCGGTTTCCTGATAAAATACAGTATCATTCGGGCTGACTCAATTCCTGGAATGTCAGGTACAATGCCGACCCCCAATGTTGGCGGTAATTTTGATATTCTCATTGGTTTTGAATTGAACATTTTTCTCAGCCGAGGCAGCTCCCTGATTAACTTTGGAGCAGTCGGGCAATCTCGGCCAATTCGTTTGTGCGATGCTTGCCCATGGGCCGCGGATCTTACGCACGGCAAACAGATCCGCAGTCTGACATTGCTGATGTCCTGCCTCCGATCCTTCGTCCTTTGACGCATGCGTCACATTCACTTGCTTTCGCAATCCATACCATTCGGCCAATTAAGGAAGACCCTCGCCTACTTGCTGTATGCGCTGGCAGTCGGCCACATCGCCGAGGTGGGTGAATTCCAGGCCCACAATATTCTGGACTTGAAAGGCATTGTCTCCAGGTCCTCGCGCAGGGTTCCTGCGCAGATCCCTCGCAGGTCGTCCCGGTGTACAGAGACTTTGGAGATCACTTTTACACAGTGCGCCCCCGTGGTGTTTCTCCTCACCCGCGCCCGCTGACTTGTCCCTCTGTTGAGACAAATATCACAGAGTACAACGCCGCCAACACTAATGGGTAGTTTGCCGAAGGCGCGCGCTTCTACTTCTTTGCCACCGCCGTCACCGACACCTCACATTTCATCCGTCTCTACAGTGGCGTCGGCTCGGACCACTTCTACACCACCAATGAAACAGAGGCCGCCCTGGCTGTCTCCGGCGTAGGCTACACCATTGAGAATCTCACGGCGATGTACATCTACACCACGCAGCTGTGGGGGAGCGTGCCTTTGTACCGGTCGTTCAACCCCACCGTAGCGGATCACTTTATACCACGATCGAAAGCGAGCAGAATCAGGAGCAGGGGTACAATTTTAAGTTAATAGCGGGGTACGTGCTCCCACTGCCCACGTCGTCGTCGTCGTCGTCTGCGGACGGTGCCACGGGCACTAGGTCTGCGTTGACACGTGCGTCTGACTCTCCCTATTCCCATCCATGACATCGCTAACCGACTGCGCCGGGTCAAAACGAACGCTGCTCTAAATTCAGAACGAACAAGGTCTTCACATGTACAGTATGACCACCACCAAGAAATCATCAAATCGTCGAGCGAGCGCCAGAGCGCGTGGGCCAAGGGGTAGCTGATCTTCTTATCTGCCCCACTGATCCGAACCACCCCCCCCCCCAAATTGGGAAGTAAGGCCGATAGAGCCGAAAGCCAAGTTATCCTCTTTTTACTGGTTTCTAAATATGATAACTTCGCTAACATGAAGAGTCAGGCTCACTGAGCACGACTGAGCAATATTTGAGCCTATCCAAGAGAACCGGGATGCTTCAAAGAGAGCTCGACCATTTCAGGACACAAATATAGCATGGTCCAGAGCAGTCCATGTCAACTTCACGTGACTCCATCAGTGTGGCCGATAACAAGATCTGCTACCCCTTGGCGTGGGCCGTGGCAGAGTGGCGATTGCCATATTAGGCACTGATCCGGTTTTGCCACGGTAATCGGCTCTTTTCTGGAGGTCATTCACGCTAAATCTAACCCTTCCTCCCAGAGCTGACTCACCGACCCGTCTGCCTGCACAACGCACAAGTCGTCACCTGCCCCCGCACTGTGGCAATCCGGCATATCCCGCTACCGTTGTGTGTGCGTCGCTGTAGAATTGGCACCGTGACTGTAAGAGATCTGGTAATATCTTGAAGTTCAGCGAGAACCCCGTATGCAGTTCCCTACGATGCGTGCGAAGGTACCCGGCAGTTGAAACCAGTCAATGACGTTGACTTGAACTGCGGGAAAGATCGGCGATGCTATCGAGCAAGTCGCGGAGTGCGCGCAAGGGCAGAGGGAGTGAATGTGGGTAAAAGCTATAGTGATTGTCCAGTACAGTGGTTTAAATACCTGCAGAGAGCTATGGAAACCGTACTATTTGCAATGGGTAGCTGTGGAGACCGATCGAGTTGACACCGGGCTCCGAGTCCATGAGGAAGTGAAACGAAACATGAAGAAAGGCAGTCCATGTGAACCCAAGACGAGGGCTTGTTGAGTAGGTACCCAAATATGACAATATCCATGACATATCCCCCCCACTCAACGAGCCTGAAGTCAATGTTCAGTACCCGCGTGCTATGGAAGATCGTTGAAGGTACGCCTCGTACGCTTCTCGAATCTCTGCCGTGGGAGGCAGTATTTCGTTGGTTGAAAAGTCGAAGTACCGCGCCAGTGTTTCAAAATAATGTTCGACCTCGGTGCGGAAACAAATACCAAGGATTTCGAAGTCACTGGCATCGAAATACCGACGGAAATTGTCGTTTACACCCCAGGTGGGAATTGCTGGCATGGGCGGTGCAAACAGCTCAAATCCTCGCTGCGCGCGTGCCGCCAGAGCGACGAGTTTGGTCTTGAGAACCGCAAATCTGTCGCTCCGCAGCCTGTACACTGGCACGCCGCCCTGAACGAGCTGGGCAACCTCAATCGATGCGAGGACGTCATCCAGCGCACCGAAGTCGGCTCTGAGACAGCCCAGGCTGCGGCGAATCACGGCTCGTGGTGTAGGAGTCGAATCTTTGTCTGGGTTGAGAAGGAACGGCTTGTTGAACGCCGCAGCACCAAGCCGCAGCGCAGTGTTCCGGCGGGCAAAGATACGGTCAGGGACAGTGCCGAAATGACGTCGGAGTGTGGGCAGCACAACCTCCAGCAATATGGGATCACTGGGCATGTTGACAAGGTGAGCAAGTTGAGGCCCTGCAAATTCATGCAATGCATGCTCGACGTTGATGCCAACGGGATCCCACGCGATTATTGCGGAAGGCTCGGAAGCTGGTGGTATTGCAGCCAACACGGAAATTCCGGAGTCATGGGAGGAAGATGAAATGGTATGGTGTTTGGAGAGTAGTTCCAGATTCGCGCCGCTGACAGCTACCTTTTTCAAGGCTGCGCGTCGTTCCCGCCTATTTCTAGGTGTTGGAAACGGTGCGACGAGGGCAGCAGACGATTCGAGAGGACTTTCCGGGTCCAACGAGACCTTGGGAGTCCGATTGCGAAAGGAATCGAGAGCAACAGGAGAGGCTCTGTAAGCTGCTCCCGTACAAGGTCTGAGAAATTGCTGGAAGAAGTCCGGACGTCGAGAAGAATGATCTGGGGAAACAGGCGCATCGCGGTCGTCTGGAAGGCGTTGAGCACCATGTGTGTTTCCGTCTCTAGCATCTAAAACATCGTCAACCTTTTTCAAGGCATTGGCCCTGTCATCGCTGTTGCTAGGACGGATAGGGGCCATGAGGACGTTGTCGAGCTCTCCATGTTGACCTCCATCAGCAACCTTTTGCAAGGCACTGGCATTCCTCCGCTCGCGCCTATTTCTAGGTTTTGTGGAGGACGACATGTCGATGGAGCACCAGAATGGAGTGATTGGTGAGAAGGGAACTGTATTGACGGAGCTCCTACAGTGTCCACCAATGTTAGAGAATGAGCCGTGTTTGTTGTTCGACAGAACCCTGTATACAGTTCCCTTGAAGTAGCGCAGAGCCTCTTGAGTAAAGTACTCAAGAGGCGAGTTGTCCTAGATAAGAGGTAAGTGCTAGACGTTTACCTATATCCGTTTGACAGTAGAGCGAGGCACTTAAGCGACGCAGAGAGCGTTAATGCAAGAGGGAGTAGATGAGTAAAGTGATGTATTCATCTAGCAACAATAGTTTATATACTTCGATCGTAACTAGGTAGATGTGAAATAAGAGAGAAGATTGGAAATGTGAAGCAGAGAGGGGTGGAGGATTGGAATTAGGTAGATAGATAGGGAGGCAAGGTAAATGAAATAAATGGTATGATCGCGACGTACGGTGGTTGAGTCAGAATGACAGTGATCCATCACAGTGACGCCGTATCTCAGCACCACCGTGACTTTCGCCTTCCTCACTCACGACTCCCCCGCCCGCCGTGTAGTGCTACTTTCTCTTAGGTTTCAGGTGCGCCGTTACACTGGCATCAATCGGGCTCGACTAACACTTCCTGCTGCCAGCGTCGTCTGAGTTGCGGCCACCTGCAGCGGGGACGCTGCGTTTGGGATCCTTCCTCTACGTGGGCGTCGTGCACGCGCTGCTGGAATCGATACCAGTGTTGTGTTGGCGTGCTCTGCGTCCCTCTAATCGCTACGTCGCACCACCCTTGTCGCCCCATACATTCACCAGCACTCTTCAAGTGACCGTTGCGTCGGCGTGTTCACGCGTTCGTGGGTTCGCGGGCATACTGTGCTGCGATCTCCCATATCGCCGTGCCTGGGTGGGCGGGCAGGCTCTTGCGCTTGCCGTCACGATGTGGTTGCTGACTGCAGTTCTCGCGCGCTGAGGGTCATATGACTCATCGCGGTGGTGTCTAAAGTCTGTCCTTATTCCTTTCTTCCACCCTGGCCCTCTTCTTCCGAATCTTGCTCCGCTGACGTTTTTCCCTCCAAAAGAAATCAGGGAAACACCATATCTTCCACTTGGCCTGCAAGTGCCACGCGACAATCTTAATCCCGTCGTTCCGCACGCATATGAGGGATGCAGGATTTAAAGCACGGAACCGAAGGTATGTGAATCCTCTTATATTTCATCTGCCCTCGCCATCCCTTTCCTTCTCTTTCTTTTGCATCCAGAGCCCCTCTCCCACTGCTCGTCGTACCGTCCCCATGCACTTCGCGCAGTAACCCACTTCCACGCGCGTCCCTTCGCCGTACCTTCTCGCCGCCCTCGTATCCAAGCCTACCCATCCCTGTTCTCGCCTACAACAACGGCGTCTTTGACGTTGCGCTCTGCGGTCAAAACGATGGGTATTTTTATCTTATTCCTTTCCCTTTTTTTCTCATCTTTCTTCCAGATCTGCTGATCTCTATCCTGCCGCCCGCCGGCGCTTCCCGGCACGGGTGCAAAGGTAGCACGCCGCCCTCAAACCCTTTCGATAACCACGCCATGGGACCGCCCCCAGCATCGCGCAACCCCGTCATCCCATCCATCCGACTCTTGCGCGACACATCACTCTCGCCGGCCGCATCGTCGACATCACGCGCTGCGGTTGAAGCGGTGCGTACTGCTCCTTTTTCTATCCTTCCTACTCCTTCTCCCAGATCACCCTCAGACTGACCCATCCTCCTCCACGCAGTCTGCCCCCATCCGTCTCCGCGCCTCCACGGGCATTCTTGCCGACAGTGGGACACTCCCGTATTCCACCTCGCCCTTGAACCCACTTTCACCATTTCCTTTGCCCCGCTGCACGCAACCCTGCCATCCCATCCGTCCAAGGTCTTCTTGGCGCATTACCAACGCTCGCGCGATCCCAGCAACGCCTTCAAGTTTTGCCATCGCCACCCACGCCGTGGTGCACGTCGCACGGTGTAGTGCTTTACCTCTCTCCTGTAACACACTCCGCAGCTGGATCTCTGCCATCCCCCTTCGTCGATCGCGTCTCGACATATGCCTCACCGCCGCCGGCGCCGCTCGGAAGCACCTTTGTGTTTGCCGCCTTGCGCAATCTCGCGCCTGGGTCAACCACGTTGCCGCATCGCCACGCTCCGCACCCTCGACATCTCTCCCCCCATTCGTACATGTGCAAACGACTCGAGCGAACGCGGTTCCCACCCTATACCTCGAGGTACGTTCGGTTTATTGGTTTGAATCAACTTGGACTCACTTGTATCAGAACGGGACCAGCATATGTCGACTTGAGGCCAAGTCTTGACACCACACTCGTCTTTTGTATTCATTTTCCTTACTTCTTTGGGTGACCGACCTCCTTACTCCGAGGTGTGTTGTATTCAACTCCGTTCCGCTTACTCCACTGACTTGATTTAGCTGGATCGCTGCCATACCCATGTCCGGGGTGCGTTTCGACCCACTGACGATCTTTCCTTGCCATGTGCTCAGATGAGCCTCCGTGCCTTACGTCCTTGAATGTATAAACTATGGTACTAATACTGTGGACTCTCCTATTCATTCACCATTGCCGACTACTGACCTCAACCACATAGTAGCCGTTACGGTCCTCGAAATTTATCTGGGGTCCAATCGAGAGCCGTCAGTACGCCTGTTCAAGTGAGTCTTGATAATATTTTCAGTCTGTTCTGAGTAACCTTTACCTGCTAAACCCTAGTTACTATGCTCGTATACTTCGAGGTACACGCGTTCTGTTTCAATTTCAAAGCTACAAACAGCTACACAGACCTAGCCAGAGCTGGCCAGAGCTACACAGGGTCTATCTAGGCACCTCCACAGAGACGTGTGTCTAGCTCTGTGTAGGGACCTGGGTTAAAACTCTGTCCAGGTCAGGTTGAACATAGTGAATAATCGGGATGAATCGCACAAGGCGAAGGGGCCGGGAGTCGGGAACGCAGGCACATTGTTATGGCAGGGTGTATACATTCCAACGTCGCACAACGGAGTTCTGCATTTGAAGGTACAGCTATGAGCATTTTGGTTGAAATGCCGAAGAGCGCTGAGAAAAGGCTCATCACAACTCAGAGAGAGTTTGTGTGGGGAGGCACCAAATCCTCACCAGTCCAGAGAGAAAAGCTAGTTACACCGATAAACAAGGGCAGCAAGAAGATGCTGAGATTAATGAGACTCAAGACTTACCTCAACCTCGATCCCGTAACGAGAGCAGCATGGGCCTAGGTCACTGACAGGTAAATCAAGAGGTATGAGAAGGAATCCTGTAAGATTGAAGAACTATCCTATGTAAATGTGTTCCTACAGCCTCCGCAAGACTCGAAATAAAAAGAGGCTCCCTAGATCTATAAAAGAAATGATCAGTGTCCCGTTACAATTACTGTACAAGAATTTGGTTTGTGCATCTGACATTAGCTATCCATTTGTTGTACGACAAGGTCAGCTCCATCCTAAAATCCAATGTCAGACTCAGTGCACTGTACTATTGTGATCAGAGGTTCATCAATTTTTACTTGAGACTGATTTTTTTGTTGGTTGGAAAAAGGGAAGAGAGGTCACTAGTAGTAGAAGCAGTGGCTCTCAAAAGAGGGAGATGGTGTTTTCATCCAGAGGGATAAATGGTGAAGTATTGAATGTAGCAGGATGTAGCTGAATTAACATGAGTCCATATGCATTGCCCAACACAGGTAGAATGTAGTCTCCCTAGTCAGACCAATAAACACGTGTTTTCTCTTTGGCAGGCGGAGAAGGGAGAAAACTGATTATGGTCTGATTTTACTCGCGCATCAGATACCGTAGGTCAGCCTTCGCAACCGGGAAATCACAAAAAGGAAGGACCTTCCCTATTTGGAAGGCACCCAACGAGCACGTGCAGCATCAGCTGTTCGCGTCCTTTCGCGTCGTGTCACCCAAACCAGCCTTTCTGATGCGACCTTTCAATGGAGGCATATGACTGTAACACCCAATGGGACATTCCTTACACTCGTCCTCTTACAGAGTAACTGCTACAAAATCTACTTAGTCAAGAATTTTGCAGGCACCATCCGTGTGCAGCTCAAACAGTGCGGGCAGGGCAGTGAGTAGAATTTTTCGGACCAGTATAAAACCATCTGGAGAGTGGAAAGTGAAGCCATAAACAGTGGCAGCATAGCAGAGGCATAAAAGCGCGAGAAGTAGCTGTGGAGCGGCCATGCACAGTGCATGTAGCTGGTCATATGTAGTGTTATTTACAGGTCACGTTCTTTGATCTGACTCCGAAACGCGAGCTACGGTATCAACCCATCAAGTAAATACAGACTAGGTAGAAAGTATGGTTTGTGTCCAGTAGTTTATCTTGAGTTGAATCTGTCATCCAAATCCATAATCAAAGGGATCCATACCTTCATCTCCGTCCTTGCAAGGGGCTATAATATGTTTCAAGAAGGCCATCATCCCATATCTGCCGGTAAGGCTTCAAGCAGAAAAGGTCATGTGGGTGTTGATGAAGGGGATGGAATGTCTTACAATCTGAATGGGGAGAGGAGGTGGAAGTGAGGGAAGCTGGGGGGAAGAGGGAGGGCAAAGCACGTACTTCCTGGAGACGGGAAGGTAAGAAGTGAGCAAGACAAACATGGGTGATGGGGGAAAACCACGCACGGACTAGAGACGAGAAGGCGAGAAAAAGTGAGCAAGACTAACATGGGTGATGGGGGAAAACCACAAACTTGCTAGAGACAAGAAAGCAAGAAAAAGTGGGCAAGAAAAACATGGGTGATGGGGGGAAACCACGCACAGACTAGAGACGAGAAGGTGGGAAAAAGTGAGTAAGACAAACATGGGTGATGGGGGAAAGCCACACACTTCCTAGAGATGAGAAGGCGAGAAAAAAGTGAGCAAGACAAACATGGGTGATGGAGGGAAAACCACGCACTGCCTAGAGATGAGAAGGCGAGAAAAGGTGAGCAAGACAAACATGGGTGATGAGGGAAAAGCACGCACGAGCTAGAGACGAGAAGGCGAGAAAAAGTGAGCAAGACAAACATGGGTGATGGGGAAAAACCACACACTTCCTAGAGACGAGAAGGCGGAAAAAAGTGAGCAAGACAAACATGGGTGATGGGGGAAAACCACACACGGACTACAGACGAGAAGGTGAGAAAACCTAAGCAAGACAAACATGGGTGATGGGGGAAAACCACGCACTCGCTAGAGACGAGAAGGCGAGAAAAAGTGAGCAAGACAAACATGGGTGATGGGGGAAAACCACGCACGGCCTAGAGACGAGAAGGCGAGAAAAAGTGAGCAAGACAAACATGGGTGATGGGGGAAAACCACGCACTCGCTAGAGACAAGAAGGCGAGAAAAACTGAGCAAGACAAACATGGGTTCTGGGGGAAAACCACGCACTCGCTAGAGACGAGAAGGCGAGAAAACTGAGCAAGAATGGGTGATGGGGGAAAACCACGCACTGCCTAGAGATGAGAAGGTGAGAAAAAGTGAGCAAGACAAACATGGGTGATGGGGAAAACCACGCACGAGCTAGAGATGAGAAGGTCAACAAAAGGTGAGCAAGACAAACATGAGTGATGGGGGAAAACCACGCACGGACTAGAGATGAGAAGGCAAGAAAAACTGAGCAAGACAAACATGGGTGATGGGGGAAAACCACGCACTTGCTAGCGATGAGAAGGTGAGAAAAAGTGAGCAAGACAAACATGGGTGATGGGGGAAAACCACGCACTCGCTAGAGACGAGAAGGCGAGAAAAACTGAGCAAGAATGGGTGATGGGGGAAAACCACGCACGAGCTAGAGACGAGAAGGTTGAGAAAAAGTGAGCAAGATAAACATGGGTGATCGGGGAAAACCATGCACTCGCTAGCGACGAGAAGGTGAGAAAAAGTGAGCAAGACAAACATGGGTGATGGGGGAAAACCACGCACTCGCTAGAGACAAGATGACGAGAAAAACTGAGCAAGAATGGATGATGGGGGAAAACCACGCACGAGCTAGAGATGAAGGCGAGAAAAAGTGAGCAAGACAAACAAGGGTAATGGGGGAAAACCACGCACGGACTAGAGATGAGAAGGTGAGAAAAACTGAGCAAGACAAACATGGGTGATGGGGGAAAACCACGCACGAGCTAGAGACAAGAAGGTCAAGAAAAAGTGAGCAAGACAAGCATGGGTGATGGGGGAAAACCACGCACATGCTAGAGACGAGAAGGCAAGAAAAAATGAGCAAGACAAACATGGGTGATGGGGGAACACCACAAACTTCCTAGAGATGAGAAGGCGAGAAAAACTGAGCAAGACGAACATGGATGATGGGGGAAAACCACGCACGGACTAGAGACAAGAAGGCAAGAAAAACTGAGCAAGACAAACATGGGTGATGGGGGAAAACCACGCACTTCCTACAGACGAGGAGGTGAGAAAAAGTGAGCAAGACAAGCATGGGTGATGAGGGAAAACCACAAACTTGCTAGAGACGAGAAGATGAGAAAAAGTGAGCAAGACAAGCATGGGTGATAAGGGAAAACCACACACGAGCTAGAGACCAGAAGGCAAGAAAAAGTGAGCAAGACAAACATGGGTGATGGGGGAAAACTACGCACTCGCTAGAGACCAGAAGGCGAGAAAAAGTAAGCAAGGCAAGCATGGGTGATGGGGGAAAACCACGCACTTCCTAGAGACCAGAAGGCGAGAAAAAGTGAGGAAGACAAATATTGATGATGGGCCAAATGCACACACTCTCTAGCACCCAATGGAATTTCGATTAGTATAGTAGGAACCCCATTACCATTCATTATTGGCCCACCACATACTTTTGCTTTTATTAATATGTTTGAAATCCCTTGCATCTTGTCTTCATTATTGGGATGTTGCTGCAAAATCATCACTCTTCTCCCTCTCTCCCCCATATTTTTATCTCACCTTCAATAGCCCCCACCCTGCAGCAGCCACATCAACAAAGAGATCTCTCCAATATGTTCTTGCCCAAATGCTGATGACTGCCTCCTCCGCCATCCTTTCAAACAGCTTCCACGTCCTCCCATCCTCACATGTTGCGCCTCCTTCTACCGCCTTTCGCAAGTGTTTATACCAGTATTGAACGCAATACTCCACAACATCTGACTGGCTCCCCCCCTTGACAATAACCTCCAAACAGCTTCTTGTTGTTACAAAGTGCGCATGCCCCGTGACAATCCGGAATTCCTTTGGTGCATGCTCATCCCTGATATAATCACGGAAGGATTTGTGCATTTGGGGTGTTGCTTCCTCAAATGATGCAGTTATACCCGGAATCAAGACACTGCGCATCTGCCGCAGGAAGTGGCCAACATCAAATTCATCCTCTGGAATGTCGGTCAATAAAGAAGTGATTTGGCGAATGGTCAATGGCTCCTCCAGCATGAGAATGGTCCCAATAACATGCTGAAAGCCCCGTAGTTGACTCGCGCGCCAGTCTGCGTCCTGTGCTGGACCATCTATGTTCTCGAAGGAGGTCAAAATGAGCCTGTATAGATCCTCGAGCTGACCAATGCCCATTTGGGTAAATTGATCAAAGACCCGTTTTTGAGAGGCCTTCCCATATTGGCGAATCTGCTGTCCAATCCACTGAAGAGCGGTTGCAGCATAATGAAAGAGGCCATTTGCTTTTCCAGATAACTTCAACAATTGGTCCTGAGTTGGCCAATTATCCCATCCCTTTGGTGTAATTTTCTGCATCCTCGTAACAATGAAGTTGTGAACTTCAGACACAGATGATTCTGTCATGAGGGGACGCTGCTTAAACACTGTGAGCTCAAGAGTCTTAGACCCAGAGATATCAGCCCAGTGCTCTGGTCGAGAAGTAACGAGGAAGCGGACATTATCAGGAAGGTCACAGTCCCTTGGTGCAATTGGTGACAGGATCTCCATTACACTCTCAGCGGCATCCCTTAGCTCGTCCAGTGCATCAATGAGAATGATGACCACCCCACAGGATCTACAGAGTTCCCTGATTGGAGCTAATAGCAGTGCCTCTACTTGGTCCTTCTGGAAAGGTGGGAAACCATTCTTTAAATTCTCATGAATGATACGAGCAGCAGCTGGAGAAAATTCGGCGAGCTGCTGTGCAATAGTGGGAATAATTTTGGCAGGATCTGTTGTTTCGGGGATGTTATGAGAGATAAAGAACTGAGCTGCGACAGGTGTGCCCTTCTTGCGAAGATTGTCGACCAGAGTTGCAGAGAGCGTGGATTTGCCACTGCCTGCTATACCTGTAATCCAGAAGATATGTTCTTTGTTTTTAGACCCTGGTAATAGCCATGTGTTGATATCTGCTTGGATTTCCACCCTAGTATTGGCTGCACAAAGACTCTTGCTTTGATCTGTAAATTTATGCTGTGCTGCAATATGATTGGTGAGCTTCTTCTCGATGGATTGTATTACTTTGAATTGGTTCATCAGCTTCAAAAATTTTACAAGCCATAGAAGAGCATACTAGTTGCGTGGGGATCTGTGAGATTGACAACGCTGTTGTAGATTGGGATCTTGGGTCCTTCACCTGTTCCACCAGGACCACCACCCGCACCCGCGCCTCCAGTGCCCCCAGTACCACCTTGAACTATTGAGCCATGACTTCGACCTAGATTCATGTAATATGACAAATACCAATCAAGGTAATATTATGAGTTCGTCCTGGCATAGCGAATCATTCTGAGTGGAGAAACAAATAAGAGTTAGATATCTTGAGATGACTCACCAGGTATGGACTGCACAGTATGTGACTTATCTGGGTTTGTTCATGAATTGCTGCAGGTATGTAGAATAACAAGACGCACCAGTCTTAGCGGTATTGCCTCCTTTCAACGAATCTGCCCCCTTATCGGCACCTCTGGGTGGACTTTTAGGGTTAGATGGCAAGACTAGGTTGAAGCAATCAGCAGTGGCTAGAACACGAACAAAAAGACTTACTCCCAGTATCACCGGGTGACAATCCTCGCCTGTTAGATGGCGCTGGCGTTGTGCTTCGAGACGGCTGTGGAGAGGGCGCCAGAATGTGTTTCTGAGTCTTTTTGCGCCGTTTTTCCTTGCGCTTGTCGCGCCGCTTGGGATTTGGCTGCTTTGGGTGGTCAGACATGGACATTGTGGAAAGCAAAGTGGAAAGGACGTTGCAACGTGTGGTCGACGCCCAGTTCCAAGTTCCACGTCTGTGGCGCCGACGGCCATCTCGATCCTGACAGGTTCCATGTACATGCCAATGCCATGGACAGGGTTCTTGAATTCACGCCCAGAAACCCACGCTTTGATCATGCGTGCGGGAGTAACAGGGGCCAAAATGACGCTAGGGATTTAAAAAAATTGGTCCGCGGGTGCAGTCCAAGTGAACTCTCGCTATCGAGGCCGGTAAGCCAAGGGTGGTTGGTGCTCGATCTTAACAGATTCGTCTTGAACCACTGGCAGATAAGTATGAGATCTGGGGATCTCAGCCGATCCGGCTGTCAACTAATCGCATCAATCAACCTTATCTCCGATGCCGTCCATGGCCACGGGGTGCGCTCGCACTGGCTGCTTCTTCTCTCTTCCTGCGGATCCAAAGGCTCTGTCCCAAGCAAGTCCCAAAGCCTCAATCGCTCTAGCAGGCTGATATGATATCGAGCTGCCCTGGTTCCGAGCGAACATCTCTTCGTCGACCCATCCACTGATTCAGAGGAACTCATCGTACTTACGCACCATCGATAGCACTGGAGACGCATTATCGTGTCATCTTCTCGTCTTGTGTCCCTCTATTCTCGGCCGCTCGAATCTCCGCGCTAGCAGCTTACTCAGATTTGGAGCGCCCTCCCCACCCACACCCACACCACAGCCCGTGGTGCTCCGTGCGAGCGAGTCTCGTGCGGCGGACCCTTTCTTCATTCTAGCGCCCACCGATATGCGACTGTCCGCGGGCACCGGCATGCAGATCCGGTCTTGACAGGCGTCCTACGTCGGGCGTGAACATGCGCACGGACGGCAACTTCCGTCTCGTATCCGCAATCGACACTCCCTCGCGCACGACTCCCGCAGGCAAGGTGGTATTCCTTTGATGCTGAGCGAGCGAACGTATCCTGGCGACGATTGATGCGCATGATCTGCACGCGCGGCTCCCCGTGCCTCCCTACCATCCCGCTCGCCGCCGCCTACTTCCCTTCTCTAGTAGCTCGACTTCCTCGTTGGCGCGCTGGCGCCTTACACGCATCGCAGGAGGCACACTCCGTCATGGACACGTCGACCCTCTTCCATTTCCGGTGCAACTCTCGAATGCGCCCTATGCAGAGTTCTCTGCGTACCGAAACCACGACGGGTACGAAGCCGCTGCGGGTGCATAATGGATCTTGATGATGTGAATTTCTAGTTACCTTCCGCCCTACATACACCCTCTCACCATCCACTTCTCCTTGCCCTTTCCTCCGGATTTCCCCGCGCGGTCCCCGCACTTTCTGCTTGTCATGATCTACCCTTCCTTCGTTCCTCCTTCGCCTCCTTCGCGCGTGCGACTTCACTCCTTTTTCTTATCCACCGATGATCCTGTCTTTTCATTCGTGCTAACACCGTTCTCCCCCCTCCTCTATTCGCTTCGCCTTCCCTTTATAATCCTGGCCCTCGTCGTCCATCCTTCTTCGCCTCCTCCCCCTGTTCCTCTGCGCACGCCCACCATACTTTCCCTCCATCGCTGACTGCGTCTCCTTGGTGCTTGCGCCTTCACCCCGCTCCTTCTCATTTGCGCGCCAGACGCACCGCTCTTCCGTCCACCTACCGCCCCACTCCGTCTTGCTCTTTCCCTCCGTTCTCCTTCCCTCTCCTCTTCGGTCTCTATTTACCAGCATGATGACACTAACAGCCTTCCTTCACAGACCCCAACCCGTGCGGACCGTGCTCCTTTATTATCCGCGACCGCGACGCGCATCAAGCGATTTCTCGCCGCATGAGCATCGCGATGCTGCGCACGAACGCGCGCTTGAAGCTCAAGCGCAGCACTACCCGGATTACGATGCGCGGTCTGTCCTCAAGCACCACTGCACCGATATCAGTCCCTTCTCGACGGCTCGGCTGCTCACGCCGGCCAGGGCCACACACTGCGGCGGAAGTGGACAGTTGTTTCGTGGGTGAGTGGCGATCTTTTTCTGTGTTTCCTTTATTTTTTCGATTGTGGGGATGCGGAATTGTGGGAGTTCTCTTGCGTGTTTCGGTGGAGAGGTTCTGCGGAGCGGGAATTTCCCTACGTGATGGGAGTCGTGCGTCGCCGTCCCGCGCTTGCCATTGGATGCGTGGACGTCGCCCCAGCCTTCTTCGACGCCCTCCACCCGCTGCGCAGGCGTCCCGTCCAGGCCTTCTGCCCTTGCGTTCGGGTTTCGTGCACCATGCTCCACGTACTGCACTTGTTCATGTAGAGCTCGCCGATCCCCCTGGAATTCTGATTCTGCTGCGAGAGGACGGAGCAGTGGCACTTTCGCTGTCTCGCCTTTCCCCGAGACATGCATTTCCGCTTCGGGGAGTTTTCGTTCTCCAGCCTCATCCATGCGCGCTGTATAACCAGCGCCTCCCTCGTCACTCGTCACTGTCTGTCGCCTGCTGGAAGGAATACACTGATGGACGGCTGAGCTCGCATTTCACTTCGTGCTCCATTGCTATTGTCTCTATCTCTTCGCGGACTACATCGACACGAACTCAATACCTGCATGACCCAGCTGCGTGATTGCGTGGTGCTCTTGGCTGCTCCTCGTTGCCCTAGAGCCGTTCCTCGTCGTCGGGATGCCTGTACCTTGCCCCAATTATTTCTTTTATCGCTGTTATTTTTGGCTGAGACGAGTTGAAAATTCGTCCCACTGCCCTCATCCCCTCTTCTCTCCTCGCTGAGCTCTCTTCTCGTGTCTCGTGTTTCTCGTGTTCCACCTCGTCTTTGATTTCGCCGCGATCAAATGATCTCTGCTACTGACATCTTTTTTCTTTTCTAGCAACCTCTTCGCCCGACGGTCTCCACCCGAGCCAATTTCTTCACAACAGATGATCACCGTCCACGGAAACGCCATCGGCATCCGCGCCGGATACCGTCTCATTTTTCCGCCCACAGTCCAATCTCATCCGGCAGTGCATTTCCACCACCAGCGGTGCACCTTTCCGGCTGAAGGTGCAGGGTCCCCTTACAGAGGCAGCAGGGTTTGAAACCGGAGGGAGATTTCGCTTCTCACCGCCTCGCGCCCGTTGCGCGTTTCTCTTTACTATTCCCTTCATTGCTTCCATCCCGATATCTCTCCTCTCGCATTGTACATCTTTTATATGCACCTACTTTGCCTGCCCGTACTTTGCGTGCCCGTACGTTGTGTGCCCGTACGCAATGTGTACTTCTATACCCTTATATATTCCTTCCCTTTTCTTGTGGCTTGTACCTAACTGCGATTTGCAAGCCGGCGTTTTGTGTCCTACCCGAAATATCTAGCCCGTTCGCGCTTCTATGTACCACAGCTTTGATAGGCTACAGGAAGCGCAGGAGCTGGAGGCACTCACTGCGTTGAGAGGCCATGTCCGCGCAGCAATGCGGACATATGCAGATCGGGTGTAGATCACGGTCGATCGTGGGATACGCAGTGTGCCGACACTGGATCGGCCGAATTGTTCCGACAGATGCCGACCTGGTGTAGATTAGCTGTCTACACCAACTTGCCGACGCGGGTCCACGCAGGTCGGCACATGTCTGTGGGGGCCGGCCACTTCTTGCCACCCTTTCCCTCCTCACTTTCCTTCACCCTCACTGGCAAGTCACCGCTGGCCTGCCGCTCCCACGCTCACCCTGAACATGTACATAATTTATCCCCGACGAGCCCATCCTTTAAAACTGATGCTTGAGGCTTCTCCCATTTACCGTGGTCGTCAGTACATGTAATTCCTTCTCTTTAGTTCTCTAGATATGCCTACAGCACTGACATTCATGAAATCAACGGTCTTGATGGCTTAAGCTGCCAGCCGGAGCTAAGCGAAGACTTATGGCAGTTCGGAGTTACGCGACTGAGATTGATGCCGATTGATGGCACAAAAATTTAACACAGCTTCCCTGTGAATGGAAATGGTTTTTATTATGTTTTATTAAACAACCCTGACCCCTCTCATTGGAATTCAAAGGGGAAGGAAATAGCTGCACAGGTCGACCGAGATCCGCACAGGTGTGCAGACACCCACGTCCGTCGACATGTGCTGACGTGGGTCTGACATCGCTTGTGCGGACGACCCCACGGAATGCAGTGACTTATCCGAGACTGAGGAATCTTCAGACTCAATTCACACCTGCAGGCGAGCAAGCGACAGATAGCGCGATGTATGGAGGAGCACATTGTTAGTAGTCTGACGGTACCGGCGTACCTGGACTCGTCGGCCTCCCTTTCCATCTCCGATTTTCCCTCTCCATTGCGCAGATTCCTCTCCATCTTCCGGAGAAACCGGTTCTCGTAGCGGATCCACGTAAAGACGCGACGGATCTCGACATTGACGCGCTTGATTTCCTTGTGTGCGCGCAGAATCTTGAAGTACCGGTCCATAGCTAGGCGATACGCAGGACGCGTCCACGGTCTCGACTGCACCTCAGCCCGGGTATCCCGCAGGATGTCGAAGTCCGCCAAGAAGGCGTACTCCACCACCTGCTCCCAGGTGAGCCTTGGCATCGGGGGACTCAGCGCGCACGCCGCGTCGTTATACCGGTCGATCACGCTTTTCACCGCCTTCGAACGGGCCTGCAACGTCGCAATGTGTTTGCGCATTTTATACCCTGCAGTGCTTCTGTCAACACCTGGTACCCTTGAACTCTCGCGCAACTCACCCGTTTCCGACTGATTCATATTGTTCAGCTCGAAAATGCGCTCCACAATGAGGAGTTCGAGCACGTCAAGCGCGATCCTGTACTTGCGCTTCTTAATTTCCTCCGGCGTTGGCCCCCACTTCGCTGCGATGTGTTCCCTGAAGCTTCGGCTCGTCACGTTTGCATAGTTAACTGTTGACGAGTATAGTTAAATTTTCGGATCCCACAATAGAGAGGTTGCGGTGAGCCACCAGAGCCACCGGGAGCCACCCGGTGGCTCTAATGGCATGCGGTGCGGAGTGGCTGCCGCATTTGGTGGCTCCAGGTGGCTAAGGGTATGACATTAAATAACTTGTTTTTCTTCATCTTCATCCATCTAACAACTATGCCAGTGCAGACCCGGTCTAGGCGAGCGAAAGAGACGAGTACAGACCCTCCACGCCCATCTGAGCTTTGAGCAGAGTTGTGAAGCGTATTTGAGACTCCAAGAGAGCTCGCTGCATGAGAGACGAGGTGAGAGTAGTGTACCGAACACGCTGAAAACATGCGTGATGGAGCCACCGGCCTGGCAGTAGCCACTCCGGACCGGATGCCATCAGAGCCACCTGGTGGCTCCCGGTGGCTCACCGCAACCTCTCTAATTCAAACGAAATGTTATGCGTAACAGATAAAATAAAAGTTCTCGGTTCAAATCAGAATTGGTGTACGGGAGCCGCCAGAGATGTTGCTGAACTGAGCTGTCAATTTCAAAGTGGATTCTCACGGTTCAAATCAACATCCTCACCCTCGGGGAACAGTAAGGTGCCGGTGAGTTTGCCTCTGCGCATATTTCCAGGAGGGAAAGCACGGCAGAAGGTGAACCTTATGCATAGCGCACTAGTGTGATCCGTGGGGAGATCACAAGAATGCTTCAGAATCTTGAGGTTCGACTCGCGTCTGCATGCACTATCTCACTGTTTTTGATATATAAAGGAAATTTGAATTCGAACGAAATCACCCGAAAACTCGATGCATGTCTGGCCACACTAAATTACCTTGACTAAGATGGAGTACTCTCGATTCAAATGATGTTCAAGTTGTGAATTTCGTTGGCTCGACAAATCAATCACCCGGAAATTGAGAGTGACACTGGGGGCAAAAGCCAAGGCATGTGAACTTCATATGAGGCAAAAACACAGGTGCAACAAAGGTGATTGAGACATTTGTCACAAAGTTTGACGGCATGCGAACCACATGCGTGCAAGGCATATGAATTCCATATGCCTTGGCTTTTGTCCCCGGTGTGACTGTAACATGTTCAATTTTTGACATCAACGAAGAATCTTGAACCAAAGATTGGGCCGAATTTACGGCACAGGAAATGGGCAGAACAGCAGACGTGATGCCTGAAGTACCGCTGTGGATTGCGCTCTGGTCAGATGCCTATCTACAGCTCAAAGTTCGACTCCCTGCTTTCGCACTGAAGACAAATGAAATTGACATGAAGTCTGCATCCTGCTATTCAATGGGATTTTGCACCCAAGGGATTGCTGAGGGGATCCTTCAGATTGCTTCAAGCCACAAAGGAAACACTGTTCCATGTTCAACTAGAAGTTCCAGTTGAACATTCTAGAACTAGGAGTGCTCTAGTAGTTCTACAAGTCTTCCCTGACTCAGCGCTGACAATGAAATTTGAGACCCATTTTTCAAGCTGTTGCAATGATCTCCATGGTTGGTCTGCCTTGAATTTGTAGGAGAGCGACTCAGATTTGGTCAGATCTTTGTGGAGCCTTCTGGTGAGTTAAGCTCTTAGGCTCATTTAAAGCCTTAGACCTTAGACCTTAGACCTTAGGTCCAAAAAAGGAAATTTTTTCTAGGACTTACAAAAGTGCTAATGCGGACAATCATGGAGTCCTAGCTCATTGCTCCCAGCTCACAATTTACATGGAAAATCAAAGGCCTAGCCCATGCCCATTCCAGGGGGAATTCTCAAATTGGTGCAAGGTCAGCTGTTCGAGCTCTTCCCCGCTTTGATTTAACTAGTCAATTGGTAGCTGACATTGCCAAAGGGCTTGACCTGTGAAGCATTTGTGCAAATCAAATATTTTATTTTATTTTATGTGCCGAGGAGCACGTGATTCCTAAGGCCTTATCTCAAACGTCCAAAATTTTTGATTTAGTCAGGCATTGGGCCTTAGGAACAGGGTAAGGCAGGACTTGGGGTGGACACTGGAAAATCGTACAGAAAGCCCGGACTTGCGTCAATAGAATGTCCAAGGGGAAATCAGGATTCAAAATTCGGATATAGGGTCAAAATTTTATTCTCACCCGAAGTGACGCCCCCCCCCCCCTCCCTCCTGCCTTATAGGGAAGAAGTTTCCCACCCTTAGGCCGGGGCCGCTCTCTCCGTGTCCAGCTGCCGCCTTTCAACTTACTTCCCACCAGCTCCTTGAACTTAATCGTGCTTGTTGATACCATCTAACAAGTGTTTGTGATTAATTGAACACTCTGCACTCCACAAGCTCAACAACTTCTGACCCAAGGACTGACTACAGTCAAGCCAACTTCGCTTGACTCACGGAAGGTATGGGTTCAGATTGATAAATGTTATTCTATACACTCCCTGGGCATTCATTTATGTTTATTACAACCAACTAACACCTCCTTAATGGCCTATTAGCCATTTGGAACCTCCAAACTTCATGTGGTAAAAAGTTTTTTTCGTAGTGGTCATTTTCAGTACTCAGCAGATTTCAATGGCCTTTGATCGAATTGATCTGTGACCGTCGCATTGTGACCTCACACGTGTTTCCTCTCAACCACCATCTTCTCCCCTTGGTCCTCCCTTCCCGCACGTTATCGCATCTTGATGCCGTCTCCAATCATATTTAACGACTATAAGACATACCTCTAAGCAACTTTTGACCGATTTGTAGCCACCATCGACTAACGAAAGCCCAAATATGCGATTTTCGGCATTCCCACAAGAAGGTCGTGCTGGCACGCGATGGCGAGGGCCTAGCTCTTGGAAATGTCTCAAAACCATTGTATGTCATATTCTCTCCCTTTTATCACCGCGTGTTGTGCGCGCACGCTGCGCGTGTCTTATACCAGGGACTAGGGCGGGTCTTTATCGCGAAGTGCCACATGTGGCGTTTCAGGCAATCTAATAGCGCTAGGGGTAGTACGATGCCGGGTTTCATGCGCATGGCTTTTAATTTCGCCAAGAGTTCACTTGTGTTGCGTTCTTGTCTGCCGCTTCTTCCTCTCCCCCACTCTGGACGTGCATACTGATACCTCTGCACCGTACAATCAGATTGATGTCGGCCAGCCCAGCCCCGCTACTCCATCGTCACGGAGCCGTATATACGAAACGATGCCCCAGCAGTCTTTGTTGTACAGGATGCGCGTCCAAGTAGGACAACGGCGGCGCCTGGTGCTGCTCGCTATTTGATTCCTCTGCGCCTTTTTTTTGCGCTCCCTGCCTTTCGATGTCATTCAACGAGGATTTCCTGTCGACTATTTTTGTCCTGATGTCTCGCTTCATAGGCCTCAATATCGACCACTCATCACCAAATAACGCCTTTGCCGCCCAAGCAAATCCAGCCCTCACCGGCCATGCTTTTGCGGCCTCCCATGGAGGCCAACACGGACGCGGATTCGGACGGCGCTGGAGAGTTCCGCGCATCGCCCTATCAAGTGCAACCGGCGGCGTGCATGGTAAAGGCCAGTCCGTGCCATATTTTCTTGTCGCCCTCGCTAGATCCGCCGGTGTAGTACCAGTATGTGCCTTCGCTTTCTCTGGTGGTCATTCCTAAGCCCTATCGTCATTCTTGATTCTTCTCTCCCCTCATTCTCTTAGACCTCATGCCTGATCTTAACGATTATCGTATTTTCCCTTTCCCTCGACGCCTCGACTCGATTTGATTCAATAGGGGCCTAACTTAAATTCCACGCGGCATGCGACATTAGAATACTGGTCTATTTTCCTCTCCCAACGTTTAGAACACCCTCTTTGTACGCCCTCATTTGTTTTCTTTTGCCTTTGTTCCCTCCATTAGGTCGCATCTCGCAATCTCTTGCTTTCTTCATCGATGATCTGTTCTTCAATCATATGCAGTTTATCTGGGCGAAATTTCACCTCTGACTGCGCGCGCACTGATTGGTTATTCATAGGTTCTGCGCAGAACCAAGTTTCTCGACAGCTGTGGCAGCACCTGCTCGAACTGCGTCCCTTTGTCGAAGAGAGTGTTTGTCCGCAGGTGGACAAGAGGAAGGCCAAGGTCGTGCAGGCGTGGGCGCCGAGCCGTAGAGTGCGAAGCATGGTGATAAGCCGTGAATTTGCCAACACCTGAAAATTAACATTTTCTGGATTTCCATTGCGGATACGCGCACATCTGGGTCTATGATGAGTCCCAAGTCAGTAGACCTGGAACTACATGCTAGAAACCAAATCCGGAACCGGTTGCGGATGAGTATCCAGAAAACACACATACTGGGTGCCTCCAACTAATATGCCGCTGGTTCTGGATCTTACTGTCGTACTATGGGCAGGAGGTTGCGGATAGTCCAAACGAACATTGGGGAATAAAATATCCATTCTGTGCCTATTTGTGGAACTCAAAGCAAGTGCATCTTGAATGAGTTTCAACATTATTTGTCCATGCTTGTACCAATGAGGTGATGTGCTCGATCACGTGATGACCCAGAACCTTTCAGACCGGAACGAGCCGGATCCGGATGCGGTGTCATACACCCATCAAATATCGATCGGCTTAATGTGGCAACCGAGTTCGAGCCCAATTTAGGAAGAAGGTCCTAACTTGAGCTATGAAGGGGACCAGGGTGTCTAATTGAAGACATAAGACCCAAGGTTCCGGATTTCCAAGAATCCTTCAAGGGGCACAAGTAGTGCGCCCAAGAAATCCAGAATACTAGGACTACTCGGGCGCCAAGTCAAGGCCCCGATCGCGTCAGAAATAAATCAGACAAATAGGAGCCTGCTCAACCATGTTCCACCTCGATGGGTAGACGGTCTAGGGTAGCTCTTGGGCTGCACACAAGTTCAGGGTGTCTACAAAGAGGCATTTTGAAGGGCTATCCAATTCAACCACAATGTCTGGAGGGACTAATCCAGAACTAACATTTTCAGGATCTAAAATAATCAGTCAGCAAGCTTGGCGATCGTTATTTCATATTCTCGAGTCACGGACATGGTTACAGCGATGATTAATGTATTATGTTTGTAGAGTTATTTTTAGATGTACAGTATATAGGGTGGGCAACTTGTAGGGAGAGGGTACGGACTCCTACCCGGAAACGTAAAGCGGAGAGACTAGCGGTCTGCTCCAGCGAGTACAGAAGGGCGGAACCACCGGCTTGATTCATCGAGGCTGTCCTTGGGGACGTGCTTGTATTTTCGAGTTATTATCAATCTATCAGCTTTTTCGGGATATTCCCTTGCGTGTTCTGCATGTACGTGTGTGTGTTCTACGTGGTCCTGCGTGTACGTGTACGTGTCCTGCGTGTCCTGCGTGTTGCTTGTGTGTGTCCTACGTGTTTTGCGTGTCCTACGTGTGTTCCGGATTTGTTGCGTGTTGCGTATCAAATTGGTTCACTGCTCCTGTCTTACGAGGTTAGAGTGGGTGACCCAGAGTTGCAAAACTATAAATTGAACCATTGTCTGCGGACGATCCTGGATTTGCTTGCTGCGATCCGCAAATATTAAACAACTGTTCCCGTGTATCTTCTATCGGTACACAAAGACCCGTACTCGGTCGCACTCTCTGGGATTGCATCCGGAATCACTAGTGGAGTTTGGTTGGTTGTTGTTTTAGGGATTTGTGTTGGTTTCAGGATTTGTGAATCCTGAACTAGAGCGCACTTCTTCATTGCATTCAGCCAGTCGGATTTGCATTGTAGTGGATTTCACCCATAGACCGCCGGCACACGTTTCAACGGTGCCGAGAAAAGAATGCAAGTAGTAGACGTGAAATGATCAGCACGAGCGAAGATGCTCAGCCTAGTTCTTTACTCCTTTAGGCATCTCGATGAGAAAAAATTCAAGACACACTAAGGATGTCTGGTGAATTCAGCCAATTGTGTTCAGACAACTTTAAATAGATGTTACGTCAATATGGGAGCTACAAGGGTATCATAAGTCCAGAGGAAATCCTGGTTAGAGCCAAAACTCTAAGGTGGCCTACTACTCAGTCGCCGATAGTACAGTACCAGAGACGTGAAGGGCGGATATAAATTACCTCGGAAAAATCGTCTAAAATAATAATTCTTTGCAGTGGAAGCTGGTGGCAAGAATTGAAGTTCAAGGTTTGAAACGGAGTGTCAAACAACTTACCTCTAGATTCATACTCTTGCGGTAACGGGATTAGGACTGGAACCCGTGACTATCGTCGACGGGGAAACGGACGGGACGGACGGGTGAAAATCCGTCTGTTTTTCGACCTGTATCCGTCCGTTCGACGGGTTCGACGGGTTGTAGCCGAGGGGTGATTTTCTCACAATTATAAGTCCAAAATTCGACTTCTTTTGGTCTGAATGTGTTTAAATGTTAGCAAATCGACCAAAGGCGCGGCGCAACTCACCTATCTGATATTTGATTCTTTCCAGGAAAAGATACCCCTACGCATGGGACGCCTAGATGGTGTCGTATGGCGCACCGCGCGAAGGTTGAACGCCGAGATGAACCAGACCGCAATTTCGGCGCTTTTGAAGAACGCGATGATCGTGCGGGCATCAGGACCGCGATGCGCGCGGTGCATAGCTGCGCATGATGCGGGCACCAAAGTTTTGATGACCTCGCCGCTGATGTTCTTGCCCCAGGTGAACGGCCTGAGCTCCGAAGAATTTTCAGAAGGTGCACACCCGGCGGCTCCACCGTTCTGCAAAGGAGTGGTGTAACAGGATTATAGATATGGAATGAATTGGAGCTAAAGTAGCTTGCAATTAGGAAATGGGAGTCGTAGAATCGCATCATTGTAAGGAGACAGTATTTAATTCATGGAACACAGAGTAGGTTGTAAAAACGGGAGTAACCTAGATATATCGAGTAGCATTTTAGGCCGCGCTGGGTCGAGACATCGGAACAGAATCGGAGTCCCCTCACCTCGCCAGGCTGAGAATTAATCGGTCGCATAGTGTGGAGGCACTTCTTCAACCTGCGATGCAGTCGTCAAACGCATCCCACTATCCGTGTGAAACGTAGCCGGCGCGGGCTCATACAGGGAACGCATCTGCGCGCGCTTCATCGCACCCAGAGAGACTGCCCGTGCTCGTCATCGCAGTCACGCTGGTGCCAGAGCTCTCCCGCTGGGCACGAAGGAGCTCCGCCGTCTGCCCTTGCAACACGGATATCTGCGCCGCGAGAGCGGCAGTATCTGAGGTCTGAGAGGGCGCGTCAAAGCCACCTCCAACGGCCAAACTTGGCCTGTTTCTCCTGCTTGCGGACTCAGAGCGCCGTCTGAAGATGAGGATTATAGTCCCCACTACGGCCATGAGCCCCAGGCTACCGATGACGCCGCCCACAATGGGTCCAACCGGCGTTCGGGGATGGCCATCATCGACACTTGATGTCTTCAGAACACAGAAAAGTGCGGAGATATGACACATACGTGTAAACAATGGAGTCCAAAGCGATCTGGGACCCAGTGATGACCAGTGTATGCGCTCCGTTGGAGAATGAATTGTCGAAATAGAACAGGCCGCGGTTCTCCATATTATTGACGCCTGGTATCCTGGCATGTGGTCCGCTGTCAACCTGTCCGTCACAGAACAACTGGTCCGACAAGCCACACGCAAGAAAGCCATAGACGGCGATCCCTGGGAGGCAAGTTAGGTCTAAATTTCTATCTGGCACGGGGAGATTGCATAGGTGATGGTTTCGTCCCCGGGAACACAGGATGGCCACTGAACCACCGGGGGCGTCGCGGTACAGCGGTTGATAGTGCAGTTGTATCGCACGAGGGAATCCGAGCTCTCGATTGTGCGGTTGATGAGCAATGCGCGAGCCGTCGACGTGAAGAATGAGGCCAGGAAAACATAAGTGACTTGGATCGACACCATTTTGCAGCCAAGAGGGACGGAGAAGACAGGACAGTCTGTGTGTACATGGGATCAACTTAGTGGAGACACGTTGGTGATGGCTGATCTTGATCCTGATTCAAACATCATATCCGGTGTGCTCAATTCTACCAGCTGGCAACTCAATGCCAACTGTTGGTGAAAATAAATAAATGACTCACTGCTACGCGAGCTAAGCGACGTCAGCGAGAAATACCCGGAAAATTTTGCGCCGCCATCCTCTCGTAGGCGCCCGGTCACTTGGGGTGAGCTCGGTCCGGAATAGAGTAAATCTGGAGTATATACAAGAATAGTGGGAGTGGGAGTCGTTGAGTCGCACTGATGTGTTTGAGTCGCACTTTTGTCCATCAAAAGTGCGACTCGGTTTCCCGAGTGCGACTGGTTAGCCGACGGCTTTAGGGCCTCCGCCCGTAACCGTCGCGACGGTTCGACAGCACCCGTCGAGCAGGTGCCGTGCCCGGCCCGTCAACAAATTTTTGCTTCCTCCAACGGCCCGTCGAATGACGGGCGTGACGGCTGTTGAAATGGGTGATTTGATTTGAGGTTTAAAGCTAAGCAGGCAGGGGACTATTTCATGAAGGGATCCATCCAGCATCAAGAGACTACTGTAGACTTTCGACCAAAGGTTCAGGTGACGTGTGATAGGGACCCCTGGACTGAACAATTTTGGTACCTGTGATGGTGACATTTAGCCAGTGAACACCTTTTTTTTTCATTCGTTCAAAGGGTGTAAAAGTGATTTTTGAGCTACTCTAAATTTAACCAAAAATACGCGAAAAACAAAGGAAAAAAAACTAGTGCTCTTCCAAAGCAGGGCCTTGGTAGCGCGTCGCGATGATTTTACGACGCTGGCCACGCCCCAGCGCCGCCGGCTCCACTTCCTCCTCATCTTCTTCTGCATCCGAAGCCTCTGCATCCCCGGACCGAGTGATTCCGCCTTCCGCGTTGACAGTGAAGTTGGTGGCAACAGAGCCCGAGAGAAGAAGGTCCGAGACGACCGCGAGAGGTACATCACAGTCGTTGTACACTTCTGTGCCCTGGTAGGGATCCTCGGCGTTGCCATGGTCAGCTTCTTCGGAGGTGGGATCGATCTCTGTCACCTGCGTGAGAGCTGAGTGGAGGGCAGCATTGGTGTTTCGAAGGTCACGAAGACCGGCGAGAGCTTCGGGCGATGTAAGAGAAGCCTGCGAAAGGTTCCAATTACCAACGCGGCACATCTCGAAGGCCTGCGATAGATGTGTAGCATTGTTAGATCAAAATAATATATACATGAACGAGTGAGCCGTACCTTCGTGATTATGTTGGCATCCCCAACGTCATGGATGGCCTGGACGACCCAGCCCACAGACCTGTCGCGCAAAGTGCCCACAGTCGTGTCAAGCTTGATCTCATGCGCATTCTTGCCGGCCTTGATCTGCTTCGCCGCTTCCGCGACAAGGTCGCGATGAGCTGAGCGCTTCATGCTGAGCTTGAGAAGTCGCTGGATCCCGACGTCGAGAGGCTGCCAAACGCCTGTATAGCTGCCGGGGACGAAGAGGACGATGATGGTGGGATGGTGCTTCTTCATCCACGTGAGGAACTCCTTTGACTTGTGTACTGACTGTGGAGAAATAAAATTTTCCTTGTTGTGACGTGTTTGTCAACTGTCTTAGACTTGTGTCAACACCACACGTGACGGTATTGTTCTTCTCCAGCATTCCATTACCTTCGGCCATCACATGCTTCCTCCCATGGCGTCCTTGTTCCTTGAGGGCAAGGAACATAAAGGGGGGATACTGTTACATCCCGTACCACCCGGTACCTCCTCCGGCGGAATCTGGCTCACCGGCTTACACCCCCATGCATCGTTCTCCATCTGTATGTCCCCTTGTACTCGCTTCAAGGCTATGTTCTCCATTTGCTATATTCCTTGTACTTCCCGGTTCATAATTAGATCCGGCTTTAGTATTTAAACCCTGTATCTACCAACTTGTACTTTAGATTAGTTATTAACGTCGTTGAACTCATCGTTCATCGTCTAAGTCGTTCTCCATCCTACGGCCTTGTTCACTTCGGGCGTCCAGCTCTTCATCTACTTCGCCAGCTGGTAGTCTAGCTTGCCCAGCACCTCTGTGGTGTTAGCGTCCCCCACGTCTGTTCACCTTTGGCTTTCGGCATTCCTACGCTGACCAGCTTTATTATCCCGACCGGCTTTCATTCACCAGCCGGCTTATCCGGCATAGCCCTTCCCCATGGCTTGGTATATAACAGAAACCTGCGGTATTTTTGCTATTGGTCTGGCAATTTCCGCGCCAATAGCAAAAATAGCTCAACCACTGAAACTGATTGTTTCAGGGTGTCAGAAAACCGCACTGAAAGTGTTTTTTTCAGTGCTGCTCTCTTTATTCCCGAAACTGGATATTTTGATATCATTGAAAGCTGCAATGAAACTTCCAAGTTTGTGCAAGCCTTTCATGATCTGCAGAAACTATCTTTCTTTGTGACATTGAAACCACTTTCAAACCATTTGATTCATTTTTAGTTGACATTACATTGATTCTCGTAGTTCAAGGTAAGAGGAAAAGTCAAATTGATACTAGTGGAATCAGACTTAGTTTTTATCCTACCACAAAAATTTCCCTTTCCAGTGTGTCTTCTCTCAATTCCCTCCCGATGAACCCAACTTTTCCCTCCAGCCCTGTACTGGCCAATTGGCTTCTCCACGTGGAATCTGGCGCCACCCGAGTGCCTCTGCGCCAATTTCAGGCCTTATAGATGCGAGGCTATCCATGATAAATTTAATATCCGTGGCCACAAACTCGGCATCTCTCTGGCTGCTTGGGTCCCGATTCCAATTCTTCTGCATGTTCTTTCCATACTGGATCTGTCAACTCTTCCACTTCCAACGCCTCGAAGTCAGACACAATCTCGTGCTGTATTCATTCACGCCGTTTTCATCTCACCGTCCTGTTTGGGGTGAACTCATGGATTTCGGCCCGCCATATCCTTTAATCTTGCATTCTACCATTCAGCGCTTGCGGTTTGTCTCCAATCTTTTCACACTCTTTGGCTCCATTGACCACTGTGATCCCGGTCTCGCTGGCGCTCAGTGTTCCGATAATAGCTGCTGTGAAGTTTTATGCTGTTTTCCCCCTCGTTATTTTACATGTGTCAGTTAGAGCTCCCCCAAGATCAGTTCACAAGAATTTTTGATTAGTGTCTGTAGAATAAGGGTACACACTAGCCCACGCTCCACCTCGTCTCTATTTCTGGCAGCAGAATTTCTCCCAGAAAGTATCTAAGCCTTCAGTCTCAGTCTAGCTTCTAAGATCGTCGACTCGTTATTACACAAGCGTTTGGAATTTCACGAGATTGATTGCGTAGTTTCCCTGGTTGAAGTTAATTCAGAATCATTTCAAATGATATCAACGGATGTACGGACCTGAGGAAGTTGGGTGAACTTCCAGTTGGACACGGCTGATACGTTCCAAATTAGGTGCCGCATTTGAAGTGAAGAACAAAATTCTCACCGGGAAGCGCCGCCAAGTTCCACTCTGTGATCATGTTCCCGGTGATGTCGGCCGTGATGAACTCGTTTTCTGAGAGACGAGTAAGCGTGGCGTGCAGAGTCAGGGAAAATATGGGAACACTTACGCACGTACCCGAGGTTCACGTACGCCTGGAGCATCGGGTGGAAGTCGGCCTCGACGGCCAGTGTTGAACTGCGGATTTTAATTAGTGGCTTGTAGCAGTAGACTCGGATATCCATACCCGACTTTCCACAAGAAGGAGGGGGTGTACACTTCCACGCCCCCCAGATTCTGTAGGGTCCCTGTACAAGATGCAAAAACTGAGAAACCACTCTGAATAACAAAGTGTTAAACTGAACTCACCGACACTGACGTTTTGCCGGTACTGTGTCGTGTTCTTTGCCTTGATCAAGGTCCCAGTATCGTTGCCCTTGGCAGGAAGGCCCCACATGGAGGAGTCATCACTCCAATTAACATCAACGGTGTCGCCGAGCTGTGGAAAGAAATTTTATATGTGCACACCATGAACACGAAAGAGCAGCGATCCTTACACTCATCTCGACGGTCGAAGCGCCATATATGACGTTTCCAATATCCTAAGAAGTAAGCGGTCAGCTTTAACCTTGTAAACGGGTATGAAAGGATACTCACGTCTTGCGTGAGTCCGAATGCGAGGCGCCCACTATATGAGACGATAGCGGTGTTGTTTGCCTTCGACCCGGGGACGGATTTCAGCTTGATTACTTTCCTGTTACACATAAAACACAATTCATATGGTTTTCAAGCTGGCACTGACCATGCTACCACGTTCTGCTCGGTGCTGAGCTTGTTCGCACTCGGCGGCGTGAAGGTCAACATGAGGGTGACGTCCTGCGGGTGCATGCATTAACAATCGAACCCGAGTTCCGCTAAAATCGAACCGCTGTGAGCTCGCCAGGGCAGTAGTTGATGATCATGTTGCGGTTCATGTTTGCTAGCGATGGGTTGGAGAGAAAGGTTGAAGAGGGAAGGTGAGAAGGACGAAAGCTGAAGCGACTGGGAGTGCTGAAGAGTCAGGAAGATTCTGGCCGCTATTTATGCGTTGGAATTGCAGGCACAGGAAGGTTGCGCTCCTCCAAGGAGTTGCACCGCGGGTCCTTGGAAGGGGTGGCGGACATCCCTCGGCCCAGGGGAAATTTGGACCGCCACAAGTGAAACAATTGAGGCGTCCTACAGGATTGGCAATGTTCGGGGAAGTTCAACTACCGGTCCCCGGAATGAAAGGCGGGGACCTACGTCCAGGCAACATCTATAGGATGTTGCCTGGGATGTTGCCCTGGCTGTCTAAATACATTTTGAATCGGCCCCAACATATGTCGCACACCTCATCCAAGATTTCAGACGCTGACCCTCTCCAATTCGTGTCCCTACCTGGAAGCTGATATGGCGACCGCATCGAGAAGGTGATTCCAAGGCGAATATCATGAATCGCCATCTCATGATTAGTCTTCCTGCTTTACCGCTGCTTCATATATCTCAAGTATTGGCCGCTCGACAGGACGTGAAGTTCACGCAGCATCAGATGTGCTGTCGCTCTTCGCAGAACTCCAGGACTTGCCACCTATGAAAACACAAGTCGACCATGTATCTCAAAGCTAGTACGACTGGAGAGGTTGTATGGAACAAGGGCAGAAAATCATGAAATATGGACAGTAAATGCAAGGGGAATTTTTCATTCAGCCATTGCAGATTCTTCGCGTAATACGTATGGGTTTTCTGTCATGACTTATGCCCATCGACAGCGGCGGCTAAATTCCAGTCGTAGCGACTTGGCAAAGGGTCAAGCCCCGCTCTTCTGGCACATATCCCCTCTGTCTTATCAATGTGTTCATTTGCGGGCGCATCTGACTAGCCGGTGTCGAAACCCACATAAGCGTATTATCATAGGTGAGTGTATGTAGGTTAACCGTTAATGTACATTTCTAGCTTGAGCGGTGAATGTAAGTGTTTGATTTTAACTGAGAGAGGCAGCGGAACCCAGTTTATGTGAGCTCAATCTGGCGATGTGGCAGAGCCGTATGGCCAACATGTGGCCCCACGTTGGTTTCAACTTTAGCTTGTTCTTTTTTTTAAAATTAGTCACATCATTAAATCATTATGTAAATACTCGCCCACGAGGCTAGCGAATCATCATGCTACGCCTTACACTCATTTGCGCGAGCCAGTGCGGGCCAGGGCCCAAAATTCGCCTTTTTTACATCCCCATTGGCCAACTACCAACCGATGCAGTACGCACTTCGGCGTGCTAATCATTCGTAGCATAAGGCCGTACTGATACCCTCTTCCCTGACGGATTTTTCAAAATACCGACACGTTGATATTGCTGGCATTTTACGCATTCGTCATGCTCTAAAATTGACCTGCCACCGGCCCTCATCAAGAACTCGCACCCGGGTAGCAAGTCCTTCTGAAGGGACAGAGCAGACCTTGCTCAATTCTGACCTATGGCGATGACAGCCAGACACATGGATGCAATTTGTTTTCTTATTCGCCGCCAATCAATTAGTTAGCTGCTCCTCCTGCACTGGCACTTGCACAGAAAAATCATTACTTGTTTCGGGGACTAAGTACAAGTTCATAATCCTTATTTGCCAGCCAGGTAGCTCCGGCAGGATGCCTTCGCCGATTCAGTAATACGCATCAAATTTGAGGCTCGCGGCGTGCAAAATGTTGCCTGGACGCAGGGTTCCGTTGCCCATTCAGGGACCGGCCATGCAACACCTCCGAAAAACGTAATATTGTTCTATCTCGCATTTGGGAGCGACTTCCGGTATAAAGACCTGCCGGCATCTGCCGTACTCAAAATCTGCTCTTCTCCTCTCGCAGATACTCTCTTCCAACCCTCGCTAGCAAACATGAACCGCAATATAATCTTTCACTACTTGCCTGGCGAGCTCAAAAAGGTTCGCGACCTTCGCGGAGGGTTTCAATCGGTAACATTTGCTGCCCCCAGAACGTCAACCTCCTGTTGGCTTTCACGCCGCCGACTGAGATCAAGCTCAGCGATGAGCAGCAAGTGGTAGCTTGGTCAGTAGCAATTTATCACCTCCTACACATGCTTTACATGTAACAGGAAAGTCATCGCGATGCGCTCCGTCCCCGGGTCGAAAGCCATGAACACCGCCGTTGTCGCGTACAGTGGGCGCCTCGCATTTGGGGTCTCGCAAGATGTCAGTATCTTTCAATATCCTATTGCGATTCTTAAGCCGATCACATACTTCATAGGAAAATGGAAACATCCTTTACGGCGCTTCGACTGTCGAGATGAAGGCGAGTGCCCTCTCTTTATTTATTGTCGCAAATGTGGACTTATATTGCGTAGCTCGGCAGCTCAGTGGATCTCACTTGGTCAGATGGCACTGCCGTGTGGGGTAGCTCTACCAAGTCCGGCGACAGGGGGACATTGATTAAAGCAAAGAATACAACGCCCTACCCGCAGAGCATCAGTCTCGGTAAGTTCGGTGCAAAACGCCGTCATTGAAAGGGGATCCTCAGCTCCTCCATCTCATCCAGGGACTCTGCAATACTGGGGGGGCGTCGATGTATACAGTCCTACCTTCGTGTGGAAAGCCGGGTACAGATATCTCAGTCGTATTCTGTAGATCCAACCCACTTGTCTTAACGATCGATAGCTCGAAACTGACCGTCGAAGTGGACTTCCGCCCGATGCTCAAGGCATACGTGAACACTATGTCTATACGTGAGCATTCTTCTGCTTCCCTACTCCGCTCACCATCTGTGCTTACTTGTCTCTCAGAAAACGAGTTCATTACGGCCGACATCACCGGGGACATGATTACGGATTGGAACTTGGCGGAGCTTCCTAGTGAGAATTTTATTCTTCACTTCAAATGCGGCACATAACCTGGCTCGTATCAGCCGTGTCCCACTGGAAGTTCGCCCAGCTCCCTGAGGTTCGTACGCCCGTTAATACAATTTGGACTCTGAATGCACTTGCACCAGGGACGCTATGAGATCACTCTCATGAAATTCCGAATGTTTGTGCAATAAGGAGTCGCCTGTTTTAGAAGCAGGGATAAGGAGCTTGCAGCCACTGGGAAAGTCAGTCTGAAATCAATTTTCTACGCTCAATGGCCCCGGCCAGGCTTACTGATTATTTCCATTAGCTTCGGAACTACTGAAATCTAACGAATGAGGCGACTGAGCTTTTTGCCTTGGTAATTCATTCAATATCACCTGTTTCAGAGATCCATATGGTCAGTACCACGCGTAGAGATCGAGCGGGAGAGGCGGCACATCATCTCCCGCTTTTGATGACTGGCAGCAGTGGCGCCGGCTTTGTTGGTTCATAGTTTGTGGTTAGGGTGGCCGAGGGCCGAAGTTGAATTTGACTTTTGACATGGGTCATCAACATGTCGGTTATATTGACAAGATAATCCTCCGCTTCGCTCCGGAAGCTAATGCATTTTTACGCACCTTGCATCAGGGCCGTAACAACGTCGGAGCGTTTAAGACGTGTTGAGTTTGATGGCCAAGTGCTAATTGGGTGAAGAAATTGACGGCGGAAGTAATTGTGGGAGGCCCGGGCCCGTAAGCGAGCCTGCTGATCTGCGGTACGCAGGCCGTTGTCAAAAACCAAAATGCCAAACGATCCGGTGGGTCCAAGCTTATAAGACAATGAAACTAAGTTGAATCGCTGGTAGTTGCCCCCCCGAATTTATTTATCCATGAAACGAAGAAGGATATAGGACATGTCCACGCATTGGAAAGGCGCGGAGCTGGGGGAGAAAAAAGCGACTGCGTATGCCGCATTTGGGCAAGAAATTTGAGGAAGCAGATCTGATACTGTCATCCAGATAAATAATACCGCAGCTTTCTTCGCACGCCGTATTGTTTCTAGGGTTCTGTCCGTGCGATAATGAACAGGGATGGGCTGGTATGATGTCAGAAACAGCTATCCAACATTCTGAAGAGACTCACGACAATGGTGCGGGGAAGAAGCAACCGCATTGACAATGTTCAATATTTGCGCCCGAGTTTCTTCATCCGCGAAGACCACGGACATCGGGGGTAAAAGAAGATCGACTGACGCTAATGGTAATGAAAATGTGATGGCTTAATTGACAGCTGTAAATGAACCTTGTTCTGTACTACCTTGAAAGAGTAAACAGTGATAATCTGGGGACACCATGGGAGGAGATTGAATGTCGAGTAGCAAGACATTGACGAAATTTATACCACCTATGTTCAGCGGCAAACCAGTCCAACCACGACCCGCAGGGCACGAACATGGGGATATTGCTGCATGCGCACAGACGGCCATTTTGGTTTTCTGCTGCGATGCAAAATGCAAAGTCGGTGCACAGTTTCATTCCAATTTGGGTGAATTCACCGTTGGAAGGGTGCTTACGCTTCTCGGCCGAGAGACGCAGGCGTGGAAGGTCAGATATAATCAGTGATCTTATAGATGTTACCATAAAGAGTTTAGCGGCTTTTGACATTCTAACTGCAATCAAAGAAAAAAGAAGAACCAAGATCCGCTTGGATATACTCTGTGCTGCGAAATGCGAAGTCGGCGCAGCGTCTTTCCGATTCTGGACCATTCAATGCAGGAAGGGTGACTACGCGTCTCAACGGATAGACGGAGGTGTAGAAGATGAGTAATTTTATGGATGCTACCATAAACAGTGTAGCGGCGTGTGATCTTCTCACCGGAATCTTAATGAAAAAAAGAAGGCCTAAGATCCGCAAATAGGTCATGAGGTTTTGATACAGTTATTGCCGCGGGAATTGCTTGTCTCGAATTCTCTCCATTGCGATAATCAGTGAGCCCCTGTTTGCGACTTAGAGGCGGGAGAAAATTGAAAACATCTACATCATTATTGGTTTTGCCGGCGCCGAACGTTGCAAAGAATGAACTAAAACATTTTTATTTTGTATGTCACATGTGTTGAGAATATTGCATCATCTTCGGTGTTTAGTAAATATATTCGCCAAGGAGGGAGAGAAATTGTTTGGGTCTCTCTTCCTCGCCATCCTGAAAGAAACTAAAGCAATATGAAGTCTTTTCCTGCTATTACTAACACAATTCCGGCAGTTCAACCAGGACGCACGACGAAGAGAGTAGGCGTTGATTTATTACATGAATGTGTACACTAATCACAAAAATGACGTTAAAAGTTTAGAACTACTTGTTCCGTGGTCGCAGATTGAGGATGTAGCTCGGACCACCGGAAGGTGTTGTAGTGGTCACAGACTCAGTGGTTGCGCGCGCGACGTAGATTGTTGAGATGCTGGCTGTGATCCGAAAAACCCTTCATTCGCAACGGACATCGGAGAGTTGTCGTTCGCAGATTTTGCCGGAGCTGAAGGCCTTCAAAACCATTAGATGGCATTTATGAGTCAAAAAAAACCATACTGCGATGCTGAGGTATATTGGGGGCTAAGAAATCATTCAGAAGACGCAACATGACAGAGATAGCAGAACACCTCACGTTTGTGTCATGGGATAGCTGTATGGATTAGCCGCTGACTTGTTGAACGCGGAATCGTCGTCACTGGGACGGTCAGACGGAGCGAGAGAGCTTCCGGTTTCTGGGGCAGTCTGGAGGAGCGGATCAACAGGATTAATGTATTCACCCCAAGAATTGTAGTGCGAGTGTGTGGTAAAGCCGGGGCGAGGAAAGATGTGTTGAGCAGGCAAGGAATATGGAAGGGAATGCGGAAATGGCGCCATGAACGGTGCGCTCGCGCTGGAGACATGCTGAGGGCACTGCTGGAATGGATGCCCATAGAGCATGGGCCCGGATGGTGCCATATTGAAAGGAAAGGGTGTTGGGGAATGACTAGTAGCAGCCACAGATGTGGGTGTGACTGGTGGGTCGGCTGCGACAGATGAGGGCGGAGAGGGGCTAGATTTTCTGCGTTTCATAGGGGTCACTGGAGCGGAGGAAGATTCACGAGATGGCTGCGCGATGCTGTCCGAAGGCGCAGAAGAATTGGGAGGAACGTTTAACGCAGTGGAAAGAACTTTGATGCGGAGTATACCGGCAGCGGTGATGTCGCGACAAACGCCGTTGAACTGCATGTTCGAGTTTGCGTGGGGAACGGGGACTCTGGTCCACCGTGCAGTGGACATATCAAAGACACACCTTGACTATTGTTAGTGGGGAAAAGGTAAGACAGGGAAGACATACTGCACTGTTGAGCCTCTTGTTTCGTCTCTGACATAATGGGAGAGAGCGACGTTTACAACACGAGAAGAATGGCCGTCATCGAGGGTTTGTGCGGACCCGGAGACGCGACCGAGACCGAACACCATCGATGTTCAATCATCCGGTAAATAGGCCTTCAGTTGGTTGTGAGGAAAGACCGCAATACGAAAAAGACGACGCACATCATAGGAGTCGTTGTTGGGATACCCGATGTCCTGCTTTAAGTTGGAAGAAACCAAGGAAGACATGGTGAAGACGTCCATTGGCACATAGAAAAACAAAGATATATATTGATTCAGTGGTGCAGGACCGCAGCGGGCTTGAGGTAAGAGGAAGCCATATTGGGGACAAAAGTATAGACGAGCAGGCGTTGAACCGAGCATCGCAGCAGGCTCTTGAGAGAAGAAAACAGTATTGGGTAGTATCGGAACGCGAGAAATTAAATGCACAGCTCGTAGTGACTGTCCGTAGCAATCAGGTGTCCCCGAATCTTGACAGCACGCAGCCACATCGGGGTTGAACGTTGAGCCGATGACCTCAAGAGAAGGAAGCGGACCAAAAGGGGAAGACCCCAACATGTGCAAAGTGATGAGCACCGCCGAACGAGCATAATCTTAAAGAACGGATAATTCTGCAGTACTGACGGCAACAAATGCATACAAGTACATACTATTCTCGTGCTACAATATGACCAGAATCCTGCGGTACATGGTCCACCCCGCCGAAACCTCAATTTCGGGAAGATTCGTAAGTCGCAACCGCTCGTAAAGGAAAATCAGGCAACATTTGCAGCAGCCCAGTTTAATCTTGACTTGCATTATCCAATTGAACTCAATTAATCTTGACTTGCAGAATCCAATTCACTAAAGATTTAATCCTAGGATACAGTAACGAGTAGTACTGTGAGACCATTTATCAGTAGGATTTAATCTTGTTGTAGTACCTGTCCAAGATTTAATCCTGCTGAACCTGGGATTTAATCCTGTGTGTCTGTAGTTTAAATCCTAGTTGATTGAACTTGATATAGTACTTGTCCAAGATTTAACTCGTGAGAGTTCCATAGATTAATCCTACTTCAGTTCTATCTTACTACTCGTGACAGTTTTACAGATTAATCCTACTACTGTTCTACGATTAATCCTCCCACGGTTGAATCCCGTGATTAATTTTACTCGCCATTTAATCCTGCCGAATCTTGCGACTCAGTATGCGCACGTTGCGCAAGCGAGGCAGGGAAGGCATTCGCGCACTGATGGCGAGGGCCACCCGACGTGCATGCTAGTCATTTCCTTCCTGTGCGCCTCCTCCATTCAGAAAAATAAGATAGAGGGAGCGTGATGGAGAAGGCGCAAGCAGAAGAGAAAATGAAGGAAGAGGACTCACCAATTTCCATTCCCCCAGATTAAAAGCGCCTCCCCTCGATTCAACGCTCGCTCGGGCATCGAATTCTGCGCCAGGGTCAAGGAATGAATCCAGGTTGATTTGATAGGACCGTCTTGAGAGTCTTGAGGGAATGGAGCCCAGGAAACTATCTTGAGATCGAGACACAGTTTTGAAGGCAAGGTCTTGAGGAAGCCAGACTTAAGAGCTGAACTAAGAAGCTTGGAAAAAGCGAGCCTGAGGCCTCGAACACAGACTAGCAGCTGCCACCCCATGAGTTGTCGTGAAGCCGAGAGTGCCACTGCCACTTTGCCACCGGGGCGAAAACATGCAGAACAAATGCCACTGGAATCTCACCATACAACCATGCAGACATCTCTTGAGGACTGGCAGGAGAGGTTCGCCATCTGAGGAAAGAGGCCCGTCGAAATTAGTGAAGAGGGTTGAGCAGGACATGGGGAGAGGAAAGAGATAGCGGTAATGTTTGACAAGGTTTGAGCCATCATTGGAGTCGACCAATTGTTCTGCAGCATTGTTCATCGGAGTTTCAATGGCTTCACATCTTTACTTCTCCCTTCTTCCATTACCTTGAGGCTCCCGCTACCTCACAACTCAAACTCGTCGAACACCAGCCCAACCACTCTCAAAAATCAAACCTCTTTCACTGGGATGATCTGTCTTGGGTCTCTCGTCAACGGTCTGCCTGAAGACTACTGGGTTTCGTGGCCTTGGCTTTCTTGGTGGCACTAGTTATGAAACTTTTGTTGAGACTTTCTGAGCAGTTGATCTATGGTGGCAAAGAAAACAACACGGAAAAGTGAAGGTCAATCAGACAGTTATTCCACGCGGTCAGTCCAGCGAGCCTACCTGCTCATTGTTTTATTCAATGGTGGCCTGAAGTCCGACTAGCTAATCCGATCGATCGCGCCATACCTTGGAGATTAAATCTCAGACATGGTGAGAATTAATGGTGGTACAAAGTGTTGAATCACTGCCTCGATTAATTCTACGGTGCCTTGGACAGATTAAATCTTGAACATGGTAAGATTAATTGTGAAATGAAGTCTGATTGGCTACTACCTAGATTGAGTGCACACCGTGCTTTGGATAGATTATATCTTGGATAGATTAAATCCTTTGCAGGATTAAATCATGCACTTGAAATTTGACAGTAGAAAAAATTAATTCTAGCTACCCGTTTTGCCCAGCCTCGTCCTACTGTACTTGATGTAGGATTAATCTCTAGTGAATTGGATAATCTAAGCCAAGATTAATCGAGTTGACTTGCATTATCCTAGTCAAGATTAATTAGCCGAGCTGATATCACTGAATCAGGCGGAACCCAATGAAGGCAGTCCTTCTTGGACTTTGCAAGCTTATTTCAAAATTCGCAGGATCCATTGGAATGCCTGCGTGGCGAAGCCCAAAGACTTATTTTTCTGCCTTGATCTCGGGCTCGGCTCACTCACTGCTCCTCTTCTCCTACAGCTTCAAGTTTCAACCCAAATTTCTTCTGCTTCGCTTCTGGTTAATTCGCCACAGAATTCCATTTATTGTTTCCAATTGTATTGTCTGCGCGCGACCTTGGATGAAGACTGTGGCGGCGTGCCCTACGTTAATTCGCCACAGAATTCCATTTATTGTTTCCAATTGTATTGTCTGCGCGCAACCTTGGATGAAGACTGTGGCGGCGTGCCCTACGCTGTAATGACTCCTTCTGAAATAGGTTTACATGCTGGACCTTGGGACTTCAATTCTTATTGCATCCACATCACTTTCATCAACACCCTCGCTCACGGAATTCTGTCGTATCCGATGCAGGAATTTCGTAAGATCCTTAGGCTCGATTCCCACTTGCGAATAGACCATTACCATTGTCCTGCCAACGAGCTCTTGTGATCTTCCGTCGTCGAAAGAATCTACTGTAGGCACCTTTCGAACTAGTGTTGCCGCGACTTCAGACTTGAGCCAACGAAGTCGACTCGAAGTCGCCAACTTGAGTTGAGTCAAGTTGAGTCGGGATGGTCGACTCGAAGTCACTCGAGTCGACTTGAGTCGGTTCCGGGGTAGGTCGTGTAATGCAGCCCAAAAACGCGATTGGGAGCATGATCAAAATTTGTGACATAGGTGTCACCATCACATGTACGTGACATTCTGTGCCAGCCATATTTTTATTTTTATTTTTGCCTTTTGTGTTTTTACGTCTGGAGGGCCTAGGATCAATTCCAAAAATATGTTGACTTGGCCTTCCAAATGAAGTCGACTCAACAAGTCGCGACTCGACTTTTGGAGTCGCAGCAACACTATTTTGAACATGTATTTTGTGGTACCTCCGAATTTATACTAGCTAGTACTAACTGATCAGGAATGCGACGTCTCCATGCTGCGGACACTATCTCCACCGCAAAGAAAGGTGGAGCGCAAATTGCGAAAAGCCCAACCAGTGTGGAACAAGGGCATATACAAAGCAGACCCTACCACCGCGGAGCTCTGAGTCGAGATCACTGAAACCGGTGTTGCGAATATCCGTCGAATGATTACTGCGCTGGATCAATCCAATCCCATTACCTTCGACGCATTGTTCCCTTGAACCCCGGACAGAGAAGGCGTAACTCTCGGCCCGGATTCCATTGATATCAGTGGGGCAAATCCAACGTCTACCTATCACGGCTCTGTGAGCTAACCAAAAAATCAACATTGTGATCTAAGAAACCGAAATCATGTCTCCGGCTACCTGCACATACATGTCGGACTGAAATGGACCAACGGCGTTGAATCCCGAGGCGTAAAATCTTCAAGGATTCAATGCTGGCAACCGCAACATAGACGAATCAAGACCGTTGATCACACTTTGATCTCTGGAACTACGCAACATTCAAATGACTTGCGCAAACGCTGGGAACTCTTAGGCATCTGTTTGGGATTAAATTCGCCCCTCCGCGTCCTTCATATAGGTTCACCATTGCAACCATTGCATTGTTCAAGAATTCAGGGTTTTCGAGGCAGATTCTAATCGACTCAAGATATTGGAAGCTTGAGGTGCCGACCTCTTGCAGGAAGAAATCATGTTAGATAAAATGAAACAGAAAACTCGTAGAAACGTGCGTGGTGAGATGGGGAGGAAGACAAAGATCTTGCTAATCTGCAGGTTCGAACCAAGACTCAAGTTTCTCTTTTTACTTTCTATTGACAAATACAAGTCGAATAAAACTTTCAGTGGTATGCGGACAAGCATAAAGATAAATTTAAAGCCCACCCTGGGTCCCTTAAACATCACTTTCAAAGTTGGTACATGGGAATGGTAATTTATAGATAGCAAACCCCGTCCGGATAGCATACGATCAACGACACCACACCGATTTCTGAGTCAACAAATTCAATTCAAGGCGGAGGAGGAACGGAAGGTAGGCTTACGGATACAGATAGACACTTGTCATTCAGTAAGACCATTCTGAGTCTTCCGAGCCCGACTGCGAGTATTCGGCCGAGTAGTGTTTGGCGCACGATTCATCTCCGGCCGACGCCTCCCCGACTCTTCCGCTATCTCCTCTGCAGACAACTCAGGAGGAGGACTGCGAGTCATGAGTCTACGGTGAAACCGTCCCTCGCATTTGAAATTGATGTGCTCGGGCACCTCGCTGAAAAACCTCTTGTCGATGACACGCTCCCTCCTTGTGCATTGCTGTACGTAGGTTACCGAAAGAGTGAGATGGCACTCCCGAGCATTGTCATTATACCAGCGAATGCAGAACGAGCACACGACGCGGTCAATGAGGGGTAAGGTGAGGTCGTAGAGGGTCCCCATGCGCAGTGATAGATCTTTTAGTACTGCTCGTTGTTCGCTATGGCCGCCATTGGAAATGACCGAGACAACCATGCTCTGCGATGGGGGCTGGGTGACGAGCATGCGCCGCCAGCTCGCTTCCGGGCGCCTGAACGCGTCAGAGGCTTTGGACCATGGCATCTTTTGAATGGCCTTGGCGTCCGGCCAACCCCGACAGTTTGGCGCTTCGCGGGCAAAGAAGGGGTGGAAATTCTCTATGAGAAGCGGATTGCGGACGCGCTTAGACGCGGTGAGCTGCGGGAGAAAAAACAGGGCGCGCTGCAGGGCAGGAGTGAGGGTAATGGCCTGCCACGTTTTGCTGACGAGCGGGACGGTGACGAGGAGGTCGCGCATGGGGAGGTGGGAGAGCGTGAGCTCTACGAGCTCTGGTGTAGACATTACGTTGTCCTGTGATCTCGACATGGTGGCAGGAAGAGGCTGCTCGAAGGCTGTACTCAGTTCAACTCGGTTTATATACCACAGGCACCGCAGTGCGGATCAACGCGTTGCCATTAGTAACTCAGTGGCGCCCCGGGTTTACAGTTCATTTGTAATTGAAGATACTTATTCTGTAACAAAGACAAAACTAAGACGCCGGTTCCAGGCATGGTCTTACGGTCACCCCGAAGCTAAATTGGCACTACCGTTCTACGATGCCCGGCATGCAGCCGTACAACTTCCAAAGCTGAACAACCGGCAATATTTTGCCGGAAACGGCCTAGGTTTTGCCGCTCGGCATCTTCGGTTTCAATCGGTCTTGCAACCGATTTGTAATAATGGCGGGGTTCCCCATGCAGAATGGGATGTGACATGTCACAGGGCAAGCCGCCGAGAAGAGCAGGAACAGAGCAACTCGGAGGCTCAGGAGCCTCGAAACTGGCGTTGATTCGCGTACTACGACGAACCAAAGGGCTATAAGTACAAAACCAGGCAGTACGTGCCATAGTAACAGTCGTAAGGCATAAGCGAAGGTCTAGAACTATATGTAAGGGGCATGTCATCTACCACACACTTTCTAAGGGACAAGGCAGCCGCAGGACACGGCATTGATCCGACCAAGATCCGACTCCTCGGGATGATCCGATCACAACCGTCTTCTCCTCTCACCATTCAGATTTTCGGGTGCCTTGAATATCCTGGCCAGCACTCGCCTCCTTGTCAGCTTGCCTTTTTCATTCACGCTCTCGGATCCTTGGATCCCAGAAATTGCTCTGATGTGGTTGGGCGTTAGGGGTTCTGGGAAAGCCCGCTGTCGCCTCGACCCATTCAAGCCTCGTTTCCGAGCGCATCCAGCCAAATCCTGCTGGAACTTTGCTGGAACTGGTCGTCGGCATTCGTTGCGCGATCTCCCTCTCGAGTTCTTCGGTCGTCTGCTGGCTATCTTATGCGTTTCCATCCACTTGACTTCGGGCCGCTGTAGCAACGGCGAAGCTCATCCGGGTGGTGTGGGGTGCGTAACTACGCGGTGGAGAAGCGTCCCAATGCGACATTATCGTGTGTGCACAGTCCCTTCCCTTTGCTTCCATTCCATATTTCACTGCATCTTGGCTATCCCATCGTCGCCTCTGCGTGGCCGTTATCCGAACAACGTGGTACCGCGAGAAAAGCGCCTCTCGTCTGCACCTTCATATTTATATTTCTTTTGCACTTTGAAACCTCTCTAGTAACTTTGTCCTTTAGCTTCGTATTCGTACTCTAAACCTCCTTCTCTAGACGCTCTTCCTTCTTCGTTGCTCTTCCTATCCATTCATATCCATGTTTTAGCAGTCCTCTCCGTCGCGCTTCTCCAGCTTACCCATTCACCCCACCCCCACAACCGCACCCTCACAACCGCACCCGACACCCACCGCCACCCACATATTGTTCATCCTCAAGTCTTTCCTCTCCTACTCGTGTATGGAGGGGTCTTTCCTCTGGGTCCATGATCTGTCCGGGGTTCTCGCGGTCACGCTCAAAAGGTCCCTAGGGCTTTGCCGGTTATCGCATTCCTCACGTCCGGCATGCAAATTGAGTGTGTAAGTAGGGTATATGGCACGTCCCTGCTCTCGCTTTGGCCGTGTCAAGCCCTAATTTTTCAACTACATCCTGTTGCGCTTCGCTGAATGCGTCGTCTCGGCGTTCTTCCCGCGATCTCCAATACCAACATCCCTCTGGTCGTCTGTGCTCCGGATTCATCCTGGCGACTACTTCAACGTGTTGAGACAAAGAAATTTATGGCAAGATGTCGTCCGTAGGATGGTGAGGCGGGGGGCCCCGTGACGCACGGTGAAGTCCAGCCTTCCCGATGCGATATTCATTATTCCCGTGCACGTCCCCAGGCACTGTCCTCCTCTTCCCTCCAATTCCTAAATTCAATTCAGAGCTGCTCAATGATATCACATCCCAGGCTAATGAAGATCGTCCAGCCAGATTGCAACCGGAGGATCTCCATGGCGGAAAAGCGTCGAGGGTGAGTTTTGTCAGTTTTCCTTTTCAACTTGTCAAAACCATCGCGTGAACGCTGAGCGCTGCCTTCCTATCTCCCGCCCACTCGTTGTGTTATACATAATCATCACTATTCTCTCTCGTGTTTCCATATTCACACCGACCCGCATATACTACTTTCTTCCTTGAGCCTCATCCCACTCCGCCATCCACGCCACCATTTGCGCAATTACCTGGTTGAAAACTAGAGGAATCATTATCAATATCCCGAAGCCAACCATACCGACGCTACTGACCGACCAGAGTGTGAGGGTTAGCTTGAGCTGTGCTCGTAATCACTGAATTTTTTCAGCAAAGGGTAAAGGATGGGAGGTGCGCAAACATACTGTCCCCTAAAGGAGAATCCGTGGATTAGCTTTCTTTCACAAAGCAGAAAATGCACATACAACAATGCACACCAGTTTCGATGAGTAAAATGGGTTGTTGCGCAGTACTCTGAAGGTTCGAGGCACCCGGCAATTGACTAGAAACGCTCCCGCTGCGCCACGGGTCGACTACAATGGCTCAGTTTGAAACGAAAAAAGCATTCTGAGTGAACGTACATTCGCCGTTCACGAACAACATATGATCCTCGCTATTGATGGTCACAGCTAGAAACCACAGAAGGTGGTTCACATACCTAATATCCCAACCACCGAACACCGCGTTGATTTCGTCGACAGGCACCACCGCGGGAACGGACACGCCGTCTTCGGGGGGAAAGTATAGCTCGCATTGGCGTTGTGCGTACTCGACATCGACGAGCTTGCTAACGATGAAAGGTCCCTCGGTCTGCCCGACTTCCCAGAAGGCGAGTTGGGTGCTTATGCGCGGCTTAACATTATTCACTCGTCATGTTATGAGGCTCGCATACCAGATGGTCCACCTGCGCAGCGCGTTTATAGGTCTGAATGAGCCGCAAAGACAGCGGAACAGCCAACTCACATCCACGGCCGATACGTGTTGCTAATATCGATGCTGCGAAGAATCGATTAGTCTTGAAGGCTGTCAAGGGAGTGAAGACCCAACTCGGTATAGGTGGTGGAATTGGCGTCAAAAGATCCCCAGCTATGTGAATAGTGATGAACCTTGTGTTTGTTTCGGGCGGAGAGACTCACCATTCGTCGCCTGCGTACGCGTCCCCACATGCTGGCACCAGAAAATTAGTGTCACGGGGCTAGTAGTTCGGACAAGACCCGCACATGCGATATTAGTCTGAATTTGCCAAGCGCCCCATTGCTGAAGGGCATAATCGAGACCTTGGCCTTCGGGACCCGCAGAGACACCGTCCTTGACCTCGAGCGTATCGCAGAACTTGCGTAGAGAAGAAGTTAGAACATTCACACAAAAACCAGGTGTGCACATACGTTGAAGAACGCTTGACCGGCCCCTGCAGCTGGGGAAAGAGCTTGCCAGTCCCAAGGCGCGACTTGGAGAGCAGAGGAAGCATCCTGGATGTGGGTAATATTCTGTAACCCGAAAATCGCTGAAAGATCCATGAAATCAGTCGGGAAGCCTCAGCTGCTCAAGAGAAAGTCACGGACACATGAGGGCACGCTGCTCTCCTTCTGTGCCGCCCTGCATAATAGAATCCCAGTGCGTGATTACGGCCTTCATATCGGTAGTGCAGTTTTGAGGAGCACCAGCTTCGACGGGAGTGAAATATCCGTAGCTGCGAGACAGTTATAGGGAAGAATTAAGAGGTTCTGGGAGACCAGCCGACCCACTAATCAATGATGGCCTGGATTGCGTTGAATGAGGTTGGGTAGAAGGAGCCGCAGAATAATGCTCACCTGGACGGGGCCAGAGGTTCCATACGACGCATAGAAAAGGTTGGGGAACGTATGCTTGACATACCCTGCAAGTGCGCCGGGGTACGAGCCACCTGCAAAGCGTTCAGATAGCGCTGTGGACGGCTCCATTGACAATCACCAGCTAATATCCACGGGGTTTGCGGAGGCGGAACGGCTTTGACTCCGCTGGCCCAAGGCAACTGGACGTTGCGAGCGAAATAGGCGTAGTCCTGCACATTGTTTTCGATAGTGAGGTATTTCATGTTGGCGGTACTGTAGTTTGCGAACGGCTAGGGGCGATGAGAAAAAGGGCGGTACAAATGATTTCAATCTTACAACAGAGGCACCCCAATACCTGGAAGACTGCATTAATCGTCGCCGAAGATGGAATTGCGCAGAAAAGCCTACCTGTGCTCCAGAACTATATTCGCACCCCCGACAGCATAGGCGATTGCCTGTGATGGGTTAGAACTGGGAGCTCTGCGAAGTTAATCGCGTACTCCAGTGATCGTTTCATTCAGCAAATAACCCGTGTAGCCAGACGCGTCTGGAAGATACCACGTCGAAAATCGCTACATGAACACAACAAGATACGTACCCACTTCGCCTCTGCGAAGCACGAAAGTTCAAGTTTTAGGTCGCAGACGCTGAGAAGGGACGCACGCGTTGAACAATATGATTGGCCCTCCTTCCTTGTAATAGCCCTCGTAGAACCAAAATCGCTATATTGCTCTTTGGTTAGGACGGTCTTATATTCTCAGGTTTGAACTTACCTGAGGGAACGTGCCCAGCGACGGGTTGGCGTGATCGAGTAGCTGGTCGAAGAAATAGGCAACGGGGGTGGTAGCCGTCGGCGTGAGGGCTGCAGCACGCGTGTCGGAGAATGCGAGAGCAGGCTGCGTGAGCTGTGGAGGACTGTTGTGGCGCCGAGCGCCAGCTACGAGAGACGCGAGAGCACAAGCGATCCAGACGAGAGACGCCATCGTCGCTATCATCAGGGTCACAGATTGGCCCTTTTATCTTGATTCTTGACGGAGCCGCACGCGTTCTTGATGTTTCTGCAACAGGATAACGATAACCCTAATAACAGTCGCCCGACCATTACCCGACGACATCCCGACGGTCACGCGGCCGCCATGCATGCCCCGCCGCCCCAGTGATGCGGAAAAACACTTGGCGTAGATCATACAACTGCATTTAGAATTTAAACGAATGTCGGTCAATGGCCAATGACCTAGGTTGTGGGATGCACCTGTTACCCAATGCGCAACGAGTTGCGTTTATCTTGAGAATGTCACATGCAAGGTATATGGAAGCACGACCTTGACGAAAGATAAACCATCGGGGTTCTCTGCCTTCCAGATCACACTAATTATGGCAACCGGACCTCTTTGAATGCGATCCGGAACGCGCAAACGGCATTGCAGTGAATTCCAAACTCCCATCATATTGAAAGTGGAGAAAATAACGCGACCACTCGAAGGAGGACGGATTTCGCTCAGTTCAGAAATTGGGAAGCAGAGTGTCAGTCAAAGTATCAATTCAAGCCCACGAGGAACTGACGCATGTATAGTTTAGAACCAACGTACCATGATCATGGTGTAGCATGGTGTCGACTCACTGTCGAGGCCCGCGCGAAAGACAGTGCGGTGCCGAGAAGTACCGAGGCAGTTGAGAAGATTCCAGTGACCAGGTGTGGTTCGAGAAGCAATGCCGGTTTATATTTGAATCCGGGGACACGGCCAGAATGCAGCTCGTGCAAAGCAGAATTTTGGGCGATGGCAGATGGCAGACGGCAAAAGACAGTGTGACCGGTGACGTGATGTTTGATCCAATCATCCCTAATATTGGCGCGCAAAGCAATCTAAGCAAATGAAAAAAGAAAAACCTAGTGCGAAGGGTTGTATTAGTCACGAGATAAGTCTTTTGTTGGTTGAGAGCGCGATCGCTCCTGATGAATCTTGTAGCTGGATTTGAACCGATGTGCCGTTCTAGTGATCAAAGTTTCCAGCGCAGCGTCAATTAATCCGTGAAGGAAACTTGAGCAGAACGTTCAACTGTCGACATACTAGAAACAATTAGGCATGGGATGAGTTCAAGTCCAGGAGCCTTAGCGTGCGCCATCGGATCTCAACCACGGTTGCGTTCATCCGTAAATTTGTACTCGAGGTGGTACAACTCCTGGCAGTCGGGTTTCTGGGGTCCGATTGGCGGCCGCCTCCCAATTCGCTCCCCCAGAACCTTTCATCATCTTTTCTCGCGTGCCAGAAGATATTCATTTCATTTTTTCCAGTATCTTTCCTCTTGGGAACATGATTCCGACGGCTTCCAACGTGCAACCCAATATTTTGGTCACTCTTTTTTCAGAACAGCGATGTGCAAGCTTCCCTAGGCTTGTTCACCATTCGATGCGGAGACAGTCAGCCCTGACTACTTTTCTCTTTGAATACGCTTTCGATTTCCCATCGCTGGAGCCCATACGGCCCATTTCGATCATGACGGAACAAACTCGTTGGTGGAGGACTTATCCATCGAGGATAGTCAAATCATGTTAGTTTATTCTGACAAATTCATCGAACTCCACAATCTCACCCAATCTGTGTTCGACCATGCTCAATATTTCAGATCCGATGTTCGCGCACTCATATCTACGTTTGATGCCAAAATTGTGAGTGAATACCCAATTCGAACACGGGAAGGTGAACAAAGTGGAGCCGTCAAATTTCTGGTAAATTCTGAATTTCGGCCAACTCTTTCCCTCAAGCAAATGGTTTTGACCGGAATCGGAAACCAGGTTTCACGTGCATGTCACGACTCGCATGTGATGTGAGGGACACCTGAGTGACACGCTCCCCCTTCCACGTAAAGTTACTTGGATGCCTTAGATGTCTCTTCTCTGCCAAAACTACGGCCCCAGCAGCAACTGGGATACTGCACCAGACCCGGAGATCTCTTCGCTTGCATCTTCTACCCAAAGCCACCGGGCAGCACTCGCAGACATCGACAGCGAAATAGCGCGATTCCAAACTCGGCCCGCTATATATCTGTACTCACGCAACAGCGGAACGATATCAATGCTAAACTGGAAGAATTCGTGTATCCTGTGCTGTACTTCCCCCCGAAATCACCTCCGCTATATTTATCGAGTGTCTCCCGAAGGACGAGGACCGCGCCGGCGTACGTCCGTCGACCGCTTGTGCACCCTTGCTGCTTATGCGAGTTGTCGTCGGTGGAAAGAAATAGCGCTCTCAACTTGCGAATTGTGGAGCTCCCTCCACATTTCGTGTCTTGATATGTGGAAGGGCCCTTGCAAGTACAAGGAGGTTTACAAATGCAAGGAGGACAGTCAATTTCACCATCTTGAAAACGGTGGTGGTGTGATTGGGAGGAAAGAAAGCAATGAACTCTGGTCCAGAATCAGCATCCAACCGCACTGGGGGCAAAACCTGAGGCATATGGAATCCATATGCCTTACAGGCATTTCCTTCGCATGTGGTTGATCCATGGAACAAAGGTGTCGATCACCTTTGTCCCATCTTTGTTTTTGGCCTTGAGTCACCCCCAAAAACAAAGATGGGACAAAGGTAATTGACACCTTTGTCCTATGGATCAACCACATGCGAAGAACATGCCTGTAAGGCATATGGATTCCATATGCCTCGGGTTTTGCCCCCGGTGCCAATGTTTAATACTCCTTCGGCTGGACCTTGGCGGGTGTCACGATCGGGTATGATCGATCCAAGCTTCTCTTTCGACGTTCAGAATTCATTGCGTTGAGAGCTCATGTCCGCGCAGCGATGCGGAAATATGGGATCGGGTGTAGATCGCTGTCGATCGTGGATACGCAGTGTACCGTCGAGACTGTCTATGCACCTTGCAGGATACATTCAGGCTTGATTCAGGCACAAAGTTAGCAGAGGAACTTCATCATCAAACACGCTCGATCTGGGCAAGACTCATCAAATACATGGCTCGAAAAGCGGAGGATTCTGGTAAGCGACCAGAGCGAGCGAGACAGGGGTGCGATCAAGAATCATTTGTGGCGGTGTAGCGGATCATCGGGTCAGAAATGCCTTCGACATTTTCTTTTGACGCCCAAGACGAAGGAAACTCCTTCCTCCCTAAAGACGTCTTGTGCGCCGCTTATTGGCCTCGCTGTACTGCCCCTCCGCCTCCCCAACCTGCGCCAAGTTACAAGACTTTTATCCTGGGTGTCTGCGTACGTGTATACGATGGCGCTCCGATGCACCCCTCGAGGCTGACCGGCACCTGCGGAGGAGCACGGCGAAGACGCTGGTGCTGGACAGTATTCGATGGTGGCGCTTGCCCGACATTCGCTCAACGCGGGCCAGAGTGCGTCCATCCACGCTGCATCAAATTCGACCTCCCATCTCGAGCGCCGCTGATGGGGAATCCTGACGGAGCAGGTCCGTCCTATTTCTTTCTAGCATCTTTCATTTTCACCGCACGTCGTTGGTCCCGAGTTTCCCCGCTCTTGCGCCGTTTTCGTCTCCACTCCGTGTGGCCTGGCGTTGGCGTCCACCACACGAACTTGAAGCTGAACCGGTGCGGCTTTGCCTTCCTCCTAACCCTCACTCCCTTACATCAGGCATGTCGAGCCCTATATGGTTATGCCTCACCATCTCCAAAGTTCAAAATCCTGCCTTTTCCTCGGCGGAATAGCCCATGGCATGCTGTGGATCAACAGCTGCGTCGTGCATCCTTCTGTCCCTCCCCCTGTCTATTCATTTGTCCTTCCTTGTCGCCCTCGCCATGATCGCCGCATATAACTATCCCCTCCGCCTCTCGCTCTCCTCACCCTCACGCTCGCCTTCGCCTTTCCACCATCCCCATCCCCATCCCCACATTGTCGAGCCCTCCCCCCTCCGGCCTGATCCTCCTCATCCTCAGCCAGCAAAAAGAAAGAAGGCTCGCGCTCGCGACTCTCTGTCTTATGTTGTGCATATAGGGCGGGTAGAGGGGACGTTGGCGATGGTGAGTGCGGTTCCTTCTCTATTCACCCGTCTCGCTCCTTCCAAATATACGCGATTTCGAACGCCTCCTCTTCCTCTTCCTCTTCCTCCGTTTGTGCATCATGACTCGTGAGCAAGAACGAGAGGGCTGTGGTTCAGGCAGATCAGTATCCTCGGTGCATGTACGCACCGGGAAGCGCGTCCAGATCCGGATGCGCGTCCAGATCCGGATGCGCGTGTCCATCGGTATCGGCATCGGCGCGCGCAAGGTACGTGGAGGCGCACCGCAGCACTGAGTGTGCGTCGTGTGTGGTGTTGTGTGCTGTGTGGTAGGCGGCGGAGGGAGGAGCAGCAGGGAGGAGGGGTGAGCTGTTCAAGGCGTAAACGGTTTATTTTTGTCGTCTATCCGTTGCTTCGTTTGTTCATGTCTCCGCTTCCCAGGTCTTTATTTTTGTATGCGTGTCATGTGCGATGCGGTCCCTCGTCCTCGGCTTCGCCGCACTCAGCCCTCCCAATAAATGTGGGTTTCGCCTCCTGTGTCTATTGTGAGCATTCGCATCCCCAACCCCGGGTTCAAGGCCCCAAGCCTCGTCCGTTGCAATACGATGCAATCGCCTCAAAGTATAATCTTTGATTTTATGTCTACGTTTACGTCTACGTCTATGGCGATTAGTCGTGCCCTGAGAGTTGGATTTCGATTTGGCCACAGCACCTGTCGATGAAGTAGCCGTCTGGACGCCAGGGACGAGAACAAGAAGTACCGTGACTTGCAATTGGAAGCGAAACGTATACGCCCTCCCCAGCCCTCCCTTTGGCTCCCTGAGTCCCTTGTCCTTTCTTCGACTTCGACGCCCCCGCCCCAGGTGAGTGCACATGGGGGTTACCTTTTCGCAGGGAAAGTAAAAACAGAAACGAACGTGAGCTAACGTACCGCTGCACACTGTGCCACCCTCCGTATCCCATCCGCGTCTCTCCTCCCCTCTCTCCCAATCCCCATCCCCAGCCACATCCTTTCCCCCTCCTCCCAGTCTCCACCATCAAGCCTAGCACACCCAAAGTTGACGCCACCCTGCGAACCGTGAACCGCGGACAGTAACACTCAACACGCGTTCGAATCAAAGCTGGGCGCGTAGGCGGGGCGGTGGGCCCTCGAGGATGAGGTGCTCGCGGGTTCAATTTTGATGGGAGGGAGGCCGGGCGGGGTGGCATTTAGTGCGGAGGTGTGTACAATTTGGGTTTTGGTGTGGTGGGTACAATGGCTTCAGACAGATGGAGAAGAATAATTTTATAGAGAGGAAGAAAAATGGTGATGCCTCTAGTCCGAATACCTCTGGTCAACATGAAATTCGTCCTCCCTCAGCTTCACAGGGGTGTACTTCGTTGCCCGCCCCGGCCCGGCTGCGCGCCCTCTCCGAACATAAAGTACGACACCAAGAACAAGGAGAATTAGCAGAATCACCAAGTTTGCGGCTAGCAACCCGATTACGATGGGCGCATATTTGCGCACTGCTCCATCGCTCGAGTCAGTGCCAGTGCTGGTGTCGGTATCCAATGCGGATGCAGCATCGACGGCCGCGCCGCTGGTGTGAAGAGTGTCCGTGTCGGATCCTGATGTCGAATATGGTGCAGTCCCCATCGCGGCGGCTAATAACGCGTCAAATATCGGCGTGCCGGAACCAGCTAATTCACACGCGTCAGAGCGAAAGCTATGGCGGGGGGCGTGGCTTACTGAGAGGATCCCATCCAACGACGGCATCAAAAGCGACCTTGAGAGCAATATCAGCGCGCTCGCTCTATGAGTAATAAAGTAAGAAGCTCACAGATGACGCGGGGCAGACGAAGCCCGAGTTATGCCCGGAAGTAATGTCAGTAAACGCGGTTGATGCCGAGGCGTAGAGCAGGGGGTTGAGGAATCCCAGTGGGGGCTGGTTTGCCGCGATGAGCCTATCATTGATCAAAGAGATGATGCTTGCGAAGGAGGGGGTAGATGCGCTGGTTCCACTTTCCCCGGTGAGTTCTCCACCATCAACGATATCGAAGGAGAGTCCCTGAAGTGAGACGTCTGGGTAGCCGCGACCGCTGCTGTTAAAGACCCCCAGGAAGTCCGTTGAGAGTTGTTCAAGGAAGCCAGAGACTGCGTCGGACTGGTAGGAAGGCATGGGGAAGTAGTTAGAAAATCCACCGCCCGTCAAGTTGGTAGCCGTCTCGGGTCCAAAGCCAGCCGTCGCTCCGACGCTGGTCACCCAGGGGCATGAGTTGGGGAATGTTGGGACGAAGGTGTTGTTGTTGCATTCACTGAGGTCGTCATGCCCGCCGCGGACGCCACCCTGATTGGAGTCAGCGCTTTGAAAAAATGAATGCAAAAACGAGGTACATCGCCTGAAGAGAAGAGGACAGATATGCCCCGCGCGCCAAGGGCCATGTAGCCATCGCAAATTTTGCTGGATTATACATCAACATCCTCAGTTCATGGAAAGCTGATGAATACTTGCCAGGCCATTGTAGTCCCAAAAAGGGCTTCACTCTCAGAATACGAGGTGGAGAGCACCGTAGGAGGGTCCACAAGCCCGTCGATGAAAGTCGTGGTGTCCAACAGGGCGGTAGCGAAGTCGTCGCCTCCCACAGATAGGAATTGAAGGGGGACTCCGGTTGCAAGACCTACATCATATTGAGGATTTAGCATTGCCAGTCGTGCAAACAACAAAAGAATAGACCAGCGGTGTACTGTATATCCAAACTTGCCTCGCTACCAGCATCGGCCGCCGTTTGGGGATTGACACCTCCGTCGAGGCTGACCAGAGTGAACGTCTCAGCCTTGGGGTCTACATCCGGACGCATGAGTTGGATAAATTGCTGTAAATGTCACCTTGACACGATAGTCACAGAGATTGGCCAGTAACACGCACCTCGAGATCAGCTTTCTGTGCGAACTGCCCTACGTACGCGGTAACCATAAGTGCGTTGTTCGATTGCGTGGCCGGGTCGGCGGGAATCCCGTAAATGGCCTGCAAACAGGCCGGAGTTATGGCGCCACTGCCCAGGTGGGTATTACAAGAGGGGGAGATGGCACGTTTTCTTTGTTGGCCCTGACGGGTCGCAGATCCTTGACGACCACCCGGCCTGGCAAATGATGTGGTCGGATGGATGGCTTGCACGTGCCCCACCAGCTCTTGGGGGAGCGACACAGACAAGGTTCGTGTTATTGTATTGGACATAGAAGGATGCGAGTAGACTTGGAACTGCGCGCCGAAGAGGTCGTTGGCGGTGGACACCGGGAGGGTGATTGCCATCCAGTCCTCGTTTGGCGAGATGACGGTGGCATTGAGGCCGTTTGCGGACACGAAATTGTTCAATGCAGAACTCGTCGCTGAGGAAGGTTTGACGAAACTTTTCACCTGGTAAATTTTTGGTAAGTCTGTCTACAGAGAAATGCAGGCAGAGTTCAGCACCTCGTCTCCCGTCAGCCATTTCCGGTACTCAGAGCTCGAGGGGGCCGAGATGGATGCCATTTTCGCCTGCAGACCTGTAATATTGTTGGGCGCCAGCGCCAGGCGCAGGGTGAGCATATCAGTGGGAGCTGCTGCGCCTTGGTGGTCAAAAGAGCTCGGAGCGGCGGCGAGGCTCTCGTGGACAACCATCTTGCCTGCCGACACAGCACCCACGAGCGAAAAAGAGAGAGCGAGCCACTTGCAAAAAGTCATTTCGCTGCGCAGAAAAAGGGAGGTGGAAGAATGGGGGTCAATAACGGCAATGCGCAGAATTGGGGCAGAATATATACCCTGAGATGTGATGAGGTGAAATATGCTCGGGGGAAACCAAGTGAATCGCCTCGCCCCGCCTCATTCCATGTCTATGCCCGGCGTTCCGAACTCGTAATAATATATTCGGTGATGGGCGCCCATCAGGCGGTGTCTGCGGTGCGGGAGTAGTTGGACAACCTGCATGATCCTCATGCGCTCAAATTTTCACTCCATGTGCCGAGTGGGGGCATGCATAGTATGCCTGTTTAATTCGCGCCCGCCGGCAGACTGTCTCTTGGCTTCAAAACCCTCAAGTCCTGGTGTTCACAGGTGGCCACCCCTATTCGTTTGTACTGTAGCCATGGGGATCACTCAAGGATCACTGATTCCGCGAACGCAACAAGGGCCGGCCCGAGACTCACGGAGTTGTTTCCGGGGGTGAAATCCGCAGTGCGAGAAGCTAAAGTTGAGCTGAAGTCAAGCCGCCTGCAAAGACTACGTCGTATACTTACAGGACACGCAATAAAAGCACGAAGAAAAAGATCCACTGAGGGGCGGAGAAGACTCGTTGGAGACTCCCGCGTGATTGTTTCCATCAGAAATGTGTTCAAACACCCCTGTGAGATTATGGATACGCAACGGGAGAAGCTGAAAAGGGAGCGCCTGTAGAAGAGGTGGAAACGCCTTTCGATGAACTCAGAGTCGGTCGTCTCTGCCATATTATTGAGCCTTTGGTAATTTCAGATTTCTCCACAAGTGCTTGGCAATGTTGGCATCAGCGCACAGCGTTGGAGTCAAGTTAGGTGCATCCAGGCATCGCTTCTCCCGAATTCTGTCGGTCAAAGTTGACATGTGATCAACATTTGAGATCGGAAGTGATTCCCGCTGGAAAACCACAGGAGCGTGACATAGCGATCCAAATGAGTTTACTGAAACCACTTTTATATTCCTATCAAAATTACTTTTGATTCCATGGGTGGCTTTTATCGCTGGTTTCCGGTTTCCATTGAAGGGGTCAAGTAAAAAAAGACTAAACTGGACAAAGATATTGAGGCCTGGCTCAACAAGGCTTCGATAAAGGCTCTGTCTATAGAGGACCACAAAAAACTTGAAAAGCTGGTCCACAAGCTTGCGGATTTGGATTTGGATGGTATCAATGATGAGGTTGACATGGATAATCTGCAGGCGCTTGTTGCACAATCTGTGCGTCGCAAGTTGTCTAAGGCAGACAGGGCGGACATACGAATTGGGGCTGCAGCTCCTGACCTGGAAGCTGCTTCAGACCTTCTTGACTTTTCGATCTCAGCCGCTCTGCCTGTTGCACATATATCCCACCTGCTGCACGAAATCCCTAAGACAGCAGGAAAAGGATCAAAAACCGTTCTGTTTCTGAAGATGCTGCACGCTTATGCTGCGCCCCCGGACAACAAAATCACGGTATGCTATGCATTATATAAAATCACATTCATGCTGATGCTTTTTCAGTAGGTTTTTCCGACACCAATCTTCATTGACAAAAAAATGAAGGGGCTTCCATTCAAATCTTTCAGTACCGTTTCCCAGTTCACCAGGCACCCTCGAGGCGACGCCTTGATCGCATTGGGGCTTGCCATTGTTTGGATAGAAAAGCCGGTCGGTGTAACAGTGAAAGCATGGGCCGTGCGAGACCATCATGCCAACCTTCTATTCTTTGTTCACCATCCTGACCGTGATGGTCCAGGCAAGGCTATTGTGGTTGGGGAGCCCAATGTTGCCCGAAACAAAGATCGTACTCAGAAGGCGATTTTGGAAGGCTGAATGATCGAGATGGTGAAGTTTATCAAAAAGGATGGACATTCGGTTTGGGTAAACAAGAGGCGGGCTGACCGGAACGGTGACGGAAAGTGTCTGGCACTGGTTTTGAAGTGGATGGTGGATCTCGTGGCTTGTGGTGCAGATGGGCTGGAAATTGAGAGGGACACAGCAGGGCAGGTCTTGAAAATGAAGGGTTTTCTAGCTACACCACATTAGTCTAATCTTCACCTGTAGAATCAAACAAAGATTTTGACTCCATTCTGTGACTATTTTACTTCTGAAAAAGGCAATTTTACCTTGGACACAAATTGCTTTGCTGCGTGTTCAACTGGTGTTGGATTCAGAAAAGACATTGAAAAAAAGATATTTGGGTTTCTCTGAGTTGGATTCCATTGAAATGTCGGATCCTAAATGTATCCAGCAACCACACTTCTCAAATAGGTGCTTTGCTACATGTTCAATTGCTGTTGGATTCAGAAAAGATTTTAGAAATAAGGTATTTGGAATGCTCTGGGCTGGATTCTGTCAAAATTTCGGATCCCAAATGCTAACATTAATTGGTATTAAAATATTTGCCTGAAAGGACAGAAGAAGTATTTGTGATGAATCTGAGGAGATACACAATTAGTGGTTGGCTGGACAATGATTCGGAGGATGAGGCAGCATCCACTGCGTTCAAGGCCCTCCTATACTCGGCCTCAGTCAAGGTCCCTAGCCAGAGCTACACAGACCACCTCTGTGTAGCCGACTACACATCCTCTGTCTAGCTCTGTATAGTTCTGTGTAGGTCTGCATAGTTGTGTGTAGGTCAGTCAAGGTGTGTGTAGGTGGCTCTAGGTCTGCATAGCCTCCTAGACAGACATGGTTTTAGGACAACAACCCTGTCTCCCTCGTGGTTAGAAATTCACGCAAGTAGCACCAGGATAGCTCAGTAGAGCTGAGTGTAGTACCCAAACTCACCTACACAGAGTCTGCTTAGGTGACCTAAACACAGCTGGGCAGGGGCTACATGGACCTTGCCAGATTTGTGTCTAGGTGTGTGTAGTCTTCCTAGACAGGGCCTTTGTACCCAGCTACACTCACCTGTACAGACCTACACACATCTCAACTCACTGAGCCTAGGAGGCCCTTGAACACAGTGATCAACATATTAAACTTCATTGACAAACATTCCACCTTTGCATTTGAGGGGCTTGGCAGTCACCCGAATGCCTTGCTCAGAATCTGAGTTATACTCGGTAGCCTTGGCTTTCCCCTGTGCCTGGGAGGTACTACGTCTAGATCACTTGTATTTTCCTTTGTTTCCATTATTTTTTTTGCTGACTCACCGTGGTAGACGGAGGCAATACGTGGATGCAGAGGATCAACGACTTGCTACCCGGGTAATCCAGAGCGAGGGAAGGTGCGGTTGCGGGTGCAGGCAAGCGAGCGCTCAACACCTTGTCGGGCGAGTAAGCTCGTCCACCGTCGACGCCCTCACCTGACCCACTGCTTCTGCCCCTGTGGTATTGCCTCACCCCGCTCTCGCACTGTAAGGCTGTCTAAGACATCCACTCGCTCATACCTGAAACGAGTGGGGGCATGGGATCCATGGCAGATAGAGCGCCGGTAGAATACCTGCACCCAATACATCCGCGCGATGAAGCGCTGCTGCAGCCCCATTGTGCTCCCCCATCCTAGGTCGACCTCGCTGCCCACCTCAATGCTACAGTCCATCTTTCGGATATTGCTGCCAATATGTCTGGTCTCCTGGGCTCACTGGTCGTTCGGTACCTTTTTCCTTCCATCTCCGCTCCACGCCTGTTCCTTGCTTGCGAGCTTGCAGCAGGAAATTCTCGCTCACCTCTGTCACATGTGGCAAGCCGTTTTTCTTTAGGGAATATTCTCATTGTTCACACTTGGAATGTCAATAGCTTTTGTCTTCGTATGCACCCCCTATCTTCGCGTATTTGCACAATATGACGGGAGATGCGAGATCACCGCGCGCTGGTATGGATGGAGTTGTTCGCTGTCTGCGTGATCCCCATCTGTGGCCGCGGTCGTTGCGTCCGGCGGTCAGCACACACGACTCAGATGGCGATGAAAGATTCGTTTGGCATGCTCGGGAAGCGGAGGCTTTCTAATCTTCACCTGCCTGCCATACCCCTCCTTGTCCGTTCCGCAGGAAAATACTTGTTTGTTTTGCGCCAGACGAGTTACTCCTTTGATTGGAATGCAGGTTCGCACCTGGCCTCGCTTCGGACTTCTACTCGTCTCTCCGCCCGCTCTCATGGAGAACACAAATTTTCCACTTCACCTTTTTCATTGCTTTATACTTGATAACCCCTGCGCCTGTGTCTTGCCTGCATTGGTTGCGCCTGTTTGCTGCCACGCCCGCTTGCTTTCATTTTAAGTAGCTTACGAGCAGTCTTTCTGGCCCTCCCCAGATCTCCTGCTCTTGGTCCTTCTCTGCACTCCAGGCGTCTGCGGCTCCCATCGCCAACTTGGACGCCTATTGCCTTCGATGGGGGGCGCGGTGTCGCTTGGAACCCTGCGAGGCGAGCCTTTGCTCGCCGGCACTAGATCACAGCAAGGTGGTCGTTTTGGCCATGCGCGCCTGGTTCACTTGAGAGTCCTCATTTTTCCTGGCCTACTACCACTGGAAGATTCCATGAACCAGGGAATGTCGCGCTGCTCATTTGAAGTCTCTGTGCTACCCTGGACCCGGCCGGGGCCGCCGGGCCGGAGCACTATCTTGCTCCATCTCTTCGCCTTTGTCGATCCTGTAATTACTCGCCGAAAAGAATCCGCTTCGCTTTGTTTCGTGGTCTGTTTTTCGGTAATTCCGGTGCAGGGGGACCATGGCGGTCAAAGTGCACATTTATTATTCCGCGAAACATTTGTACCTTCCCCGAAATAAATAGCTATTTTGATGTGTTCCCGCGAAATACACAGGTACCAATCGGTCTCTGTATGTTTCGGGGAGATCATTGATCGCCCGAAATAAATATGGACGCCCGCGAAACATTTAGTCAGCACCCCCGCGAAACATTTGGTCACCCCCGAAACTTTTTCGTTCCACTTGCCCAAGTATTCCGTTGAAGTTCATACACTCATTGTATATTCTGAGAAATGATCGGAGTGATTCCGAGGTACAAAGTACGAGATCAAACCGTGGGAACCCTAGCGGCTATCTCGGTGACACTCATCTCTGTGAAGTGCAGGCTAAACTGCCTCATCACTGCCATGCTTCAGGCAGAGGAGTTCAAGTAGAATTCAACCAAACAGCGGGAACTTGAAGTCTTGAGGGTGAAGACGAATATCATACCCAATGCATACTCTCCAGAGGAACACTCACAAGGTAATTCATCAGTGTCGAGGTTATTTGAGTATTTGACCTCCCAGTCATCTAGAGACCTTGTTGGGCACGTTCAATGTAACGGTGTTCTTACTGATTTTGTGTTCAACGAACCCTTGTATTTTTATTAGCCTTGAGGAAGTAAGCCCACTCTCCAGTTCAAGCACTGATCTTCATAGTCATAGGTTTAGTTTCTGCTGACTAGACGCTGTTCAAACACTCCTGAATCCCAGTTTAGACTTGGAAGATAACGGGGGCCTCCAGGCTTCAGTGCGCTTGCAAATCAAGCACCGAAGCTGGAACCGTATTCATTGCATCTAGCAACCTGGCACACCTAAGCCTGAAGAAGTCAGAGCCAAATACTCCTCTCAATGAAAGCCGTTCTAAATCTCAAAGATACAAGGAAACCTAAGGAAACCGATGCCTAGCCGTTGTCACAGAGATGGCCGATGGTCTCACAGCTCGTGACTTCTACCTCGGAATCAAGTACTTTACATTGTTTCCAAGGCCCCAGTAATTCCTGGGCATATCCAAGTGCCCTTAGAAACCTTTTGCGGGAAGTCGAAAAAAAGGTTCGGGGTCGGCCAAAAGTTTCGCGGGGGTGCCGACTACGTCCGTGTTTATTTCGGGGAATCGATGATTTCCCCGAAACATACACAGAGTGATTGGCACCTGTGTATTTCGCGGGAATATGTAAAAATGGCTATTTATTTCGCGGAAGGTACAAAAGTTTCGCGGAATAATAAATGTGCACTTTGACCGCCATAGGGGACTGATGCTAATCGCTTTATATATTTAGACCACAATAAGGAAAGTCCAGGCTGAAAGCTTTTGCTCAGCCCCTCACTCGGTGACCACCCAACCCTGCCTTTTCTACCCACTGGTGTAGAGTGTTCCCCCGCCGTTGTCTAAATTTCTTAGGAGCCCCCGCCGCATTCAACTCGAACGAATTTGGAGGGGGGTGTGGTCTTGGAGTATACAATACTACTGTATTTTGGTGGTAGCTTTGAACCACGATTTATCTCAGCGGTGGCTTCAGTAATCCAGCGAACTCGAGTCGAAGGAAGGTCGTGAAACAGTGAATTAACCAAGATTTTCTGTTCTCAGGTTTGAAGGACAAAAGAACAATAAAACAACAAAAGCGGAAATGCCGCAATCCCCATTTAGGTTTCACGTGGGATTAACGACGCTTCTGAGAAGCAACTCGACCAAACAACGTGTCGTTTTTGTTCCGTTTGTCTCTCTTGCTGCTCGACGCTTTCTTCAAAAAATATACCTACCTTATGTTCCATTCATTTGTTGCGGTTATTTGGTGTCGCTGAGGAAGTAAAGGGAGCAGGGAGGGCTTTGGCGAGGCAGTAGAATTGGAGGAGGGAAGTTTTCGAGCCTGAGCCTAATTTACATGCTGTATTCTACTTCTCTTTCATGCTGTTTTCAGGAGGCTGTAAACTCCTGGTTTCATGTTTGTTTCAAGGAGTGTTTCACCTGAGTGTTCACATGATCCTTCACAAAACAGGACGGCGAGGATTATACTCGCCAACCATAATTTCCTTTTTGGGTGAGCGAAGATGTTCACCGTTCGGATAGATTTCCTTTTACGGATCGAGTTCGCTTCGACTCGAGGGCAAGGATAATCTTCAGCGGCGATTCGCTTCGCTTGCCATATTCCAACATCATTTCAGTCGGAGATGCCAGAAACAAGTAAACATCTATCATTCACTGGCGGTACGACAGTACTGCACAATGAGTTGCAGTGAAGAGCTGCAGATGGGCAGCAGAGGAGCAGTGGATTGGCAGCAGGGGAGCTGCAGATGAGCTGCAGATCATCTGCAGATCGCATTCAGCTATGCTTTCGGCACACACCGAAACAATAAGATTCAGCTACGCCTTTTGAACTGCACTTTAGGCACACCGAATATAATTCTTTCTGCAAGGCGGAAAGCACAGCTGACTTGATTGATTTCAGCAAAATTTTCAGTCAAGTTACAGCTAATTGCAGTACCTAAGGCGCGAACAAGAAAATTGCCGTTTTGGGCAGAATTAGTTCCCCACGACCGATTTGCCCATATCTCGATGGATTCTGCACGTATTGACCTGAAATTTAGCTAGATAATTCGGGCTAGTTCATCTGCAATTAGCTACGGAGAGAAACCCAAAATAATATTGTGTTTTACATTGTCAGGCATGTGAGATTCATTTCAGCATGCATTTGAGCTAGTGGACTAGGATTTCATCCAACCAAGTTGATTTTTTGTTTCAGAGTACTTTGGGATGTATTGAGTGGGGCCATGAATTCGAACATATGAATATTTCCCCTGATATCAAACAAATATGGTTTTGGTTGCCAAACCAGGAATTCGCACTAATAGCCTGATTTCTTGCTCGAATGAGGCGGAAGAAGCCATGGAGAGCGTCGTTTGGAACCCCTCTGCAACCCTCTGTAATTGAACCCCGAAAAAACGCGTGTTATGGAGGTGAATTGGGTCGCGTCGTGTCTGTTCACAGTCCGATCATTGTAATGACTTCCCGTGATTTCATCACCCGACTCGTCACTCGACGCGCGTCGCCACTCTCACTTAATCTAGGTGCATGGCCAACAGGAAATCTGTTTGAGAGCCTACAAAGGAACCGAATAACGCTTACAGTCAGCCGGAACCTCTTCCAGAGGCTACGCACGCCCCTTGCTCATCCCACATTGTACTCGTGCACTTGAATTCTGTTCCGCTCTAGTTCCTATGACACCTACTTCGGACGATGAATTCCCTGACTCTATCGCTGTTCCCGATCGCAGCACGCGGTCGACCAAGCGTAAATCGGGGGCATCTTCGGACGTTTCCGATGGTGATCTCACTCCACCTGCCAAAAAGAAACCGGGGCCGAAGCCAAAAGTCAAGCCAGCCGCAGATGTAGAGGATAGTGGCACAGAGAGCGAACCAAAACCTCCCAAGAAGAAGTCGGGTCCCAAACCACAGCCTAAAGCAAAAGCAAAGCCTGGACCAAAACCCAAGAAATCGAAAAGTGCGTGTCAATGTCACTTCCTACCTCCGAATGTTTATGTGGAGCATCGCATCTTGTAGAAAATACTAGCTCTGATGACGAAGATATTGAGGTTGTAAAGCCCACGCCGGAACAGTCAAGTATGTCTTCACAGCTGGATATCGGAATTATTGTGGCTGACGGATTGATAGAAATCATATTCATAGTGCCTGAGGCTGCAACAGAGGGCAGCCAGCGCCTCTCACTCAAATCCGTGACTTCCTTCGATGATGCCATCGAGATCATGCACGAAACTATTGGGTGTGTCAGTGTTGAACGCAAACCAATGCTCACCTACAAGTTTTCGACTGCGAATAAGAACGCAACGACCATCAATCTTCGGACAGAAGACGACTGGGATGGTTTAGTGTCTGACGTACTCGCAAAAATGAAGACCAAGAAGGATATTAGCGTCAACATTTTTGTGCTACCTGAAAATGTAAGCACACCGTTGATCACTTTTTTACCTGCACGCTCAAACTGTCTAGTATATGCTTTCATTGCGTCACTCGACGCGCGTCTTTATCCTTTACCACAACTACACCACTGTCAATCGGAGATGTCTCAAAAGACTACAGAGCCACTTCAAGTCCTGAAACTCACCCTCTAGTATTCCTCTCTGTTGATGCATGTTCTTATAGGTTGTAATGGCGAGTGTCGTTCCTGAGGAAGCTGGCCCTGGTCTGCCCCAACCAGACAGGGCGTACTGGGATAGTCTTCCAAGCACATCCAGTCCTCTGAGACCCAGGAAAATTTGGGGTATCCCTATTGCTTTTGTACGTGGTTCCCGGTGCGTGATTTCTTACTTTTTCTTGAATATTCTGACATGGTTATCCAGTTTCACATTGCTCTCCAAAGTGGCAGTTGTGGTGAATGACACCACGGCCTCTGTTCTCCAGTGAATCCTCCCCCAATATAGCAACCACTTATGTGATGCATTGAACAAAGGCCCGGGGACGGATTAGCCACTGACATCAATCAATACTTGCTTGTAAATAATTAGTATGTTTTGAACAGCGTTTTATAGCATTATCCAGTGTGGCTCAGTGGAACTCAAATGCCTACAGTCCAATGGTTTTTTTCTTTCAGACTGCCGCCTCCGAGCTGATGTCGGACGCGGGGTGTCACAGGTGACCATCATCACACAACGCGTGTCGCAGGTCACCTCTTACCATGGCGAGAAAAAACCGTCAAGTTCCTCTCAGACAGCACTATTCTCGCGATCTCAAACGGCGCGTCATTCATATGTCTCAGAAACTCCACATGGGCTCTACAGAGATTGCAATGATGCTCGACATGCCTCTACGCGTTGTCCAGCGTGTCCGCCAGGTTTGGAACGAAATCGGAGATGTGTGCAGGCAGCCAGCTCGCTCAGGCAGGGCTCCGCTCATGTCAAGACAGGCTGTAGATGTGTGTATTCTACAACTGCGATGATTCCGGCCTAAAAACTTTAGATGATGCTCGGGTTGCTTGACCATTCACCGGATTTATATCTTGACGAAATTCAAGATCAACTTGAATCTGTTCACGGAATCAAGCTCTCTCTGAGCACCATAGCCCGCACTCTCAAACGCCTCGGATTGACATCAAAGAAGGCACGTCTTCCGAATACGTATAGGCTTGCCACCTGACTGTTCCCAGCTCTCCAGAGCCGCTGCGGAATGATGTGAAGACGCACGCCGTGAATTTGCGCTAGCGGTCGGCAGGTACCCCGCAGATTATCTTGTCACAGCAGACGAGGCTGCGGTCAATATCTTGACCACGTACCGCACAAATGGGTGGTCGTACAGGGGCCTCCGGGCTCGTAAATCATGCAATTTCGTCCGTGGAACACGGTACGCAAAGCTTCTCAATGGATATTTTTGCTATCAACCAAATCATTTGAGTCGCAGTTACTCCATTTTTCCCGCAATAACCGTTGAAGGTCTGATTTACACCCACGTAAAAGTTGGCGGCTATAATGGTGAACAATTTGTTGACTGGCTGGAGGGTTTGCTGGAGGTCATGAACCCGTATCCGGCCCCACGGAGTGTTCTAATCCTTGACAACTGTCGAATCCATTACGTCGACGAGGTTCAAGAAATGTGTGACGCCAAGTTTGTTACTCGCTCTTCTGCTGTTCAATCACTGATGGATGAATACAGAGGCGTCAAGCTTCTGTATCTGCCGCCGTATTCTCCAGATTTCAACCCAATTGAGGAATGTTTTTCCTGGATCAAACACTATATCCGACGCAACGGACCCGAATTTCGGCGGATCGCTGAGGGTGACGATAAGGCTGCACCGTACGTGTACTTGTACAATGCGATGAATCAGGTCACAGCCGAGGCCTCGCGTGGCTGGTTTCATCACTCCGGGTATTTGTAGGCGAACGCTACATTGAAATAGCTTGCGTATTTGCGACTTTACTTCCAAGAAATAGATATACATTTTGAGCTACCAAGATATCAGAGCCGAGCGCGACGCGCTAATTTATCCAATCGCTTCACCTCCTTCCTCGCTTGCCCAAGTAAATACTCCGCATCGCCCCGAAGAACGTTCCCAAAATTATCTGTCCCCATTTCGTCTGCCGTGAGAGTTGTGATTTCGTCGATGCCAAAGTAATGGAGAGAATGAAGGATGGTCCCTGCATTGCGAAGTGCTTCCCGCTGGGGGACCTTGGCAATAAGTGTTTCGATGAACTCGAGGATCGACGGGTAAGCATCAGCATCATCGGGTGGATCGCTTGACATAACAGCATGATGCGGACGGGCAGGAGGAGCAGGAGCGGGCATCTGGGGATACGCTGGATGAAAGCCTGGCAAACCGTAGCCAATGGGAGGCATCTGAGGGAACCACTGCGGGTACTGTGCAGGAACGGGAGGCGGTGGGGGAGGGGGCGTTGGAGCTTTGGCGTCACCGTGGAACATGCTAAACAGGTCGCCCTTCGGCGGGGTAATTTTCGTCACCTTGATGGTTCCACACGCCTGAATCAACAGATAAGTGATGCTGTACCTGGGATAAATCCATTCTTACCAGGCTGACGGCCCATGCGTGGCGCTGCGGAAAGGTCAGGTGGACATGGTTGCCGCTCCTGTCAATCTTGCACATCACCGTTGGCCCACAACGGACACATTTACGGTATTCCGTCTCAAGCTCCGATAGCGCTCCCTTTTCGCCAGCTGCCACATCTTGCTCGTCGTCCCCTTCCCCCTCGGACTCATTATTGTCGAGATCCATGACCGTCAACTTTCTGATTTTACCTTTACCCTTGGTGGAGGTCGTCTGTTGCTTGTTCTTCGCACGCAATGAAAGCATATACTAGACAGTTTGAGCGTGCAGGTAAAAAAGTGATCAACGGTGTGCTTACATTTTCAGGTAGCACAAAAATGTTGACGCTAATATCCTTCTTGGTCTTCATTTTTGCGAGTACGTCAGACACTAAACCATCCCAGTCGTCTTCTGTCCGAAGATTGATGGTCGTTGCGTTCTTATTCGCAGTCGAAAACTTGTAGGTGAGCATTGGTTTGCGTTCAACACTGACACACCCAATAGTTTCGTGCATGATCTCGATGGCATCATCGAAGGAAGTCACGGATTTGAGTGAGAGGCGCTGGCTGCCCTCTGTTGCAGCCTCAGGCACTATGAATATGATTTCTATCAATCCGTCAGCCACAATAATTCCGATATCCAGCTGTGAAGACATACTTGACTGTTCCGGCGTGGGCTTTACAACCTCAATATCTTCGTCATCAGAGCTAGTATTTTCTACAAGATGCGATGCTCCACATAAACATTCGGAGGTAGGAAGTGACATTGACACGCACTTTTCGATTTCTTGGGTTTTGGTCCAGGCTTTGCTTTTGCTTTAGGCTGTGGTTTGGGACCCGACTTCTTCTTGGGAGGTTTTGGTTCGCTCTCTGTGCCACTATCCTCTACATCTGCGGCTGGCTTGACTTTTGGCTTCGGCCCCGGTTTCTTTTTGGCAGGTGGAGTGAGATCACCATCGGAAACGTCCGAAGATGCCCCCGATTTACGCTTGGTCGACCGCGTGCTGCGATCGGGAACAGCGATAGAGTCAGGGAATTCATCGTCCGAAGTAGGTGTCATAGGAACTAGAGCGGAACAGAATTCAAGTGCACGAGTACAATGTGGGATGAGCAAGGGGCGTGCGTAGCCTCTGGAAGAGGTTCCGGCTGACTGTAAGCGTTATTCGGTTCCTTTGTAGGCTCTCAAACGGATTTCCTGTTGGCAATGCACCTAGATTAAGTGAGAGTGGCGACGCGCGTCGAGTGACGAGTCGGGTGATGAAATCACGGGAAGTCATTACAATGATCGGACTGTGAACAGACACGACGCGACCCAATTCACCTCCATAACACGCGTTTTTTCGGGGTTCAATTACAGAGGGTTGCAGAGGGGTTCCAAACGACGCTCTCCATGGCTTCTTCCGCCTCATTCGAGCAAGAAATCAGGCTATTAGTGCGAATTCCTGGTTTGGCAACCAAAACCATATTTGTTTGATATCAGGGGAAATATTCATATGTTCGAATTCATGGCCCCACTCAATACATCCCAAAGTACTCTGAAACAAAAAATCAACTTGGTTGGATGAAATCCTAGTCCACTAGCTCAAATGCATGCTGAAATGAATCTCACATGCCTGACAATGTAAAACACAATATTATTTTGGGTTTCTCTCCGTAGCTAATTGCAGATGAATTAGCCCGAATTATCTAGCTAAATTTCAGGTCAATACGTGCAGAATCCATCGAGATATGGGCAAATCGGTCGTGGGGAACTAATTCTGCCCAAAACGGCAATTTTCTTGTTCGCGCCTTAGGTAGTGCAATTAGCTGTAAGACTGCAGTTGAATCTTTTTCTTTCAACAAAATTTAAATCACACCTTACAGCTAATTGCAGTACCTAAGGCGCGAATCAGAAAACTGCTGTTTTGGGCAGTTTTCAAAGAATTGTCCATTTCTCGGTCAGTTCTGCACGGATTCCGGTGAGACATGGCTAGATAATTCGGGGTAATTCGTGCGCAATTAGTGATGGAAAGAAAGTTGCGAAAATACTTTATAGTTGGTGAGCTGGTGTTTGGGGGTGATTTTGGGGGTCAATTCAATCTACCGGCATCTAGACATGTACAAATGACCTAGATTTTTGTGAGGGAAGACTTTGATGCATTCCAAAAGTTGTCCTGGAGTCGGAATCTCCCATATCTTAGTTTATCGTGCTTGTAATGACATCAGGACAATGGCAATACACTGCAATAAGGAAATATTGTGGTATTTGAATCCATCCCTGAACTCTCAGCAAATCTGACTCCATGTAAACTTTAACAATGCATGAAAGTTTTCGCTCACAAAAATCTAGGTCATTTGAACATGTCTAGATGCCGGTAGATTGAATTGACCCTCAAAATCACCCCCAAACACCAGCTCACCTACTATAAAGTATTTTCGCAACTTTCTTTCCATCATTAATTGCGCACGAATTACCTTGAATTATCTAGCCATGTCTCACCTCAATCCGTGCAGAACTGACCGAGAAATGGACAATTCTTTGAAAACTGCCCAAAACAGCAGTTTTCTGATTCGCGCCTTAGGTACTGCAATTAGCTGTAATTCTTTGACAATGCCTGGCAAGCCGAAGGCAATGCATTCAACAACATATTCAGCCAAGTATTATTTACAGCTGAAACTATTACATTCCGAAACGTTTTCTGTCAGTTAGAAATTACATTTTTTTGCGGTGTGGAGTCGATTGGGCCGATTGGCGTGGCCTCGAAGAACAATCAAAGCCACCATCATATATGGGGTCGGAGCTTAAATGGCTTCAGACGGACAGAGTAGCGTAATTTCATAAAGAGGGTGATGCCTACGAAACAAACAATGCGATCAGTTTCCTCTTCCCTTTATTCCTCACTTGCATCAATCACAAAGCCTGCCGCCAACCCCATCACATTATTCGGGTCGCACTGGCGTCGTAGGCGTTTCAACTTCTCGTAATGGTCGCGATAAATTGCCTTAACCGAAGTATCCTCGAGTGTGATGTTGAGGTACACCGGCAGGTCCTCAGTCGTGCACTTCTCCTCCAGAGCGACCCTGTGTAACTCCTCCAGAGCCTTCGCAATTTCTTTCAGCCAATATTCGTCTTTGTCCTTCCCTGACCATTCAAACCATCCGACCAGGGGGCCAAAAACCTTTCCTTCTTCGTGTGGCCAGGCGGAGTCTTCTCGACTGACACCGTCGAAAGCATTCTTATGGAACGGCCAGATTTCGAACGAGACTCGTGTCCCTTGGTTTGTCGCCATCAAGGACGACAATTTCTGTGAAATGAGTCGGTTTTAAAACGAAGTTCCTTTTTTGCAATGCTGGATGGTTCTGTCTTACCTTTGCTTGTTTTTCTGCCTCGTCGATGAGGGTACGGGTGTAAGTTGTCACCGCGATACCAGCCATTCGCCCTCTGAGGTCGGGAGGACTGCGAAGGTATCCCGATTAAACATCAATCATGTCAATCCAGAAGGTTTTGGAAGCATACCTCTCTATCACCGCTATCTTTCTTCCAATGGTGAATACTGTCAGTGAATTCCTGTTTTTCAAGGTAATGAGTACCTGTTCTGCAAACAAAGAAGATCGTAGCAATGCACCGATCGATTTTGTTTCCGTTCCGAAGTGATGTGAGTAATTTTCTGTAAATCAACAATAAGCACTCGTCCGTTAAGCCGAAGGACCGGAGGCACTTCTCAATTATATTAGCGTCGGGCACAATCCTATGAACAAGACAATAAGTGCTGTTGTTGCTAACCCATAGAACTGTGGGGAACGTACGCCTTTATTTCCGGTAAAACATCTTGGTCCACAGATTGAAAATCTCTAGAAGTAAAGGCAACATTGAGCACTTATTCCTTCTTGAAAATTGGAAAGCATTTACGTTTTCAGTGTCTCCAGTGAAACTGGTAAATGTCTGAGAGAAAAGGCTTCGTACGCCTCGGCAAGAGACATTGACGAGCCGTCACTGAAGAAAGACAGAGCTAAATCTCGATGCTCTGTAACATTGCGGAATGAATTTGGGCCAAGATAAAAGCTTTGTGCAGCGTGAAACTCACCTCGAACACCAGGGAATTTGGATACGAGGCTAGCGGTGTCCCATTCATACAATGGGATAGACGACTATTTGAGAGGGGTCAATGCTCCGACATGGAAAATGTAACCAAGCAAATAAATTACTTTCAATTCGCCGTCCTTGAGATCATGTCGAAATGCTGCTAAGAGTACGGCTGCCTGTGGCAGTGTTTTATCCTGGATGAAACTGACCAGAATGTCTTTGACGAGGCTGCTCTTAGATTCGGGGAATTCTTTTATGACGGGCGGGGTCTGTATCAGATAGCATCAGGGAGAGTCAACTGTATCGACACAGGAAACTAACCCTCTTGCTATAATGGTGAACCCGCAGAGTAAACTGGGTGATAATTCCAAAGTTATGCCCTCCTCCCTTCCCAGTCAAACGAATATGAGTACGCGATCATATCATGGTAGGGATCGTACCTTGAGCGCCGTGAAAATTTCAGGATTCTCTTCACAACTGATGTTGCAGACACCTTTACTGGGCAGAATGCCCCGGAAACGGATAATATTGTCGATACCCAACCCAAACCTATTCGTTAGGAGGGAGTAACCACCGCCCAAGAGCCATCCTGAGACTCCTACCAGCGGGTCGCCACCAACAACACCCGGTGCAAGGTCAGAAGCAAACGGTTTTAAATAGTCATAGACGTCCTTCCAGATGACACCCGCCCCAACATCAAGAGTCTTCTTCTCCTTGTCATAGTTCATGTAGTTAAATCGTTTCATGGAAATGAGGATGCCTTCGTTGGGTGGATAGATCTTGGGAATGGAGATATGGCCCCCACTCTTGATCTATGGTATTATTGCTCGGGTGAATATGAGGTATGATGGAGAAGGGATGTTACACACCCCGAATGGAATTTTTATTGTTGTAGGGAGTTCCCTTTTCTTTGCAATGAGTTCGATCTAACGCAGTAAAATTAGGGGCCCATAATGACAATTCAAAAAGAAAGGCACTTACAAGCCCACGCAAAGCCATCTCGTTACCTGGTTCCAGGACAAAGCGCATGGCTTCTGAGATGCCGTTCGGGAAGCGGTGCACTATCGCGTCTTCATACTCGGGAGTCCCTAGCCAGTGATGAAGGTCATTATATCGTAATGTCGTTCTGTACGGAGAAGACGGATGCACACCTCGCGCATACACGTGGATTGCATCTCTCAAGTTGCCTAAACGACCTAGGTCGCTTATGAATTGCTCTAAATCGTCCTGAGTGTGGAATAATCAGAATGACGGCGATAAGCAACAGAAAGAAAGAAAGTAAAACATGTCCTACTGCCATATGCGCCGTTTAAGCGAAGAAGTCGAGATTGGATGATGACCTGACTCGGATCTGAATCAGCTGTCTTGAGTCTATTGAATGGTAGGGGAAAAAACGTGTACTTTGGAGTGATAAGCAAATATGCCCGAAGGAAGGAGGGTGAAAGCGATAGAGCGGAGAGCCATCGACCTTTTATAAATATCGCTCTGTACCACAAAAGGCATTGTCATCTCGCGATGAAATTTGGAGCTAGGGGTCATATGTTCTCAAGAACTGCTTGGCGCTCATGAGTGCCCAAGATTGGAATAGTCCCCAATCGATAGTTCCTCATCGATATCGATTGATAATCACGAATGTCAGACAACCGCAAAGGGCACTGTCATCACACGATGAAATTTGGAGCTTGGGGAGTTATATGTTCGCAAGGATGGATTGAAAGTTCTAGGTTCTTAAGGCAGTTCTCGCTTTGGCATACAGTAATGGTTATCGCCGGAAGAGAGGTGTAGGTGGGAGGCAAAGAAACGTACTCGAATCTAGAAGGTAAGCTCCCCGTTCGGAAATCTGCATATGCACACTTCCTCTCCGTGGTTGCCAACCTGTGCAGAGTCACCAGGACAATTGTTAAACCCTTCTCCCGAGGAAACGGCTTTAGCCGAAACACCCAGTCGAATTTAAATGGCCTCCGGGTTGCTTCTCTATCCATCTATAGCTAATCAAGCCAGAGCTTGATGCTTCGAACAGGGTGTAGATACCCTGCGACGTGGAATTTCGGAGATCTAAAATCACATGAATATTAACACCTTATCTTGAGGGACTTCTGTTTTTCTCCTTTTGGGCAAACAAGTTCGTTGTTTCTTTACGACATCTCTACTCATCGAAAAAACTTGCTCCAGCTCTACATCATTATATTCCTTCCCTCTTGCATCAGGGCAACATCATTTACCAACAAAGCCGCGAACGTCACGTGCGAATCGCTAGAACAAACCAGCCAAGCGCCAGCTGAGCGTCACCAACGAGATCGTCTCCAATACAGAAAAGGAAGGCAAGAAAATAAGGCGAAGTTCATGCATAGAAGAAGGGTACATTCCTATGCTTTCGCAGAAACAGGGTTTGTGCCTTCACAGAAGAAGGGTGGATTCTCAAGCTTTCACAGAAGCATGGTCATATGCTTTCACAGAAGGGTACACCTTCATACCCAACATGCGGAGTTCGTGCCTTCACAGAAGAGGGTGCATTTCTGGGGTTGTGTCTTCATCGAAGAAGGTTGCATTCCCATGCTTTCACAGAAGCGGGGTTCAACATATTTTCGGGCGGCATAGGATTGTGAGAACAGCTGTAACGAGGGGGCAGGGTAAGTATCTGAAGGGCTTGATAACGGTGTCCTGGTTCACTAGAATAGAGCTGTTCTCATGTTGTGTAGGGCTGCTGACCGTCGCCCTATGAGACGGTTTTACGGCAGCTGTACTAATACGATACCCGTACTGTCCCGCCGGCCCTCTCAGCGCATCATCTGACGGTACGACATTTTCCGTATCGTACGCCGTATTGCCGTCAAAAATACGACCGTATACGGCATACACGGGTAACAGTAACTCACACAAAACGTCTGTGCGGCAGCAAAAAGTGGCCAAGAATAAGCGACCAGAAATTCAAATTAATACTTAACGCTCAAAAGGGGATGGCTGTCATCTGTTGTTGCCGCCATGGCGCACTTGTCTGGAGCACTAAATCCTATCTCAGGCTGGCTGAAGTGGTCGCCCCTCCTAGTGCGTCGACATAAGATCAGGACAGCTCTAATCTGGTTGATTGATAACAACCCGCTTTACATGGACCTCGATAAAAATGCAATAATTGAAAATTCGGAGGAATATCTGGTTTATGACTGCCCACTTGCAGTTACAGTTTTCCTACATACAAATTCTGGAAATAACCAAGGCTCCTCATATACCTCGTATTCAGCTCAAGCAAACGCCGAGTTGTTCGAAGTAACTGATAGTTTTGAGCTCACCTCGACAACACTTGTAGATGTGGAGAGTATCACATCAACTTACCAGCAGAGAAAACTTGGGGCGCTGCGTAGGTTGAAAAAACAAGAAGCAGGGTTTGTGAAGTTCACTTCGGGGTCTGCCCCATTATCTACATCCAAAAATCCTCGAGTATTCGGCTGGTTATGGCCAACTCTCTTTCCATATGGTGTCGGGATGGTTGGCAACAACAATGTTAGAATTTCCAACAGACATTCCATTCTGTCAAGTAGACACTTAGCCTCATGTGCAACATTTACTCAATATTGCGGATCCACGCTTTCAGGTCCATAAGTCCTTCATCTTTATAATGAGCAATATCATACAGCGGCGTCAGTCCTTATTCAAACCTCGTCTCGCTACAAATCGATCCTGGTTCCCGGTAGTACAAGATTTAATGCAAAATATTGACACCCACTCTAAGGATAATTATCAGTGGAAGCTTGAGAAAAATCCTTTCGCAAAACCTGAAACTTTCTGAGAAAAGGCAGCAGCAAAGGTAATGAAGTACCTCAATTACGTTTCAGATCATATTCCTGGTTCTGTGTGTGACGTGAACAACATGAAGCAGCAGATGCACAGCAAAATCATATGTGAAGGCTTACCACATTTTTCTGCCACAGTGAATCCGGCTGATTCTCATAATCCCATAGCTCAGGTTTTAGCGGGACGAGAAGTTGACTTGGACAAAATTTTGCATGCAATTGATGATGCAAAGAAGGAACCAAGTATCCGCGCCAAGACGATGGCTGAAAATCCAGTGGCTGGTGCGGAGTTCTTCCACTTGGTGATAACGAAGTTCTTCGATATAATTTTGGGTGCAAAAAGAGCTTCGACCAACAAACACGATAACGGAGACGATTTTCTTCGTTCAGGCTTTAACGTTGTTCTGTTCAAAGGCTTCAGTGACTGAGACAAATCAATGGAACCGATATCTCTGGGGATAATGGTCCCGCCATCCGAGCCCATGGAACGCTCTACCCAACGTGTTGCCGTACTCACTGCACTCGGCCGCCTATCAGCCGACGCCACGGCTAGCTCGGGTTAGGTGTGGCTATGCATGGCTATGCGCGGCTATGCCTTTGGCGAGATTCGGCTAGCCGGCTTAGCCACGGCATCGTGTGTAGATCGGGTTAGGTGGGGCTAGGCGACCCTGAGCCAGCTCTTGCTAGATCGAGGTAGGGCTTTGGCTAGGCGGCTAGCCATAAGGTAGCTTCACCTGGCTACCCCGGTTCGGCTAGTGGCCGTTGGACTATATAGGGCCTGAACGCAGTTACTGTCTGTCAGTCACTTGGTATCGAAGTTGGCGGCAGGCAAAACATGCGGGTATTTATAATTCAACCATGGCTACTACCCAGAAAGATCGCGGAAAAACATAAAAGTATTGTTGCACATCTACAAGAGATTACTCTTTATACTTCAGCTCATACCTCGCTTGCTAATTTGAATTCTATTGCATCAGGAAAACCGCAAGTTACTATGGGTACTATGGAGCACTCGCCTAGCACCGCCTAGCACTCGGCTAGTGCTGCACAGCTGCCATAGTGGCTTGCGGTTTTCCTGATGACTTCGTTGTAGGAGGTGCATTCGGTTTCGATGTGTGGCGCTGCGGTGGCTCCTCCGGACCCGTTTACTGTTATGCTCTGCATCTGTACGTGTACGCTTGGTCCGATCACTCGTCCGAGCATAATACCATGAGCTTTATGTTGGGCTATCCCTAGTCTCTCGTAGACAGACGCTACAAACAAATTAGCTCGTACCTCGCTTGTTTGTAGGCTATCCCTTGAATTCAACTAATATTTGACATTTTTCAGTCATGTCGTAATATTGATGCCTTTGAGGAGGCACCCCTACAACCGTTGTCCTGTTCTCATTTCTTAGGGAATCCTCACCAAACACCAATCCGAGACACAGTTTGGGCTCCGTGTTTTGAGAGTGGTACCCAGTGGGACCAGCGCAATTTAGAATCCGACGTGTGGGGATAAATTCACCGTGGGAATAATCCTGCGCTTTTCAGCCTCTTGATTCTGGGAGTGAATAAGGTCTACATACACTGAACAGACTTTGATTTCTTCCCAAGCCTGTAAACTAATCTCAATGCAGAGTGTCCAGAAAAAGGTTGGATTTTCAAGCATCTCGCCTGTTGATTCACCGTCGAGTTGGCAAAGTTGCTCCAGAGACAATCTTCTTGACCTCACGGTCAGCCCCCTCGGAATGACTCCGATCTGTGACCCTGTTATCTGTGAAGGAGGAATTCATGCCCTCTTGCCCACAGATTCGAATTCATTCCCAGAGCCCAGATCTTCTGAGTCTTGGATTCCCGGGCAGAAACAAGACACACATTTGAATTCATAGCATATTTACAACAATTTTCCCTTCTTCTGAATTGCGAAAACATGGTCCACAACATGATGATTCAATTCCCATCATTGCGGCACTACATATTGGTCAACCGTATGCGTCATCTGAGTTGCGAGGAGGTACTTACACAGACTGAAATGACATCGCTGCCACAGACTCCAGAGTTGGGATCGGGGCGGCAGGCATACCTAAATATCGCGTCTCAGCGCGGATATCTGGGTCTTACCAAGTCAACTCACCTGAGACCAGTGAACGAGTTGGTGTATTGGTCGAAGATGACAGGTGGGGGGCTGCATCCAAAGATTCCTTCAGTGCAAGGATTCTGGTTTGTGGTGAGCCCATCCACGACGTTGCAACTATCATCGTATACGTTCCCTGGGCGGAAAATGAGTCAGTCAAACACACATGGAAACAATGATTCGCCCAACATACAGCGATTAACATCATTTCCCTCCGGGATCACGTTGCCAATGGCGTAGTTGAATCCAGGACAGATGGCGCCAACGCTGACACCAAGAGCAACAACGATTGCGAGAGAAGCGGTAATCTTCATAGTCATGACTGGCTAGGTGTGGCGAGTGGTTTGGGAGGTGGTGGAGAAAGACAGTGAATATCGAACCCCTTTTATCTGGTTGACTTCAAGCGCCTGAGTCAGGGATGCTCAGTCAGAAAATATGTTCTCTACTCCATTTTCCTCCGTTTGGGTACGAAGTTCCAAGCTTTAGGCGCACCTTACGTTTATGCTGCGGATCTCTACCAAGTGGTGGCTGAAATTTCACACTTACGGTTTTACATTGACTGCACTACGAGAATGTGGTGCCGTGGCGCTGATGCCTGGCGCAATTGCCGTCGAGGAGTCCAACGGAAACACTGCAAGTTCTGCATCTATCTGATTGATATTCCTGACGGAGGAGAACCCGTTCTTTACCTAACTCTCTTCGTGTAATTATGGTTCCGAAGCCGATTGGAAGAGATGGACTCCAACGGCCTACTGCTGGCCAGGTATCGGATGCGAAAAGATACGTAGTGAATATATTGAAATATAGGGATACAAATCCAATATGCCCCTAGCATGTTCATCTGGATGTGAATATAGAAGAGTAGAAATGAATATGGATATGGAGGTTCCTGTATTCAATTATACCTGAATATGACCCAGTCGGTAAAAGTTATCTGTGCAAGGGATGACTGAGCGACTTGAATTGATAATCCCCGATGGAACGCCGGCAGCCATCGACCCAGACTGCACGATTTGCGGAAGGAAAATTGAATGATGATCAACAATTGTTCTATACCCAGTAGAGTGAAACGAACAGGCGGACTGAAGCCAAAACAGGGGCTGCTATTAGTCTAACCGGCCAGAGATTGGATTAGCATGGCTGAGAGAGGAACTGCTCGGTCCCAGTCGACTTAGATTTGCAGAAAATACCGCCCAACTGGCGGTGCATCGAATTTCACCGAAGGCTGCGCGCCGGCGGTGCGTTGATGCGGAAAAAGGACGCCCGAGTTCCAGCGCAAACAGCCTCTGGATACGTTGGCAACCCGGCGGTTGCGAGGGTAAGTATAGATAGCTCTTTGAGGGAATGGATCGTCAGAGGAAGCGGTGGTGAAGCGGTGACTTTGCTTTTGAAAGGTGGGTTGTGCCGTTCGTTGGCTTTAGCAGCTAATTTCCTGACGAATGTGTAATATGCCGTTCCACAATCGGCCCGGTCGCCGTCCGGAATCCGCCGAGATCAAGATGCGGATCACATTCTGTTTGCGAGTGCTAGCAACGGATCATTGTGATTTTGCTGCCGTTCCATCTCGCGTCCTTGCTGAGCCTTCCCTTGCGCTCAACTTTGAACGAAATGTCGATCATCCACGGCGCCGTACGATATCGGATTCCTATACCGTCGACTGCCGTCGACGCAAACCCCGCACTTCCCCGTCATGTGGGCCGCCTCGTGTCGTTATCGTCGATTCGTCCTCGCTGCACCGCTCCCCGTGCCTCCGCAACCTGCACCAGATCGCAAAATCAACGCCAACCCTGTTCGGTGGCATCCGCGTGCGCGGGGAGTACGATTTATACAGGACGCCCCATACGCCGCTCGAGACCCAAGCACCGGGACCTGCCAAGGATCGCGGTGAAGACGATGGGCAAAGTGCTGGATAGTATTCGACGGTGTAGCTTTCTTGGTATTCGCTCAATGCAGCGCACAGTGTGTCCACCTACGCTGCTTTCTGCTTCTGCTTTCCATTTCCTACTCATTTCCTACTCCTATTACCCGGATTAAATGCGTGGTGCCCGTCGTCGCGCCTTGGCGCTCATCTCCATGTTGCTCCAGGCGCCCCAAGTCCGGGCTTTTCTCTGCTTCCCATTTTTTATTTTGACTTGACATATCCCTGAACCCCTCCATCCCCATCCTCAGCCAGCGAAATAGAAGAAGGCTCGCGCTCGCGACACTGCGTGATCATCCCTACTCCGTGCAAAGGTGGCGTTTGTGGTCGCTCGGCACTGGTGGTCATCTCGGTCGTCATTTCGGCCGTTTTTGTGTTTGATGGGTGGAGGTGAGTGTGGTTGCGGTTGTTTCTCCGCCGCCCCCGTCTCCCTATCGAAGAAATGGCGATACCGATACTATTCCACTTCTCCCTCGCGGATAGAGGACATGAGGATCATAACGCATACCGCTCTCCCTCCTCGGAATGCTTACTGATGAGTAACGCTCCTCCGCCTCTACCGCTGCACGCACCGGGCCGCACGTACGTCCAGATAAGCTCATCGCTTACTTACTCACAAAATCCGGCCTTTCACTGTTGCTCCCCACCGTCTTCCCCTATTGATTTCCCATTGAAATTGGTGCCAAACACATCCTTTCTCTCTTAGAATGGTGTATTCGTTGTTGAAGGCCACTGGTCTTTTCTTCCGGGCCTGCTGATTTTCGCCCCAGTCCCCCCTCCATCCTCTAGTTTTTCAACATTTCATGTCCTTCCTTCATAGTTCTAGTTTTGTCGTACTGTCAATGCTATTTTATTCCTACAAAAACCTTTCCCTTAATGTACATTTTCTGAGACGTCATCTAGATGCTGAACTTCAACATTAACACCCACTCATTTTAGGTTGAAACTTGTTCCATTCCTCCCTCACTGAGCCGTTGGAGTGCTAATTCAGCTTAGCCCATCGAAATGACACATGAAAGCGACATGAAACCCCATGTGCGAAACAGTGCACATTCATGGTGAAAGTGCACTGTTTGAGCGAATGTGCATGGTTTGATCCCAATGTGCGCTGTTTGCGAATGTGCACGCAGGGTAGGTTTCGTCAATCCCGCAAACAGCTCGCTGCCTTTTCGCTTCCTCCCTTCACCACTCTCTGGCCGCCCAAATCTCCCACTACATCTGCCCACCCCCCGAGTAGCAACGTCCTCGTTGCGTCCTCAAACCTCGTATCCGCCGTCCTCTGCATCAAAGAACTGGTCTTCTTCGGCTTCTTCATCACCCTCCTCGCCAGCGGGCTCCGGTTAAGACTCCGAGCCGCCCGGCCCGTCCACGGGACGGGTCGAAAAACGGCCGTTATATTCAGCTAAAGAGACTCACCCGTTACGGCCGTCTGACGGGAAACTTCGCTGAATAAATTTGAGTCAATTTTTGGGAAAAATCTTTGGAACAAAAATGGCCTCAGACCCTCCAGAATCCTTTCAACTCACCCCCATTTTGCTCCAACGGCCCGAATGGGTATCTTTGGGGAGACTCTGCATTTTGGGAGTCGTGAGAACGGGAGATTACCATTTTTGGAAGGCTCGGCTACCCCCTCTGGACAAAAACCACCCGTTCTTGCTAAGTTCTTGCACAAAATCTGTCCAGACAAAAACATTGGGGAATTTGGGTCAACTTTCAATCACCTCAAGCTCCGTCTCTCGCTGCAGTTATTCCTTGGGACACGTTCAAATCGCGCTATTCCCCCACAGGATTTGTCCACCGGCTCGATTATTCTCTCGGCAACAGTCAGGACGTAACCTCCAGGGGTATTCAGGGGTTTTACCGACACATATGTGCTGGCACCCGTCCCGTACCCGTCCGTCACAAAACAATATCTTATCGCTTGTCGGACGGGTCCCGTCCCCGTCAGACGGCTCGGAGCCCTAGCGCCAGTATCGGCGGTGCTGGCTTGTCTTCTTTGTCTTCTCGTGCGCCCACTTCTCCTCGATCGCCTGCTGTGCTTCCACTAAGGAGGTCCCCATCCTAGGAATGAACCTCCGCAGGCGTCGAGAGCTGAACCACCCCTTGATAGGCAGTCCTTCCAGCGTCTCCAGCTTGTATGAGTTCCGGTTGCGGGTAACGACTCGTCGTGGAGCGGACCATTTCGGCTCGGTCTTGCACTCGGTTCGGAAGGTGTAGTCAAGATAGCTGGGTATATCTGTACCAACCACCCTGACTTGAATATCACCTCCCGCGGCACTTTTGCCAGTATGTTCTTGTCGAACGCCGCCTTCCGTTTCTGAGCATGGTCAACAATCTGGGAGTAAGAATCAGTCCGTAAGTGCTCCATGCAAAGTATCAGTAAGCATATACCTGACTTCAACTGTGATTTTGGGTTTTCTGGCAAAAATACTGTTTTAAACCGTTCTCAAACGGTTTCCAACCATTTTATTACTGTTTCCATTTGATTTGACTTGATCCTCAAATGGAAACTAAATGGTTGGAGCCCTAATACCGCGGAAGGAGGTACGTGCTGGGAATCTCAAGGTGATATGACCGAGACTACAAGGCGTGGGTGGACGGGACACGAGAACGAGAGCAATTGAGAACGTAGAGGACGGATAAGAGCGAAGAAGATGTCTACGCGTCACGAGCCAGGCGCTCGGAAGGGCGTCTACCTCTCTCCGCACTCTCCTCTCCCTTGCCTCTCACTCAGGCTGGCTCGTGCCTCGCCTGCCCGAGCTCACACCTAGACACTTTAATCAGCGAGTTTTGGCGAGTGAAAATCGAAGTCAAGTAAAAGTGGAGAAAGTCGATAATTTTCGGAGTCTTGTTGGCACTTCCATGAGCAGGGCTCAAACCAGTGAATCGTACTGTTTTTACCATCAAAAATAGAAAACAAAAATCAGGGCATAAATGGATACTATATACCACGTACGAGTAGTTTTCTTCGATCTCGTCCGACGTGATACGAAGAGAGGATGTTATGCTACGTCGCGCCAGAGCTTTTAAACCAGTTCTGTCTATAAGTACGTGCATCATATCAGCCTTTGTTGAGCGATGAACAATAGAAATTCCGCTTACCCTTGAGAATTTCAACTGTTCACGCCGGTAGCGAAGGATCCGGGCCACCGCGGATCGAACGGTATCTTCGTCGTATTGTAGCTATGATATTCTGGTTTTCCACGCCAGCGCACAAGATCGTCGATCGCACTTCCGTATCTGATGAGTTTTGCTTCGGAGAATGCAGTGCCCCAGATTCCCAGTCCGAAAGGAAGCTGCCAAGGATCTTGTCCGATGGGCAAGGTTACGGCAGGATAGTGCGCAGCAGCAGGGATCCCAGAGGAGGGCGAGTCGTACGGTCCCGCACCGGCCATGGGGACGAGGAGGCCGTCAAGCTGCACAATGGTCCCATCAGCCGCGATGTGCGTGAGTGCAGTATCGATGCCAGTCTTTGAGAGCTCGTGCCGCCAGAGCTGCGAACGAAAAGCGTAAGAGAAAGAAGTCGGCAATTGCGAACGACGAAAACACCTTGGCGAGGTAGTAACCCTCATCTGTGACGCCATGCGTGGCATTAGCGCGCACAAAATTGTCCGCTCCGCTCACCCATATGTACCCACCGCCGAGCGCCCCGGTGCTCGCATTGTTCGCATCCTCCCACTCGAGCAGCTCGGGAAATGACCGGATGGGACTGTCCTTCAAATCTCGCAGATACCCGTCTATCCCATTGTACAAATCCACATGTAGATAGGTTCGCGCCCACAACTCCATTGGTGTGTCTAGCGCATCGCCCCAGCCATATGGATTCTGAAGGTCGCGAATACGGGGGATATTGGTATTGTTATACAGAATGGCGCCGGCAGCCTCCATCTGAGAAAATACTTCAAGTAGTGCCGCGCGATGGGTCACAGCGCCGGCGGTGGAGCTCCACAACACGTCCCATGGTATGCCAAACTTGGCGCCCTTTAGTGCACTGATGTCTGCAACCGACTTGGAGAAGTTCTCGTGGGTGGCGGCGCCAGAGGTGAGCGCCATGAATGTCGCGTTGTCGCGTACGTCGACTCCGGAGATCGCGTCGAGGATGTACGCGGCGTCACGGAAAGTACGTGCGTGCGGGCCGACGGTGTCTTGGGACGAAGAGCCAGGGACAACGCCCGCACGTGAGACGCGGCCGACGGTGGGTTTGATGCCCACAATCCCCGCGTGCATGGCGGGAAGAAGGATACTTCCGTCGGTCTCGGTCCCGATTGCGGCCATGCACAGATTGCACACAACACTCTGTGCACTTCCTGAGCTGCTACCAGAGGTTTGCTGCGTGGCGTTGAAGCAGTTACGCGTCTGTCCCCCACGGTCGCTGTAGCCCTCGGAGTAGTCATCGTACGCAATGTAGTCCGCAAATTCAGCCATATTGGCGTGCCCCAAGAGGACAGCGCCGCTGAGGCGCAACAGAGCAGCGACATGAGAATCCCGGGCTACGGTGCTGTTGAGCAGAGCCAAACTCCCCGCCGTTGTGCGGACTTTATCTGCAGTGGCAATATTATCCTTTGTGAGAATGGGGATGCCATGGAGGGGACCACGAAGACCAGTTACACCGCGCTCCGCATCAAGAGCCTGCGCAATCGAGAGAGCGTCCGGATTTACTTCGATAACGGTACTGTCACATCCGATGAGGAAGAGAAACCAAGGCATGAACAAAACGCACTGAAAGTACGGGTTGAGGAGGTTAATACGGTCAATGTAGCACTGTGTGAGCTGTTGCGCAGTCAACAGATTTCTCTGAAAGTAGCCCTGCACTGTATCAATGTCAATGTCTTCGATGATCACTCCATTACACTGAAGAGCGAGTCAGACAATGCAATAACGGAGCTCGCCGTGCATGCGCCTTACCTTCTTGACTGGGAAGGGATTGGTCCACTCGGCCAAGGCCCTGGAGAACAAACTAACGGCGCACAGGGCGAGTGAGTGACGCATGGAAGGGAATGTCGCAGTTATGGACAAACCGCTGTGACCGTGGGTCCCGGACGAAGAAAAAACACACAGATGACAGCGAGATGGCAGCTGATGGATTCCAATCATTTGCCCGGGCGACGCCAATTCACCGGACTCTTTTAAGCTGATGAGTGCTGGACGGCGAATGAGGTTCAAATGTTGTTTTGTATTTTTGATGCCTAATGTAAGCTATAGGAACTTTTCAGGGTTTAGGCGAAAAATTTCGACAAACTCACACACAAGCCAAAGGGCCAAAGGAGAGCAATTCTCACTTCCCGACGATACATTACGGATTACGTACGTACAAGATGCCCTCCGCTTCGCTCCGGTATTTCGGAGTGCATGCCAAAGGAACTGCAAACTGTGCCGATGACAAAACATGTAAGTTTTTGGGAAAGACCGCGGCTGAGAAGAAAGATTTAAGTTCATGCTGGGGGAGATTTCGACAGAACTGTGGCAAAACGAAAATTTATCCTTCAGCAGTACAAGTGCCGCACTCGGAGCTTTTGAACGACAGTTGACCGGCCAGATAATTTCGGTCGAGAACAGCATCCACCGATGGCTTGAGATCAAATAAGATTGGTTCTCCCGTTGATGCCAGCCACTGAACAGACAGATTTGACGGAAGTACAGAATGCATAGCGAAATCTTACCAATACCCTGATAGCCCAGAAATAGCGCAGCAGATTTAATGCGAAGCCCAGTACCCAGCGCACAGAAGATTTGGAAGATCAGATCAGGGCCAGAATTGATTAACGTTGAGGACAGGCAAAGTGGGCCAAGGAATGAAATTTGAAAACAGTAGTGCTGCCTTTATATTTGTCAAGAGTTTGCCAGGCAGGTTACACAGCTTCATGGCTGGATTGCTGCGCTGTAGTAGACGGCAACAGCTGCGATCCACTGCATCCTGTCAAGAGAAAGCTGCGCCCAGGTCACCTGTTCAGCCGAAAATGAAAAGCCTGTGTTGAGAAGCATGGGCAGTGGAGTGCAGAAGGTGTTTATTGAAGAGCAAGAGCCAAGAAAAAGTGAAAGGAGAAAGGTTATATGGGGAAATAGCACAGCTGAACAAGCAAAATCTCACAGAACAGATAATCAGCAGGACTTGAAGTAGCGCTGATAAGCCATAAATTCGCCAACACCTGAAATTTAACATTTTCAGGATTTCTGTTGCAGATACACACACATCTAGGTCCATGACGAGTCCCAAGTCAGTAGACCTGGAAATACGTGCTAAAACCAAATCCAGAACTGGGTGCAGATGAATATCCAGAAAACACACATACTGGGTACCTCTAACTAATATGCTATCGGTTCTGGATCCTACTGTCATACCATAGATGGGAGGTTACGGATAGTTCAAAGGAACATCAGGGAATATAATATCCGCTCTATGCCAATTATTGAACTCATAGCAAGTTTATCTTGAACGAGTTTCAACTTTGTTTGTCTATGCTTGTGTCAAGAAGACAACACATTCAATCACATGGTGACTCTAGGACCTTTCAACCCTCAATGAGCCGGATCCGGATAAGGTGTCATACGCCCATCAAATATCAATTGGCTTAATATGGCAACTGAGTTCAAACCCAATTTAGGAAGTGACCTTTCACTTGGGCTATGAAGAGGAGAAGGCTGTCTAATTGAAGGCAAAAGACCCAAGGTTCCAGATTTCCAAGAACCTTTCCAAGGGACACAAGTAGTGCGCCCGGGAAATCCAGAATACCAGGACTGATCGGGTGCTAAGTAAAAGCCTCAATCACCTCAGAGATAAATCAGACAAATATGGGCTACAGACAAGTTCAGGGTGTCTATTGTCATGAATCGCCCGGGTTCCACTTTTTTCGCCTGCGTACAGACGCGGCTGTGTCACGGGACTCTCATGACACGATCACGGGACCTTCTCATGGTTGAAACCCGATCATGGGTTTCAAAGGACTGGGATACGATAAGACATTAAAGGTTAGGGAACCCACACAGACGGTTCCCCTAACCCTCCGATGAAACGTGTGCCAGCAGTCTATGGGTGAAATCCACTAAAATGCAAATCCAATGGGCTGAATGCAATGAAGAAGTGCGCTCTAGTTCAGGATTCCCAAATCCTGAAACCAACACAAATCCCTAAAACAACAACCAACCAAACTCCACTAGTGATTCCGGATGGAATCCCAGAGAGTGCGACCGAGTACGGGTCTTTGTGTACCGATAGAAGATACATGGGAACAGTTGTTTAATATTTGCCGATCACAGCAAGCAAATCCAGGATCGTCCGCAGACAATGGTTCAATTTATAGTTTTGCAACTCTGGGTCACCCACTCTAACCTCGTAAGACAGGAGCAGTGAACCAATGTGACATGCAACACGCAACAAATCCGGAACACATGTAGGACACACAAAACATGTAGGACACACACAAGTAACACACAGAAGACACAGGACATGTACACGTAAACGCAGGATCACGTAGAACACACACTAACGTACACGCAGAACACGCAAGGGAATATCCCGAAAAAGCTGATAGATTGATAATAATTCAAAAATACAAGCACGCCCCCAAGGACAGCCTCGATGAATCAAGCCAGTGGTTCCGCCCTTCTGTACTTGCTGGAGCAGACTGCTAGTCTCTCCACTTTACGCGTCTGGGTAGGAGTCCGTGCCTTCTCCCTACAAGCTGCCCACCTTATATACTGTATGTCTAAAAATAACTTTACAAACATAATACATTAATCATCGGTGTAACCATGTCTGTGACTCGAGAATATGAAATAACGATCACCAAGCTTGCTGACTGATTATTTTAGATCCTGAAAATGCTAGCTCTCGATTAGTCCCTCGAGACATTATGGTTGGATTGGATAGCCCTTCAAAATGCCTCTTTATAGACACCCTGAACTTGTGTATAGCCCAAGAACTACCCTAGACCGTTTACCCGTTGAGGTGGAACCTGGTTGAGCAGGCTCTGTAAGGGCAACCTCAGCTCGGTGCGGGAGCGCGGGAGACTAGCAGGAGAATCCAAAGTAACTCAATTGACAGTACTAAATACAGGTTTCTAGAATACGCACCTAGCGGGAGAATCCGAAGAGAAGAAAGGATAAGGATTCCCACGCTAGGCGAGGTTTTTATAGGTACTAGCCAGTAGCACGTGTCCGGAGTGATCGGCAGTGGTCTCGAGCTTGATCGCATAGCACGTGCCAGTGAGAGCGACCGGACGAAGGGGGACGGAGGGGGGCGGAGTCCGGCGGGACGGAGGATGACGTTCCGGACGAAGGCGTAGGCTGGGGTGTAGGACCGAAAGCCGGATGGTTGGGCGAGGTTGGACGAAGGATTGGACGAGGAAGTGGGGCGGTGCGATGGGCCGGAGCTGGACGGACGGACGGACGGACGGAAGGGTGGTTCCCCTGACATCACCCCCCCTTGGAATGCGGTGTCCCGACGCATGAATCGGACATGGGCGTCGCGCCTCCGGAACGAGAGCGAGTCGAAAGCGGCCGAGGCGATCCGGCGCGGGGCGTTAGGGTAGCGGTGATAATAGGCATCAATGGCGTCTTGGGCGAAGACGTCGGAGTGCTTTACCCATTTATTGTGTTCCGGGCCGTAGCCTTTCCACCGCACCATGTACCAGAGGCTGCCATAAGGACCTTCGCTTCTAGGATCTCCTCGACCTCCCATTGAACGTCGTGGTCCGTCTGAAGGACGGGCGGGGGTTCGGGGGGGAAGCTCGAGTTTGTACGCACCCTTTCCGACGACCTTCACGACTTTGAAGGAGCCGAGGCGGCCCGCCAGTTCCACCGCATTTGTCCGCGAATTTGACGGACAGACGGGTCATCCGGATATCGGAGGCGTCCAGCCAGACTCGGTCGCCTACCTTGATCTCTGGGGCGGGCGTGCACCTTCGATCGTAGTACAGCTTGAACTCGTCCTTGGCTTTAACGAGCACGGCTTTGGCTTCCGAGACTCCGGACGCGATCCGGTCACGGAACTCGTTCGCGGACTCCACGTTCGAGCGTAGTCCGTTGGGCTCGAACCCCATCCGGGGGAGCCTTCCAGTGTCCGTCATGAACGGGACTTGCTGCGTCGAGGAGTGGACGTGGTTGTTGTACGCGAACTCCGCGGCTGGGAGGAGCTCGTCCCAGTCGTCTTGTTTGTAGTTCGTGAAGATCCGGACGAACTGCTCGAGTTCCTGATTGACGCGCTCGGTTTTGCCGTCGGTCTGCGGGTGGTAGGCGGTGGAGGTCGCTGGCTCTATCCCGATGAGGCACCACAGTTCCGTAGTGAATTCCGCGACGAACTGCGGCCCGCGATCGGAGATATATTTCCGGGGGGTTCCGTGGTGCCTCCAGACATTCCGGTAATAGAGCCGAGCGGCTCCGACCGCTGATAAGCCGTGAATTCGCCAACACCTGAAAATTAACGTTTTCTGGATTTCCGTTGCGGATACGCGCACATCTGGGTCTATGACGAGTCCCAAATCAGTAGACCTGGAACTACACGCTAGAAACCAAATCCGGAACTGGTTGCGGATGAGTATCCAGAAAACACACATACTGGGTGCCTCCGACTAATATGCCGCTGGTTCTGGATCCTACTGTCGTACTATGGGCAGGAGGTTGCGGATAGTCCAAACGAACATTGGGGAATAAAATATCCATTCTGTGCCTATTTGTGGAACTCAAAGCAAGTGCATCTTGAATGAGTTTCAACATTATTTGTCCATGCTTGTACCAATGAGGCGACGTGTTCGATCACGTGATGACCCAGAACCTTTCAGACCGGAACGAGCCGGATCCGGATGCGGTGTCATACACCCATCAAATATCGATCGGCTTAATGTGGCAACCGAGTTCGAACCCAATTTAGGAAGAAGGTCCTAACTTGAGCTATGAAGGGGACCAGGGTGTCTAATTGAAGACATAAGACCCAAGGTTCCGGATTTCCAAGAATCCTTCAAGGGGCACAAGTAGTGCGCCCAAGAAATCCAGAATACTAGGACCACTCGGGCGCCAAGTCAAGGCCCCGATCGCGTCAGAAATAAATCACACAAATAGGAGCCTGCTCAACCATGTTCCACCTCGACGGGTAGACGGTCTAGGGTAGCTCTTGGGCTGCACACAAGTTCAGGGTGTCTACAAAGAGGCATTTTGAAGGGCTATCCAATTCAACCACAATGTCTGGAGGGACTAATCCAGAACTAACATTTTCAGGATCTAAAATAATCAGTCAGCAAGCTTGGTGATCGTTATTTCATATTCTCGAGTCACGGACATGGTTACAGCGATGATTAATGTATTATGTTTGTAGAGTTATTTTTAGATGTACAGTATATAAGGTGGGCAGCTTGTAGGGAGAGGGCACGGACTCCTACCCGGAAACGTAAAGCGGAGAGACTAGCGGTCTGCTCCAGCGAGTACAGAAGGGCGGAACCACCGGCTTGATTCATCGAGGCTGTCCTTGGGGGCGTGCTTGTATTTTTGAGTTATTATCAATCTATCAGCTTTTTCGGGATATTCCCTTGCGTGTTCTGTGTGTACGTGTGTGTGTGTTCTACGTGATCCTGCGTGTGCGTGTATGTGTCCTGCGTGTCCTGTGTGTTGCTTGTGTGTGTCCTACGTGTTTTGCGTGTCTTACGTGTGTTCCGGATTTGTTGCGTGTTGCGTATCAAATTGGTTCACTGCTCCTGTCTTACGAGGTTAGAGTGGGTGACCCAGAGTTGCAAAACTATAAATTGAACCATTGTCTGCAGACGATCCTGGATTTGCTTGCTGCGATCCGCAAATATTAAACAACTGTTCCCGTGTATCTTCTATCGGTACACAAAGACCCGTACTCGGTCGCACTCTCTGGGATTGCATCCGGAATCACTAGTGGAGTTTGGTTGGTTGTTGTTTTAGGGATTTGTGTTGGTTTCAGGATTTGTGAATCCTGAACTAGAGCGCACTTCTTCATTGCATTCAGCCCGTCGGATTTGCATTGTAGTGGATTTCACCCATAGACCGCCGGCAACCGTTTCACCGCGCCAAGGCCGGTGTGGCACTCGTTGAAATGGGTCCGCTTACCCAGGACGTCGACCACGACCATAATGGCGTCGAAGCTGTGCGCGTCCGGGAGCTCGACGATGAAGTCCACCGAGATGGTGTCCCAGCGTTCTTCCGGAATCTCGGTCGGGTGGAGCTCTCCGTGGGGTAGCTTCCGGAGTGCCTTCGTCCGGTTGCACGGGTCGCAGGTCCGGACATATTGGCTGACGTGACGGGACAGCTGGGGCCACCAGTAATTCCGGGAGACGAGCTCGAGGGTTTTGAAGCGTCCAGCGTGTCCGGCAACCCGGGTGTCATGGTGCAGGGTGATGATCCGGCGTCGGAGGTCCTTATTCCGTGGTACGACAATCTTACCGCGGTAGTAAAGGAGCCCTTCTGCGACACGCCACTCGGACGACCGGGGGGGGCGGACATTCCGGTTCTTAAGGAGCTCTCGCGACAAGCGCGACTGGGTCCTCAAGGTCCGGTTCACCCGCAAAGGCCTCCCAGACATCACGAAGGAGGGGGACCTCGGGTCCGGCTACCGACGCCTTCTAGCGCGCGGACGTGGAATAAGTCCGGGCGAAGAAGGGTAACGTCCGTGTTGTCCGAGCCTACCCCGTGGTCCGGGCGACGGGACAGCGCGTCCGGACGACCCATGAGGCGTCCGGGCTGGTGGTGGAGCGCGAAGTCAAACCGGGACAGGTACAGGGACCACCGCGCCTGCCTCCGGTTCAAGTTCTGTGCCTTCCGGAAGTACTCCAGGTTTTTGTGATCTGTCCAGATCTCGACCGGATGCTGCGTACCTTCGAGGAAGTGTCGCCACTCCTCGAGGGCTCGGATGATCGCGAGCATCTCTTTGTCGTGGATCTCGTAGTTGCGCTGGACGTCACTCAGACTTTTGGAGTAGAATGTGACCGGGTGCCACTTTCCGTTCGCGTCCGGCTGGGACAGGACGGCCCCGGTAGCGTAGTCGGAGCTGTCCGCCTCGACTCGGTATGGACGCGACTCGTCGGGTAGGACTAAGACGGGCTTCGCGGTCACCGCATCCTTGAGGGCTTGGAAAGCGGCGGCCGTGGCAGTGGTCCAGGTCCATGCGACGCTCTTCTTTGTGAGGTCGAAGAGGGGCCGCGCGATGTCCGAGAATGCCCGGATGAACCTCCGGTAGAAGTTCGTGAAGCCGAGGAACTGCTGCACGTCCTTCTTGTTCTCTGGAGCGGGCCAGGCGGCGACTCCGGCGACCTTGACCGGGTCCATCTCGCCGTGGTTGTGCGAGATGATGACACCGAGGTACTCGATCGACGACTTCTTGAACTCGCACTTCTCTGGCCGGAGGTAAAGCTTGTGCGCCCGGAGCTGCCGGAGGACTTCTCAGACAATCTCTCGGTGGCACGTGAGATCGGAGTGAGCAATGAGGATGTCGTCGAGGTATACCATGACATCTCCGGACAGGATGAGGTCTTGGAAGATGTCATTCATCATCGTCTGGAACGTGGCCGGAGAGTTGGTGAGGCCGAAGTACATCACCAGGGGCTCGAAGAGCCCTCGGTTGGTACGGAACGCGGCCTTCCACTCGTCGCCTCCCCGGATCCGGACGTTGTTGAAGCCCCACCGGACGTCGAGTTTTGTGAAGAACCGGGCTCCCTTAAGGCAGTTGATGAGATCGTTAATCAACGGGAGCGGATACCGGTTCTTTACGGTCATCGCGTTGAGCGCCCGATAGTCCTGGACGAACCGGAGGCTTCCGTCCTTCTTTTTGATGAAGAAGACCGGAGACGCCATGGGGGATTTGGACGGACGGATCCGGCCGGTGCTCAACCCATCCTCAATGAACGCGTCAAGTTCCTTCTGCTCGAGGGGGGAGATCGGGTAGACCTTGCAGTTGGCTGGTTTCGCATCCGGGACGAGTTCAATGGCGTGGTCCCACGTCCGACGTTCCGGCAACGCGTGGAATGACTCCTTATCGAAAACGTCGGAGAAATCCTCTACCCAGGCCGGAACCGAGGTCCCAGGTGGGGCCGAGTTCCGGGCGTAGGCCTCTGCGAGCCGTTGAGAGACGGTGCTGCCCGCGCAGATTTCTTCAGCCGGAGCGAACACGGTGTAGAGGATCCGGTCGCCGTCCTCGAGCTCGCCGCCTTCGTCACCGTTGTCGTTGTCCGGGTCCGGAGTGAGGTCCGGGAAGTCGTCTCCGTCGTCGCCCGGATCGTACCCGTCGTCTCCGCACCACTCCTCCGAGTCAATGGCACAGATAGACGGGACGGGACCTTTGCGGAGCTGCCGGAGGATCGCGGCGGAGATCTTTGCGTTGCGACGGACGGCGCAGAGCTCTTCCCGGCAAGTGCTGCAGCTGGTCGGACAGCGGGTCATCCGGACTTCTTTGGTCTCCCAGTTGATCTCCGGGTTGTGCTTCTGAAGCCAGGAGTAACCGAGGATGACGTGCTGCTTTCCGAGCCGTGTTACCGCGAGTTGGATGCGTTCGGAGTGCCCTTTGTAGTTGACAACCATATCGACTACGCCGGAAATGCCTCGGGACGCATTGGGCGTACCGTCGACGTTGAGGACCGGAATGGGCTGGGAGAGCTTTCGGACGGGGAGGTTACGGGAGATCACGTACTCCGAGTCGATGAAGTCTCCGGTCGCTCCGCAGTCAACCAGACCCTTCACAGACATCGTAGCCGCGGTCTCTACCGACTGCATTTCCAACAGAATGTGTAGGGAGTTCCGGCCCTCCACAGAATCAATAACGTACCGCTGGGGTAGTTTGCATTCCCACCTCGGACAGCGGACGCGGGGAATGGAAGGGGGAAGTTCTGTCTTTGCCTCCGTGGCGGCGAGTTCCTCGAAGTCGTCCGTGTACCAGTAAACGTCGCGGGAGCCCTGGTAGTAGCTATGGGTTTGCAGCCGGAGGAGAGCTTGGTCTTGCTCGTTTTCCTCTACGAACCGGAGCCGGAACTCGGACTCGAATTCCGCCCAGGACGGGAATGGGAACGGAACGATTGCAGACTGTTGTTCGGCCCATCGTCCGGCCGCGTCTCGCGCCATAAAGGACATGGCGTACCGCACGAGTTTTTCCTCAACGACCTGTCCGTGGACCATGAAGGCTTCCGGAACCAGTCGGAGGTATGTGAGGACGGAGTGGAGGAACATCCATCCTTGAGTCCGGTCGCCGTCGAAAACGGCCGGGGGGTTCGGTCGGAGAACCGATTTTGCTGCAGGGGTGAGGGTGGTGAAGTCTGAACCCACTGGCGGAGCCGGAGCGGCAGGGACGGGGGCAGTCGTGGGTGGATTTTGGCTGTTGTGTAAAACGCGGAGGAGTAGGGTTTCGATGTTCGTGAGAGAGCTTTCTACCGCTGTCAGCCGGGATTCGGGGTCAGCAGCCGGGTCCGGGATGTAAACATCCGGGAGCTCGGGTGGCGCGGACCCGTTTCCGGGCGTCGGGGCGTCCATCAAGGAGGAGGGGTCGAGATTGGAAGTGGGGGAGGCCGGAGCGCTAGCGTAGCGGTCCAAGTCCGAGTCTACACTGAACTTCGCAATCTTGACCAGTTGATCCCTTAGATCCTTTCTTCTGCTGTAAGGGCAACCTCAGCTCGGCGCGGGAGCGCGGGAGACTAGCGGGAGAATCCGAAGTAACTCAATTGACAGTACTAAATACAGGTTTCTAGAATACGCACCTAGCGGGAGAATCCGAAGAGAAGAAAGGATAAGGATTCCCACGCTAGGCGAGGTTTTTATAGGTACTAGCCAGTAGCACGTGTCCGGAGTGATCGGCAGTGGTCTCGAGCTTGATCGCATAGCACGTGCCAGTGAGAGCGACCGGACGAAGGGGGACGGAGGGGGACAGAGTCCGGAGGGACGGAGGATGACGTTCCGGACGAAGGCTAAGCTGGGGCGTAGGACCGAAAGCCGGATGGTTGGGCGAGGTCGGACGGACGGACGAGGCCGGACGAAGGATCGGACGAGGAAGTGGGGCGGTGCGATGGGCCGGAGCTGGACGGACGGACGGACGGACGGACGGACGGGTGGTTCCCCTGACAGGCTCTCTATTTGTCTGATTTATTTCTGACGTGATCGGGGCCCTGACTTGGCACCCGAGCGGTCCTAGTATTCTGGATCTCTTGGGTGCACTACTTGTGTCCCTCGAAGGATTCTTGGAAATCCGGAACCTTGGGTCTTTTGCGTACAATTAGACACCCTGGTCCCCTTCATAGCTCAAGAAAGGACCTTCTTCCTAAATTGGGTTCGAACTCGGTTGCCATATGAGGCCGATCAATACTTGATGGGTGTATGACACCACATCTGGATCCGGCCCGTTCCGGTCTGAAAGGTTCTGGGTCATCACGTGATCGAACACATTGCCTTATTGGTACAAGCATGGACAAACAATGTTGAAACTCATTCAAGATGCACTTACTTTGAGTTCAACTAATAGGCACAGAATGGATATTTTATTCCCCAATATTTGTTCGGACTATCCGCAACCTCCTGCCCATAGTACGACAGTAGGATCCAGAACCAGCGGCATATTAGTTGGCACCCAGTATGTGTATTTTCTGGATACTCATCTGCAACCGGTTCCGGATTTAGTTTCTAGCATGTAGTTCCAGGTCTGGACTCGTCATTGACCCTGATGCGCGTGTATCCGTAATGGAAATCCAGAAAACATTAATTTTCAGGTGTTGGCAAATTCACGGCTTATCACCGACGCTAGCATACAGGAGCCCGATCACAGGCTTCAGGGACCAAGATATTGGAAGATGTTAAGGGTTAGGAATCCCGCACCATCGGTCCCCCTAACCCTCAGACGCCATGGTGATAACACACAGGAGCCTAGGAGCATCACACATTAATGCTCCTTAATGTTGCAATGCAGGAACTGATCACGATCATATTAATTTATTCATAATGTATATAAGCGCAGTAGAATCTCCTTGTACAGTAGATTCTACCTTGTCTAATCTCAGGCTTCTGCTTTGGCTTGACTTAGGGATTGTCTCCACCCTGTCCCACTTCCCCTCCATTCTATTGCGGGTTGCATCCACACCCCAGGTATTATACCTGAGTGGATATCATACCCTGTTCGACTCATTCCAGGTTCTGCCTCACATCCCGACCCACAATATACAGCCTCTTAACGAGGAGTCCGTTCGGTTGGTCTTGCTACTCGGGGACTGCACCAGTTATTAGCGGCTGTTGGGTTTCTCCTGGTTGGGGTTCTCGCCAGGTTGCTCATCATTTAGCCGACCCAGAGGCTGTTGCTGACATCTATGAAGAGGCTTTCTGAAGGGCTCCCCAATCCATCCACAATATTTCAAGAGACTAACCCAGAACCACTATTTTCAGGATCTAAGTCAATCAATCAGCAAGCTTGGTGATCGTTATTTCATATACCTGAGTCACAGACATGGTTACACCGGTGACTAATATATTAAGTTTGTAAAGTTATTTATGGTTGTACAGTAAGGTACACCCCATCCACCCTCGACGAACGTCACGTGATATTTCCTTTTCCAGAAGGGTTGAGATAGATTCATTAAAATAATTACTTCTACTCAATTTCTGCAGATTCCCTTCGACCAGATTGAAGGAATACATCTTTTAATGCCTTGGAAAATAACTTGAGGCCTAATAACACTTTGGAGGCCAGGAATTAAGCCAGCCGTTCGGCGCCTCATTAGCAATCACGCCAAGAAGTCTTGGATTGATGGGATGATTTGGCACCAAAGACCGGTTAATTCCAGCGCGATGCATCCATCCCTCATCAAAATTTCTACATATAAACATCTATAGGACTAATTTACGCAATCTGGTCGAAGGGAATTCCCCTCCGGGCCTTGTAGAATATTTGGCGCATTAAAGAATCCGTTGCCCGCTCAAAAAGGAAATATCACGTGACATTCGTCGAAGGTGGATGGGGTGTACCTTTTATAAGAGGGCAGCCCGTAGGAGGAAGGTAGGGAATCCTACCCTGATGCAAATAGCAGAGACACTAGTGGTCTGCTCCAGCGAGTACAGAAAGGCAGAATCTCCGGCTTGATTCATTGAGGCTGTTCTGTGGAATGTTGAAACGGTTCACTTGGGTGCAGCCGTGAAAGTAAACAAACTATGAAACCAGAGAGCACAGCAAGCAAGTCACAAACACAATCCAATCCAACAATCCAACTAAACAAATAGAGAGTTTGCGCAACAGCCATATGAGCCATCAGATGGCTTTTGTGCAGTGCGTGCCATATGGCTAATGGCTTATATGGCTGGGGATATACTATCTTGATTCTCTTCAGAAATGTTCGTCATGATTACAAGTGTCAAGTTCTTTCTCAAAAACAAATTGCATAACTACCACACTCATCTGCTACAGCAAATATCACCAGGAACATGAGATTTCCAGCAAGAATTTAGGCTCTCCAGCCGTGAATGTTGCAACAGCAGACTGTATATGACCAGAATACATACAAAGTAAGCTCAATAAACGGACTGGTGCGAAAGTCATGCCATCTGAAAGCCATATGGTGCGCACAGCAAAAAAGCCATCAGATGGCTCATAGGGCTGTTGTGCAAACAGGTTAATATATCACAAACTCCAACTCCAAATATGTTGTGGATGTGTTCGGGGAAGTAGGGTATATATCACCCTTCAAGAGGGTGTGCAAGGGAAGTAAAAGGGTGGTCTTTATAGTGGAAAGCAACAACAACAAGCCTGTTTGGGCACTTGTTATGCAGAGCAGGAACTTCTGACCACTGGAGAATCATGGGGTTCAATAGGAAAACTAATGACTGCCAGACAATTCTTGATGAAAACAGAATTCACCAGTGGCTAGCACCAAGCCAATTGGTAGTGATTGTGGAGCAGACCGTCAACAGACGAATGGGAACACGGCTGGCAGCGGCTCAACAACGCGGGGACAGTTACACAGATGGCAGCAGCTCTGGCTAGGAGTGGTGGCACTTCAACTGCAGGTGGCACGCTACACTGAAGTGTGTCTTAACTGGATAGCAGTGCTACTACTTGCGGGGACAGTTACACAGAAGGTGGAAGCCTCTGACTATGGGGGCAATTACACGAATGGCAGGGACTCCTGGTTAGGGAATGCAGGCACTTATATTGAGAGCGGCGGCTGTACAGCGATAGGGGTGGTTACACCGAAGGTGGCAGCAAGCAGCAATGGGGGCTCTTACACGGACTAATAGCACATCTGGCTATATTGTCGAGAGCAACACACAAACCACCGGCAGTGGAACTACAGCAATGGGGGCACTTCTATGAATGGTGGGGACCACTCTTGAACCACAAGAGATGATGCAGGCACTTATATCAATGGCAGCATAAGCTGCTGGATGGGGAGAGCAGTTATGTAATGGCTACTCTGTTCGAGTAGGGGCATTTCTGTCTCATGCTACTGAGGACAGTTTAAGACTTTGCTTCGTTCGGTCCTCTTCTGAATATCAAAGATGTATCTTTTATCTCACGAGTCCACTATATTCATCCTGATTTCCGGGCAGATAGTTTACTGGCTAATACATGCTCAAGCATAGTCTTTTACACAAACATGAGGTCACTAAAGGAGATGAAAGGAACTGGAGAGGATCAAACCGTGTCGCACTGCCAACAGGTGGATGGCCAATGGTATCAGGAGGATATCTAAACCCTGGGTATTCTGGCTTCCCGTTGGAGATACTCCACATGAACCCAGAGCCTAGCCTCTATGGCATGCTCGTCTTCTGATGGATCTGACAGACTTAGTCCCCTTCTTCTAATTCCCGCTGACTCCCCAGTTCGAATTGAATTGCCCACCACTTGTCTTTCAGTCTTCTGCTTGCAGCGGGAACTACTTGTGTAGGACTCTCTCTACCAGAGGGTACAATCGGGGCAGAGGAGAGGGTTCCCAACCTCTTCGTGTTGTATTCCAGCCGCTGAACTGCAGTTGCTAGTCTGTCATCAGAATGTGATGTCCAGATGCTAGCTTCATGATATCATATGCAGGCTTCACCCTGACCACTGCTGGTTGCCACACCCACTGGTCGCCCTGAGTCTTTGTAGTGTATAGGTGTGGGCGCCAGTCGAGGGATGTCCTAAGACCAGCTTCTAGTGGGTGGGTCACAGTGGTGGGAGGGACGGATGTTCCTCCAGCTGGACTCTGCACCCTTCTGTTATTATGATGCTGTTCGATTTTGTTCAATTCGTAGGACCATTTGGAGTGTGACATCACATATGAATTGCCCCTTTCATACGAGGACCTGTGACAGCTGTGACTTACGAAAGTTTTTGTAAGCCTGCTGACAGCCCGATTTTTATGTGCCAAGGCCGCCATCTCCAACCGCAATGGAATCACCAGCAAAGCCTATGTTCGTTGAAATTCCTCCAAACTTGGTGGAAAAACTATTTCCAAGCTCACACGGCATTGTACAAGGATTACGTACTCATTACCTTATCAGTGGCCAAGCACCCACGAGATCGGGGCAATGGCCTATCTGAGGGCAGACATTCCCACCAGCTCCGACATCAATCCCACTACCCTCCCAATGCCTCCAACCTCAGTTATCAGATTGTGCAGGGATTTGTTTCGCCATTTTTGGCCTGTTTTCGAGTTGAAAGCAGCCTTTTCGTATGACCCCTTTGTGATGCTGTGACCTACGAAAAATTTTGTATGAACCGAGACTTGTGACCTGTGACCATGTAAATTGAACAAACAAAATGGAACAGTATCATCTTCGTTCCAATCTGTTCAGTTCTCCCGCCAGTAAAGGCAGTCAACTAACAATGATTGGTAGTCCCCCATTGGTCACCTCCAATGCATAGAGACACAGCAGCACTGCATCCCATAGCCCAGCATAATGAGTTCCCGCTGATAAGCCGTGCAAATAGCTACACATGAAAGATTGCAATTTTGCGATCTCGACTAGTGAAAGCAACATGCAAACATCCCAGAGCAGTTACTGTGAGCCTCAAACAGATAACTACCAGTCATATAGCTAGAGTTGTTCTTCCTCGACAGAGACTCCTCGAATAACCGAACAGTACCTAGGACCCCGCCTAGACGAGCTGAAGCTAGACTTGGACCAAGAGGAAGTGAAGATAATATATTTGGTGCCATACCAAGTGTTCGCGACAGTTTCAAAATGTCCGTGACGGTTTCAAACCCACCTCCAGGGACCAGTGTTATTTGTGCATGCATTCCGAGATTGGGAGACGTGTTTTGATCACATGTCAATATCACATGATGGACCATGATCCAGAAGGCCCAGACTCCAGTCTGGACAAGCTAAATTCGTTCAAGGAATGCTCTGAGATCAAGTGTCAACCTGTCCGATCATGACAGCTGTCATGGTCAAACCAAGAGAAGTTGAATATAGTTCAACACACAGAGAATGAAGCATTGAGGAGGAACCTAGTCTTTCGAGACCCACTACTAGGACTCACAAGAAAGAGGCATCCTTACCTGGACAGTAGTCTGGAGGAATCTCAGAGGGATCTGGAATTGTGATCATGGGAGCAACAAAGTGACAAGCTGTCCGATCAAGCTGTCCGATCGCGACAGTTTCCAAAGTGATCGAGAATGGTTGAGCTCTGCTCAACAGAGGTCCGAGCTAGGCTGAATGCCTCCTCGAAGAGTCCCCATTGAGTTCAAGATATACTGCATGGGCTCAGTTGAAGAAGACAAGGAGCAGCAAGAGGAACTTTGGTCTTCAGCAGACACAGTCCCATAACAACCCAAATTTCGATCGCAACTAGTGTTGGGCACGGGTACGGGTTCGGGTATAAAACAGTCAACCCGGACCCGGACCTGGAGAACCTGAACCCGAACCCGCGGGTTCACGGGTTGTCCACGGGTTGTCCGAATTGATCGGATCACACATGCCGCAGCCTGCCGAAAAGGTTCAACACCTTCAAAACATTAAATATGTCCACCAATTGAGGTTTTTAAATGCATCAAGTGGTTGATGACAGGTTGGGAGTACCATTGAGAGCCTGTAGCCATGTTCAACTGCCTTAAAATGAGCTAAATTCCATAATAAATTCAATGTTAGCAGACCTGCGGTGTACCCGAGGGTTTTCGGGTCCACTAAAACCAGAACCCGTACCCGTACCCGGGCCGACCCGACCCGGAAACCCGCCGGGTTGACCCGTACCCATGCCCAACCCTAATCGCAACCTGTTGCTTTGACATCCAACAGATAGGGGGAACCAATAGCATTAATAGAGCAGATCATTCGAGTCAGAATCTCGGTTAAACGGACTTTTATCACATAATAATGTACAGTAATCGATCAGAGAGAGTAGTATATAAGGGCACAAGTTGGGAGGGTTCAGCAGCAGACCTGGGGAGCTACCAGCCCTCACACACACTTGGAAAGTTGCCAGTGTGGGTAAAAGGGTCTTAGCTCGGAGAAGCAGTAGCTTATCCATCGCGAATGGGGACTTAGACAATGGATATGGATTTGATTGAACAAGTTGTGTTTGATTGAACTGTGTGATGTGTCTTGAGCATTTGCATCCGCGATTGAAATGAACTGTGTCTGTGAACTGTGTCCAGTGTGTCTTGTGTGTCCTCAAATGTGTCTTGTGTCTGTGAACTGTGTCCTGTGTGTGTCCTGTGTCTTGTGTTCTGTTTGCGAACCATGTTGTGAGCTCGCTGAGCCAACATGTTAGCAAAAACCTCGTTCCTCGGAACAAAACTGCGCCAGTCCTTCGAGACTGTTTTACCTTGACAAAACCAAAACTCTCGTTCCTCGGAACAAAACAACGCCGGTCCATCGAGGCCGTTATCTGCACAAAACTGTCCACACTTAGAGATTGCGAACTCCAAGTTCCTCTCTGAGATTGACAAAATGCCCAAAAAGTGAACACGACTTCTCTGCTCGACGACTTGACCAGTCGCAGACGGAGGTCCTAATTCGAGGACAATGGAATCTATGCTATAGGACCTAATACTTGGTCCTCACCCCCGAACTTGCACACATCTCGCTCTTGGCAAAAGAGGGAGTTGATTTGGTTTTTAGTTGGTTGGTATATTTTTGGGTGACCTTCAGGTCAGTCGAGGATATATTGGCTTGCTAGAAGCTAGAGTGACTTCCACCCGCGCATGAGTCAGATACCTTTCACCGCCAGAATGCAGAGCCTGTAAGAGCCTTTGTTAAGTCATTGACCCTTGCAGTTGTTTAGTCACTGGCTTTCAGTCATCAACAGCGTAGCTACCACCTCTGGGGAGAGGTGTATGCTCTCAATCTAATGCCTCTCCTTTCCCATACTGATAGCAGTGAAATGAATAAAAACTGGGTATTTTCATGCTTATCCTATCACGCACCCTATCAACAGCTAAACAGCGGTGCATATGAATAAGTTTGAGCCGCGGACAAAACATCCAGCTGAGATCCAGCTGCGGCGAATTTGGCCGTGCCATGAACTCGACCACACTACCGTTGGTCCGTTCACCGTGTTGGCGTGGAGAGGCACGGCGGCTAGTTACGATCAGCATCTCGCAGCATCAGCTTGACGGGAACCTTAACAGCAATACAACACTGAGACGGCCACGTGCCAACCCTGCTCTCGACAGGTGCAGCATCTCAGAGCGCCGAAATTATCTTTCGCGGTTGCTCAACAGGTCAGAGTTTTACTGTAGTGGCGCTGGTGATATCCCCGGGTCAAGGCGCAACCCTCCGTCGGCATTTGCCCGATTGGAGGTATGTGAAGCGCCAAGGCTCGGCGGATGCTTAGCCTATTAGTTCTCGGCCTCGGGCGGAGTTCTCCTCGGGCTTGGAGGGAGTTCTCCCTGCGGAGATTCGGTTAATGCAATATTTAATAGGTAGATTCGGGTCGGACCGCCAGTTGTTCTCCATTGAGAGATGATCATTCAACTGGTTCAATTGGTAGCGACGGAGGCAGACGGCTTGGCGCAGATCTGACAACGAAGTAAACACGCGAGTGATCTTGCTGTCGAACAGCCACCGCCCATCGTTCTTCGCGAATCTGAAGGCAATAAAAGGGTGAGGGCTGGGGCTTAGATTCTTCACCTGGTGTCACCTCTTCGTCTTGGCTAGCCACCCCTTGTCTTCTACAAAGTACAAACCTCTTTCCCTCCTTCTTGACTTACCTTCATCATGTTCTTCAACAAGTCCGCGTTTGTCGTCGCCGCGATCGTGTACAGCGCTGCCGCTGGTCCGCTCGTTTCTTCCCTCTTTGAGCTGCAGATTGACGCCCCGCTAGCCCCGCTCCGCGCGCGTATCACTTTTACCGACGGTGGTGCCGCGAATGACGTGTCCCCTGTGAACACGTGCGACTCCGCCTCGCTCACGCCGGCCATCGACAATCTGATAGAGTTCGCCAACGACATCCAAGCGAGCGCGGGTGCCGCTGACCCGGACAAGTGCGTTTCAATCCCGCATCTCTCATCCTCTCGGTGTTCATCCTGTCCTTCGTAGCTTCGTGTTCTTCGACCAGGGCAAGCAAGTCCTTCCGGGGATCATCTCCGACCTTGCGGACGCCAAAACCGCGCTCGGCGCAGGCGACCTCACGACCGTCGCGAGCAAGATCCAGTCGGTCTCGGATGCGTTCAACACCGTGCCGCTCGACTTCGAGGACGGCGAGGTCTCCGTCGCTGATGAGAACATCGCCGCCATCACAAGCGACATCCTTACCGCATGCGCGGCGTAGCTCGCCGCTGCCCCCGCTGCGGCCCCGGCTGCGGCTGCCGCCGACGTCGAAACGACCGCGAAGAAGATCAAGCTTCATTTTGACAGACTGTAAACGCGAAGCGAGGGAGGACTCGGGGGTTGACAATTGTAGCCATTAGAGAATAAGGGATTGGTGTTGTACGTACAAATCATAGCGAGGTTCCCAGCATTCAGCCGTCGTGATTGAGATAAACTGAGAGGTATCGTCGTAGCGACGATTCGAGCGCAGTGTATTGTATTAAGATCCGATACGATAAGACTGTCCTCTATACCTAGGGGAGCGAATGACGCTGGACGGCACGACAGCTTTATGGTAGTCCGCAGGGTCTCATCACATCCGCGCCGTCTCCCAACCGTCTCCCGCACTGAGATCTCTTGCGATGAAATCTTGCCTCCACGCTTGATTCTTGACCGAGCGTTCCGGGTGCTTGACCCCAGTGGAGAGTTCGGTGTAAAGGCAATGATTAAAGGTGGAACACTGCTTGAGGAAGTGTAACGGAATTCTTAGGTTGAATCTCGTTTAGCGGCGTTCAGAATCTGTACGACGGCTCACTTGATGGTTGCCTCATTATTTGACTCAAATAATGAGGCACGACATGATCGGTAACACTGCGTATTTTCCGGCCTGGGTCTTCATGATTGGACTTGACTTGATTTCCAGAGAACATCTTGCTGTCGAGGACAGAAGGAAAAGCGTCGGAAGTGAGATGGCGGGGGGAGAGGGGGAAACGAAGGATGTGCGAATGATGAAAGTAGGTCTTTTGAGCAGGGATCGAGCACGTGATTAAGTAGGCGGGAGATGGCAGCGGCGCAAACCGGGGGAGGTCAATTTGGGCAGCTCAGAAACAGAGAAATTTGACGGCGCAGTCCGTAGTCGCACGTTGGTCGCACGACCCAAGAGCAAAAACAGGTTAATCAAGCCTTAAGGAGAAGAAACTCAATATGCAATGTGATGCGCACCGCTGAACGGGCACAATTATTATCTGTTCTTTAAGATTATGCTCGTTCGGCGGTGCCCATCACGCTGCACCTGTTGTGTTTGTCCTCTATTAACCGTTCTTTAAGCAAATGGCTCCTTGGCAGTGCAAATGTCCCCATATATCCTTGCTCCTTCCCTCTTCCTCTGCTCCTCATCCTTTGTTTAACCCCTCTGTCATCCATTTCCGGTGCTCTTCGCCACTGCCTTTTCATTTGCAGGTGAGCAGCTGACACACACGCAGCCTGTTTTGAAAGGACGCAGTTCACCGCAGTGTTCCTTGGCAGGACTCGGACAGTACGCAGTTCAGCGCAGTTGTTGCGGCCTACGGCGCAGCCTGTCGCGCCGGGGCCACGTATGACGATCCTCGAGATATAAAAGACCGCTCCTGTCATTTGGAATGGCGATCCTCCCCCATTTTTCCGTCCTCACATTATTGAATGTCGACCTAATAAACCTCGACGCTGCTGTCAACTACTGCCGTAGTTTTTCCTCTGGACACTATGGTACAAGATCTACGTCATTCCCATGCCACCGCTAGCAAGATCAATTCTTCAACTACCCAAAGTTTTATCCCTCTGTCCCTGTGGTTCTTGCTGTTTCCTCCCAATGCGCTTGCCGGACCTCGCTACTTCTCGCTGACCTTAACTTCATCAAGTGATCAATTTCGTCCGCTGCCCCACAATCAACTCAATCGATGCTCGGATCTGTTGTCCATTTCACGGCGCCAATTCCCCTCAAAATAACCACCAAACTTTCTTTTCGCAACGTTGGTTTCGTTCGCCGACCGGATTCATAAAGCTACAGTGGTTCGTCCATTAGTGACATACTTCTCGCGTGCAGAATAAATCTATCCTCTTTCATTTTAATAATCCTTTGTCGTTACCTCAGTTCTTTGGTGATGAAAGCCACGGGTGACATAAATTTTCATGCCATGAATAGATTGTTCTGAAAAATAAATGTTCGGGCTTGCACTCCTACGCCGGAGCGAAGCAGAGGTCCACACACTTTAAATGAAATTTTCCTCTGTTCACCATCTACTTTTTCACTATTCGACTGCCTGTGATTTATTTCGCATGTCGAATGATGCTTCCTCCTCCGTTCCGCAATAATTCTGTCTTAGCTTTTGTTTCTGGGTAAGAAACCGAGGGATTCGAATTTCCTCGTTGAAAAAGAACAGCATATTGATTGCATTTGTCTTGGGTTTCGGATTACCGAAGCGAAGCGGAGGTCCGTCTTGTAAGGCTTAATTAACTCATTTGTGTTGTCCTCGTGATCTGCTACGGACTGCGCGCTTTTACTCTCTGAGCTGTCCATTTTCGGCTTCCTCAACTTTTGCGCTGCAGCATCGGCTACGTCTGCACAGTTATACCTCTCAACAGAGCCATCTGGATCGTTTTTCTTCCTTCCCCCTGACCATCCCCGCAGCAATCATCCAGAAATGTGCCTCTTGCGACGACGACGACGACTTCTACTGTGGCCTCTTCTGCACGCTAATGACTCCGGAGTCCGGTCCCGCAAATGGCTGCAGAACCTTAGCCGTCATGCCTATTTCAATTCCACACATTCAACGACGCCAAGCTCCAAGCCAACCTAGATACTACCACATGCTGTCATTGACTCTCTCTCGGCCTTCAAGTTCCTCAAGTCTCTGCTTAAGGTTTCTTCAAGCTGTTCTCGCATCAAGGAAGCACTTATCTTCCCGTGAAAATGTCTCCTCCTATCCAAGCCTCCCCAAATGACGTCAGTATCCCTGTACAACTTACTAAGCTAGACGCTTGCTGCATTTCCCGTCATGTCCCTACGGAAATACCGCTCGACTCGTCGTGTTGTGAGTGATTATCTGCTGGTTATGCAAAATGTTTACCAGTGCAGGTCGCACGCCCCCGCCCCGCTCCTACCTCTGCTCTCGAAGACGAATCTCAATGGCATCGCACCGAGCCTTTCGGCGAGTATGAGGTCACAGTACCCACAACACAATGAATTTCCCCTCACTCCTACCACGGTCTGCAGGTACGCCGTTGACCCCCTGACCCAGGACTCATTCCCATTTCACTTTGACCTACGACATACCTACTACCCCTGCATTCATTTATTCCGGGAATTACCGGAGCCAATTTTTTCGTCAAGCCAATCTTTTTTGAGCTCGGTAACGGCGGTGTGTGGGTGGCAATTTTTGATCCAAAACTGCTGGCATACTCATCCCTTCCAGGCCAGACTCGTCCGCAGCTCCATTAACGTTATGGTGAGCTGTCATGAATTGTATCGAATTTTTGTTCTACCACCATTCAATGCAATTATTGGACCCAATATCAAAAGCTGGCAATATAGCTTGGGTATGTACACTGCTGTATTTTGAACGGGGTGCTGGACTCCTAATCTTTTCTGTCTCTGCGATAAGTTGAGACCGTCCTCAGCGCGTCTGAGGGGTGAAGAGCTGTTGATGTTCTCATTCAAAATCACATTCTGCAAAGGACTCCGGTGCGTTACTTTACACTGACTTTGCTAGTGCGACCTTGCCTGTATGGTCTTGACATGTTCACTGTATTGCATTACATTCATTCACTGGTTTTACTTTGAATATTCACTTTGGCGTAGTGTTCGATCTGTGCAGCCTATGGAAGCGCAAGTCATTCAGGCACTGTAGTAATATGTTCGTTGAGAATAGATACCCGTCTAATTTACCGCAGGAATTTTCTGGCAGCTAAGAATTCACATCTGAACTCCGCCCTTTGTTAGCACATTAGACTTAGACCTACTTCCGCTACCTTGCCGTTTCGTCGGTATGCCTCCAGCGCTGATCTTCACCGAATCACCAATGTTGTCCGCCTGACCTCTCAGCCGGAGCGAAGCAAAGGCATTTCTTGTCTTAAAGAACGGTTAATTAATCTGAAGTTAGAAGCCGAGGCGGCAAACCTTGAGTTTTGAGCAAGCAAGAGGTTCTTCCGCGGCAATCACTACAATCACGGATTTTCGGCTTGATCACAGTGACGGCAGTAATCTGGCTTAGGTCAGATTCCCTCGTTGCAAACGCACCCTCGCTTGAGCCTGACACCATTCTGTCAGGGGAACGATGCCACTTACAGCTACATTGCGGAACTTGGGGCGCGGATCAATATTTTCTTCTAATAATCGAAAAAAGCGTCTCCCAATAAATCCTTCGTATCTCACGCAATTCCTCACGGATATACATGATTTTATTATCATTAGAATCGCGCTGTCGAGGCGCACATCCCTGTACCTAAGGTTCCTTGAAATTTGCACCTTTATCGTTCCATTGAGCGGTACCAGTCGTTCTGAGCACCCAGGAGCAATTTAGAACCCCGAGGATGGGTCTACAGCATGTCTAGCATTCATAAAAGCATGCCGAGAGCTCAGAGCGAGGTACATGTCGCCGTGTACGGCGTGCGTGACGGTACTGCAATGTGACTGAGCACGTTTTGCACTTGACTACTTACCACCATGACAAGCACCAAACGGCTCAATCTGCTTCCCCCAGCCTAGGAACGCTCCTGCAGCTTACCCGACTCCGTCTCCGTCTCCGTCCGCGCCGCCTGATCTCCCAGCCTTCTCATCGGAAATTGAATTCATGACTCACGCCTTTGGATGGCTGGGCAAATGGCGTGTTCAATGTTGCACCTACTCCTTCCAACGCAGTTCATGAGGCCTACTTGGCGCTCTCAGACGGCCGGACAGTGTGGGCGGCAGTCACGAATGGGATAGGTTCGTAACGCCGCGGGTTTCTTGTAGAATTTTCCCAGGTTGAAAGAGCGTATCGGACCAGTGAGCGCCTCCGGCATAAGGTAAGCTTTGTTATGTTCTCCTGCACCATCGCTGACTCCACCGCAAGCACCATGTCGTGAATATAGCCTGCACGAGACGGCCCCGCAATGCTCAGATCGACAATCTCAGAAAAGGTACAAGATGGGGACACAGGAGACCCTTGAGGAATGGCCATGCCCGCAGACAGCAGGGAGGAGGTGAAATCGTCGAATTTGAGGTGCGTGAGCTGATCCTTGAGGAAACTCGCAGTCCAGTGACGAGGTGCTCCAGGACTCCCCGCTTTCGCAGGTTGTGAAGGACCCGCTCGTGATTCACAGACCGAAAAGGCTGCGCGATGTCCATGCGCCCCTCTCGCCACGCGTTCATTCTTAATGCGCTGTGCCAGAAACGGAGTCACATCCGAAGTTGTGCTCAGAGGCGACCGCCCAATAATTAGGAGAGAGCGTATCTTCGCCCTCGGCGTACGAGGCAAGGCGACGAGCGAAGATCGACTCGACAACCTTCGCCATTGTCTCCTCGAGCGCGATGGGCCGGTACGCTTTCGGGATCGTGTAATCGGGTCTCGCCGGTTTCCCTAGCGTAATCAAAATGAATATATTCCATTAATTGGGTTGACGACCAAGCTTTAAGCACGCGCTTGCTACTTTTGTGTAACGAAACTCCGTCAAATTGCTCCTGGGTGCTCAAAACGACTGGTACCGCTCAATGGAAGGCCAAAGATAAAAGTGCGAATTTCAAGGAACCTTAGGTACAGGGATGTACGCCTCGACAGCGCGATTCTAATGATAATAAAATCATGCATATCCGTGAGGAATTGCGTGAGATACGAAGGATTTATTGGGAGACGCTTTTTTTGATTAGTAGAAGAAAATATTGATCCGCGCCCTAAGGTGGATTGTAGTATAGTCAATACTACCTCCTTGCTTTTTCAATTATCATTTTTGTCAAACTGGTCCGTCCCAAAGCGGCAAGTTTGCAGTAGCGTGTGATAGAAACGTAATCGGCAATACGGTCCGATATATCGATCAATCAAAGCGATGATGCGCAACATTGCGATCTGCCAAGGCCATGATGCGCTACAAGTGACGCATAGCTACGGCGACTACGGCAACTCCTGGTGCTACATGGTCGATGTGTAGTCCTACGGTGAGCTCTAATTTGCGACATACTTAGCCAAGGAAAATTCCCAGACAGTTTTTCCTGATGCTTGGGGTTCGGTCCGGAACTTGAAATCTCGTCTTGCATCCCAGATTTCCACGGAAATATGGGCACAGATCGAGTCGGAAGGTGGGTCGTCCCAGAATATTTTATGCAAGGAGGAATACTGGGTCGACAAAATCGAAGTCGAGTTGAGCCTCGCTCAAGTCCAAAACGGGTCGGTCCGCGCTCCGAGCGGAAATCAAAAAGAGGCCGATATCTCGGCATTTTGCCGCCGCACGCCTCGTCATCAAGACCGAATTCTCACCTCCTGTTTTCCTTGTGTTTTCCTTTCCCTGGGTTCCTCTCGCCGAGTCGGAAATGACCACAGCCTTCGTACCAATATACTGTACTATTTCGATCAATTCGGCGGTCACGCATCACGCACCCCCTGTGCCGCGACGAATTTTGGTCTCGGTCACTGGTCACGGCGCCCAGTGCCGAATGTAAAATCCGTGACATCTGGGCCAAATCTTCCTTAGAGGTGCAAAAAAAGGTGGAATTTGCGATTTTTTTTGTCTCGAGCATCGAATTTTTGAGGATGTCACGCCAAAATTGGCTGGTTGCCGAAGTGCCGAATCGGTGTTTTCGGTCACAGGTCACAACCCATGCCGAATTGATCGAAATAGTACAGTACGTCCTATCCCCTCGTGATCCACAGGTCACAGCGCCCCAAGAACTCGATCTCGGAGGCTCGTATGCACACTAATCGCCTCGGGCTCATGAAACACTTGCTCCTCAAAGCAAGATAGCATGCAGGCGCCACGGCAGTTAAGGTATTCATTCCGTCTATATGGTGTACTTGTAACCTGCCGGTCATGACGAAACGGCGCCCGCTCCCTTGTGCCTGGATGCAAATCATCTCTGAAGGCAGATAGACCTCACCGTTTGCCCTGCTGTATCCGCGCCCACAAGCGGAATGCTTGCAATCCATCGGCTCTGAAAATCCAGGCCACCATTGGCCAGTGGCGGTTCAGATCCACAATGTTGTCCGTTCCGCTCCACAAGGTATAGCATAGGAAGGGCGTTTAAATTCAGGCTACCATCAGCTTAAAACCGTCCACGGATACGGCACCGAGATGTGTGTCAAGCATAACACGGTAACGCGTCGTCCGCAATTTGATAAAGAGTGCAATGCAGTAAGCTTGTTCTGTCTTCTCCCTGTCCCTCCACTTCCACTTTACATGAGCGTCCCTTCAGATAGGGATCATGTTGTGCTCAGTAACGCCCCTTTATTACTTCTATCTGCGGAAGTCGCGAGACAGGTCGAATTCACGCGATACGTATGGGTGGGGACTGCCGCGGTGGGTTACATGGTTTTCTGTCGCTACCACCTTATGTTTTTTCGACAAGGTATTCATCTGGGACATTTTGAGCAACCTGAAAGGGGACTACATGTTACTTTTCAATTACAGACTATGCTGGCCAGGAGCCGCATATTTTGTGTCTCGGTGAGCATTCATGTCGTATCGCCACGATTGACGGCTAAAGTCGGGTAGATTCACCTCCGCTGCCTATGTAATTGGATTCGTGGTTTTCTTGAGTACGTGGTTGCCATCCCACCAAAAGTATATTTTTAAAACCTCATACAGCCTATCCTGTTGGAGAATGTCGGGCTCTAAATCTTGCGCTTGGAATCCTCTATCCCGTGGCTATCCCGTCGACAGCCCTGCTTTTCTTCTTCCGCGTGCGCGCTATATACGGCGGCGCACGTAAGGTCACCATCATTTTTGGGCTCATGTGGATCGCAGCACTCGCAACTTGCGTCATTGTTCCCTTGGCGATCGGTGGTATTAACATCGGACCCACCCATTACTGTATGCCTAGTGAGCTGATACCATATGCTGGGGCCGCAGGCATCGCTTCAGCGGTGTTTGACACCGGAGTTTTCCTGGCCATCTCGTACAAACTAGTTCAAAATACAGCCGTCGAATATTCTTCGGCAGGCAAATTACGCGCGTTCTTAACCGGGGCGCACCTTCCATCCTTCTCGAAGTCCCTTTTCATTGATGGCCAGGTCTATTATATGTGAGCTGTTGACTTGATCTAAGTATGGGGGTCCACTGAACTTTTCCATGTGAAGGATCACTGCGGCCAGCAACATTGTGGCGGCCTTCCTGACTTGGTTCCCCGGGATCGAAGTGACGTACCGCAGCCTCCCCACCATTCCAAATGTCATGCTTACCAGCGTGATGGCTTGTCGCGTATACCGGCACACGAGACTCAATCTGTTGGAACAATCCTTTCTATTACCCACTTTCCACGATTCCGAGAGTATCGGGGTTGAATTCGCTCCCCAATCCAACTCGTTACAGCCCGTGCGCGCAGCGCAAACAGGATAGTTGTCCACTGTGTTTAAGTAGAGTTCATCTTCTACTATCAGTCCGATAAAGTAGAGATTCAATTAGTCAGCGATATCCTAAACCCATCCGAAATGATATTTCACTGTAATTCAAGGCGCAAGTGGATTCTCCTGGAGGACATAGATACGAAGGCATCAGTTCGATTTTGGGGCGTCATTCGATCAAGGAGAGACAAGTGGAATCCGGCACTGAAGGAGTGCATGAAATAGGATGAGGTTTTCCTAAGTTCTGGGTGGTGTTTATTGACGGTGGACCTCGAGTTCCTGGGAACTTGAGTTCAGGGACCAGCGACCCAGAACCCATGGAGCCACATCTCTCGGGACATGCCATGAACTTAAGTTCTGTAGGAACTCAAGTTGCGATCCATATTAATGGTTGAAGTATTCAAGTTTTTGACCTCAAAAACTGGTGAAAAACTAACAAAGTTTTTCATCTGCTTTTCAATCAGAAATTACATTAAAAATCCATGAAATTTTCATCAGTTTTTCAGCAACTAGCAGAACCCGTGCTCTGCTACAGAAATTTATTTCATGAAATATGGTTGAAGTAGCTCTGCCTCTGAGCTCAGTTGCATGAAAAATTGAAGACCCTTAGTACTGTACCAGCAAGATTTTTCCTCTCAATAAGTACCCGGAACTTTTTAGCACCTTTGACCCCTTTCACACTATGCCACTTGAATAACTTATACTCAGATCAACCTAATCTTTTTGCCAAGCACAGAACAAACACCCAAGGGCAATCCAGTATAAGGCTAACTATTCCTACCCAAAATTTCAATTTCATACCTATTCTCCTCACTGAGATACAGGGTGATGCAGGTGTGAATACCGAAACTCTGAAAACTGGCGTATTTTTTGGTACTCCAAACTGCCTAATTGGAAACCCTCGTGATTCTTGCACTAGATGAATTCCCCTTATTTGGAGCTCCTGGTCCATTTTTTTTTTCCATTTTTTGAACAGGAATCTGTAGACATACTGTACTATTACAGCAGATGGCGGTACCGAAGGCGTGAATCAGAAAATAGCTGTTTCAGGTATTTCTGATCCCTGCGACCGATTGCCTGTATCTCAATGAGTTCTGCACGGACCGAGACAAGACATGGCCAGATAATTTGAGGTGATTCGTGCGCAATTAGTGATAGAAAGAAAGCTGCAAAAATATTTTATCATCAGTGAGCTGGGTCTGGGGGTGATTTTTGTGTATTGCAGGCCATTATATTATATCTTCGCAGCATGCTACTCGACTCAAGTTAGTTGCCTTTCAGTTCCTCGTATGGAAGAATCGCCGGAGCGAAGCGGCGCCGCGTCTTGTCGAGAAATCCAATCAGCGCCGCAGCAAGCGGAAGACGGTCTGAGACGGCTTTCAAAGGCGGGCTGTCTCGTTCCTTGGCTTTCACAGCTTCATTCCTGCATGTGCAGCGTTCCGTTTCGCTATTGAGAACAGCAGTGAGATCAGCCCGTTTTCCGTTCCGTATCCCCGGAGATCAACTTGATACGGATCACACTCTATTTGCGACTGATTGTGATTTTGCTTCCAGCTTCTTCCTGTGGGACTCTGAAATCCAATCGACCTTGCGTTCGACGCTCAAGACGAAAGATAATGTCGATCGAACTTGCGCCCAAGAGGCTCTGCTCCCGTACGCTACACCGGCGAGCCAGAATAGCAGGAGCACTTCACCGTCATCTCTCTATCGGCATCGTTCTTGCTGCGCCAAGTGTAGACTTGGCTTTTGGTGTGTGTTGCGCAAGGAGTACGATTTGTACGAGGACGCCCGATGCGCGCCCGTGGCTGAAACACTGGCAAGCGGTGAAGACGATGGGAGGGTGCTGGATAGTATTCGCCGGCGGAATTTGCTTGGCATTCCGCTCAATGTGGGGCAGCGTGCGTGCTTTCCATTCTCTGCCCCGCTTAACCGGGCGACATGTGTAGTGTTCGTCGTCGCCATACGCCGTCTTCGCGCGCTTGATCTTGTCTTGATATCTTGACTCGTTATTATCAGTTTCCTCGCTTCGTCCCCTCGTACCTGGCCCGGCGTCGACTACACGAAACTGAATTGCATTCACCGGTGCGTGTTCGCCATTCTACCATCGGCCCAATACGATGCTGCTCAATACTCCTCTACTGACCATTCCCTTCGCTTCCCTTCCAGAAGGTGCGCCCGATTCCCCTTCCTCTTCCTCGGCGCGATGGCGCTTTGTATGAACAGCCACGTCGTGCGTCTCCATGTCCGTTTCTCCCTCATCCGCGTTCCCTGCTGCCCTCGCCATGATCGCCGCACGTACCTACGTACCGGCCCCCTCGCTCTCCTCACTCGCGCCTTCCCTTCCCTCATCACCACATCACCAAGCCCTCAAACTAACCCACCCCCAGCCCCATCCTCAGCCAGCCAAGAGACGAAAACAACGCTCGCACGCGCGTCGCCGTCTTCCCGTGTGAAGGTGCGTTTGGGGTCGTTCAATGTGTATTGTGTCGTCCTCTTCGGTCTTGCTTTCCAATCCTTCTTCTGCGTGTTTTCCCTTCCTTCCGCTATTCTTTTGGCAGGATTACTGAGCTTGATCGACCTATGCCCAGCCTCACCTTCCCCGCTTTATTCATCACGATTTGCTGCCCACGTACGCTACCACTCCCTCTCTAAGACTACGCCGTCCCGTCCCCTGGATCTGGATCTTTTCCCGCCGCCGCGGACGTGTTTGTTCGTGCGCATTTTCATTTTGGAATGATGATACTGATACTTTCACGAATACAGGAGATGATGATCATAACGCATACCGCGCTCCGGAAGAAATCCTCCCAAATGTTCCTATTCATCCGCTGGCTATGCACCTTGACTGCATGCATGCACCGGGGAGCACGGCAGTACGTATGCGCAGCGCGCTCGTAGGCATCGGGGTACGCGCGGGGTTAGGTGGGTGGGACGTGCACCGCGGCGTTTGCATTTGTGTGTCGTGTTGTGTGTGGTGCGGCGGGGGAGGCGTGGGCTCTACGCTGCTTGATTTCATCTATTCGCGTCTCCGGTTTCCGGGCCTTTCGTTTGTACGTGTTCGATGCGCAAGGTGCGGTTGCGCTCCCTCGTCTGCTCGACATCTAGGTTTCGCCCCCTGCGTCTTCTTAGGCATTCGCATCCCAGGTCCCACGGCGCAAGATAAGTCAAGTGCCGCCAATACCTGGACATAAATGCCAACGTCTCCCCCTCTTCCCCGCTTCGAACTCTGATGTTCTATGTCCATGCGATCCCCGCCGCGTGCAGTTATTGGATTGGTGCGGGGGCCGGAGTCGATTCCGCGTGCTGTGTGAGTCGGGTTTTGCGTTCTTTATCAGTTGGATTCCGCGTGCTACGTGAGTTGGATTTCGATTCCGCGGCTGCACCCACCGTCGACGAGCCTGCATTTGGGTTTGGGCTCGGTGTGTGGCCCAGGAACATCGAGGCTGGGGAAAGACGGGAAGACGCGGAGGGTAGTAATATGGTGTTGGTTTGTACGGTCGTTCGGGCGTCCCTTCCCTTGCGCATTCCCGCACTTTCATTCTATTAACACCGAATACTACTCGCTCAACTTGTGCGCGTAGGCGTAATACCCTGGTTCGAATCGCCCTTCCCTCCCCCAAACCCCGCCTTGTACGTCAGCGGCCAAAGGGCACTCCGACCTGCCTGCGCATCTGGCGTAGCGTCGATCGTCTGATCTGGATTCCGCACCTTCGTCACGCCACTTGCCGTTGCGCCCCGCGCAACCATGCCTGCCTGAAGAGAGCGACACCGACACAGCTATGTCTTCCTTCTCCATCATGTCCCTTTACCACCGCACGTGAGGCCATTGTGAAGCTGGATTCACATTCATGTGCATAAACCCAGTTCAAAAAGATAGGAAAGTCAATTCAAATACGACAGTCACGGCGGCCGAATCATTTAAAATGATTGTGCGCAGTAGAAGCACCTCGCGAACGGGAGGATATGGATCATCGTCGTCAACGTCAACTCTGGGTCGTTAATTTGCTGAGTCAATGTGTTCGTGGACCACGGCTTTCGCAATTCGCAACGCAGATGGAGAACGCTGGAGATCCTAAATCTGCGCTTCGATCTCTGCAACACGAGCACGGTCTGCTTCACGGTCACTGATCATAACGGTACTGCGGGGATCAACTTGAAGCCTCAATATTCGGTTTAAATTTAGGTACACACTGTTGAATTGTTATGGGACGAGCCGCCGGAGTCAGAAGGGCGTCGGATAAAGATCAAAGAGTGATATTATCTAGAAGCAGATGAGCCCGCCGCTAACGACAAAACAAAGGGGAAGGGTACGTACCCCAATCCTCCCGGAAAATAACCAGACTAAAACACGACATGCAGAGACATTGCGCGGCAGCGGCTCCCCGTTTGTCGCCCCGATCGGGGCGTCAGGCGAGCGCCGCCGCCCCTCTCTCTTCGACACTGAGCTGTCGCAGCTCGACGCCGCCCCTGGCGCTGACCTGCTTTCCCCCCTCGAAGGTGTTGGCGCCACACCCGGACACCCAACTAACCCCCTTACGGCCCCCGACGACGACTCGCCACCCCTGGCCACGCGTGACCAGGACGACCCTCATTTCCAGGCCGATCTCAACCGCGCCTTGGTCGAGAGCATGCGCCCAGTCGACGACCCCTCCAACCCGACCGAAGGGGCGTCGACGTCAACAGCGGCTGGTGCGCCGACTTACGCCAATGCAGCCGCGCACTCCGGCTCCTCTGCCGCCGCATCCTCAAAGCGCAAGAACACCGGGTCGGGCTCCCCACCTAAGCGCGCTAAGAGCGACCAGCGCGCCGCGCAGGAAACCTCCTCGGTGCGCACTGCCGAGAAGCTCGCAACCCGTGAGTGAAAAAAAACCCCAATTTGAGGGCTATGCCTTATCACCGACCCAGGCGCTGCCACAGACCACGAACGCGACGAGAGCCACCGACGCGAGGACACGCGCGCGGACGAGGGAGCCAGGGACCAGGATCTAGGCTACCTCACCTCGGACGGCCGTCCCCACCGCATCCACTTCACCCCGACCCCCGCTGGCGGCTGGCCACGGGCCACGGGGATCGACCGCGCCTCGCTGCTCGACGCCGCCGACGCCACGCAAGTTAGAGCGTACGAGGTGATCGAGGCTGCTGGTCCCACTTCCCTCATCACCCTTGCTGGCGGCAGCACGGACCCCCCGGCGGAGGCGCGCCGCATTGCCAGCACCCTTGTCGGCGTGCTGAACACCCCTGCTGGCTCCTTCCGCGTCGCCGCCATGGGCTCGAGGACCGGCGACACACGCTCGAACGTCTTCTTTGTATCCGGTCTCGAGGGATGGCCCAACACCGCGCTCCAGATGCTGGAGGTCATCTCCACCACCGATATCACGTTCTTCGTCTACGAGCCGAACCCTCTCCCCTCCGGATTTCTGGGAACGATCATCGGACTTGACTACGACGACACCGCGGAGGACCTCAAAGAGGCACTCGCCGAGATTGCGGGGGCGGCGATGCAGAATGCTCGCTTCACCCAACTCCTCCAGACACATCGGGACCGTGTGCCCATTGGGGTAACCCCCACCCAACTCCTCGAGCACGTCGAGGAGTCGCTCCGCATCGACCCTATTGAACTTGAATCCCCCGGCGGTCTCGGACCCCGCACAGCATACCGCGTTTACGGACCGGTCACTACGTCGGACCCCGCCCATTTCCGCGCCATGCGCTCCGCTTTCCGCGACACTGTTGTCACCACTACCTTTCATTTCATAGGCAAGGTCCGTAAGGATTTCTCACCGGTCTGCCGCATCTGCCGGTCCATCGATCACCCGACAGCCCTCTGCCCATTCCCCTTGATCCCAGGCTGGATGGGGCCTACCCCGGAGACCATCGCCCTCGCGGAGAGGGTCGCGAGGGATGCTGCCGCCGCTGCGCGCGGCAACCGTGGTCGCGGAGGTGCACGTGGTGGCTACAACCCCCCCCGCGGCGGATCCTCCCGTGGCGGACGCGGTCGTGGCCAGTAGATAAATCACGCGCGAACGATATGCACACCTGACACTGCCTGTTGCCCTGTACCTTTCATCCGTACTTTCATTTACACCTGCGTAACCTGTACTGTCCTTACTCTGCTGTATTTCCTTGAATACATTTCTTGCTGTGAAAAACCATCCATTCTATATCCAAGTCGGAAACCACCAATCTCGACAACAGCAATGTCTCATATGAACTCCCACGAATGGACCCGCACACGTCACTTGTTGTCCTAAGAGACTCGGTATCACTGCGCATGCGCTTTCCGGAGGGTCGCCGAAACAAATGGTTTTAAGCACAAGTGTGCTGCACGGAGTTCCCCCCAGCGGAGTACCCAAGGGAGTTCGGCATCACCTGAGCTGATGAGGATTGCTCCCTCTCATAGAGCACGGCATGAATACTCGCAAGCCATGCTACGACCCCCGTGAGTAGAGGTGGGCTCAACCGACGGGGTAAAGGTGCAGGCTGCTGAAACACATAAAACATAGCCATCAGCCCAAGGCCCCACTGTTGCCCTGCGACAAGGAAGCTGATAGGTTATGAAGGCGGAGACCTATTTAGGTCAGAGCTAGCCGCGCCGAGAGGCTTAAGCTGCAGGGAACGACTCGCGCTCCCACAAGTGCGGGGATCAGTACTTCAGCATTCGCTCACCTTGGAGGTCAGGTAGGCCCCGTTCCCGGCGGATGGTTGCTAGCCGGAGAACGTAGTTGCAACCACACCAAACCGATTCAATATTTTACTAAGTGAGGGCGACAACCCCGGTGACAATGGTACTGGCCTCTCCTTAACCGGAGGGGTTGGCGGCCGTCCCGTCAGCCGCCATCCCGAGGAAGGATTTGGAGAGATAGGTGATGGGAGCACTAGTGAGCATATAGGGGGAGTGCGTCGGTCTAGGAGAATTGCTGAAGCCCGGGAGAGAAATCCTCCGGGCGACGGCATGCTTTCCAACCCGAATGTACTCGCCCGCATCTCACAACATAGGGATGCACCATCCCGTGCCACTCTGGCACAGCCCGACACCATACAGGCGCACCCAACTGATGGGTGTCCAGATCTTTCAAGATCAGCTACTCCGTTGAGTAGTGGTGACTCAGATGCCGATGAGAGGCGAGCACACCAATCTAGGAACAGTCGACTACAGCGACCTTACATCGGACCACTCCGTGTCCCGACTAATGATGAATCCGCTCCTGCCTTCTTCAATAACAAGAGGAAAATGCAACACAGAGGCAACCCGAAAATTACAAAGAAAACCACTGCACACATCCGAGTCGCAGCAGTAAATATCAACGGCAGGGGAGCTGATAGCATAAAAGATGCAAAACACAAATGGCACCGTCTACACAGGCTACTCTTCGATAATCGCATAGGAATACTTGCAGTAGGGGAGACCCACCTACTTGATGCGGAAACGGAAGAAATAAATGAGCACCCAGTTCTCAAATCCAGGATGAAAGTCTTTAGCACTACTGATCCCGATATACGCCTGCGAAACCAGAAGGGCATTGCAATTGTCCTGAACAAACAGTTGACAAACATAGCAGGGGTCAAAACCTGGCGTCTGGTGCCCGGACGTGCAATAATGATCACAATACCATGGCATACGAATCTTATACAGACTATACTTGGAGTATATGCTCCAGCTGGCAACGCTACTGAGAATAAGAAGTTCTGGGATGACCTAGACAATATCTTCATGACCCAACCGAGCCTCCCAGTACCAGACATGATGCTGGGGGATATAAATATTGTTGAGGACCCAGTGGACAGGCTGCCACACAAAGCAGATGACGCGGGCGCTGTATACGCCCTCGCCAGGTTCAAAAGGCTCCTGGGTCTAACAGATGGGTGGCGCGCAGTAAATCCAGATGAAAAGGCTTACACGTACACTGCCACAAATGGAGAGTCACTCTCAAGACTTGACAGGATATATGTTCCTGCTAGTAGCATGCACTCATATAGGCACTGGGATATTCGTGACACTGGAGATCTCACTGACCACAGCCTGGTGTCAGTGGATATACATGCCCCAGGTGCACCGTACATTGGACGAGGAAGATATGCCCCACCACCTTTCATTTTGAAAGACAATAAGTTCCTTGACTTTACAGATGAAGAAGGACTCAAACTCGAGGCAGAACTCCTGGCCAGTCAGGAGGGTATTCAGGTCAAGTGGAAAGACTACAAGGACTCTCTTGGAGTCTTTGGCCACAGGAGAGCAAAGGAATCTATTGGGGCTCTTGAGGAAAGTAAGCAGAAGCTCAAACGTAAACGTACTGCCCTGCTAAATAATGGTGCAATACGCCAGAAAGAACGTGCTGTAGAGGCAGCCAAAATACAGACCGAAATTGACAAAGTTGTCAGTGTTCAAGCAGCAAAAAATCGAATGGCTACCAAAATCCGATACCGAAATGAGCTAGACAGCATCAACAAATTCTCGGTACAGATCCACAAGGATCCCAAGCCAAGGGATACTATGGACCTCCTTCGGAGAACTGATACTGACCCGGAGGTGTCAAGCACCAGGTCTGATGGAATGGCAGAGCTAGCCAGGAACTACCACAATGATCTCCAGTATGATAGTACAGAGGAGGATATACCAGCCAAGCATCAGGCCATCGAAGACGTGCTTGCAGACCTTGAAACCCATGATAATATCCCTGGTATGGAAGAACTTGCAACAGAGCTCACGGAGGTGCAGGTTCTAGAGTCCATCAATAATTCTGCCAAAGGTAAGGCCCCCGGTGTGGATGGCCACCAGACAGAGCTATGGCAAACACTGCACGCCCGATATGAGAAGTCCGTAAAAGACCGTGACAGGGCAGACCCAGAACACCCTAAGAAACTGAAGTTCAATGTACTGAAGGTCATGACTGCGGTTTTTAATGACATAGAACGGAACGGAATAGTTGAAGGGACAGGCTTTGCCACGGGTTGGATGTGCCCTATCTTCAAGAAGAAGGATGCAACAGATATAGCTAACTATAGGCCAATCACGGTCTTAAACTCTGACTATAAAATATTTACGAAAGCCCTCACATATAAACTGACTAAGGTCGCACCATACCTGATCCATCCTAACCAGACAGGCTTCATGAAAGGCAGAAAAATATCTGACCAGATCTATCTCACTCTTGAGATCCTGGAATATGCAGAGCACGAGCTCGAGAATGGAGCTATTATTGCCTTGGACCAAGAAAAGGCATATGACAAGACCTCTCATCGATACCTGTGGGAGGTCCTCAGGCAGAACAATTTCCCCGAACAATTTATACGTACAGTACAAGCACTATATGCTGATGCAAATACACAGGTTGTGATAAACGGTGTATTGAGCTCCCCCTTCAAAATAATAAGGGGGGTCAGACAAGGCGACCCCCTGTCCTGCTTGCTATTTAATCTTGCGATTGAACCACTTGCTGCCATGATGCGCAAATCTGATATTAAAGGATATAAGATCCCCAACCTGATGGAGAGAATTGTGACCTCCCTCTTTGCAGACGACACCACCATGTACTTATCAGAGGAGGACAGCTTTGCCACTCTTCAGGGCCTCCTTGAAAAATGGTGTAAAGCCTCCAGTGCGAAATTCAACGTCAGTAAGACAGAAGTGATACCAATCGGATCCGAGGCCTACCGAGGAGACCTAATATTAACAAGGAAGATCAATGCAGATGATGAGGCTATCCCTCAGAATATAAATATTGCGAAAGACAGAGAGTCAGTACGCATCCTGGGTGCGCGGATAGGCAACAAAGTTGACTGTCAAGCGATATGGACTCCAGTCCTAGAGGATATTGATTCCACTCTGGAAAGGTGGGACCGCAATCACCCTACTATTGAAGGCCGGCGCCACATTGCCCAGATTGCATTTGGGTCCAAAACACAGTACCTTGCGCAGGTCAATGGAATGCCTAAAACAGTTGAGAAGCACCTACTCAAGGTTCAGAGAGAATTCATGTGGGCCGGGGCGAAGACCTCCCCAGTCCAGCGAGACATGCTCATGGCACCCATCTCCTCAGGGGGTAAGAACATGTTTGACCTTAAATCCCGCAACGAGGCTTTACACCTCATAAGGCTGAAATCATACCTTGAACTTGACCCAGGTAAGCGAGCCGCATGGGCCTATGTCGCTGACACGCGGATCGCCAGAAGTGACAAAATCACCTCACGGGTCCAGGAAGGCTCACATGTGAATATGTTCCTGCAGAACTTCTCCCCACTGCGAAATAAACTGCCAACCCACCTAAAAGAAATGGTGGATGTAGCAAAGAAATTCGGAGTCACATTCGACACCCCAAACCCATCTCCCCAGCTGAGAGAGATGCTTCCCCTCTTCCACCACTTCGGGGAAAACCCGGAAGTACGCCAGCTCAACAACAAACCTCAGTGCAAGTGCCTGTGGCAGAACCACAACGCCCACTGCACTGGGAATGCGGTTAAAATACTGGTGCGGATACATGATCCACAACATGTAGCACACAGAAACTGTGAATGCCAAGGATGCATGCAGGACCGCAAGGAAGGGTGTTTAAACCCACACTCCTGCGCATTAGCTGCGAGGAAGAAACTAGATGAGATCCTTCCTAAGTGGGACCCTAGAACACAGCATCCAGGTGTTGCCCCCCCACCACAGTCCAGAGAGTCAGAGGAGACCTATGAGTTCCAAGACTCTGAACCAATTACCAGCCTTACTGAGGGCTTCCGGGTTTTCACCAAGACAACACCCATGTTGACTGCACCCCCTGCTCTACCTCCACCCATGATAGCAGAGGACCCTCAGGAAACCCCAATGAAAATATTCATAGATGCAGCGTGCCAGAGACCTGGCAATGCAGACGCAAAGGCGGGTTTTGGTATGGCCTTTGCCGCAATAGACCCACGGAACATAGGCACTAGGACCCCCACAGACCTACCCCAGACCCTCTCGTGCGCAATGATACTAGGTACAATACGGGCTCTTCGAAGTTCACCTGTGAATATTCCCCTGCACATTGTAAGCAACCGGAACACCATGGTCAAAATTATGAAGAAAATCCATACATGGGAAGACCGAGGATGGATCGGTGTGCAAAATGGGAAAGCCTTACTCTCCCTTATGTCAGAGCTTCGACTAAGAACAGCCCAAACTAAATTTCTGCTAGCCAAGGAAAGTATGGACAAGGAGAACTGCAGAACAGCGGTCGAGCTAGCAGGTGCTAGCCTCCTGTACCAAGGGGAGGTGCCTTTTAATCTCACACCCCGTCCGCAGACTGTGTTGAGGGGAATTAAATTATCCACCCTCACCCAAGCTACTGCTTACAGTGCAATTAAGGCCCTGCGTGGGCCCACTGCAAGGCAAGCAACAGAGGAACGCATTGCTTTGGTCCAGGCCGCAGTATCCGGACTCTATGGGTACTCCCCATCCCCCACAAAGATCTGGAAGTCAATAAGACACAAAGATATTACACGACAGATACGAAGTTTCCTCTGGAGATGCATGCATAGCTCCCTCCGAATAGGAAAATACTGGAAACATATCCCGGGGTTTGAAGAGCGAGAGCTCTGCACCACATGTCAGGTCCCAGAGAGCCTTGAGCACATCCTTCTCCAATGCACCCGGCCTGGCCAGGCCAAAATCTGGAGCCTGGCGGAAGAGCTCTGGACGAAGAGGGGCCGTACGTGGCAGCCCCCAACATTGGGGGCCTTACTAGGCTCGGGCCTAGCGTCCTTCACTGTAGAAGGGCGCAAATCACCTGCTGATGACAGACTTTATAAGATTCTTATTACTGAATCCATCCACCTCGTCTGGAAACTCCGCTGCGAGTTTGTTGTTGGCCGAGAAGGCACGGACCCACCGTCCGACCATGAAGTTCGAAACAAGTGGGTGTTCGCCATGAACGAGCGAATTGAGGTTGACCGTAATCTCACCAATACTCTCAAGTATGGAAAGCAATACTCTGTTGCTCCCTCCCTCGTACTTGGTACCTGGAGGGGTGTTCTCAAGGATGAAGATCAAATGCCAGATGATTGGCTGAGAGAACCTGAGGTTTTAGTGGGTATAGCTGCTGATAGGTCAAGAAGACCACCGTCCCCGCCTGTTGGGCGACGCGGCCGGAATAGATAAAGGCAGGAGCGAGCCCCACACTACAGCTTAGGCTAGTGCGTAAGGCATTTCCTCAGGGGTGGAAACACTCACTCTTCTTGGGGGTCCACAGGTCCCCCATACTTACCTGGTTTTGGGAGGCCAACCTTGTTGGTTGTCCCCTTACCTCTGCGTACCACCAAAAAAAAAAAAAAAAAAAAAAAAAAAAAAAAAAAAAAGAGTGATATACAGCAATAGTAGATACTAAAAAATTTCACCAATCAGCACCTTCATCCACCAATGCATCCCACGGATCTTCAGCTCCCAGTTTCCCAGAGAACATGGAAACCGAATCGAGGCGTAGGCCGTCCAAATTCATAGTGATCTGGTAAATGCAAATAAATCTCATCGGCAACGGCAGAACTTGACATGGCTAGCACAATTGGCCTCACATTGAGGAAATGAACCACGGAGTAATACTTCAAAAGCTCGATATTTCTGGTGACCGTGAGCGAGAAAGAAGGGTGTTTAATGTTCTGGGACATACTCGATCGGAGGAGGTTCGACGAAGCGTCCGCCATGCTCCAGCGACGCGTCGTTGAGCCATGTTATGTAGCGGCGGAAAAGCTCTACAAGTACGATGTATAAGCCCGTTGCAGAATTCCAGCCAGTATTCACCTTCCGGGAACCACATGCCAGTACCAGGGTTGGTTTCCTTTGGCGGCTGCTCCGGTGGGGGCAGAGGCGCGGATCCCTCCCACACCTTTGCAAGTCCGTAGGATTGATACCGCCCTATGGTCCACGGCCGCCCTATAAAGCATTTAATGAGAGTGCGGGGCGGATTGTTTCAAATTATCAACCAATGGTGAACGCGAGTGTCGGATCAGGGACATAGTGACCCGTCCAGGAGATATTTTCGGGGCGCCGGGTCGTTCTACCCGAGATAATCCTTGAGCACGTACATGCAAGAAATGAAGCACAGATTCCCACGTGTTGGGAGGATACAAGGCATGGCTTCGGTATCCTGTGGCGAGGATGATCTGCGGTTTCCCATTGAGATATCAATCAACGCGAGAACGAATGATTGTACCTCATCAATACCCTGCAGAATAGATCCATTTATAAGATGGATTTTCCCACTGCGGATGCCATCGGCATGGGTTTTGAGTGGCTCGAAGGAGGCAATTTCAGGCACGAATTCCGTGATGTTGGGAAATCTGGAGAGACTGCGCAGCCTCGGAGATCTGCGCGCTTTGGGGGGCTGAGAATGTGCTGAGAATTCCGACGCCTGGAGATGGAGGGAACTTACTCGAACACTCGCGATGATCCGATGGGCGAACGGGCTAAGATCGCGGGCGATTTCAGAGGCAGACACGGAGGCGCCGACAATCAGCACGGTCTTTCCAACAACTAGGTCGTCAGCATTGCACAGCTCAATATTCCAAAGCTTTCACCTTTCCGGCATATCGCTCTGGGCGTCGGTACGCCTGCGAGTGGTATACGCTGTACTGCTCCCCATCTTTCGCCTTGCTCCAATCGACGATGCCCTCGATTTCGGGAACATGAGCTGAGGTATATGGGCCTGATGCCAATACAACTGCATCGAACGTCTCCGTCCACCAGTCTTCGCGAATTCGGTTCGACTCGGGCAGCCACTCGAGGCGGCGGAGCGTAAGTACCCAGGTGTGCGTCTCTTCGTCCTTTTCGACCTTCTCCACGCGGGTAGAGTACGAAGCCACTCTCGGTGCCGACGGCGTCGTGGGGCAATGGTCATTCGAGTTAAGGCAGTGGTGGGTCGCATACGAGCGAACATGCCGCTGGATCGTGTGGTGAGAAAGCACCCAAGGCGTTTCGGGATCGTATGGGACATCGGGGAGCTCGGTGCTCACCTACAGAACATTTATGAATCGGTGCGAGGGACATGGGAGGCAGATTTCAAGACTGACTTTGGGAGAGTTGGTGAAGAGATTGTACCAGACTGGACGAGGTCGCCAATGTTCCGCCCACCGATAACTCAGTGTCAGCTCGTCATCACCTTCGTTGTAATACCGCGCTGTCGGGAGCTGGGCAGGTATCTCAAAATCAGCAGGCTTATCGCTGAATAGATGTCAATGCAAGCGAAACTGATGAACTCCAGAATTACGGATATGATTCCCGAACCGGAGTCTCCTCGCTGTAAAGCCAGTTCCCGCCCGGATGCGGGGCGCGCTCAAAAAGGCGAACAGTGAAATTGTGCTCGATGAGCTTCGCGGCAGCTTGAAGTCCAGCAGGCCCTGCTCCCACAACGGCGACACGCTGAATAGGGTGGTGGAAGGTGGTCCCCAGTTGTTTAGGCTTCTCGAAGACGCGTTGAAATTCGCTTTGAGCAAAGACTATGAGTCCGCAGGCCAGAAAGACCGGAAAGATTCGGTGAAGAGCCATATTGCGTCAGGAGATAAGACTTCGGTATATATAGTCTACGGAAGCGATTGGAGATGACGCGATGCCAGCTAATTTGCGGCTAATCTGACGGGTCCCACAGTATATACTTAGTTGGTCTAAAATTAATTGACTATAGACTTTCATTCAGTTCGGATGTCTCCCCATCACACACGACCATCATCATCCCATTCTTTAAGATTTTGCTCGTTCGGCTGTGCTACTTCCTCATATATCCGGTCTCCTTTTGCTTTCTCTCTGCTCCTCCTCTTGTGCTAACTCCTTCCATCATCGAGTTTCTGTTCTTCTCAACATCGCCGTTTCATTTCAGGTTGACCAATGCGTAGTCCCTTCTTGACAGGCGTAGTAAATCGCGCAGCACATCGCAGCTGCTGCTCCCTACGGCGCAGCGTGAGCTAATTCATTCGGCCGTAAGGCCGCGTAGTCCTCTCGGCCAATTCTTGACATATAAAAGAAGCACTGTTATCGGTTGGAATATTATTATTTCGCCCACTACGCTACCATTGCAAGCAAATTTTGCTCAAACCTTCAGCCAAAACATTTCTGTAACAGTCAAGAAACATCCAAGGATGGTCCTAGCAACATCTCACAAACATTTGCAAAGGATATCTCGATGACAATGTGTTATCAATGTCATTTCAACATTGTCCAAACATTAAGAGATATATGACCTTTAAAAATGCTTCAGGATTTGACATTTTTTTATTTGAAAAAGGTTGAGCAGTAAGCATTTTCAAAATGTTTGAACCAAACGGCGGTGTATGGTCCGGTACAACCTTGATGTATACTATATATCTTCCCCCCCGCCTCGCTGGACACATACCTAGTACTCGGACAAACGCCCATATCTCGCTCATTTCCGATCCGTTTGAGTCGAAACCTGGTGTGGTGTGAAGCCTAGGGTCCGGGCTACGAAAGTTAGATAATGCATGCACCTTCATTATACTCTAATCACCCCAGGAATTCAAACAATTCAGTAGGTAAGCTATTTTTTGGACAAATACATTTTCCGAGCGCGCTGTGGTCATGTACACATGGACCAGTGCAGTTCAGGATGTTTACACAGTGTCAAGGACCACATATACCGAGTTTCGTATTGTTCCGCCCACCAGTTCCTTCACAATGTTAATTTTATGATGTGGTCTGATGTTTGGTCCTGCCTATTATATTGAGCAGAGTGCTGTCGGAGGTCTTTAACTGATATGGGTAAAATCTAGAGGTTCAGTTGGGTGGTGAAATACAGGTTGGTGACAATTTTCAGTGATGGGGCACGCCAACATGAGCATTGAAACACCAGCGTACAGACACTCTATGGATGGGACTAATGCCAGTGGGAAAGGCTTGCCAAAATAGCCAAGAGACATTGGATGCCACTTAAGGACTTCTAAAAAAGATTGGAAATGTGCCAATATGGCTATAGCATTGCAAGGGAACAATGTGGAAGCTTTGCACCGAGAATATAGAAAAGGTGTCTATTTACACACTGAACTCATCCCGGCAAAGCCTGCAAGAGCCTTTTAGGTCCGAAAGTACAATGGAAAGTTAGATTTGATGAAGCAAAAGTAGTGTACAAAGTTTCATGGGCATCCGTTCAGAAATGGACGAGGGGGGACAATAATAGTACCAAATTGGGCAACTACCTAGAACTCGGACACGTGGACTCATCCAAAAGAATGATGTCGTTTTCTCAATTCTCGCTTGTTTGCTTGAAGTAAAAACTGAGACTGGGGTAAAAGACCAAATGCTGCCGATCTATGTACTTGGTTTGGCACCAAACCTTGGATATCAAAAGATATTGCTGGTTCTTCCTTGAGTGTCCGGGTTCTAGGGGGAGGATAGTATCTTTATGTCAAAGAATAAAGCTCACTTCATCTCAAGATGTCTTCCGTTCGGTTACGTGCTTAAAGTTATTGCATTCGGCTTGGATTTCTGGCTCCAAGAGTGAAGCAGAGGTCCGTCTTGTTTGTGAAAACCCAATAATTCGTTTTCAATTTTCGCGGATTGTGGAGATTTCTCGGACAAATTAAAGCAGTCACATGCATCTATAAGAATTGAACAGTGCGGATGCACTTCTTTCGGATGGAAGAAGCAGTTCCTGACCGGCTTCGTCGCCCTCTATCCTCTTCTGTGCTGTTTGAAGTTTCATTCTGCATCAGAGCTGCCGCGGTAACAGGCAACCAGACAAATAGAAGTTCACCATGACAGGGCAGCGTTGTGGGACATCTTGCATTTTGGCGTCCCGGGAAAATATCAGCAGGTAGTAGGTCCACAGATAGGTATATGGATCCACGTGCTGAAGGTTGGAAGAGTTTCTGATTTTTGGGGTACTGAACGAGGATCAAGACGAGATGGTCGGTGAATCGAGAGAGCAATAGATTTCCAAAAAGGCGGAAGACCCAAGGACGGAGAGGGGGATAGTATGGCGTCGGATACGGAGGACTTAGATTTGGAAAGCGGAGAGCCAGGAGCCGGAGGGGAGGAAACGAGGAGCAAGCACAAAGTGGCGGGCCCAGGGAGCCTGATCCGCGAGGCGGGGAATGCGGCCGCGGCCGCGAATTTGAATTTGGGGGGCGCTCGACGTCGCCATCTTGGACGTGGACGTGCCATGGCACAGTCCTGGCCTCTCTTCGTCACGCTGACCATCGCCCCCCGCGAGCGCGGCGCGAGGCACCGCCGGTGGTACGGCGTACGCGCATGGGCGCTTGTGCCCGGGTTCCTGTGGGAAGAGTGGATCATTCTCGGGATGGACTCCATGGTACACAAAGAACACAGAAAACAGTAGAGAAAGAGTTCATTCAAGGCATGCCAATGGACTTGCCACTATCCTTGTTCCAACAACGCTGAATTGACGGTTTATGTTTGCCTTCACCAAGCAGTTGGTTTACTCATATTTATGCAAGGAATTACGACGAAGGTTCAACAAGTTCGGCCATTGAAAACCCAGGAAAGTGGCGTTGTTTATACTTGAACGGATTCAACCAGCATGTTCCTCAGTGGTTGAAATATCTATTTCCACAGCCTTTCTCTGCAAACCAAGAATTCCCATTGGGCTCCCTCCGGGCGAAACCCTACAGAAAATTCACTTTTGTAAATCTCGACCGTATACGCTGTGCCGTAGAGGAGATATGCAGCTATACACCATCTGATTCCATGATTTGGAAATCAATACAATCTACCACTCTGCAACGACGCTCACGAGAGTTCTACTTGAAATGTATCCATAATACCTTCAGAGTGGGAAGCTTCTGGTCCTATGTGGAACATCTGGAAAGAAATGGGACATGTCAGGTATGTGATGTGACAGAAAGCTTGGAGCATATTGCATTGGAGTGCAACTCACCAGAACAAAAGTTGATATGGACCCTCTCAAAACAGCTATGGGCAAAAAAACATGATGCTTGGCCAACCCTGAACTGGGGATTAATCTTAGGCTGTAACCTAGTAAAATTCAAATCTCCAAGGGGTCGGGTCCTACCTGAAAAAGGGAGGCTGTTTGCAATATTGGTATCAGTTGGTTGGCATCTCATTTGGAACCTCCGTGTAAACCGTGTCATGAAAAATCAAGGTGCAACCCTAAGTACAGCAAGTATTCACGACCAATGGCTCACGGCAGTGAATTCGGCCTTACAACGTGATCGTATTCTCACTAACAAAGTTAAATTCGGCTCACTCGCATTGAAGAAACAAATGGTGCTCAGCACATGGAGTGGCCTGCTTATGAATGAGGACACTTTGCCGGATAATTGGACACTCACAGAGGGGGTTTTAATGGGTATGTGGCCAATGACTCGAAATGGTATAGGATAATTTTCTCAACGGCCAGAGTCCCACACTGGTTAAAATTGTGCGTAACGGCATTTCCTCCTGGACAAAATTCACCGGCATGACTGGCTCAAAACCAGCAACAAAGCGAACAGACTAAGAATGCTTCTGCAGACTTCGATCTTGTTATTCCAAACGCTCCAAAAAAAGAAAAGAAAAAAAAAAGAATTCCCGTTGGGCCATCTGGGTTCAACAGATTGCACTGGACTCGAACATCTATGGTACAGTGGAAGCCATCAATCAAGACCGCCCACTGAAAGCCACTGGAGATCAATGGTCTTCAAGCCCAGTCCGCTGGCAAATCATGTCAAATAATGTCCACCACCGGCGGCCAACGGCGGCCGCCAGTGACTGTTCCAGCGGCGCGTGTATTACTCGAAAATTGCTGCAGGGAACGGATTACATTTTCGCGATTCTCCCATATGTTGGCCAACTCTTCGGGAACGAGGTCTCCGGTTTCGATATGCGCAACGAGTGTGTTGACAGATTGAGGTGAGTGAGAATTCCAACTGGACTGTTCACATGTTGAGTTGGTCAACTGTTAGGTTGTCGTAAATTGTTGATCACGCGTGGTTGCCACGCTCAAGGCTCTTGTCTAGGACTTTCATCTTCTCCCGCCTCCGATCCTTCGTCCTTTGACGCGTGCGTCACATTCACTTGCTTTCGCGGTCCACACCATTCGGCCAATTAATGAAGACCCTCGCCTACTTGCTGTATGCGCTGGCAGTCGGTCACGTCGCCGAGGTGGGTCAATTCCAGGCCCACAATATCCTCGACTTGAAAGACCCATTGTCTCTAGGTCCTCGCGCAAGGTTCCTGCGCAGATCCCTCGCAGGCCGTCCCGGTGTACAGAGACTTCGACATTCCGATCGGCGATCATTTTTACACAGTGCGCCCCCGTTGCGTTTCTCTTTACTGGCGCCCGCTGACTTGACTTTCCCCTTCGTTGAGACAAATATCACGGAGTACAACGCCGCCAACACGAACGGTTACTTTGCCGAAGGCGCGCGCTTCTACGTCTTCGCCACTGCCGTCGCCGACACCTCGCAGTTCATCCGTCTGTACAGCGGCGTCGGCTCGGACCACTTTTACACCACCAACTCAACAGAGGCGGCCCTGGCTGTCTCTGGCGCGGCCTACACCGTCGAGAATCTCACGCCGATGTACATCTACACCACGCAGCTGTGCGGGAGCGTGCCTTTGTACCGATCGTTCAACCCCACCGTAACGGATCACTTTTATACCACTAGCGAAAGCGAGCAGAATCAGGAGCAGGGGTACAATTTTGAGCTCATAGCGGGGTACGTGCTCCCACTGCCCGCGTCGTCGTCGTCGTCGGCTGCGGGCGGTGCTGCGGGCACTGGGTCTGCGTCACCGCCGTGCGTCTGACTCTTCTTATTCTCATCCACGACATCGCTAACGGACTGCGCAGAGTCAAAACGAACGCCGCTCAGCTACGATTACCGGGGGGAGTTTGGCCGTACATTTATTCGCTCCATCTTCTTACACTCGCTGGGGCCGTTCTATGATTTCTTTTGGGTGCCTGAAACGATTGCGACATATCTGCATTCAAGTATTTTTTATTACTCGGACAGATTTGTTTGCCCCGATTTCTGAAACGCATTCAACGTTTCGGTAGTTTTCCATCGGCCGCGCAATCGTTCCCCTCAGAGATTGCTCGATGACTTCGTTGCTGAGACAGGGACGACGGGCATCTGCAATCCGGTCGTTTGCCATTGGACGCGGAATCATCCCTGCGACCAGAGGCGGATGCGCTGCTTCGAATTTCTAAGAAGCAGCACAACTGGGATCACCGCTATCGTCGGACGAGCACTGCCATTAACTAAGTAACCTTCCGCCGATTCTTTCTATCATTGCTCCGTGATAGGTTGGTGCTACATTTGCTAGCAACCACTTCCCACGTACGTGGGCGTGTGGTTCCCGACGGCGGCGGCAAAAACAACAGCGGTAAAGCAAACATTGTGCACAGCCCAAGTTGTCCGCGCTTTTCATGATACAATTGCCGTCGGTTTCAGGTAGCAGTGCTTTCAACAGCTTGCCTTTCAACTACTCTGATCTCGCTCATCCGGCCATCTTTTGACCACGGGTGCAATTCAGAACGAACAAGGTCTTCACATGTACAGTATGACCACCACCAAGAATTTGAAGAAACCATCAAATCGTCGGAGCGGCGGTTGCCATATTAGGCACTGATCCGGTTGTGGCACGATAATCGGCTCTTTTCTGGAGGTCATTCTAACCCTGATTTCCAGAGTTGACTCGCCGACTCGTCTGCCTGCACAACGCACAAGTCACGATCTGCCCCCGCACTGTGGCAATGCGGCATATCCCGCCACCGTTGTGTGTGCGTCGCTGTAGAATTGGCACGCCGCATCTCAGCACCACTCACTCACGACTCACGCGTGGTGCTACTTTCTCTTAGGTTTCAGGTGCGCCGTTACACTGGCATCAATTGGGCTCGACTAACACGTCCCGCTGCCCGCGTAGTTCGAGTTGAATTGCAATGCGGTCACTTGCAGCGGGGACGCTGCATTTGGAAACCGTGACCTTCCTCTACGCGGGCGCCGCCGCGCCGTGCAGTCGCTGCTGGACTCGGCGCCGGCGCTGTGTCGGCGGTCTCCGCGTCCCTGTAGACGCTGCGTCGCACCACCCTTGCCGCGTCATACATCCACTGACACCCTTCAAGTGACCGTTGCGTCGGCGTGTCCACGCGCTCGTGGATTCGCGGTGCGCTGCGACCCGCATATCGCCCTGCCTGGGCGGGCAAGTTCTTGCGCTTGCCGTCACGATGCGGTCGCTGACTGTAGTTTCCGCGCTGCGGGTCATATGCCTCATCCCGGTGACGTCTCCGGAGTCCACACGACGGACACCGCCGCGCATGACCATCATCTGCTGCAAGGGGTAGCAGATCTTATCGCCCGCACAAATCAACTCGCGTGGCCGTTACGTGAAGTTGACATTGATCGCTCTGGACCACACTATATTTGTATTGTAAAATCATCGAGCTCGCTTTGAAGCATTCCAGCTCTCTTGAATAGCGTCAAATATTGCCCAGTCATGCAATGAGTATAACTTTTCATGATAGCCAAGTAGGAGTATCTGAAAACCAGTAAAACAAAGGATGATTCACTGCATTCAGCCGACCCCTCGGCGAATAAAAATCTAGTCACATTGAGGTCTGCCGAGCTCTGGCCTAGGCCTGTCTAGACAGGGCAAATTTCGCCTAGCTCGACACAATTTTTTAGTCACACCGAGTCTCGCAACGATCATCTAGACCTCTCATGCCGAGGCACTCTGACGCCCTCGGCATCGGTCATCAAGCTCCGCCAACGCCGCGGCCTCGACCAAGCCTCGACAGCGCATCAAATCGAGCTGGGTCTAGGCACCTCGACACGGCAGAAAGTCAGAGCGATGGGAAGGTCGGGTCGGGTCTGGGTCGACCCGACCCGACCCGACTCAATGGCGGTGCTAACACGTGCAAGGCCTAGCAGGCCATTCCAATTGCGGTAAAAACGCCTGAGTCTGAAAAAAGGCAATTTATAATATTGTGCATGCAAGTAGCCAGCTACTGTACTACTTCTGCCTTACACTCTCATGTGCACCAGACATCTTTCATCTAATCTGATTCCTTTGAACTTGCCTAGTAGGCAGCTCAGTAGGGCTGCCGCCCGTGACCGTGGCCACGGTTCCACGGCACCCGTGGCACGGGTGCCGTGCCCGTCCCGTCGGCCATTTTGTCACCTTGACCACGGCACGGCTACGGCACGCGTTTCCAACCCCACGGCCCATTGAAACACGGCCGTCACGGCCGTATAACGGGTTCGTATTTTAGGCAACAATGATGCCTAATTTTCCCTGCAGCATGGCTCAAATATTGACTAACTTGCTCAATGCGCACATCTTTTCATGTTTGACTCCTTGCTGCCCTTAAGAACGCGGACGTGAATTCTGCAGGTAAGATTATAGATTGGTCTTGAGGAGCTGCCACATCAATTGTACTCCCAGGCGGCGAGTATGGTACTGCATTTCAAGCCGCAACTCGGGGAGGACGTCAGGACATTGTGCGCGTCCTTGTTGAGCATGGAGCAGTATCAGGCGAGTATGCAAGGGCATTGCAAATCGCAGCTCATGCCGGACATACGGACCTTGTGAAAGCGCTCCTTGCAGATGGAGCGGACGTGAATGCTCATGGTGAGAGCATTTCTATTCGTGCAGAGGTGCCGCTTACTTCGGATTTCCAGGCGGCGAGTATGGCACGGCACTGCAAGCTGCGACTCGAGCCGGACATCAGGTCATCGTGGAACTTCGTGTCAACCATGGGCCACGATGAGGTGGAACTTCCTGTTTAGTCTGGACTCCCGAGAACATCTCCCGCAGGAAATCCGGATGAGACAGCGGCATGGACAGTCTTGTCGTTCCAAACCATTACGTGATATATATTTGTACCTCAGGAAATTGTTTACCGTGCCTGTCGTGTAAGTATTGAGTAAGAAAATCGGAGAGGCGAAGGGGAGCCACGATGCATTGAAATAGAATAATCAGTCAGAGACTACAGCGCGTTTAACCGATACGCGACTCGTTACGCCCTCGGTCCCGGTTCACCTGAGCTTGAGCGCTACGAAAGCGCGTGATCTTAACGCAAGCGCTGCAGCAGGAGTTCGTGCCCACGCAGTGTAGGGTCGGCAGGGTGTTGACCTGAAGATTGAGGATACTCAGTAGAGTAACAACTATCAAGGATGTGGTCATCGTTATGGCAGAAGTTCCGACAAGCAGACGCCGCAGCATAATGTGCAATATATAGGTCATAAAGGGAATCATAATAAGGGACGCATGTCCTTGTGCTTGTCAGCGCGACAACGTTTCCAACCGAAACTGATGCGGTATCAGTCGGACGATCCAACCCCATTTATTACAAGACAACCCTCCGCTTCGCTCTGGTATTCAAGAAAGGTGTGGGCGGAAGACACCGGTTTTGCGCCAGTTGGGAGGGGAAATTTAAAGCTGCGGAATGAACTTTATCATTCAGTTGGCATGGTACATCAGGGAAGTGAGAATACGAGAGGTACTTCAGTATTAGAAAGGGCGGTGTTCGGTCATTTGAAATAGTACTTGTCAGTACCGCGGGCAAGTCACATCGATAATCTCTGCCTAGAAAAAAACTCACCAACGGCTTGACTAAATGAGATTAATCCTCCTGCCACTCGCGGGCACAGAACCTACTGTACCAAGTTGTAGGGAGGCAACGGTCACGGTCACAGGCCGCCCGTTGCGTTGCCTATTTTCTGGCGAGTCACGGTAACGGTGGGGGCCGTTGCCTCAAAATTATCATGACATGGCGGTAAAAAATCTCACAAAATCTACTGGCCCGGGAAACAAGGTAAGATGGTCAGAAATTCATCCACAATCTCTCCTCTAACAGACAGTGTGTCCACAGGATCCCTGAAATGCAGATAATGGTTAACCTGCGTCAAAAAAAAAAATCTGGTTGCCTCCTCAAGCAACGCTCACGCTCACGGTCCCTGCCGTTGCCTAAAAAATTAGGCCTTTTCACAGTACTCAGGCAGTTGCCTCCCTACAACTTGGTACGGTATTGTTTGAATATGTGTAAGATAATATTTGGTCCAATATTCGTCCAATATCCGGCCAATACACCCTGTATTGGCCGAATACCGGCCGCTGCGAATTCGGGTCAAAGTCCGGTGAATTGGGGGATCCAGGTATGAAAGCTTCAAAGATAAATCACACGTTGGAGTTTTATACGCCGCCATTGTTTTAGGATTGTAGATGGTGCTTTGACGTACAATGTCATTCCATTTTCGGTAAAGGAGTGGCTCCACGCAGAGGACCACCAAAGTGCTTGTGCTTGACAATACGATCACAGCAGGGTATTTAGATTCGGAGCCTTCAGATTGGGAACGACTTGGGCACAGGTATGAGGGGATGGATCCAATAACCCAACGCTTGAAAGAATGTCTGTAAAGTTGCGCATCAATAGAGCTTCATGAGTAAAGAATCGGGATGCTAAGGCGTATCTAGCCGCCCGAGAGAAGACAAAGCGCGGTGCGGCGTATATATATCGCTGTATTTCAACATCGAATTTCAGGTATGGATGATCAGAATCAGAATTTTGCAATATGGTTGGTTACCTCAGTGCTGGTGGGCCCAAAGACTGCAAATACCAGGCTCGAAGGGATCCAACCTAAGTCAGAGGAACTTCCTGCGCAGACCACAAGTCTCCCGGATGCGGTCAAGGGTCTTGACCGCTTTCGCCTTCAGTGCGAGCCAAGAGTATCGGAAGATTTGATCATTCAATCCGTCTGACGCTAATTTGTCGGGCGAGGGGCGACAACCGGTGCAGGCTCTGGGTCAAAAACCAAGGTGCCGAGCGGTCCTTGGGCACCTGTGGAGATTACCATACGGCCCGCGGCGTGGATTGAGGAGGGCAAGACAGCTGTGGCGAAGGGCCTCTGGCATTTCCGCACGGCCGTGTGCCTTTCGGAGGTGCAAAGTTGAGGCCTGCCCTCCAATAGCCCACGTCTTGAGCCAAAGACGGACACAGAAAAAGCTTGGAAGAAGCCAGAAAAGCAGCGGGAAAAAGCGGGTTGATCCCATCGGCCGAAGTCTGGCGAAGCTTTCAGATGAACGAGTGCCGGTGGAATTTGAAGATCGGGGTGGTTGGAATAAGGTTAGAGATTCCATGGGAGTACCAGAAACTGTATAAATTTCATTTGCGCTCACCGAATACCGAACAAATAATTTGGAGCACTGCAAGATATAAAAGAGCAGAGTCGAGCGTGAAGCGGATCTCGGCGTGGTCAGCAAAAGAAACACCGCGTGTCGAGCATGAACGGCTCGCTATTGTCGGAATTTAGCATGACACCAGCCCGGCCGACGCTCTGCGAGTGTTTTGGCCAACAAAGCTACGTACATCCGAACAACTGTACCAAGTTATTGGGCTTTCAATAATCCGCGTAAAACAGCGAGGAAACGGAATCCAACTGCTAAGTATAGGGTGGAGATTTTGAGAACTTTCTGACCAATTTTCATCACGCAGTTTCTGGGTGTGTGGAGTTCGAGTTCAAAAGCCTCGAGGAGAAGCCTACGATGAGTGCGTCGACTCACAACCAAACGATTTTCGCTGCTCCGACGGAGTTGGTCTCTCCGACGGCGTTTCGTCCAATCCGACGGAACGAGTTTTCTGCCTAAGCGGTGATCAGCTGGTTTCTGAGGCGTGAGAGGTATTCATGGTTGAGAACTTGAACACCATTAATATTGGGAAAGTCATACTCACGTCGATATTCGGATTGGCGGGTTCACTCACCAGAAAGGAATACCCAAACAAAGAGAAGACTCACTTTCTTTTCCGTCTTCAACTCGTCATTTTGTCCACGGTGAAATATCCACCGAGGCAGTGTACGAGACGGGCATGGCTGTGCCACTACTAGGGCGCCTTTCTCGAATCGTCGTCAAAGAATTCTGTGCAAGGCATCGCGGATGAAGGGTTACTGGGTAGGTGCTGGGTGCGTTAGTTAATCAACGAGAATTTTGCAAGTCAAAGGTTCACAGAATCTCCGCAGACCGCTGAGCTGATGGATGGATGACGCAGATCTCAACAGCACTGAAACCGCGCAGCTGATCGCACATGCCAGGCACGACTCCAATCAAACAAAATAAATACCCACTGCGTGACTGCGCACCTAGAAGCTACCTTCCTTTCCACCCACTCAGTAATGTCGCTCTCCCTAGTGAAACGGCTTTTCGCGTCCTTGGTAGTGGCGTCCCTAGTCGCCGCCAGCGCCGCTCAAGTGAGTAATCAATGTGTCCTTATCCAATTCGTACTCACCGGTCTTTCATGAACCACGAAGTCCAGCACCACACTCTCCGCGCCCACGCCGCCCACCAGCACCTCCTCCATACACATGTCGCACGAAGTACGCGTCATCGTCGCGATCTCCATTTTGGTCGGTGTACTCCTCATCGTCACGGCAAGCTACTTTTGCTGTTGCCACGCCGCGTGCCGCGCCACGCGCATGCGCACGGCGAGAGGAGGTCAGGATGCGGAGGATGGGAATGGGAGGAGGGAATGGCAGCGGCATGATGCCGGTGTGCCCACGCCGCCGCGCACGTCCACGGATAAAGGCGACAACGACCGGAAAGACAGCGATGTCCGTTCCACGACGACCGACGCTCCGCCGAGATACGACGAAATATGACATTGGCGGACGAAGACTGGACGAAATTTTGAAGATGCTGAAGTTCAGGAATTTTACGCCTTGAAATGGAACGCTCGTGATTTTCAGTTATTTAAGTTTTGGAAAAAGCAATCATCAGACCTGGCGCGTATTGAGCAAGCGCCTCTTGCACCTCTTGCCAAAGCAACCCTCTTGATCCGGCAACTAGACGGACGTCCAGTCACAGAATACGGAAGAAGCCTCTTCGAAGTCAGAGATGTGGTGCCGGACGGCGTTGCGAAAGAATACTGTAGTATTTCGTTCAATTCGTAAGCCGTTTTTTAGCTTTTTTGCTGTGACAACCTGACCCTTTCGTAGCCGAGCCTAATGAGGCTATTTGATCCGCCGGCAATGCTCGGCTACGTTCGGCTAGCTCGGCTAAGCCAAAATTGCCTCTGTGACGCAGTGACTTACGAAAATTTTCGTAGATTTTTGGCTGTGTGACATGTGACAAAACGAATTGAACGAAATACTACAGTAGCGGAGGTTTTCTTGTGGGTTTCGATTTCATCGCCGCCTGCACATCGAGCACCGTTGACAGCGTTCATGTGATCAGCTTGATATAAGGATGGCTCGATCGTACACATGAATCTGAATTAGATTCAGCCGCCGCAGACCAGCTGCTCGTGATGGTAAAGAAGAGGAGGTATGCACAGCCACGGTACATCCCATGACAAGCAAAGCCATCACGATAAGATAACGATTCCGTGGCGTTGAGTGTCTTCAGTATTCACGGACCAACGATTTGCGTCTTTGTTGCCTGGTTTGCACGCGTAGACCACCAAGGCAGTACCCCTCCTGGTATTTTCTCGCTTGCTTGCACATCCGAGCTTTGGTAGTCTCTGTTTCAGAACCGGTATACTCTTCCCGGTGGTGGGCGAATATTGAGGCGTGCATGAATGCCGTGGGTTGTGGAATAAGGTGAACAAATGAAAGACACAACACACTTTAATTACCTCGTGCTCAACTCGAAAATGACTCCCTGAAAAAATCAATGTATGGTAATTGATTCTCGCCGCAGCAGTGGTGTACGACCCGAATAGGTGTGGAAATAACCTCATTTAATCACATCGCACACCGAAAAAAGCTCCCCGAACAATCGGAATTTATCGGTGAGCATAGACTGGTATTACTATTTAGCTCAAATCGCTTTACTCCGGACCCTCTGTGAACTGTTAATAAAATGTATACCGAATGCCTGTTTTTACGCATGGAATGTTGATACCCGATTTATGGTCTGCGATCAAGTCAAAAACAAAAATCCCTCCCCAACTCCCAGTCTTATCCAGCCAAAGGACAAGGGTATATAGGCACCTTTTATTATCAGAATTTCTGATTGTCTCTGTTTAGCTCGCTTGACGCGACGCGTTCAGTCACGTGTGTTCAAAGATTTGCGTGGAAAACATAGTTTCTCATTCATTGCTCGGTAGGTTGGCATACAATGGTTGAGAATCAACTCTTTCTCGCTCACCGTATCTGTTTGGAAACTTAGCTGGAATGGAATTTGGATGTTTTGGAAGGCGCGAGTCTATTGAACGAAAGAAAACAGATGAGATGACCCTCTCGAGTCAATATTTCTTGGTCTATCCAGTTGCACCTGTGACTTGAAATCGGACTTAGTCACTAGCAGGATGAGATTTGTGAAGGAAATATCCCCCTCATCCGTCCGCGATGTACTTTCCATCTACCTTCCGTCCTCTCCCTCTCCCCTCTCTCTACTCTCTCCATCTTTCTCTCGTCCCTTCGCCTCGTCTCGGTATCTATATTGACCTTCTCCAAGTTTGTTCTCCCCTTCCATAACTTAGATGCGCTCAGCCCATCGCCTGGATGTCCGTCGCATTGCTCTCGTGGCCTTTCGAATCCCGAATCATCGCACGCACTTACACCTCCCTTGTGTTCCCTTTACATACTCCGTCCCGTTTCGTTCCCCGCCCTCCATACCACACAACGTACATACATACACCACTCACTTATTACCCCGTCTTGATTGTGATTTGTGATTGCTTGATACAAAGTCTGCTGTACCTCCCTCCTGTTTTCGTACCGATCTTGGTTCTTTGTTGTACGAAAAATGCGAAGGGCTTGCGCGTTTCAAGCCCCAATGAATTCGTCCTGTTCGTTCTTTGAGTGCCTTGAGAAGGATTTTTTTCGGGTAAAGCGTAGATTACATGGAGATAAGATAAGGAGTGCCGCACAGCCACTCCTCGATCCTTCCATCTCGGAGTCCCACCAACTCGGGTAGGCTGAAGTTGTTTCTTTCCATATGCACTTCTTCAGCCTTTTGTTTGAGCATACGCCCGGACCTTGTGCTTCCATCCTTCCTGACCTCCCGTATCAATTTATTAACGCAGTGCACTTCCCTTGGATACATTTTCACTCCTTGTTCACTAAGTACTCTGCTCCGACCTTGAATGCGCCTCGTCCTCTTTCTTCCGTTCACTTTAAGGCGAGTGTATTTATTGGTCTGTGGGCTGGGGAGGATCCACTTGATCTCTACATCCGCCGTTGAATACCGCAAATTTCCTCGACAGAAACCAGAAATGAGGAGTGACCAGAAGAGTAGGACTAGGACTGCCCCAGTCTTATGAAGTAGGACTCAGTCCTATTGGTGTAGGACTCAGTCCTTTGGGCATAGAACTTGCTGCCTTAGTTGACAGAGTTGATCAACATCGCTTCTGGTGACAGGCTGTCAAAGGACGTAAGCTGAGTGACACCGGCTGAGTGACAGCGATAACTTTGGGCCCATGGCCCATGGGTGGGATCAAAACCCGTTAATCAGGTTGGAAGAAGGGAGAAAAAAAAGGGAAAAATGGAAGGAAGATCAGGATGATTATTGAGACTTATCTGGGTAATTTTTAGCTCCCCAGATGTGCCGTAGCTCACTGTATACAAATTAACTGCTCTGATGCTAGCAAATAGGGATTCAATGGGGATCATCCAAGGACAGTGTCCTTTCGACTTCAACTGAACCACCACATATCTGTTCCCGTGCTTTATCATCTCATCCAGAAAAAAAATTATACCGCTTGACCTCTATGTCCTGAACAACCGAGATGAACCCAACGAACCAAACATTGGTTTGCTCGCAGATGGACATATTGAAACGACATTTTCCATCCTTCCCGATCAACTCAGGGAAGGCGGCCGGGTTACAGTAGAGTCGACAGTCGGTGAGTTTATGTTTACAGGTGAAATGGAAAACATCCACGGGCTTGCCGGTGTTGGCAAAGTGCTAGTCCTTGACCGCACGCTGATGCGCATCCAGCTTGCGATTTCTGTCATAGACAAAGAGTTCAGGAGTGGACTGGGGAGTTGGGAAAGTTGCCTTCGCGAAGTCTTAAAAGAATTATCAGTCGCAACATCATCATCGCTACGAGATATAAAGAGTAGGTTGACGGCGGAGATTGCTTCAGACCCGGAAAGTATTACACAAGAAAGGATTATACCACAAGGGCGCATGATAAGGTCTTTGTTCGTTGTGAGTGCGACGGGCACCGAAGTAAGCATGCAGTGTCCGATTATCAGTCTCGAGCTTGCTATCGCAGTCCACGATCACTGGTCCACTGGGCCCAAGCTCAACGATAACCTCATCGTCATCGACGACATCACTGCTATCCGGAGGCACTGAGTCCTCTTGAACTGCAACTCCGGCTTTTTTCAACCGTGAACGAAGCTGGAAATAGACTTTCCGCGGCTGAAATATGCTGTCTCGACTCTCGAGTGCACAATGATCGGGACCTTCGCCTGTGCGATGCCCAGTTACCACATCCTTTGTGCATTCAATGACTGCACACTGCAGCTTGAAGTGTTCATGATCAGGGCAAAAGTGTTGGTGGTTGGACGCTAACAGTCATGAGCCTTGCAGCAGCGATGCCTAATTGTAAGCCATCTGGATTTTTATTGCACAGAATATTACTAGTAGCATTGTTATGTTAGAGGAAAATGTGAGGCACTCAGGTTACTGCCTGAATCTTCGAAAACTACGAAACAAACATTGCAAGCATGAGTATAATATTCTTGCCCGATGCCTGCCATCGCCCGTTGCATTCGGCGAGGGCAGGTTTAAGTCGACCTTTCTGATTGGCCTCGTCATGAGGAAGGACAAGAATCCCCCCATGTTCAGACTTTTCAAGGAGATGCGAGTACAGAAAGAAATCGTTGGTAACATCGCCATACCGGAGCTCAAGATTACAGGCTTCCAGAGCCGCCTTCTTGTGCTGTTGGTGAGCAGATGAAAATGCGAGGCAGTTACTGAGGATATGGGCATCTGGTTCTACTAGGGTGCAATTATAAATTTGGGCCCAGTTTGAAGCAGAAAACCTGTAAGAATTAAGCAGCTGATTTCGCGCGGAAACTTGAAACAGCATCGAGGCGTGCAAGAGGCGAAGATTGAATACGAAATGTTGATGGCCGATAAATGTAACATCACTTACTTAACAATGTCAAGAGTGCACAAGCGAGAGCGATTGCCGCTCCCATATCAGTCGCATGAGTGTCAGCATTGCTTCACATTTTAGCCGAAGAAATGGGACTGAGTCCTCTTTCATAGGACCGAGTCCTACTTCATAGGACTGGGGCAGTCCCAGTCCTATTCTTCTGGTATAGACTCACCAGAAATGGACGTCGTTTGCTGATGGAAAGTAGGGGGCACCACTACCACCAATGCGACAACGACACATGTTCACGAAATTCGGGTTTCGATACCAGAAGATCTGATCGTTGAAGTGGTAGTAGTACACACCGTTATCATGCCCCGCGAGAGCAGAGATATTTTTAATTTTAACTCCGTATTTTGGCCTCATTTTTGGAACGTGTTTGTGTGTCGACTTGTGGCCCAGTTGACTCGGGCGGTTTTATTTTCCTCCAGAGGCGACGAGGTTGAACCCGGGTCGCCGGGCCTAGCTGGCATGCTGCGATGGGGTCGGTACTACGGAAACTACAAGTGCGCAAAAAGAATCGAATTTCACCTCTCTCTTCCAGACACTGAGAATACCTTCAAAATTTCCGACCGGATTGGCAAGCACGAGTTGTGGACACAATTTCGCAATCAGCGTCGATGGTGGGATTAAGTATAGCTGATCAGGACTCGGAAATGCGGAGGCGTCGGACTGAGGATGAGGGTGAGACTGTGGACACCGCGCTTCCTGTCCTTGGGCGTGGCCAGTGCAAGAGGATTCTGAATCTAACTCGCTGGTATGAGGGCGCAAGCATTCCTTTTTTGTTTATAATTTCGGCCGCTCTTTTGTCGAGTTTTTCCGTAGCTCGAAAATCGATTTTACATCCTTATAGTTCTAAATTTCAATCTGATACATCCCAGAGGAAATTTCTGGATGATACTACGCAGTTATCGCGGGGAGTGCTGACTTGGTGCGTCGAATCTTTGCCATTGTTGCCAATGAACAAATATTAATGAATTCTGGCATCCAGTCGGTGCAAATGGCTCCTTCAATAAAGCATTGGCACAGAATTTCGGAAAGTGGTCGGTTGGTGGATTGCTGCGCCCAACAATCATTCACAAGTCCCCACAGAGCGTCTGATATCGTTGGGTGGCTTGTAGGCCGCTCCTGTCGCACGCCGTCGGAGACTTTGACGATCACTGCGGTTTCTCTGAAGTCCAAAGGAGGGTGTCCAGTATATAGCTGGGCAATACATATTAGAATTGGATGGACGGTTACAAAATCCAAACGCTGACTGTCATGGATATTGTCATATTCGGGTACCTACTCAACAAGCCCTCGTCTTGGGTTCACATGGGCCTTTCTTCATGTTTCGTTTCACTTCCTCATGGACTCGGAGCCTGGTGTCAACTCGATCGGTCTCCACAGCTACCCATTGCAAATAGTACGGTTTCCATAGCTCTCTGCAGGTATTTAAACCACTGTACTGGACAATCACTATAGCTTTTACCCACATTCACTCCCTCTGCCCTTGCGCGCACTCCGCGACTTGCTCGATAGCATCGCCGATCTTTCCCGCAGTTCAAGTCAACGTCATTGACTGGTTTCAACTGCCGGGTACCTTCGCACGCATCGTAGGGAACTGCATACGGGGTTCTCGCTGAACTTCAAGATATCACCAGATCTCTTACACTGACCTCCAAGCACACACACCCGAATGCATACATGTCAGTTGCAGGTGTCCGAAGAAACCTTTGCCCAAATTTCTCCGGGTCGATGAGTTCTGGTGCCATCCAGCGAAGACTTCCCGCTCTGTTGTGCGACGTGGTGGTCGAAGCAGTAACATCCGAGAAGGAGGCCAAGCCAAAATCCGCCAAACATGCCCTCCATTCGTTCGAAATGAGGATGTTTGCCTGACAAAGATTGTTATGTGGCAAAATTGGAAACACGACTAATCTTACTCCTCAAAAATCCCCATGAACAACTTTTTGGGAGTGGAGGTATTGTAATCGGTCCGCGATTTCGCATAGCTGGCGACCAAAACTGAGTTGATTGTTACAATATTACTTGGAACATACCAATTTGTCCATGTTGGCTGTCCCGTGAGATTCAAGGTACTTCAGAATGGTACCTTGCTCCATCCACGGAGAAGCGAGACAGAGACATCCTGGAAATGTCTCTTGGTCGATGCCAATAAATGGCAGTATGGAGGGATGCTGTAGACTTTGCCAGACTAGCGCCTCCTTGCAAATTTGCTGTTACCAAATTTGAAGAAAAAGGAATCAGCTGCACGCAGTTCAGTGAAAGGAAGCCAACCGAACCATCCGAATTCGACGTTGTGCCTCGTCCCGGTAGAACATGCGTATTCGTTTGAGCGCGATTTTCTTTCCAGTGACTGATGCTTGAAAAATGTCACCGAAGCCACCTGTGAACAGTGGGCGAATGTCTCTTGCTGTTATCTACGAAATAAATAGGCAAGAGGGAAGCTTGTCGGATGCCGCGGATAATTTAATCATGAATCTACGGGCTTTGGAATGGCTCTCTTCGTCCAACAGCAGTCCTTTTTCCAGGATCTGCTGTCATAAGTTAGATAACATCGATTACACTTTGTGCAGAGAGCCTGTCTAGCCTGAGAAGTGCTTTTTGAGCTGCTTGAGACCCTAGAGCAGTCATGATACTTGCTGCGAGTCGCTCATCGTCTGCGCGGAGTGCTTCCGTAGCTCTTCCGCGATCTGCGGCCAACCCACTTCCACATTGAATAGCCATTTTACTAGACTGACAATGCACTTGCCAGCAGTAATTGTGTACGCATTCCGTGGCTCCCGACGATAGCCAAGATATCACCATTCACATGAACAAATCTGCCGGGAAGTGAATTCAGAATGTTTCCGATCCTGGCCGGAGGAATTGAGATGTAAAAATCGCAAAGACAAAAATCAAAAATGGTACGGGGGTCCAGCGGAAGAAGAAATGAAAGTCAACAACTTCTTCAAGCACAACTTCAGATTAGATCGAAATTATGTTCCGAGCAGAGCTCCGCTCTGAGCTCGCGTACTCTACGTTGAACGCTGACGTTCCTTGAGTTTCAAGGGCTAAAGAAAACAGGTTCTTTCACCGAACTGTCGTTATCATGATCGTACAAGAAAGTAGCAGTGGCCCATCCCTTCGATCTCAGGAGACGCCTAAGTGTAAGTCTGATAGCACCTGCACCATGTTGGTTTAGCGCCGAAAATCCATTCAATTGCCCTGTGCATGCATGTCCATCGAGCCAGCTCCGACGACGCGCGCGCTAATGCTCATTAATCGCAAGGCGGTGTGATTCAATGAGAAATCTATAGCTGAACTACTCGGTCTCACCAAAAGTTTCCGCCGGTCATGATTCTCACAGCCTTATGTCATCTTCTTCAACTACTACCTTCCAAATGGCATACCAGCATTGTCAGTAATCTAATTGGCCTTCGCATACAAAAAAACCGTGTCATTGATGCTGTACACGTCAGGGAATACACTGCTAAAGCTGCTGTCATGGTTGGCATGCAGATTCACCTTCAAACACCTGCCAAACTCTCCTGATATTTCTCCCATTGAACCACTTTGGCATGATCTCAAAGTCATCTCATACGACTACTGCACCACCCTATGAAATGCAATGGGCTCATCCATGCCATAGCCAAGGTTTAGGAGTTGATTTGGTGGAGGAAGTCAACAAATATGTTGATTAGATGTTAAGAGTTGTGCAGGCTATGATTGATGCAGAGGGTGGACATACCAGATGATAAGTACACACATGGAAAGTTCATATGTGTAGCTCATATGTGTGGTATATCAAGACTTCATTCCGTGAGAATTTGTCCTGCTGTGATGGATGTTTGTCAGATCGGCGGAAACTTTTGGCGTGACCGAGTAAGAACCCTTGAAACACATCAGCACAAATGACACGACCACAAAGCAAGAATCAAACCACAAATAGTCCCGACAAGAACCGGAATATCATAGGAGGGCCATCATCAATATGTATGGTGTAAATAGACAGGATGCACAAAGCCGCATGAGGCTTTTTCGGCGCACAAGCTGAGCGCAGGCAGCTTTTCTTTTTGTGGCTCCAGTGGTCAGAGGGTGTCATTTGACACTAATAGTGATATCCTAGAGCAAAAAAAGTATATTGCCATGTGCGGCTTTTGCGCATCCTCTCTAATACTGCAGAAGAACAATAGCCCGAGTGAAACAGGAAGCATGGTTTTGAGTTCCGGAATAAAGGGAAAACGGGTGGCGCAACCACACAGATCTGTCCAATGCTTCTATCGTTTTGCTAGGCCACCAGCACAGCCTTATATCTCATCCGGCCGTCCCGCAGTTTTTCCATGGCCTCCTCAACACCCTCCTTGGTCAAAGGAAACCGCTCAATGATAGGCTTAATCTGGTGCCAAGCCGCAAATTCCAGCATCTTGACCTGCACAGCACGCGATGCAGCCGCGGATCCCTGAATCGTCAGGCCTTTCACCAGAACGGCTATAGCGGGGATAACGAGATCCGTCCCGCTGAAGGTCAATACGTGGATGCTTCCCATGGCGTTCATAATGTTCAAATATCTAGAAACGAAATAATCGATAATCAGCAATCGAGATACTCACTGCATTCAGCCAACGGCTCGGCAACGTCATTTTGAGACGTCTCGCCAGAGCCAAGCCGAAGGCTGTGTCGAGGTGCCGCTGCCTGGCTAGACACCCCGTGTCGAGGTGCCTAGACCCAGCTCGATTTGATGCGCTGTCGAGGCTTGGTCGAGGCCGTGGCGTTGGCGGAGCTTGATGACCGATGCCGAGGGCGTCAGAACGCCTCGGCATGAGTGGTCTAGATGATCGTCGTGAGACTCGGTGTGACTAAAAAAAGGTGTGTCGAGCTAGGCGAGATTTGCCCTGTCTAGGTGCACGTGGCTGCCTAGACAGGCCTAGGCCAGAGCTTGGCAGACCTCAACGTGACTAGATTTTTGTTTGCCGAGGGGTCGGCTGAATGCAGTGACTAAGCGGGAAAAAGGTACTTACAATGTCCAATTTGGCAAAAAACTGGTGGTTACCAAGAGGTGGTCCAGCGGTGGGCCAATGGCCAGAGTCTCGACGCCTGCAGTGGCGTAGAACTCTGCCGCGCCGAGTTGGAGGGCCTCCTCTCGCTTGGCTTCGGTGCTGGAGAATGCGACGACGCGAACACCCATCTTTGAAAGAAACTGGATAGCTAGATGGCCGAGGCCGCCAATGCCAGCGACGCCAACACGGTCGGTGGGGCGGATATTGTACGTGTCAATCGCAGCGAAGACAGTGGCTCCCCCGCACATGAGCGGAGCGGCGTTCTCGGGCGCGATACCCGCCGGAATTTTGAAGAGCCAGGACGCGTCCCAAATGGCATGCGAGCCGAAGGACCCCTGATCCAGATGGTTTTGGCCGTACCTAGATATTATTCCTGTGAAGTCAGCGGCCGACACAATTAAAAAATTCGAGAGAAACCTTTCGGGTGTGGTGCAATAATTATCTTGCCCTGAGGATGATCACAGGTTGGGCATTAGCGCTGAGTCCCTAGATGCGTCAAGTGCATAAAAGCTCACCGGCCATGCAATGAACGCACGAGCCGCACGTTTTGTATATGGACCCCCAACCGACAATATCCCCAACTTTCAGGTCTTTAACGCGTTCTCCAACCCTCTCGACTGTACCCACACCCTCGTGCCCCAGTACCATATCCACATGCTTCAAGTGCTCTTCCGTACCGCAAATCCCTGAGTGTGTAATCTTCACTAGGACGTCGTTACCTGCAGGGAGGTCGCGATGGCTCGTAGCTTTGACGATGCCCTGGCCAGTACTGGAGCCTTTGTATACAGTGAAGTCGATACCCATGTTGTCGTTGGTCGCTGGGATGCGGTGATATCTAGACCAGTGACGAGCACGACCGCACTCTGCCCGCGGCCGAAGATAAGGATCGAAGGGGCTGATGGACACACGTGACTCGTTCCATATCGGGTCGACTCCCCTTTTGGAAGCCCTTCGGCTTTTCGTTCGACACGTCTCTGAGGTGTCTCCTCAGCCTCTTTCCAGCCCATGAACTCGAATATGAGAGTAGTTTGACCTTCGGTGGACTCTAGCAGTTGAATTCTGCAGAATCCAGATCGGCATCGAAAAATTGTTTGGCTCAGTTGTTTAGATGTATATTATTTAATAGGCTTCATTTGCACTGGATATATAAAAATTGGCAGCAAGGCTATCATGTAGATATTGAGTTAGAACCTGGGGGGGTTCGAATACTTGTGCAACGAAAAGTGGGCTTCCAAAAGGGAGTCAACCCGAGGTGGAACGAGTCACGTGTGTCCATCAGTCCCTTGGATCGGCACCTCTCAAGGTGCTCGATTTGGCGATCTTGGACTTTGATGCGTCATTACGCGAGACGTGATTGATCTTCGGCATCACGACAAGAACTGATGTCTCTTTACTCGCACTGCACCTTGCAGTCCATTCAGCTTGGCACAGTGAGCCTGGCACCTAGTATACCTCTGAGGAATTACATTTATTTTTGAGCATGTTTTGTGGGTTCAAAACATCACAAAGAAGATTTCCATTTGCAAACCACATGTGCATTAGACAATGTTATGGCTTCAGGATGAAGCTATGAGATGTTTACCAAGCAAAATATACACCACGTATTGTGCAGAAGCATCCAGCTATAGGAAATGGCGGAATTTGATGGTAACTCCCTTCTCGGGGGGGCCGTGGGAAGGAGTCCATGATCGCCAGATCGAGCACCTCTTGGCACCTCTTGCGGGCGATACATTTAATTAAATTCAACCTCTCAACTTCAACGGCATTCCTGACGGCCCGACTGCCTAATTCCCAGACTGTCCGCATGCCCGACTGCCCGGATGCCTGAGTTCCGGGTTGATTTCGCTTTACTGCAGATGTTCATTTACTGGATGCGTTCATATTACCGGTATCAATAGAGCGTTTGCGGTGGAGCCACCCGGCGCCACCGGGTGGCTCATCCGGCATGCGGTGCCGGGTGGCTACGTCACTTGGTGGCTATTTGAGTGGCATGGAAATAATTAATTCTTGACTTCGTACATCCACTATGCCTATACAAACACATTCCCGTACACATGCGAGCACCGGCAGAGTGCCGGAAACTACCTCCCGAGCCCTTCTCCAAACTCCGAGAACAACCACGATGAAGTCTGGGCTCAAGAATGGCCTTTTGCATATGTAGAGGGAGAAGTAGTATGCACTAATGTATACACGATTAATACATGCTCATATGTACCATGGTGGGTCGGTTCCCAAACAGCCACCAGATTACATTAGCCACCCAGCACCGCATGCCGGATGAGCCACCCGGTGGCCCCGGGTGGCTCCACCGCAAACGCTCTAATTTATTTTTATCCTATTTGGGACCAGGTACCTGGCCACTCTACCTAGTTGGCCACTTGAGAGCTAGAAGGTCAGAGCTTGATAATCATGACTGGTCATGATATACGAACAGAATCACACCTACAAAAGTGACTATTCCGCTCGGCCGAACATGCTGTCGAACCAATTAAAATTACCGGATATGGGAAATTCTAATTGTTTCGGCAACACTGTACAATTTCATTCAATTCGGCAGTCACGCGTCACGCCCAATTTTTTTTATTGCGGCAATAATTTTTTCTCAATTTATCCGAATTCTTTTGGATTTTAATTGTACTAAAATTTCCGGATTAGTGCCGAATTGATCGAAATTGTACAGCATCTTCAGCGTAATTGTAATTGTTTCGGCCGAGCCGAATATTCACTTTTGTCGGTGTGAATACGACCTCCAACGAAAGTTCAGACCACATTTTAGCCGAAAGTGATGGGTTGATCGAAAGTCACGGCATCGCGGATCGGAATCCGAGGTGTGGGGTCAATTCTGGTCAATTTCTTGCCATCGGACCGCTCGCCTCACTTGCCGTGGCCATTTCTCCACCATTTTTAGGTTAATCTACGACTTTGGGGGCTCGTTCTGATCCCTCGACGCCGGGCCTCTGTCCGTGATGCTACTGGATGGCAATGGCCCCCACTACCCTCCTTTCCGCACTCAGGGAAGCATAACTGCTTTTTGGGCCGGCATGTGAACTCGTTTGGGCTATTTGTCAACGGTGTTAGGGTCGCACCGGAAATTCTGGGTTAATGAGACAAGTGCAATGGGAGCGAGTTCTCACGACGTCTTCCGCCCACATGTTGCTCAACCTGTTTCGGGGAGGCTGTTGCTGAGGCTTTATACCCGGTATATTCTCGGTGGTTGAATCCCGTGAACCCACTCTGGTTCAACATCTATATCTCTAGGCCTTGTTTTTGCGAAGCGACGTTCTCTTGGTGCCTCAGATCCGCCACTGACAGATGCGTGACGTGCATGATTTTCATTTGAAAAAAAAAAAAAAAAAAAACTTTCGAGATTCGCTGGGTGTGCTTATTTAAATCCTGGCTGGCCACTTCTTACTCGGCCCCTCCCCTCCTATTTTTCCAACAAGGGACAATACACAATGTCCTACACGGCCGTCCTGACCGCCGCAGTGTTGGTTCTGGCTCTGTATTTCGTCTTCCGACCCCAGGGCACCATACGACGCATCGCCGGGCCTCCTTCCCCGTCATGGATATTCGGTGCGCCTAGACATATCACCCAAGTCATACAGACGATGAAATCTCCGGCCAGGACACATGCGGCAATTAATACTCTGCCCTCGGTATGGGGACAACGAATTCAAATGGGTGGAAAGTTATGGGCCCGTCTATCGGCTGAGGGGGTGCTTCGGGGTGATTCTTGTCTATCTCAGTATCTGCGCCGTTCCCGTACTCACGTCGTCACAGCAAGATCGCTTGATGGTAGCCGATCCACGTGCATTGCAGTACATGGTTAACAGTTCAAGCTTTTCTCGAGCACCAGCCCTCGACAACATGGCCAAGTTACTATTCGGTGAAAAGAGTATAGGAGTGGCCAGAGGTACGTATGAACGGACACTGCTATATCAATCATTATTTATATCAATGGTCCACTTAGGAAGTGAGCATCGTCGGCTCCGTTCCGCTCTAAACGTGGGGTTTAGTGCTGCCGCGGTACGCAGCTATCGACCAGTGTTTCAGAAAGTGGCAGAAATGGTCAGTAACGAAATCGGGGGCAGCTTTCTTCATTCTCATGGCCACTCGAAAGGTTTCAGATCAGTTCGACAATTTCACAGACACGACCAATGATGTTTGTTCCACTCTAAGTATTGCGACTCTCAGCGCAATCAGTGAAGGTTTGCGGCGCAGTATGATCTAATTAGATATTTTGCTGACACTGCACCAGCCATTCTCGGACAATCTACTCGGGATTTAGGGGAAGAGTTCGTGGCAAATAATATCGCGATCACGTGAGTCAATATTATTGGAGCCAATATTCATGAAAATTAAAGTGTTGGCAGCAAACTCACGGCGAACCAATCTGAGACGAATATTCTGTCCGATGTAGTCGGGTCCTACTTACCTGTTTGGCTTTGGCGAGCAGTCATATATCTCCCAATCGCGGCCTTTGCCGTTGTCCGTAAGGAAAAGTTACTCGTCGAACAAATCGGGACTAGGATCGTCCGAGAGAAGATAGACGCGGCCAAACGAGGGCTGGAAAGCAATAATGACTTGTACAGTCTTCTTGGTGAAACCGATCCGTCATTAGGGAACATTTCTGACATTGGATTCTGGCAGTGAAACCCGATACCAGGACACTAAGCGATGAAGATCTTGTCAACCAGATAGCTGTGATTCTCATAGCCGGACAGGAGACGGTTGTCAGAAATTTCCACCGACCTTTCATGGAGTATTTTCTGACTGCTATACCTAACTACAGACAAATACTATCGCGTTCGGGCTACTAGAACTGGCCAGACACCCCGAGTTACAAGATAAAATTCGTGCCGAGATTCACTCCACTGTCGGTGACACCGTCCATAATGTGGCTTACGACGCCATGCCCCTGCTTAATGCATTCATCAAGGTGTGCCGGGAGCATGGGTCGAAATGTGAGATAGAATAACTCTGCTCAGGAAACGCTCCGGCTCTACCCCGCAGAAGCGTTGAGGGATACAGTCGCGACACAAGACACCATCATTCCGTTAGCGAAGAGTATAATCACTACCACGGGGGAGTGTTTAAATCAGATACCAATTCGTAAAGGGCAGCTTGTGACGATGGCCATTGCATCGTATCAGAGGTACGCGCACTCCCTGGATAACATTTCTCCAACTTTGATGTGGGATCGTATACCAGACTCACTCCTCACTGGGGGAATGACACACACCAATTTAATCCTTCTCGCTGGCTGGATGGTGAGACATATCAGGGAGAAGCTGTTGGTCCATATGCAAACCTGTTTGTCATTCTATTAAATTCGAAACTTCGTTGCTAACCACAAACGTAGCTTAACTTTCTTCGGTGGTCCGCACGCCTGTCTCGGGTAAGACACGTGTGCATGTAATTTCCATTATTACGGCTCAATCTGGCAATCGCACAGCTACCGTTTTGCGTGAGTATTACCGATGACAAATTCTTGTTTTCGTCCCTAATCTTCGAATAGGGTATCAGAAATGCAAATGCTCTTCTGCGAGCTTGTCCGGAAATTCTCCTTCGCGGAGCCGAACGAGGAACCTATCCGGCCGCAAATGATGACCACCCTCCAACCAATCGACTCACAGGGGAAAAGAGCACTCCCACTCTGCATTACTCGCATTTTGTAGGGAATACATATAAATAAGTACAGCCTTTTTAATGATGACACCGAGTCGCCCAATGGTGCTTGAAAGTCGAAAGGGGGGTCAGCGTCAGGCAACCACACCACCGTACGGCCCGGGGGTGCGTTCTATGTAATTAACCGGCGGCACGGGGACATGGAAGTATCACAGGTAAGTGGAAGTGTTGCGTATCGGATTTATTGGGGAGCTTGTTGACGATCAAGATGAGCCTGTATAAGAGTTTTGGAGAGTACAGTTAGCACGGTGAAGATCTCCGGTGAAAGTCGTCCTAAATTCTGACATGATTCAAGTGAAGCTCTCATGAGACGTCTTCCCGGTGGTGAGCGAATATTGAGGAGTGCATGAATGCCGTGACTTGTGGAATACATAAGTTGACAAAATGGAAGGTACAACGCACTTTAATTACCGCGTGCTCTACTCGGATAATGAATCCATGAAAAATTTGATTTCTCATAATTTATGCTCGCCGCAGCAGTGGTGTACGATCCGAATGGGTGAGAATCTTTGATTGTTTCTGTTTAGCTCGCCCGACGCAACGCGTTCGGTCACGTGTGTTCAAAATTTTGCGTTGAATTCTGATTTACTAGCATGCAATAAAGGTTGAGAGTTCATGCTTTCTCGCTCCGCTCAAAGCTACCGATTCACTCGACTGGGTTCAAAGAGACGCAAAGTTCAACCCTGACGGTATCTGTTTGGGAACTCAGCTGACAGGGAATTTAATGTTTTTGGAAGGCGCGAGTCTAATCTATTGAACGAAAGAACACAGATGAGATGGGCCTTTTAAATCAAATTTTTTGTCAATTCAGTTTCACCTGTGACTTAGTATCGTACATCACTGGTGGGATGAGATTTATGAAGAAAATAAAAATATATTGAACGCTGCTGTTCGTTAGGTCGCCAGTGGCGGTTTCGAGGGCTATAGAAAACGGGTTCTTTCACCGAACTGACGTGTCCATAATCGTACAAGTAGCAGCCACCCATCGAGTGCTTACGCCTTCTATGAGGCTCCTCAGGAGATGCCTAAGTGTAAGTCTGATAGTGTTGGTTTAGCGCCGAAAATCCATTCAATTGTCCTGTGCATGTATGTCCATCGAGCCAGCTCCGACGGCGCGCACGCCAGTGCTCATTAATAGCCAAGGCGGTGTGATTCAATGAGAAATCTACAGTGGAACTAAGAACCCTCGAAACATGATCGGTACAAATGACACGACGACAACTTGAAAGCAAGAATCAAACTACAAAATAGTCCCGACAAGAACCGGAATACAATCGGAGGGCCATTGTCAATATGTATGGTGTAAATCCTGCAGAAGAGCAATAGTCCGAGTGAAACAGGAAGCATGGTTTTGAGTTCCGGAATAAGGGGAAAACGGGTGGCGCAACCACACAGATCTGCCTAATGCTTGGCGCGCGGCTTGACTTTACTTGGCGGCATCGTGTTCGGGCGGGGCCTTCCGTTGGCGCGGTAATATACTCCGCATGCATTGCACACCTGCTCCCCGTCCTTGTTGCGCCGCCACACACTCGTCTTCCACGTGCCGCATTCGCTACACTGCGGCCCGTCTCCCTGGATTGGCTCATCCTCGTCGTTGTCCGCGTCGATGAGCGCCTGTGGCCGGGGTTCGCGGCGGTGCTGCTGATATAACCCACACGCGTTGCACAGAGCGCGCTGCGTCGTGGGGTCGCGCCGCCAGAGGGGCGTGCTCATTGTGCCACAGTTGTAGCACTGCTTGATGTTGGCACCAGTGTCGGGCGTCGGAACGGTCGTGTATTGCCCCGGGTGTGCACCGGGTACGCCACTGTGGGGATAGTTGGCTGGGTGCTGAGCAATGTTATACGACGGGATGGAAGAGGGGTAGGACTGTGATGAGGGATACTGCATATCGTGTGCGGTGGGATTCGGGTACTGAGTGCCGGCACCCGAGGTATACGGTGTGGATGGATAATGCGCGCTGCCGGTATTCGATGCGTATCCCGGTGCGCTACTATTGTATGCCGGGGAGGCATAACTGTTATTGTACGCCTGCGTGGAGGAAGGCGCATGGTTGCCTGATGCCGGTGCGTATATCTGGCTTCCATGGGAATTGCTCGGTGTGGAGCTTGATTGGTAGTTCATGGGCACTGGAACGACGCGTCAGTACGCGTCAAGTCGCCAATCGCAATAAACATACCAGCATTCTCGAGAGAACTATAACCACTGCGTGGTACATTGTTCCGCCCGGAAGGATGGGAGTAATAGCGAGGGTCAGACATGCTATGCGGTGTGTTCGCCCGAGTTTTTCAATTGGATTCACAGTGTTTTGAGTCGGTAGTGGTACAGATTCGCTTCGTTCGCGTCCCTCCTTATACGCATCGGAAACCGTCAAGATCAACATGACTAGAATCCGTATTCCGCAAGGACAGAGGTCCTTGCCTAGGAGAAATCCTGAGCCTTTGACAGTCCGCTGACATAAATAGACAGAGTTCCAAATGGAGACCCGTCGATCTCATAGTCGTTTTGAGAATCGGCACCACAGTTGGAGCACAATGGAAAAGCACGAACTATCCGGAAGGAAGGGTGTTTTTGATTGACACTGTATCATTGAGCAGAAGGGCACGCGCACCGTCGATGGCGTAACAGTTTGGAAATTCAGAGTGCGCGCCAATCTACTCTATAATTTATTTGGTATAACCAGAAAACTCTTAATTCGCAGCTGCGAATTCCGTAAGTGGTTCCTGTGAAAAAAACCAGTAAGCGAGTCTGAAATTGGATGCGAGGAAGGAGCGGGCGTGCAGTATTAATGTTTCGAAACTCGGATCGCGTGACAGTCGAAGGACTCATGGTGACGCATGCAGAGCCGCTGCTAGAATATGTCAAAATAAGCTGCGACTGTCATTTCAGATATTATTAGCCCGTCTCCTCAGGCGATGAGTATATTGGACAAAGCTGTCATTTTCTGGCAGCCGTCTCTCTTCGAATTCCGCAGTCTAGCCGTTGAAGACGCGTTGGTGGGGGTGCAGAGATAGGTGGGGGCTGCGTTGGAAGTATACGCTGTGTCTAACGCGAGCAAACGGCCCAAATAACACCCATTGACGAAGACTTCGGTCAAGGGCCTCGTTTTCCTCGATTTGCTGCACCACTGCTGGAAGATCTTCAGTGTTTGCGCGTTGAGAACCAGTGATGACGTGTCGCGGCCCCATCATAGGCTAGGCGAAAATCAATGAAGGCGTACCACAGTGATCGTTTGGTGATGGGCTTAAGAAACGAGGAAGCTCAAGATGCTTCCATTGACCGCGGACTCACCTCAAGTGAATAAGATAATATTGAATGGCACCACAGAGGCGGCGGCAAACTTGACAGCGATGAGATCCTTTTTAGTGCCGAGGCGCCTGGCAGTGACATAAATTTTCATTTGCCTGCGACGTTAGTGCTGTGCACAGGAACCGTTGAGATGTTAAGATCGTTGATATATCTCTTTCATTGATGAGTAGGACGAATTGCTTCGTCCCTAAGCCCAAAGCAAGCTCACCACACCGCGGTTTCTCTGACGGACGCGGACCAAATGCCAGGAATTTCAACGTGCGAGGTCGCTAGGAATCGTCGCACCACTCATCGGTGGAGGTGCTTGAAAAAATCATTGATGGCATCACGGAACAGAGCGCCCAGGAAACGTTCAACCAACATTTGTTGCACATGTTTTTCATGTGGTGGGGACACTGACAATCTGAACGTCTTTAAATTCTGCGCGGGCAACGCTCGACATCCTAGCATTCAAACAGGCTTGCATCGCAGGACGTCACGTCGGCGCCTCAGGAACCGGACAGTGAGCCTAAAGGAGGCAGCAGCTCAGCAGTTTATCAACATGGGAGTTGTATTGAGCTCCACAAAGACCTGTATTCCAGCACCACATCAACATATTCCGAATGCGCCAATTGTGTGAGTTCCGCAGTGTTGCATCGTCAATCTTAGAGCCGGGTGGAACCTGACGATCTCCCGCTGTATGTTCAACTGGTCAAGTCCGAGTGATATACTGCCATCCTCATTCATCCCGAATCATAGGTGGCAATCTGGGAAAAGCTCATCGGCATTTTGTGTCTAGAATCAAACTGAGATGAGAGCGGCTTTCCTCTGTCATTTAGGCTCTTCATTCCCTGCACGCCACTGTACGTCGTGTCACATCAACGGGGGTACAAAGGGCCTACCGAGAGCAAGTGAATGGTTTTAGGCTGTAAGCGGGGCAGTAGCTCGACTCTGAGTGACATCCGGGCATTAGCGTAGTCAGATGTTCATGCAGTCCCAGGGAATTATTTATTCCCTCCAAGCACCGTTAAATGCGAATTTCGAGGTCGGAATTAGTGTTCTCCCAGTACCTCCCGCTTATCGACCTGGAAAATGGAAGTGCACCCAAATTAAACCGCCGTAAATGTTCAATCACTTGGAATTCAATTCCAGGGAACTTGGATGCAGGTTTCCCGGACGATCATGTCACTGATTCTCCTCGAAAATGGGAGTGTGCGTCCTGGAGTGTGGAGAAACTTGATGAAAAGGTGGAGAATATCGCCCTCCCTCACGGTTGAAGCATCATCAAATTAATCACTCGTAATCTTCTTCACGGACCGAACAGCGGTGTATCACCGTGGGCAAGATTGAGCAAATAAAATAGCACCGAGGTACGATACATGTCTGGGTATACCGTATACGCGGGGCAACTCCGCGATGTAATTTGGAAGGGGTTCACCTGTGGGAACCAAACATCCCTCCAGGAAGCAAACCAATTATCATCGCCCGGCCTTATCAAATTGGCGCTTGAAAATTCGATAGTCGGGGGTCCAGTGCTTGCTTAGAGGTAAGTGAAGGTAATTTCGTCCAAGTTCTTGCGCTGAAGGCCGTGGAATTCGGCTGTCTTGAGGAGGCGGTGAGGAAGTGAGGCAACCGAGTCGGGGCGCATTGGAAGACTAAGATTAAGTAAGGCTGCAACAGTAAGATTAAATATTCTGGGATCGTAGTTGAAGTGAACTCCGGCGTAGTCTCTCGTAGACAGACGCTGTATATAATCGCTCGTACCTCGCCATATAAGCCCGGCGTGCTCATGCGGCTGGGATGATCTAATTTCAAGGACATACTTCTTGTTCGCAATTGGGATTTTGAGAGGGCCAGAAACCATCCCGCCAATTTATATTCAAGGCAACAGCAACACGAAGAACTGTGTTCGACGCAGGCACAAGATAAGTACTAAGTAGCCGTAACGGCGACTTCTCGCCCGGAGTTTTGGAAGAATTGACGACACTGCCACGTAAATGAGGTGCAAGAGTAGTTGTGCGCTAAATATCGACAAGGCCAATCAACGGCGTAGGGCATTCAATGAAAAATAATTGGTCTGCATTTCCAAAGCCGAAATGATTGCCGTAGCGATGCGCGAATGCCATCAGATGAGAAGCACAGCCGCATAGCTTTCATCTTCCGTCGCCCTACCTCCTCTCGCAAGTCCCAGATTCCTCAGCCACAACTGAATACGCCAGCCAGATCTCTGTCTCTCCCTCAGCATCCTCCTATAGCATCTAGTACTGACGGTCTTGGGTGGCACTCGCAGACAACAATATCGAGGTGGCGTGATTTGGGACCGTGACTCGGAGGTGCTTTTCGCGCTATACACAAGCTAGAACCCCTAGGCTTACCTACACCCCCACTCCGCCTATGGTCGTCATACCAATTTCCGCACGTTCGAAGTGGCGTTACTCGCCTTCTCGCGACATGCAGCGAGGACTCGGAGGGAGCATGGATTCATGCTGGTTTTACTGCCCCCTGACTGATCATGTTGTCATACTCCTGAATACTGGAACTGTAAATTTCAGCGACTGCATTGGCTTTGGTGTTCTCTTGGCCGATTTTCCATCAGCGCAACGCACCAACACTCACACCGCGGGACACATGAAGGATCTTCGCGATGCGTATCAAACTTTTGTCTCTCTTCAAATTTGACACTACCTCCTGACAGACCGGCTTTCTTCTCCTCCTCCACCGAGATACACTGTAAGCTAAAGAAGATGATAAGGTTCGTGGATCCCATTTGCAGATTTCTCTGACCAGGCCACCCTGGGCTATACATCGAAGGCCCCTCACTTTGCATCTGGTCGGCCCTCTCCGCCTGATCCCTTGGTTCCTGATGGTGTATGCGGCAATACCCCGCCGCAGAGCCTTCCGCGCAGAACATCGATAGGCACCCCGACAACATGCATGGTATTGTTAGACATCCGCCAACTCGGACAGGCTACTCTTGCGGTACTTGTCAACGACTTGCCCGCTTATCAATACACGGCTAAAACTGCTTATCATCCATGTGGAATAAGGAGTAGATGCCGACGATCCGCTCCAGATAACTTAGCCGATGCATGTAATGCTACCTGAATTCAATTGCTCTCTGGCCCTCGCTTCGTCTCGGCTTTTGTGCGGCGTGTCGTGTCCCAGTCCCTCTCCGATTGCGGAACAAGCGTACTTCTTTTCCCTTACGTGACCAACAAAGTTTGCGTGTCTATCTTTATGATGCACAGATGGAAGCAGATTGAGTGCCATCGTTCGCGATGTGTATTCTCGGTCCCTGGAGGTGCACGCCGATTGAATCTCGCGCAATACAGCCCTGGGAATTGGCGACGAATGAAATTCGCATAAAGCCTCGCCTATGCTGTTCTGGCCCTGTTGACCCCAAAATGGCTGCCGCGTCCACACCCCTCCCGAATGTCGAGCTTTTGTGAGTACTGACACTGACTATCCTTGCGTCTGATCTGAAGCATTTTCGTACAGGTACGGACCCATGTTAATCGGCGTCTTCCTCAACATGATTCTTTACGGCGTGCGTTATCAATATTCTCTCTAATTATAGGAGTATCAGTTTTGGCTCATGCGAGTCCGGACCGCAGGTGATGTTGAGCCAGGTATGCTGCCAGTGCTGTCCAACGTTGTTAGTCGGACGGGAGCTTAAGCGTACTCCATATCTAGACACTGAATTACTTTCAACTGTATCAGCAGTGCGTCTTGCCTTGTATCATCTGGGATCAAATCTAATTATCCACAGTGATCGCACATGGATGCGCCTCCTTGTAAGATTGCTATACATAGCACCCATCGACAACACCCTTATTTTCTCTAGGTCAGCTACTTGTTCGTGGTGGGGACTGCGAATACAGTTCTTGATATGCACATGATGTATGAACCGCTCATCCTGGGCTACGGCAAGTCCGATCCATTTCTTTGCATGGTCTTGTCTGATCATCCTCACCAGGTCAAAAACCAGTCAACTTCCCATCTGGTAAGTCAACCTCGCAGATAGTTCTTCGCATGCTTGCTCAGGTTGTCTTTCAGTTTTCATGGCTGGTACGCTACTACCCTGAGTTTCACTCGATAACGATAACCTGAGGTAACTTTGATTTCGTGCAGAGTCTTTCTGTGTGGTATGTCTCCATTATGTCAGACTGCGCCGCTTCTTCATTCCAACAGGTGCTTGTCTCAATGCCCATCCAACTATTCTTTGCGTGGCGTATCTATCAACTCACCAAATCCTTTTGGATTCCGTCCCTCATCGCGGTTCTTGGTATTGCCAGCTTTGGTGCGCATCGCATTCTCGGTTTCTGCCGCGCCGAGAGCTCACGCACGTTTTAGGCGGTGGTATTTGGACCACCGTACGTACACCACCACCGCTATTTCCTTCTCTTCACCACTTACTCTCACCACTTCAGACCATGGTTCACATCCTCAAACTATTCGTGAAGAAACCGCTGCTGCACAAACCCGCTCTGCTCTGGTTCCTCACGTCCTGCGTCGCCGACGTCTTGATCACCATTTCGCTTGTCTGGACGTTGTCAAAGAAGAAGACGGGCTATAAGGCAACTGATTCCGTGGTGGATAAGATCATTCGAGGTACGAACCTGTTCTTCCGAATTCTTCGGACAACCTTGACCCTAATCAAAAGTACAGCAACCATTCAGACAGGACTGATAACGTGGGCGATTAACGAATCCCTTTGCCACCACCAACACCCCAAACAGAGCACTATTCAGCATCACGGACGTCGTCTGTTTCATGCTCCTGCCAGCAAGTGCCTCCATCCTTTCCCTTCATCGTCATCTAATTCCGATGGCTCTCAGCATTATGCGATTAATTTCGTCTTCGATTTCTGCCTTTCGAAATTGTTCGTGTCGTTCTGGTACACCTCTTGGACTGAGACTGATTGTCTCGCAGATATGTCAATTGTCTTTTGAGTACCCTGAACGCCCGGGCGAAACTGAAGGAAGCTGCTCATTCGTCGACCTTTCTGCAGCAACCCAGCGTTAACTTACCGAATCGCAGCATGTCGGCGAAGGTCTGTTCGTAATCGTATTGAATGCTCTTCAGACGTTGACAGTTTCATAGGAGACCTTTGGGGACCGTCCCATGGTGGGTGATCTGACACCACTCTTCCTCGTGACTGACGTTTTATTGGTTTTCCCCTTCCTCCAGCCGATCGCCAGTGTCACGTACGATATGAGCGAAGATGGTCGCACGTCGGACCTCGAGTACGGAATCCACATGATGAAGGTGCTTCCTTCTTTCTATCAATGAAATAATCTAACCTCCTTCGCAGATCATCGAGCGAGAGGTTCGGTGAACAGGCAAATCGCCGCAGGGCATAAATTATTTGCTATATGTACTGTAGTCTTTCTTCCCATTGAGGTTTGGTTATTTTCACAAGTGAAGCATTTTGATAGCCTCATCCAGAATTTCTCTATTCTGTTCGAGTGCGACCTTTGGCTCTCTCAATGGGCAACTACCGAAAGGCGAAAGGGTGGACGACACGAAGATTCATGCAATTTCAATATTTTTTCTTCTTCGTCTGAATCGTCCATTATCCCCAAAATTTTATTGCTTTCCGCATGCCCGGAAGGACGGGAACAGCAGTGACATGCTGAGACCCTTCCCAGTCCTATAGCTATACAATGCCATTTTTTGCAAAGGTTTTTCCCCGGTGTGAGCTTTTCAAACCATGGCAGACTTGAAGAACGCCTGTCCATTTCCTCACTCAAAGCAGCTCCCGTGGTTCGATTTCTCTTAATTCAGATTCAAGCCGGCTGCGAATCGAAGGTTTTCAACTTCCACCGCGTAGACCGCAGCTTATCAGATCTGTCGGTAATGGAAAAGCGTACTATCGCGGGAGTAAATCCGCCTGAAGGCTCGCGTGTGGCAACCGGCGGCCTCTAACAACTGTAACTTGATGTTCTGCCGAGGTATAAACCGGCTTTATTACCTCTACAGCACTTATGCCTGGCATAAGGTTTCCTTCACCGAATTTTCCGTGTTATTTCAAACAAATCCTGGGTTCTCGCTTGAACTTGTAGTTGGGAACCTGGTCATAGTCAGTACCGATGGTACCGTCTGCCGCGGCGCCCTTTTCGCATAATTCCTCTGAACTGAACACATGCGGCTATCAGATAGATTAATTTGATATTGGAAATTGGTCGCCGAAAAATCCTCGGCAAATTCAACAGCGATCAATAGGATGCCACACTAAGTAACTTATGTAAGTTAACTTAGCCTGCCAAAGTTAACTTAGGTGAACTTATAGCAGGCTAAGTGAGTTTCACAAGTGAAAGGGCAAGTTTTTGATGCCATCTGATGGCATAAGTGAATTTCTCTGATGGCACTTGGCGGTAAAGTGAGCTAAAGTTACGGGAAGTGAACTTAAGTTACGGGAAGTGAACCTAAGTTACAGGAAGTGAACTTCAGGTTATTGATAATAAATGCATGCATTCAACTATACTCCAACATCTGGGTGTGTTAGAAGTGTTCCGCGGTGTGAGCTTGCGCACTGCCGGGATGACTTCTGTAATGGGTTTGACAGTCAGTATTTAATATCCTATACATGAAAAGACAACGAACACTGCCACCATCAAAAGCGTGAAAATCATGTGAGTGTCAGGTGATATAAGTCATGGGGTCTACGGTCCCGGACGGTGATTGGTTGAAGGTCAGGTGCGCCGCGCGCCCCGAAGCGGCAGTGCGGCGCCTCTCGGAATCTGCCGTGTCCGGGCGAGCACGGAATTCGCTGTGTTGCATCTCCGTGGCGAAGACACGGGTACCTATGGCTTGTACGAATCTACTGTACAGTCCTTTACGTGTTTGTACCGGTACCATCACAAACGTGATATCTTTCTTATCCTCATACTGAGCTCTTACCGCAGTTTCGACTAGAGTACCTAAACTCTGATAGGGTGGTCACGGAGCTGAAAACTGAATAACAGAAATAGAAGGACGAAGACGCGATGCTGTCGACGCCGCGCCCAGTGTTGCAGTCAAGTGTGGAGGCTCGTGAACAGTTGTGGCCAGGCTTAATATCTATCAAATTGAAATGTGAATGCAAGGGGTGAAATGTCGACAGTATAACTATATGCACCTTCGCAGATAAGGCTGTCGCAGCGCAGCTACAGGGCTCAAAATGTTAATACAACAAGACAAAGGAAATAAATAGAATGTCACCTTGTTCCGTTAACACGCAAGCGGTCAGTCCTAAACGGAAATAGTATTAAGAGGCCTGATAAAACAGGTTCAAAGTCAGCGACTCATCTTTTCTCGAACGACCGTCAATTTTGAACTCAAAAACAGCGTCAAAAGAATGTTTGAAACACAATACATACTCCAGATCAGTATTAACAAGCCTCAAGCAACTTACATGACTTAAAACCTTTATTGGAATACCACTTCTTCAAGTCGGACACAGCCAAGTTCGCGTAAGTTCGCGTAAGTTAAGTGCGCCAAGTGTGGGAAAAGATCAGTTAAGTGCGGCCGCTTAAGTTTGGGTGGTAAGTGAACTTACCAAGTTAGGAAATAAGTTCCTTTTTGCGGACTTGATCAATAGTCAAGAATGAGAAACCCGTATCTTACCGTGGCCATAACCCGTATACGCAACGTACGGGAAAACCCTTCAGCCATCCCTTCGGACCCGTACATGCCCGTTCCGTACCCGCAAAACGGGTACGGGTCTACGGGTCGCAGCCCTAGGAAGGTTTCAGTGCTGTAATTACTTATCAGTCGACTCGCGGTCATCGATGAGCGAACTTAAGCGAGGACTGCCAGTGGGAGAAATGCAAGAGAAATCTCAGAGCGATACGGGGAGGGCCGAGGGCCCCATAGGTCTGGGCGCATAAGACCCAATAGGGTGCGAGTTGAGAGCTGCAAAGATTTAGAGCGAAGCCGTGGCCTTTGCAACTCGAGTCCCTCGAACTCAGACCCACCGTCGCCTTCAACTCCGGTTCCTTGCTCTCGCGGCCGCATGTTCTCGGCGTCGCCCCTCGCTCGCGTTCTAAGGCGGAACAACGGGGGAACGATAGGTGGAGAAAATCTCCCCTCGTGTCGTCCTCTCGTGAAGAAAAGACAAGAAACGAAAGAGCACGATGGATGGTCCCAGGAGAATCTCCGCCTGTTCGCGAGCACGCGCTCTCAGTCTCATGGAAGAGTGAGACGAGAAGTTGGAGCCAACCTCCGAGAGGCGCCGCACCCGTTCTCTAGCTCGCCCCTTCTCCAGTTACCAGCGCTTCCATCGATCGCTCTTATTCTCCCGCATGCGCGCTCTATCATTTCATCCCACCAGCAGTGCGGTCTCTCGCGCTCGTCGTCGCCCCGTCGTCTCGCTCTCTCGGCCCTTTTCTCGAGCTCGCCGTCGGCCCGCTCCGTGCGCTCTCGTGCGCCTTAGCTGGCGAACGATATACCGAGAGGCACCCGCGTTCTTACTCTTTCAGCCCATCAGCAGCACCGCCTCTCGTCTCCGTCTGTCGCAGCCACCGCTTTCGAGATGCATCTTGCCCCGTCCAAACGAGAGAAAGACAGAAAGAAAGAATCCAAAGCAAGTTATCGAAACGGGCTTGACTCACCGACGAAAACGGTGCCCGCCCTACGAAAAGCCCGTGCACGCGACGAGGAAGGTCGCGCCTGCGATACTACGCGAAGCTGCGCATAGGGCATACAGATAAAATCAGCGCATGTTTAGGGAGAAGGCGGGGAGGGACGGGACTGAAAGGAGCGGGACAACGCGTCAGGAGGGGAGGGAAGGTAAGCAGAGCCCCAAAGGAGCGGAATGCGGGCGGGGACAGGACGCCGACCGCCCATGTCATCCCCATTCGCGAACGGCGCGGGGCGTACACGCCTCCTCCTTCGCACCGCAGAAGATAAGCACTCACAAGCTCCCCACCATACATCCCGCGAATACCGCGTGGCTCGCTGGCTTCACTTCTTCCGTCATCGCGTGCTTTCTTCACCTTGCCTCTTCGGGCGCCCACTTCTTCCCGGTCACCTCCTTGCCGTATTTCTGCACGATCAAGTTCTGCCCAACTCGCGTCACAGCTCGCCCAAGCAATTCGAAGTGCCCAAGTAACCGAGGTGGAATAAGACTCGAGCGCACCCTCAGGGAGCACATTGGAGGGAAAAGGCAAATACTGAGTAGAGAATTCGTGCGTGGTGGCAGAAACAGACAACGTCGCGTGGCTGTGCCGATTGATCAGTAGAACTTTGATCGAACTCGTAATCGCGGCAGGCAACTTCAAGTTGTTCATGGAGCTAGACAAGCGTGAGGAATATGGAGAACCGTTGGTGTCCCATGGTCACGGGCAAGCCTGGGAGAGGGGACGAACGACTCGAAGTTGAGTACATTCATTGAGCACGCAGAGGGGAAAAGCAAGTCCAATATAATTAGTACTTATATCTACTCAGACTTCAACACCTCTTCCATAAGCTCTACAGCCATCGACGCGGATCCCCATGATGACTCGAATCCGTATGCACCGTGCCCATAATTGAACACGACCGGCGCCTTCGCATCGTTTGCCTCGACCCATTCCGCTTCTATCCTGATTCCTTCGTTTCTGTGTGGACGCAGTCCCAGGCCATCTTCAACAATGATAGGATACAAATCCTGGATCGTCGGGACGCGGTCTTTGCGGGCTTCTGGCGGAGCGATCTCGGGCCAGAGCGCGAGCGCCTTTTCCAGGATCGCAGTCTTCGTCTCCTCGCGCGGAAGAGGGTACCTGAATTCAAACGCATCTTGAGTTTTCGAAATAAAGCCTGGTGTATCACGCAGCTCACCAGTCATCGGCGTTGAGGGTCCCACCGAGAACGATGTTCCCGCCATGGCGGGGAATGACGTATGAAATCATTTCGTCCTCAATCTTTCGGCGCGTCGATCCAAAGCCGACCCACGGTGCGTGCAAGACCACAGTCTGGCCGCGAACAGACGTCACCGTCTTGTCCTCCACACCGCCGAGGCTTCGCGCACCGAGGCCGGCGCAGACAATGACGGCAGCAGGGGGAGCCGGGGCTTGTCCCTCGAAGACGGCACTTCCGCCTTCAACCACTTGCTTAATATGTTGAACCGAACCGTGCACGAGCCTCCCACCGGCGGCGAGGAATCGTTTGTGAAGATAATCCAGGTATACAGGTGGATCTAATTTCCTTGATCACAAGAATTGAACACTGGCGCAAAACAATTCTTACCGAAACTGATAGCGGTGAAGCTAATTCCAAACACGGCGCCGGGAATGAGGTCCGACTTTGACATGAGCTTGAACTGAAAGAAATCAGAAAAGGATAAATGAATATCTACGCCGAACGTACATCAGGCATAGTCTCCAGTCCACGAGGATGACCGAGATCTTCAAAGTAGTGCTCATACTGTGGCGTACGGATGAAGCATTTCTCTGCGGCATGTCCAGGAGCGGACATTTCCCAGAAAACTCTGAAAGTCTCGGTATCCATCTCTGCAATATCGAAGCGGATTAGAGAGCAGACTAGGGAATTTACTTGACAACTAACTCTGCTGGCGGAGATCATCGCTTTCGGCTGCGGTGCAGTGGTGCCCTCCCTATCGCAAAGAAGGGTTAGTCAGATCTTTAAATGATTGTGGTTGAGAACGCTTACCGCCCAGTGGCTGGTGTAATGCGGGCTTGGATGATCACTTGGCCAAATTTCGGCGACGATAGTGACCTGGTATCCGCCCTTCTCCTGTAACTTGATAGCAGTGGTCAAACCGATGACCCCTGGCAGAAACACACTCAGTCACAGACCGCACACAAAAGAGTGAGTTTTACCCGCGCCAATGACTACAATTTGCTTTTTCTGTTCAGACATGAGTATTCGGGTGAGTTTTGTGCAGTCAGTGGTGAGGGCTACGGTTTATGTATGAGGTAGAGGTTGTTCTAGACTGTAGAGCTGTAGTTTTTATCCCCGCGAGACAGCAGTGGGAAGCGCAGCAGCTGTAAATGAAATAGTGTTAGTCTTAGCGAAAGTTGTAACACAGCGGACACACTTGGGGCGATGCCACTCGAGTTGTGTAAACAGGACTAGTATAGCCCCGGACAGCGACAACACCCCGGAATTCAGGGCTGTTGAATAGTTGTTGGAGATTTCCGGTCAGAAGACGGTATGCACCGCGGTATCTCGGCTGTATTCGGTGGTGTAAATTTCCATAGGCTGGCCACCCGTTCGAGTTAGCGATCGTGTCCTCGGTTTCACGAATTTTCCGATGCCTGAGCGGCGATCTCAGAATTTCCCGTAATCCTCCGGCCTCCGAGTCAAACTTGATCTAATGCTGAGCAGAATGTAATTAAAATGATGACGAAGGTCATGGAAAACACACCTCAAAGTACATCACTGGTATATCCATGACGGACGAAATATCGCCATTTGCGGGGGGAAAACATGATAAGGGGGCCAAGATAAAGTTTTCAGCTCGTCGTTTCATGTGAGGGGATGAGGAAGAATCAATCCCGGTGCCAGCGGAACGGAATAGGGAAATGAAGTTGGCATGCACGGTGCAGCAGTTGCACCGCCCGACATACGCCGTGCTTAGATCCGCCGCTGTGGAGTTGTTAAATCAAACAGCTGGTGTATACAGTCTGGTGCGGCGTTTCGCAAAGGACGGCGTCTTGATGTCGTCGTGGATCGGAAGAGAGTGGCGGACGCCGAAATGATCGGAATTTCAAAGATTGCTTCGGAGAGTGATAGCCGCATCTACTTACCCACGGTTGAGGTCGCGCTACTTTGCGGAGTTGTTCATCCTACCAAAAAGATGGATCGTGTGGATGCATGTTTTCAAACTTTTTTGGGGGATGGAATTAGAGGCCAGCAACAAATGATCGACGTCTACAAGATATTTCTATGAAGGCTAGGCGATTTCATATTGAAACTCTTTGCAAACCATCTCCGCCAGCTGCCTAACATGCTGCCAGCTCTCCCTAGAATACACCAAAAAGTATGCAAGCACAACTCAGAGCCCGGTTGCGGGGTTTGGCACGATCGCCCCCGGCGCATATAGCGCCAGACCCCGTGCAATGTGCTCACCAAGGACCGGGCATCGACGGACCAAGCCTCCACACGCATCCTCCGAGATGTATCTTCCCCCCGCGCTCGGCTTGCACGATAAAAGCCTCGAACAAATACTGCGAGCCGTTCTCGCGCCGAGGAAAGTGGAATGGAGTGGCAAGAATTCCGAGGCGGGAAGTGTCTCGGACGCACGCCAAGACGATACCGCGTAGAAGTCTACTCCGTAGGTGCGATTTGATAGAGTCCCCACGTAAATCCCAGCAAGAGAAGAGTTTTGTGGAGGGAGGAGCGCACGATGTCGCGCTCCGGGATGCTGAGGTTTGACGGGGTGAGTTCCGACGTTTCGAAGAATGGCGCGGAGGCGCCGCTCCCCGTCAAATCTCCCTTACTCGGAAGGTCATCCGTCAACTCAAACGTCCCAAAGCACAAAGTTCGCGTCAAACTCAAGCCCGTCGATGTACGTTTCCACAATGACAACATCGCCATGCCGTGGGGTGTTGACACTCGCAATGGAATCCAATGACTCGGCGTTGCTGTCCGCCTTTGCTACTCCTTCCGAAGCAAACCCACTGATGGGTTTGACAATGGCTGGGTAGTGGATCGGGACGGATTTCATTTGTCGCCGTGCATCCTTGGTGCCCGAGAGGTGCCCGAGAACTGAAATGACGGGTGCTGCAGGGAGGCCGAGCATTTCTGCTGCTTGGGCCGTCACGACGAAGTATCTATCGTGGGCGGTGAAGATACCGTCCACTCCCTCCCACCCTCGGTATCCACGTACTGCAGTCGCAATGCGCGCTGGAAGATTTACGTCAAAAGCAAGGTCGACGGGGATGAGCGTTTCACAGAAGCCGGTCGTGTTCTGCGAGTCCTCGAGCCAGTGCTTGGGCCCCTTGGAACCGAGAACGACTAGGCGGATGTTGAGGTCCTTCACTGCCTGTATTAAACCGACCTCTGCAGGGCCTTAGTGAGTGAAGTGGAGGAGAAATTTTGGCTTACCCATCTGCAGATGTGAGTAGCCTTCAACGAGGACGACGTTGTATCGCTGGGCGGGCGCCGAAAGAAGCCAAGGAAAGGCGAGATGCGCTGCAATCTGCTCTTTGACCACGTAAAAATAGTCCGTGTCATCTGCCCGAAGCCAGATTCCTGCTGCAGCAACCGCTATGATGGCAAGAAGGTCGTCGGTAGAAGTACACAGCTCCGCGGTCTTTTCCATGGGCAAGAATCCCCCGATCTCCTCTGCAAACGGGAAGTCGAGCAGGCGACGCTCGAAGAAGTTCCTGCGAGCCAGAAAGCCATGCGCCGTAAGAAGGATGAGCTTGATCTACCGCGGGGACTCCACCCCGAGCGTAATGCCTCTTGCGAGAAAGCACTGAGAAATATCCTCCGGTGCGGCAGACAGTGTCGCATGCGGCGGATTTCCTCCAGCGGTCACGGACTTCATTTCATGCTTCCGCAGTATCACATCAACGGTTTGAAAATCGACGGAGGGGGGGGGGGGGGGTTGTGTTCCAGACTGCCTGCACGGGGGCTGCCGACATTCACTATAGCAGAACCAGGAAATAGGGAAAAACCTACGGTATCCTGACATGTTAAGAACCGTCCCGAATTGCATGTAATACATGGTAGTAAAAGAGCATGTTGCTTAGTTCAACGCTAATGCCAGCAAAGGTCCAAGTGCTTCGCTTACCGTGTCGTCTTAACAGCGCCCCGCATGGTTTGGCGAGAAATCCTCTCAAACGGGAACGGCGTATTCTGAGACCCCCGCCAAGAGATTCCAACAGATGTCGACCATAAATGGCAGACTCGAGTAACTTAGGCACGCACCTCAGGCCAACCAAACGGAGAGTTTCAGCCTCTTTCAAGGACGCCGATGGCCTAATGCAGGGGTACCCACGCTCTTCCGATGCTTGTGTTCTTGGTACCGAACCTAGGCACCGGGGTCCGGTAACCATAAGGAGTCCATGAACGACAAATGGGTGATTTCAACACGCGCTTCAGGCGCAAGAAGTAAATACCGTCGCCGTGATACCCTCACCATGGACAATACCAGGATTTTCCCGCGCGCGTGTGAGGTGAACCGGCAGATCGCGACGTAAATCCCGTCGCTGGAGCTACCCTTGAAAGAGCTGCTTGTATTTTTTTGTGTGTGATTGCCTCATTATCTTCAGGCTTTGAACCCCGTCTCAGTGACTTCCCCGCGTAATTTGTCCTACATAAGTAGAACGGGACCGGAAAGGTTCGAATCGCATTCCATCGTTGATCTTCGCATTCCTCCTTATATGCACAGCAGACACTCATCAAACTGAGGGGTTATTTCTAGGTTGCAAGCAACGCCACAGAATAAACTCCGCTCGATTATGGAACGTTACCTATTTGGTACTACGGTATATGGAGCTTTTGCCGCATTTTTTGCTCGCCGCCACCACACCAGTTTCGACTCTGATATTCCTCGATCTCCTCATCGAGTCCTTCCATCTTCGTAAAAAGGGAAACTCTTACGAAATCGGCCGTTTGACTACTTGATATCAGATGAAAAACTACGTCGTTTATTTAGCAATCAACTACGATGGGCTGAACACTGAGGTTCCAAGCTTTCCTTGTGCGCACCAAATCCCTATTTTTCAGAGCGCAAGTACTCCAGGCTTCAATTTCGGCTCAAGTTCGGCTCACATTGAAACACCTTTGCCTTGAATTAAACCAGAGACATGGGTCGTGTCTGATAATTACAAAAGATATATGAGTAAAGGGAATACAAAATTAGGACAGCCTGCATCACGTTACGCTGAGTCCACTAGTAAAACTCGCTCAATTCGCGCCGTAAATACCTCAGTACCGCGATGTTGATTTGCTCGCTTTCTACCAGAAATCCGTCGTGCCCTGCGACCGATTGAATAACGACCAACTCCGCCTCAGAGATATGTTCTGCAAGCTGTTCCTGTTCCTTCGGCGGACATAGCACATCCGAGTCGATGCTGATGATGAGCGGACGTGTAGGCAATGTACCAAGAACAGTTTGGAGTGCTGCATCTTCGTCGAGGTCGCTAGTTACACGGTCCCGTGTGATATCATGCGTGTCCATCTTTCGGATGATGTGAAGATAGCAGTTCGCGTCGAAATCTTCGGCAAAGGTGGCACCCTTGTAGCGCAGGTATGACTGAGCCATGTACAATGGGTACCCCACGTCCGTGTCTTCCACGAAGGTTTTACAACGGTCCGACGGGTTAGACTGGGTCTTGCGCCCGAACCGTTCCTCGTAAGAAGCTGACGAACGGTACGTCAGAAGGCCGGCCATCCGTGCGGCTGAGAGTCCCTGGATCGGCGGGCAACTGAGCGAGTAGTAGCCACCGTTGAATGCCGCGTCGTTCCAGATAATTTGCCGCTTCACCTCCCCCCATGCGATGCACCACGCGGATTGTTTTGCGCATGTTGCCATCGCTATTGCTCGGCGCACGAAACCAGGGAAGCACAACTGCCATTCCAACACACTCATCCCACCCATCGAGCCACCGATTATAACCGCAACCGAGGTAATGCGGAGATGGTCAAGGACCATTTTGTGCAATCTGGATGTCGGTTCTCAGTAGCAGAAGTAAGTCATCAAAGATATTATACCTGACGTCGTCACGAATGGTTGTCGCCGGAAATTCTGGCCCGTAAGGCCTCCCGGTAGACGGATTTTCTGAAAGAGGCGAAGTAGTTCCGAAGGGAGACCCCAGAACATTTGCGCAGAATATAAAGAAGTGGGTTGGATCGAAGGCCATTCCCTTGCCCATGAGTGCGGACCACCTACCAACCATCAGCTATTTCGTGTCCCCATTCAATGGAACAACGGACCACTTTGCAACGTCTGCGCTTCCCGTGAAGGGATGGCAGATCACCATGACATTACTGCGTTCAGTGTTGAGAGTGCCCCATGTTTGGTACGCAACATTGACAGAGCAGAGGGTAATGCCACATTCCAGGTCATATTTGGGTAGAGTGAAGGTGCCATGGTCGATTGCGAGTGCCATCATGCGAAATTGAGCCCTTGAGGAACTTCTCTGCTTTTGAACCACGATGCTGTAAAGCGGCCGAATAATCCGAACTTGCTCAACCACAGCAAATCCGCTTCTGTGCTAGTTGATCCGATTGACAACCCAACCTCGTAATGACGGAGCAATTTTTTCAAAGTGAGTTGGGATTGAAGATTCACGCTTCAAGTTTGTTTTCGACGAATTGAGGAAATGACTCGAAGCTCCATGAGGCTAGTTGTCTAGCATCAGATTCATTTTAGACAAACAAGTTCAATTGACTACATCAAAATGGAGCCACTTACCTGCTCTTTCCCGTTGACCCAGGGTTGGACGGCGATGCAGGGCAGGGACAGCATGTGAAAGAAAATCTGAATCCAGGTAGACGGAGACAAGCTGCGGAGTTGAGCGATCGCCGATGATTGTCAACTTGGACCCCTCACTCGCGGTATTACCCGCCTTCTCCCTTCTTTCGAACTCAAAAGGGTTAACTCTTGTTTCCAGGAAAGCTGTATGTCGACGCCGAGCATTGCATTCGTGGGTCTTGTGTCGGCCAACTCGGGAATTCTTGGCTCGAGTCAGTACTTCGGGTTGAATTTTGTCGTTCGAGCTCCCAAATTTGGGCAAGACGCGATTGAAATTTTTGCCTCATTGGGTCTGCCGGCTCCCACCGCTGTAGCTTGGGTTTACTGCACGGTTTCGGGTCGGCCCGAATCCTGTGCTGAGCTCAAGCACAAGAGTCGGCGGGAAGAACGGCAAGCAACAGCTACGAATTAATTATTAATTAATGTAATATAACAACACACCGGACACCACCGGGTTACGCCCAACGCATAAATTCCAACGAAGCAAACGCTTCTTCCGAACACGCTTTCTCTAAAATGGTCGACTCTCTCTACAAATACGAAACTTGGTCGACACACAGTCTGAGTGGTATGCGGAGTCGCTCTACAGGCCATTTGGACTTTGAAATCCTCAACGCATTTACCACCGACATATTTGGCGGCAACCCTGCGGTCGTCATTTTTCTCGACAAGATATTGCCCAAGGAGGTCCTCGAAAAGATTAATGACAATTTCAACCAGCCTATCGTCGTGTATGTATCATCCCCGACGTCCGATACACCCCCCAAAAGCGGACGTGCTGTGTTTGGACTGCGCTGGTTCGGCCCCAGAAACGAGGTCCAAATTTGCGGTCACGGAACCCGTACGCCCATCTCTTGCACTTTTTCAAATTCTGCTAATCCTATGTCAAAGTTGCCGCAGCCGAGGCGATATTCCGCAGGCTTGACCTCTCAAACCATGTCAACACCCTTGAATTTGAAACTCCATCGGCCACTCTCACAGCACACCGCATAAACGACCAGATCAGCGTGGAGCTGCCAGCGGGCACAACCTTCCCCGCATCCGCGGAGGAGAAAGCCGCTGTTGAGGGAATTTTTGCCCGCGCTCTCGCCAAGCCCCGCGTCGATATCTGTTATATCGGCTACGGCGAACACGGATTTTCCAATTATCTCCTTGTCGAGGTCGATGAAGCGGAGAAACTCAGTGAATGGCAGCCCAATGTCGAGCATTTCGTAAGACTCCCGCCGGTGTTCTCGGCATTTTTTTATGCTCAAGTTCCGTCCAGGCCGAACTCGCACCCCGCACCCAAATCCTGGTTGTTACGGCGGGTACACAAGCAGAAGGGATCGTGTACGAAACTCGCATGTTTGCACCCACCATCGGTGTGCGCGAGGATCACGTTTGTGGTTCAGCTCATTGCCTGAATGCGCCGTACTGCGCTGCCAAAGCACAGGATGGAAATATAGAGGGGGGATACTCCGATGGAAAGCCGCAACATGCAAAGGCAGTTAGTGTTCGTGGCGGCGACATCCTGAAATATTTAGCAAGACCGTATATAGTGCAGTAAACATGGAACTGACCGATAAATGGAGCCAAGTTGGACTTCATCCCGCCCGCGCCGATCCTGAAAATAATCATAGCTGCGGGAAGCAGCCGCAGCATGCGGCCCTGAGGCGCAGAAGACAGATTTGTTCACCTGCGATGAGACCACCAAGACCAGCGCCATGGTCTAAGGACACTGGGAGAGATGTGACAAACAGAACGAGGATTCCCAATGCGTAAATGCTACGAGGATGAAGTCAGCGAAATCTTCATAAAATACAGGGTTTGTAACTTGCGAAAAGGGTGAGGCTTTTATATCGGCCGAGCCACCCGTCTGCGACGATGGCACCACCAAAAGATGTTGCATACACAAAAAATGTGAGAAAATAAATGAGGCGTGTTGCGGAGGTCTCTCCATGTCCGAGTGCGCCCGGGCGTAGCGGATCGTCCCTAGCATTCTGAATATAATTCTTTGCACTGGGTTAGTTGTCGATGCGGAGAACGATTACTGCTCCCTTCCGTCAGTCGCAGTAAATCCATAATATGTGAATCTCTCGGAAAATCCAATCGCGGCTACAAGCCAGGCGCCGATAGGAATTTTGCCTTGGACGCGTCGAAGCGTCTCCAGTTCCCCGCTCGTTGGTTGGAGGACATTTTGAAGTGCGGTTACCGCAATTGAATCGGCATGCTGGCTAGACTCTTTCTCGGAAGTGGCGACGGAGTGTTGAGAGCCGTATTTGCTGGTGGATGTGGGATTCAGTCCAAGCTGTGAGTGTTGGCGAGAACGTACCTTGGCACCTCTAGAACTGTGAGCGAATCGACTGGATCCATACCTCAGGGAGAGAGAAACGAGAGGAATGAAGATCGCTTTCGTATGATTCTCCAAAGAGAGTTAAGTTTCGACGGGGACGGAGACAGAAGAGTCCTTTGGAACCGCAGTGGGGAAATCCCCGACATAGCCGCTCGTATTTGGAGGTTCCTAGGCGCTACTTCTGGGCTAGCGCTAGTTGAGTACCACATGCTGGTTCACGGAGATCGAGGAACTGTTCCGCGCTGTAACCTGTTAGCGCTGTACGTAGGCGCTCAAAGCAAGTAGTTTCCGGCAGTACGGCATGTCGGCGCTTAAATTATTTGAATTGGTCGGCTATCACGGACCCACGGTCCACACGGCGTCTTCAAGTCACCAGCACCTTCACAACAACACGCTCCGTCCTCCGTTTTGGAATTTGTCCAAGGGCTGTATCGTTGCCGACACGCTGTATTTTTGCTGTATCTTCAGATCCTCCGCTCGGAGCTTGTCTTGATCTGGCTGACTCGACATGATTTCGCTCTCTAGCGTACTCCAAGTTCTGCTCTTATACTCGCATCGGCTTTCCCTACAGCGCAGTCTATTTAACCTCTGAACATTTCGGCTCTTCAATATTTGCGAGATGATGAATGTTATCACTCTCATTTCCGGTGATCGCGGTGAGGCCAAGTGCCTGTTTGAAGAATGCAGTTATTAATATACGGTTTTCAGCTCCTGTGGAGGCTATTTGGAGAATCAATCTTCCCTTCGCCTCGTTCCAAACTGTAGATGTCATTCTGCAGACTTTGGCTGCAGATACCGCGAATCCTCATGTCACGCTGGTCGAAGCTAATCTTGCGGACAAGGCCTCCAAGTTGCTGCTCGACTGCGTTCCATTGGCGTTCAGCTCCGTCTGCTCCATTAAATTCGTCCTTCCAACCACAGATGGCTTCGTGGGATGCCTCAATTTCTTCGAACGTCGCTTGCTTCAATGTGATTTCGTGGAGCGCGTCGAAAGCTTTTTAGCACTGGATCATAAGATCACCGGACCTCCAAGGGGAAATTTTTTGCCCTCTGAAGCCTTCCACAGCGTCATCTCCTCGGCGGCTGCGGGAATACTCCTCCAGCCGTCTAATAATCGGTCAGACGCAGAGGGACCTTGGGATGGTCGAGGCAGAGCTTGCTTCCCGACTTGCTTTGACCTGGGTTTTTCGGGCCCCCGTGCCTCATCGAAACGTCGTTCTCATCGAAGGCTATTCATACCTTCAGACCGGTATGCATATCCCTATTATTCCTTTCTGCTTATTAAGTGCGTCATTTCAGGTGCAGGATTCATGCAGGCCGTCAAGGACCTGAATGTCTCTGTAATTGTTCTCGGTACCGGCGAACCTCATGGACCCAAGCATTGGTTGCAGAATCCCGAGAATGCTCCCGGATTCTGCGATGCCTTCATTTCCATCGACATGACTATCGATAATGACCTCCCGGGGCGAATCGTTGATGCCGTTTGCGCCTACAAGGGATTCGATAAAATTGACGGAATCCTCACGGGGCACGACAGATATCTCGTATCCACCGCCAAAGCCGCGGTTATGCTTGGCCTTCCGGCCTCCCCAGTCCGCGCGCATGAGATAGCGACCGACAAATACGCTATGCGTGAGTTCGAAGTCGACTCTCAGGGCAGCGACTTTCAATTTTTTCGCTTTCCCGACCTCGGAGAAATGAAAGAGAAGCTCAATTCTACGACGCACCCCATTTCCGTGCAGTATCCCGCCATCGTAAAACCTGTGAGCGGTTATCTCTCGGAAGGTGTTGCCAGGGTCAGTAATGACACCGAGCTCCTCGCATCGGTGGGCAGAATCGACACTAGCCGACATGGGCGGGCAGTCATTGTGGAAACGTACATCGACGGACCAGAATTCGACGCGAATATCGTCCTTTGCGAGGGCGAAATTCTATTTTTCGAGTTAGTGGACGACTTTCCCAGCGCAGGTGACAAACCCGGCGCTGGTGCAAAGGGAACATTTTTCGAGACCTCCGAATTCACACCATCCAACCTCCCCAACTCGGAGCGCGAAATCGTGAAGAACTCGCTGTACAGCACGCTCCTCGGGCTAGGCTTCACATGGGGACTTTTCCATGTCGAAGGCCGGGTCAAAGACTCTTCGATGAAGTTCCGCGCGGATGAGAGCGGTATCGTTGACCTGCGTCCTCGACTGGTGACGCGCAGCAACCCGCCCTCTTGCTTCCTTGTTGAAATAAACGCCCGTATCCCCGGGCTCGGCTGCGCAATGTCCACCATCCATTCCTACAGCGTCGACTTTTACGCCGCGCATCTACTGACGTGCCTCCGCGATGCGGAGCGCTTGCGGCTCGTTACCACCGCATTCGACTTTCCGCAACGTCCGGACGGTTCGCAGTATTGGTGCGAGGTTGTATTCATCCAGCCTGAACAAGGGGGACGGTTGAACACGGAGGATCCCTGCAGCGAGTTGCTTCAGAGGCACCCAACCTTGCAGGCGAACGTCTGTCGGCATCTGTGCTGCTACGCGAAAGGCGATATCATTCCGGACCCAGCAACGGGGATCTGTCTCCTACTCGCATATTTCCTAGCGTATTCTAGGAAAAGTCGCCAGCACGTTAGGGAAGTATCCGAGATGATTCGTGCGGAATTTAGATACGAAATTGTGTAGCCCCGTAGTGTTTGACTTGCACTAATATGATCATATTATAGACTTCAATTAATTCATCGGCGGTGTAGGAATGCGTGAGATATCATGAACTCCGTTTTCGAGTATTAGGTTGTGCTACAACGACGGGCATCAAAAGGTGCACGGATTTTTTTATATGCGGTTCAGACCTGCGAGCCCACCTAAAATTGGCGCGGGACGGAAACCCGTTCGCGCCCGCCTTGGCATAATCGACATCGGCAGTCTAGCTGTAAGTGTTTGCGGCGAAAACGGATCAAGCTGTGAGAATTATTCATACTTACCTCTCGCCCTGTGAAGGCGAGATCCAAAGGGGATGTGGGTGGACGGAGTTCAACCAGAAATTACAACAGGATCTAAAGTAGTCAAAATGGAATGGACGGGGTGCGCTGTTATTTTGTCGGAGACAAAAGCAGTATGGCAACATTTTAGTGCACGCTGTTCAGGCTGTATACAGTTGTTGCTGTTGTTCAACTGCCGATGACTCGTCCAAACTCCCGAAGATCTCGTACTGCCTCCAACCGGATCCCTTATATCCACACCTGAATACTCCAAATCTCATCCCCACGATAAATCCCACTCCACAATAAATTTCAACTAACATGGGTGCACCCATTCTGTCTCACTGCGACAATTTCGAGACATTGCAAATCCACGCTGGCTTCACACCCGACAAGGCGGGCAATGGACCACGAGCGGTTCCCATACACACTAGTGTAGCTTACACGTTTGCGAGCTCAGATGTAGGTTCTTAAACTCACGCAGTGGGCAAAACTGATGTTTTTCCAGCATGGTTCCGAGCTTTTCAATGGGTGAGTATTGAAAGGCGCCAGGGATTCAGTTTTTGTCTGACTCGGATCCCTAGGGCTCCGGGAAACGTCTATTCCCGCCTCAGTAATGAGACGGTCGACGTTCTGGAGCAGAGAATGGCAGCGCTGGAAGGCGGTGTGGCCGCGGTTGCAACTTCCAGCGGGCAGGCAGCACAGTGTACGACGTTGTTGGGCCTTTGTGATTCAGGCCACAATATCATCGCCCCGTAAGCTCGGGATACTTCCTTCGTAATCTAATTCAATATTGAACTTTAATCCAGGCAAAATGGCCTGTTCGGAGGAGTAAGAATTTTCCTTCCTTGGGTTGTCGATTTTTATTCACCGATTTCATCAAGACCTACTCCCAGTTTCAGCGTAAGTATTTGAACCCCGCAGATGAGTCTCGCTGATACGAACCTGTACTTATAGAACTGTTCAAGAAATTCAACATCAAGATCAAATATGTCGCAGACCTTAAACCCGAACTTTTTGCCCAAGCCATCGACGAGAACACTCGCGCGATTTTCGTAGAAACCATCAGCAATCCCAGTCACATCCTCGCCCCAATCGCCGAGCTTGCAGCGGTAAGATCTGGTTCACGAAATGAGCATCATCTCACAGCTTTCGCAGCTCGCGCACAAGCACAACATTCCTCTTGTTGTGGACAACACCTGCGGCATGGGTGGATGGATGATACGTCCGATCGACCATGGAGCAGATCTCGTCGGTATGTACTTCTGCTTTGTCCCCGAATGTTGCCTGATTCAACCTCGAACAGTCCACAGCACAACCAAGGTATTTGTTTCTGCGATAACTCTAGGATCGCCAGCTGAACTTCTATCCAGTGGGTGGGCGGCCATGGAACTGTCTTGGGTGGAATGATCATCGACTCTGGTAAGCTGCCTGCGGGGTTACGCTCAATATGCCAACATTTATCTCGTTAGGCCGGTTTGATTGGGATGCGTCACCAAAATTCAAAGGCGCCTTCAGCGTCAAGTACGACCGCCGTAAAGCTTTCGCTCTCAAAATGAGATGGGAAATGCTTCGGGATATGGGCGCGTGCCAAAATGCATTCGGCGCATTCTTGACTCTCCAAGGCCTGGAAACACTCAGCCTCAGAGCACGGCAACATTGCGAGAACTCGCTCGCACTGGCCAAGTTTGTGTTTCGTTGAATATTTGTGATTGGTCTTCGAATCTGATATCATCACAGGTGGCTCGAGTCTCACCCCAAGGTCACTTGGGTATCGTATCTCGGTCTGGAAAATCATCCCGACCACACACGCGCCGTCCAATGTTTGCGCACGAACGCCTTCGGGGGAATAGTCTGCTTTGGAATCACCAGCCATCCACGAGACGTCATCGACAACTTGAAGCTGACAAGCAATTTATCACATATGGGTGCGCCCGCACCTCGAGTTTGAAGGCTTCTGGCTGATGATTTTTCAGGAGACGCGAAAACCTTGATTATTCATCCTGGGTCGACAACCAATCAATCGATGAGCGATGACGAGGTGCTTGCCTCGGGAGTCCGTCGTGATCTAATAAGAGTAGGTTCTCTCTTTTCTCGGATTGCATCCCACTGAATTTCCGAAGGTGTCCGTTGGAATTGAAAACATCGTGGACATCATAGCCGACTTCGAGCAGGCGCTGGAGCATGTTTTGGTAACCGCCTGATGTGTTGCTGATGTGTCGTTGGTTCGCGAATACCTTACCACCTAAGACTGCGACCACAGCAAAGAACAATTAAATAATTGAGTTTCAACGTCATGCCTGGTGAACCCGGGACACCCTCATCGTGACCTCAAATTGAATCGCGTGAAGGTTCAATTCGATGGCCAGAGACCACCCGCCCAGTGGACGGTGCAGAAACCGTTGATACGTATTCGCCGTGCCCGCCTGTGTGAATAAAAAGTAGTATCAATTACGGTTTCAACGACACTCGCCTTCTCCCCCGTTCGAGCGCACACAATAAATGCCTTCAGTTCAAAACCCAATTGATCGGAAAGTTGTGATTAAATCACTTCTTTCCAGTTGACGTAAAGTGATCTTCAACCGACATGTTATCCAGCATGATTGCAATCTAGGAAGCGAGTCCACGGGCGCGCATAAGTTATGTGCGGATTGGAGGCTGTGCGCGAATAACCGAGGAGGAAGCCATGTTTTTGAAGCGCTGGGGGTGGCCGACGTGGTTTTCTCGACGGGCTACAGGAGTGATCTCGTGATCTATCTGCACACACATTCATCAACGAAATGGAAAAACGTTCAGAGCGAGTTCGAGATTACTGACGTGGCAACCCGACATATCTCCGATTCCCCGTAGATTCTATTTGAGTGTCGTTCGTCCTTCAGCGCGCCAGTGCCCAGTGGTACATATGACAGCCCGACGGCCGTGTGACGAGTTTCACCGACGGTCCGCCCCGCATGAGCCGACGAAGCGGCAATTTAGCGCAGGCGTGTATAATATCCGTTTGTTCTACAATTTCTCGAAAAGGATTGGAGTATGAGCTGACAGGCAGGATAGTGAAAACAACCATCTAACAATTATCGTAACGTAAGTAGAAATATTACAACTCCCACACGCTACCTGCCTCAGCATGTAGATGCTGATTTTGGTTAACGCGTGATGTGCCTCAGAGGAAGGTGGAACGTACGTCGGCTGAGATGGACATTTCCACCAGTGCGTCGAGAACACCCTAACCGCGCAATCAGTAAACAGACGCACCGAGAAGAAAGGACAGACAAACCTTCGCGGCCCATTCTTCCAGAACGGTGACCTCACTCGGGGTAATGAAATCTTGCGACGTACGAGAGGCGAAGACCAAATGAGCGGCAGCGGCACGGATGACCGTGTCATGGCCGGCGAGTGCTTTCGGAATGGCGTTGGCGGTCGACGGCTTGGATGTTGTTGGCTGAACAGGGCCGGTTGCGAGAGGTGGCGCCCGTGTACTGCTGGGCGTAAGGAGGCGCCAACATGCGGCCAAGTGAAAAAGCCAAAAAGTCTCCATCTAATGTAGTGCCGTTCGTGCAGTAAGAGCATAAATAAACGGGAGTCATGGAAATGAGGCGTGATCTCTGTTCCGACCAGAAGGACCCATACCTCTAAGGTCGCTAGTGCCTTCACCGACGCTTGCAAATATGCGATGAGGTTTTCGTTCTGATCGGGAAATGATGTCTGTCTCCCTTGAGAAGAACAGAAGCTGAGTTCCAAGAGGAAACACGTTTAGAGCGGGATACTTTGGGAACAAGCACGACTTGCCTGTCAGCCGACGCGTTGACACTACCAGCGACGATGACTGGCTTCCAGTCCTGAGGCTTCGCGGCGGCAAGGCATTTGTGTAGCTGTGATAGTGAGGAAACGTCGGATATAAAGGAGGTCTCTGTGGCTCACTTGACTATGAAGCTCTGGATCTGCCGATATCTTTGAGAACAAAAACAGAGGGATAAAGCGTAAGTAAGGGGTTAAGATGAGTCCATAAAGAAAGTGACTTGCAGGTTTACTGATCCTATACGGCTGCTCCGTGCATTCCCCAGGACTCAAAAAGGGGAAGTCAAGATTCCGTTCTACGGCCACAGATGATTTAGGGACCACGACGGAGCCTACTGGCACATCGATGAGGCTTCCGCATGAGCCTAGCCTTGAACGGGGTATCAGAATTATTGAAAACCAATGATAAAACCAGACGGCGTTGGCAAGTAGGGGTCTCTGGCAATGTACCTCTAGCTCAGTGGATTACAGCCTTTTGCGGAACTTAGGGTGCAGCCTGTTTTTCTTCTTCTTGTTTTCAATGAATTTTGCGTCAGATGGCTCTCCTGAGCTCAATTCTCCGTTTTCCTTTAGAATACAGTCGCAAACCGCGAAGCGAAACGGTCAGCTTTGACGGATGATTACAAATGCAATATTGCCTCAATTGGCCAATGTTTTGTGATGTGTGGGTGAAAGGGCATCCTAGCTTCCTACTAAGACAAAACTCTGTGTGCTTTGATGCAGTGATTGTAGCGAACGAGGGTGGTCTTTCCCAAAGGCCAAATGTGAGTAAACAACACGGAAGCAAAACAGTTGTAAACAAGCCCGTGCACGGCAGTGCTGCAGCCACAGAAGTTGGCCATCTGGGAGATTGATATTCTTCATATACGACCTTGAAAACTTCTTTAAGAAGCTAGTTCATCTTAGGTCTCTCGTGCGTACATGGGATATTGATCTGTGTACCAAACAGCAGCAAATGAATGTCGTTGAAAGATTTGGATAGCGCAGGCTCAACAGGAGCTTTTGAGCCAATTCCTTTTGGGTAATCTGACTAAATATGATGTAGATTTATGTGCTAAAATTGTGAGCTCGTAATGTCACTTGAAGTGGTGGGACACGGTACTAGTGTTTCGCTTCCGTGTTGCGCTTCGCTTCACAGTTTGCGATTGTAGGCGCATTATGTTTGCATTACAGCTCTTTGCAGTACAACAGGCGCAGTCTGTTTTTTTCTGTTTTGGCAAGTTTTCATGAGAACAGCTGCCCTGAGCTCGATTCTCAACCGTTTCCCCTCAAAATAGGCTCATTTGATTCACCTTGAAAATCCACAGGGGATGGAATACCAGTATTTTTGATCCTTTCATGTAATATAATTTCTTCCGGAAAAGCCTGGTGTTGAGAAGGACACCTGCAGGACTTGGAATACCTCCCCAATTGGCCTAATTTTTGGATATTCTTATACATCTGATGTGAGCCTAGCTGATGTGGGTGTTTACAGAGTGTAATGTACTCAAACTTCCATGGACAGCTCTACTTATGGTAGAGTTTGGATATCCACTTTGCTAAAGTGTGCACTAGATCAAAATCACTGAGCATGTAATATAAATAAATATGTGGTTCTCTAGGGCCACCTCAGATGTATAACAATATCCAAAAACTTGACAAATTGGAGAAGTATTCCGAGTGCTCCAGGTGTCCTTCTCAACCCCAAGCCTTTCCGGAAGAAATTATATTATGTAAAAGGATCAAAAATACCAGTATTCCATCACCTGCGGATTTTCAATATGGATCGAATGAGCCTATTTTGAGGGGAAACAGTTAAGAATTGAGCTCAGGGCAGCTGTTCTCATGAAAACTTGCTGAAACAGACCGCGCCTGTTGTACCGCAAAGAGCTGTAAAAAGCTGAAGGGCATGGCCTCCTCAGAATGGCTAATTCAAATTGCTTGATTGGGAAAATATCCTGTGTTTCAAGTAGGACGGCTGTAGCATTAGCTACCATTGTTCAATTGGTCTGATTTTTTGATACAATGGGCTCACAGGTGTACTAGGGCACCACATACCAGGATTTTTTACATGACTTATATTTGACTCAAGACCTTGAAAAGAGGATTGGGTGTTCGCGTGTGGAGGAGGTCATGAATCGATTACACTACCGGGAAACTACCAGAACCTGCCAGGCACAATTTTTGAGAATTCCACTTGTGCAAAAAAGAAAAAAAAAAAACGGACGAGACAGGATGTAATTTTTTCGTTTCCAACCACGTAGGAAGGTTGGTCCACAGATTTTACGACCGCAGAGGATTTGAGAAAAGAACACGGTGCGCAGTGGTGTACTGTTGTGGCTTGCCCAAGGACTTTCGAGCAGGTCCATATGACACCGACTAGTACACGCATGGAACAATCAGCCTAACGGAGTAATTGCGACCAGGAACCGGGCGCCAAACAATACTGTACAAGTCAGCCTTTTCCCGGACGTGCGCAGGCCCACGGTGGGAATGGGTCGTTGGTGAAAATGACTGGAGCGTCGCCGCTGCGTCAAGGTGCGAGGCTAAGAGGAGGCTGAATTCAGATTTAAATAGTCTATGAAGAGGGACGTCGAGGTCGGGAACCGATTCTAGTCTGTGTGGGAGGATTATTCTATTTGGAAACCCGGCTTTCAAGAAAAGCCCCTCATTTCGTAAGGGTGTTATTTGGAAGCCCGGATGTTCGGGGCTTTCACACCGGGATCGATCCGATGCTGGCACCGGACACACCGTCGGCAAACACGGTCACATGCAGTGCTGTTTCAAAGTTGCCAAGTGAATTCAGACCACGGTGCATTCTGGGTTGCTCTCGCATTCTGAAGCTTAACACGAGGTTTAATTCGAAGCCATTCATTTGTAAGGACTCTCAACTATGACGTGTTTGGATTCAGAGTAGTTACCAAGAATTCAAACACGCCATACAATGCAAATAATTCTTTGAGCAGTTGCAATGCAACGGAGTAGTGACATTTGACAGATTCGCAACCCACATGTACGTGTATGGAAATAAACTAATGTAGAGGGCAATTTGACCGGTTGTGTCCCCCCTGGTGGCACAAGGAGCACTTATACGCTCGGCCAACCCGTGACGCGGAAGGAGCTGGTTCCGTTGTTTGCGTCTAAGTGCGATCGTTCGATCGGGTGCCACCTCCCCGCTGTCGGCCCTCTCTGGCGTTTGTAAGGCGATTGGTACGAGGCCGACCCTTGTGAGAGATAACAGGCGGGTCCATAATACGATCTTGCTGAGCTTCATCGGCATTGCGTTGACTGTTCAGTGTTGAGTTCGGCATTACATAGTTATGGGAATTATCAACACGTACTGCAAGTTCTCGAGGCTTTGGATCAAATCTGTCACTTATTCGCGCGTCTGGATACCGGCAATCAGAGGTCGAACTGCAGCCTGCACATTGTGGAAAACATCTCGTGCGGGAACAGTTTGTGTGCGTGGTGGCGGAGTTGTTTGGTGAGAGGTACTGTCAAGGGGATTTGAAGCAAAAGCGGATCGGATGGTCTTGGTTGGAAGCCTGAATTCCTCGACCCCGAGTTCACGATTTCTGCAGATGGCAGGGATCGATTCCACTGCAAAGGCTGGGTCCTGATACCATCTGAGATGAGTTGAAATAAATTAATATACAGCAAACTATTGATGAAGTAGGACACACCTTGGGCGAATCAAAGAGATATGGAATGGCATATTCTGCACATCAATCCAAATACGAAAGTAGTGCCTACAGGGAATGCCTATGTTGGAAGGCATGCAGCAGTCGCAGACGTAACGTCCATCTGGCAGGACTGCAACATAATGAACGACACCTGTTGACTCATGTTTCACCATGAGAAGATGGCGCACTGTGAGGCCGCGCTTTGTTATCTAGGAAATTGCCCAGCGCATTGAGACACGGGCCCTGTCGTTTTCGAAAGAATTGATCATATGCTAATAGAAATAAATGACAACATGAAGTATAAGCGAAATAAAGTACACGGGATGGTAGAGGGAATCAGTGGATTGGCCATTTGAAACCAATGAAAGAGCAACAGCGCGAGCACCTGTTGTGCATGCATTCTCCATTTCTTGCAAAATTGGTCTGAGATCCGCAATATTTGGAATGAGTTCATCGGGCTGAATGGTACAATGTGCGTCAGCTGGCAACTCATGAGTAAAAATCCATGCAGAGATGGTTTTGGGGGACAAATGATAGGGAAACAGAGTTTTGCCGCCTCTTCAAAGGTAAGCTGCCGAAAGAAGGTGGCAGAATATGGAGTTGAAGGATTTGGTGTCGAGTATGACAAGAAGGGAGAGAGATGAGAGTCCATGGCTGGGTAATTGCCTGGTGCTTTCGCTGACTATAGAGGCTTTTATAGATTTTTTCTAAAGCGAACCATGTCAGCAAATATTACCAGGTCCGCAGCAAAGCACCCTTAAAACAATGAATAATGCCATTCTGTCTGTCGCAGTTTCGGTCAGTAATTAAATTTATGCCAAGGTAGCGTGCACTGCGTTCACTTAAGAGTCCACATATCAAAGGGGTCTGTATTGTATCAGCTCAGACTACCCAGCGTAAAAGCATACAGACTATTTTAGTGATTCATGAAAAACTAGTTGATGATATGCAGCATTTTCTTGATCAATGTGGAACCTAGTTGAACCTTCTCATGCGCCATGACAGCTGGTGATAGCCGGTAAAGATACCTTCAAAATACTTCCGCACCGAAGCACCGATGATGGCCGGTGCACCGCCGGGGCTTCCAATTAGACATTTTGGAGGAGTTTTCGGCTAACGGGGTTCTTCGTTGAAAGCCGGGTTTCCAAATAGAATAATCCGTGTGGGATGCTGCCAAATTCAAGCGAGAAGCGAAAGAGGACATCGCTTTTCTTCTATTTTCCTTGGATGGATCTTGCAACGCTCTCGGTGCACCAATTGCTTTCTCTGGATAAAATATTAAATGTGCGAGACAAAGCGGGCTAGCGAGGACTACCAAGAGGCGCTTATTAAGAACGGTCATCTCTCAACGACCCCAGTGCGGCCGCGGACTACTACGCGTCGCGACTCGGACTATTTTACGGCGTGGATCTTTCCAATTTGAAGATTCCACCCCCGGCCCGACAAAGGTGATAGGATCAATTTCCGTGCTGGTCATCGCAAATAAAATGGCTCCTATATTAGATTGGATTGGCCTTAGATTTTGCCCCTCCCTCACTACGCCCAATGGCGCCCACCAACACTCTTTACTCTTTCTCTTTTGTGCTATTTTACTTCGCCGCCATATCAGCTGGAGCTGCTGTGGCACCTCCGCTGCCTTCCCCGGGGCAAATCACATACGTGGTCGTTGGTGGCGGGACAGCTGGTACGTACGACGACAATGATTTTGAAGATTTTTACTTATACTTCCTGTAAGAGTGAGACTATAAAGTGCGCGAGAGCTAGACAATAATAACTCAGTCTTCGCGCACAAGAGTGATACGAAGTCTCTAATATTCACCTAGACAATAAGAACTAATGTACAAGTTAGAAAGAGAACCTGAGTAAGTAAAAGGAGTAGCTCACCTCAGTCTTCACGCACAAGAGTGATACAAAGTCTGAGGGGAGGCGGCTCGCATACAGAGAATATATACGCGAGGCGAGTGCCTTACAAAGTAATATACGAGTACCTGAGTATAACTGTAAGAGGTAAAATGAAAATCTAGCTACCACCTAGTCTGAGATATCGTAGATCTTGTAATAATTCCACTGCCTTGTGGTGAACGCCGTTGTGTCTGAATCCCGAGTGCGCTACAAGCGCGCTATCCGCTAACACTTCCAGGTCTGGCCGTCGCCACACGGCGTGCATCTCGCGTCTTGAGCTATCGAAACCATGCTGACTTTTTCTGCGGACAGTCTCCGCTTATTCTGGGAACACCGTCATTGTGTTGGAAGCGGGCGGAACATCAGTGATTCCATTCAATACACCAATTTTGGCAACTAAACATTCCTCAGTGGATTCAACAAGTCCGTAAAGCGTGCATCGTTCATATCGATCGGTGTCTGACCAGCGATTCAGTCCCACCATCTTCAACCATGAAATTGAAGGAGCTCAACTTAAGTTAATGCTGGTCTGAACCACAGCCGGACTCAAGTCCCGCCGAACTTAAGTTCTGCCCTGCATGCCGTTGACCTGTACATGTGAGGACCACATACCCTGGAACCTGAATTCTATACCACTTAAGTCCCGCAACACTTAAGTTCCATACCACTCAAGTCCCGCAACACTTAGTCCCCAAGCACTTAAGTCCTGTCCAAACACTTAAGTCCTGTCCAAACACTTAAGTCCTGTCCAAACACCAAAAACAAATCCACCCCAGGGATTCGAACACTAGACCTCCCCACTTTTCCCCAGCAGAAGGTGAGGGTGTTAACCACTACACCAGGAAGGATATAGCTTGAACATACAGATAAAATATTAGCCTCATAACGGCCTAAACCTTCTCCACTTTCTTTATTTTGCCTCTTCATGTCCTGTGGCCAAACCACTATCCATAGATGATTCAGAGATTGATCTATATAAGAAACATGATGAAAGATGACCGGAAACGACAAGGGAGTCAATACATATGTAGTACTTAACATGGTAGAGAGAGCACATGGAAGAGATCTAATGACAATCAGATTGAGAATCACCCATGGTCTTACTGGTGTAGTGGTTAATTCCTGTTACATACTTGTCCGCGCAGTGGGACGGTCACTCGTTCGAATCTCGTTGCTGGATTTTATTTTTGCGTTTGACATAATCCTCGTTGCAATAACTTGAGATCTCCATCACTCAAGTCCTCTAGTGGTCTGGACTGCCTGGAACTTAAGATGAGCTAATAAAGTATCTGTTCAACCTCAGCGTTCCCTCAATTGAAGCGCTCCCTAAGACCGCTGTTGATTGGAACTACATATCTATACCTCAGAAATTCGCAGCGAACCAATGAGTTGCCCAGACGAGAGGGCATGTTTTGGGGTGAGTTCCGTCGAGATTTTTATTTCCAATGGACCCATGTTCTTTCAGTGGCTCGTCCGCAGTGAACGGGGCGTTATTCGTACGCCCGAATAAAATTGACCTCGATCTCTGGGAGACAGCATTCAACGCAACCGGATGGTAGGTCTCGTGGAGTTTCCCAGTTAGGTGACCGACTTCGGGCCCTCTAGGAACTGGAACACCATCTCTGCGTCAATTGACAAGGTCTGTGTTACCTTGTTCTAGTGAAGTGCTCCATTTCAACACCTTTAGGCCGAGGCTTTCTCAGTGACCTCAGGCGTTCCAAGTACTCTGTCGTTTCATGGAACGAGCGGTCCTATCCACGACTCAAAGCGAACGCCTGTGGGAAAGTAATTGCCCAATCATCACTACTTGACTAGCCACTGACATTGTTCAGCGTGTGGGCGGAAGGCGTCATTCCTGCCGTGCTTGCTTCGGGCGGGACTCAAAGTGAGGATCAAGACGGGGGAGACCCCACCGGAATCTGGTTCATTCCTAAAGCAATGTTCCCGAACTCGACTCGCTCCTACTGGGCCAACTCCTATTGTTTGTATTTTGAATCCTTTTTTTGTCCATTGATTGCGACCTTGCCACAGTTCTGCCCAACGCAGGACGCACAAATCTCCAGGTAATCGTGGACGTAACTGTTTCACGTATCATTTGGGGACGTCCGCCGCGGGGCGGCAACGTGGCAGCTGGTGTTCAATACAGCACTGCGGCCGGGAAGACGGTCACTGTTGTGCGTGCATTACAACGTTCGTCGTGATTACAATGTTCATTCACCGATTTGTCGGACGATCGGGTGATCCTGAGTGCAGGCGTCTTTGGCACGCCGCAAGTCCTCGAACTGAGCGGTGTGGGAAATCCTACGGTCAGTCTCCTCTGTTCTCTTTCGATGTGAAGTGAACTTGGCGATAAGATCATGAACCCCCTCGGAATTTCTACGGTTGTCGACCTCCCCGCGGTAGGCGAAAATCTCAGTTCATTGTTGCAACTTGCGTCGTTAGCCAGCGGCTGACTCGGGCACTTTTCACCCGCAGAGCCGAGGACGAAATATGTCGCGACCCTTGCCTCAGGTATGTGATGGTCGTATTGGGATTTTCGAATTCATAAAATATTACTCCAGGTATCACAAATGACGGTCTTCAGCTTACCCTCAACTGAAAGGCGACTGACCCCTGAAATGGTGTGCTATAATTTCATTCAATTATTAGACGAGTCGCCCCGTACACTTCTCAACGACACCGAGTGGACCACTGCATACAACCTCCTCCAGACCGCACTTTCGGGCCTGAGCACGACCGCCCACGAAGCGCTGATGGCCATGTTCTTGACCGATTCCCTCATCAGAGAATTTATGGGCTTCCCAAATCCCGCCGACCTCATCTTCCTCCCAATTCTTCTACACCCCATGTCTCGCGGCTCTTCTGTAAGTCATCCCGGAGCTTTCTTTTGGGGTTTTATTGTTCGCTCATTTCCAGCACATCGTCTCATCCGATGCAACCAAGCCGCCCACGTTTGACTTTGCTCTGTATGGCTTTCCCTTCCACCCTCGCCGTCGGAACCAGAACTAACATCGCGGCAGACTCGGATCTCCCTTCGATTTTTACATCCTCACCAAAGCTGCGGAAAGAGTGCGCAGATTTGCCTCCCAGCCCTCTCTGACACCTTTCCTCGCAGGCGAGGTTTCTCCGCGTGCGAACGTCACAACAGACGCGCAATTCGAAACCTTCGTCAAGGAAGGAGTTGGCCTCGCCTTCCACCCCCTGGGGACCGCGGCCCTCGGAAGTGTCGTGGATGCGAACCTCCGAGTTACTGGTGCGTCTCACACCTGTTTGTGAAGCAACACCGGACTAATCGGCCGAAACCCCAGGAACTGTCAACGTGCCAGTGTTCGTCGTAGATGGCTCGATAATTCCGATACAGCCCGGTTGTCATCCCTCCGTGAGCAATGCTACTCACCAGTGCAATTGCTTTGATTCTTACGCGTTCACTCACAGTCCGTCATTTATGGGATCGGAGAGCAGGCCGCGACGATGCTGCAAGCCAGGCCCCTCTCCGACGATGTATGATCATTGTTAAACGCCGTCTGGTTCAAGTCTTTGTATAAGCCGTTTGCGAGTTTCAACCTTTTGGCGTCTTTGCTGGGATTAAATGTAACACCATATATACCGCCCTAGACAATACGGTCATCATATTGTAAACTTAAACTCATTGTTCTGGCTCTTGAATTTTCGGTTGCTTATCAGTAAACCACGTCGCCTCACTCTCATTCGTTGACATTCAGGACTGAATCCTTCACTAGCCGCAGTATAGTCCCCAAGTGCTGGGGTGTTGGCCAGAACTACCAAGCAAGAATATGGTTTCCTACCAATTCTCGTCACAGCGTTACAGTCAACGTACGTCGGCGTAAGACTGCCTCAGAGAAGACCCTAACCCTGACTACAATGAAATGTTCCCCCCTCTTGAAACGCTGTCCGTATCCTTTGAAAGCAGCGCAGTCAGCATCGTAGACCATCTACAGTTAATCGAAACCAAAGGCACCTCGCTGAACCTTGCGCACATAGCGATCATCTGCATTCTGGACCCGGCAAATGGTTTGGGTGTTTCTCGTGATCTGCCAAGCCCACTGGAATTGGCATCCAGACGTATGTTGGCAGCCGAGTTGCGTGGTCTGATCGCGGCTGGCTTTGAGTTTTTGATACCCATCGGGTGGAAAGGTATGATTCGGGCAACATCCGTGGCTGGTTTAACCACCCCAATATGCTGGCATTCCGAAACTTGGCACATACGCTTGCAAACCCCTATCTTGACCCGTGGCGAGGTTCCTTCGCTGCTTGGACGAGTTGTTCTATGAATGTCGGTCTGGTTTTTCTTCCATGGATGCGGTAGCTATTGCCTGAAGATAGGAGGGAAATCAGCTGTAGATACAGCGTGTATTGAAAGTCGTGGCTTCGACGTATAAGGACTTTGAACACGGTCGTCAATCCTGAATATCAAACGCAGAGCAATCTAAGGCCAATAAAACTGTCATTTTATGTTCCCTCCAATGTCTCGCCAACGGCCGCGGATTATTTCTCGGTAGCTCATCGGTCCCCCGCAAAGCAATAGTCGGTCAACTAGTGCGTGCTCCATAAAATTGTCGAGTTGGTTCATCCAAGCTTCGCCACATTCCGCCTCTGCGAAGGCGTACCTTCTTGCGTAATTTTCCATGTGATCGGCGTGGTCCCGCTATCAAGGATACACAACTCACACTGAAAAAGGAAATGTTTCAGGTAGAATGAAAACCAACTGTGAAACTCATAGTATCAATTCAGGTTCTTATCCTAGCAGGAACTTTTAGTATCAATGGAATATAAACTCAAAAGGAAACATGTTGTTTCAGAAGACCTTTCAATGTCACAAAGAAAGGTAGTTTCTTGCTATCATGAAAGCTTCACAGAAACCCGAAGTTTCATTGCAGCTTTGAACGTCACTGAAATAGCCAGTTTCAGGAATAAAGAAAGTGGTGCTGAAAGAACCACTTTCGGCACCGCTTTCTGATACCCTGAAACAACTAGTTTCATTGTCTGCGCTATTTTTGCCATTGGTCCGGGCAATGCCGGACCAATAGCAAAAATGCCGCAGCTTTCTTTATGCCCAAAACTTGTTCTTTCAATGTTTTTGAAAGGCACATTGAAAGAGACTCTTTCAATGTGCCTTTCTTTATTCGTGAAACTACTTCCTTCAGTGGCCTTGAAAGGTACAGTGAAACTAGGACTTTCCATAAGCCTTTCAGGATATAAAGAAACCAGCACTCTTTGTGACACTGAAAGGGCTTTTGAAACAAGCAGTCTCAATTTCACTTCATGTTACATTGATACCAGTTCTTTCAGGTGGGTATATAACTGAAAGTGATCCTACTTGTTTCACAGTTGGTTTTCATCCAAGAAGAAACATTTCCTTTTGCGGTGTGACTTCAGCCTCGCTGAGGACCTCTCCCTTCTGGGTCAAAAAACGAAATGCAGCTTTGATAATCCGCTGAGGATGCTTGACACGGTACCTCTCACAGCGGATTATTTAATCGAGCTGCCACGGAACTGCTTCCATAGAAAGCGACTGCGATTTGTGACCATGAAGGATCTGCTGGAGGTGGCCGGAGGGAGAGTAAGACCATCCTGGGTGAAGCATTTGCCTCTCCTCTGCCACGGCGGCTGCCTCGAGGACAGGAATGACGAAAACACTGTCTCTCTCGGTGACTTCATACCACTTCAGTACTCGGTCGCTAGCGTGATCTCGAAGACGATGGTAGAGCGACTACAGCCGGCGGAGATGGTCTACAGCTATGCGAGCAAGAACCAGCGGCGCCCATTCTTTCCAGTGGTCCATTTCATATTTGGGAAAGGCGTTCTGGTCATGTCTTAAAAAAAGACTGGGCCGTTGCACTTGAAGCCGCTAACTCAGTCCACTGCAGAACGGCGCCCGACTGTGTCCGGGATTCAAACCCGCACCCAGATCACACTCTTTTTTAAATTTTGTAATCGAGAAGATGCATACCAACTGGGCTATACTTCCCCCGGTTGATTTTGTCTTACTTCCTCGAAGAAAAGAAGGGCCAAACGTCAAGCGCAATCAATCGCAGAGGCGCAGCACGGTGAAGGCAGTGTGGTCTTTAAAAAAGCGAATTTAAAACTCCAACATACCTTGGCTATGACCTTTTTCACCGAATATTATACTCATGATGGGTCGACCCTGCGTACATAGTTGAAATGTCGGGTTTAGTCGGGTCCGCCGGGTCGTATCGGGATCCGCGCGGCTAAATCAATCATGTCATCATGAGGATCCGCAGTCAGCCACTGGCCTTCTCTCCTTCCTCCCATGACGCTCAAGCCCATCCTTCTCCTTGGAGCGGTCGTCGCTGTTGGTGCACTGTCCATTCCTGTAGGTCAACTTGCTATTTCATTTCAAGCTTCATTCCCACGCTGGATAGATCCATAATGCTCAAATGCCCTTCGATATGCCCGTCTTCACCGCCACGCGAGTATACAAGACTGTCACAGATACCCCGCCGTACATTGTTACGCGGACGACGACAATGACGTGGACGTATGTGTCTTTGACGTTTGTTTTCTCATAGCACCCACCACGTTCGTATAGTCAAAGCCCGACCACCAGCATTCCATTTCCAACTGGACCAGGCCAAATTGTCAGTTCGGCGGAGATTTCGTAGAGCTTTGCCGCATGAAACAGTGGCTGAATTTATTATATCTATCATTTGGTGCGTGACTTCGCATTCCCACCGAATTGTTATCCAATCCATGTTTTCAGTTTCTCACCATTTTAAATCTGCCGTTGGATCGATCTTTTTTATTTTGCGCTCGGAACTGGTCTGCAATTTGGTACGTCTTCTGTAAGCTTAATTCCACACCGAACCGCGTATGCTGCGAGATCCATGGAACACGTTCCTCCACAAGATCGTGTTAATCAAGTAAGAAGCTTTCACCTTTCCCTGGTGACTCAATATTCTCTGGCGGAGTCAATTCTGGATGGATTTCATGCGCCCATCTCCACTTCCTTGTTTCACGTACAACTCTTGGCGTTCATTGAGCGGCATTGCTCTACATAAAGGAAGATCGTGGTGACGCCCTGACCTGTATTAATATTCCTGAATATAGATGCCGGGGTCTATTCTGTGCTCGCTGAGTACACATTCGCGTGCTGACTCTAGGTCGAATACAACAAGATTCAGCCGTTTCTCTCAATGGCTCTCGTGAACTATCATTGCAGAATTAGACGCATAAACTTCGGCGTCAAGTGCAGTTCTCCTCGGCGGACCTGTAATATCGGTGAGCAGGCATCTCCTCATTATCCCGCGATCGCGACGAGACCTCACCCTCAGCCACCATCTGCCCAAGAACTGACGGTAGGGTTCTGCCTTGTACAACACCGCTCTAACGGTCTCCATAATATCAATCTGATCCTTTTTGGTGAGAACCTGTAATATCGGTGAGCAGGCATCTCCTCGTTATCCCGTGGTTGCGACGAGACCTGACCCTCAGCCACCATCTGCCCAAGAAATGACCTGTGAATTCACTCTTTCTCGCCTACGTCACTGTGCTCCCGTTCCGAATCGTAGGCGCTCTCAGAAACAAGATTCATTTCCTTTGGGTGTTCCCCCGTACCGAGAGTTTGAGACCGTTCCCACAACGAAAAAACACCGCCCAAATAATAAGGCACCGGATGATGACTTTGTTACATCTGCCCTTCTACATGGATACCGTCAGGTGTAAATTACTTACGCAATAATATAATCCTGTGACTGATGGTGGCGTTGAGGTACCGCCATGTCACGGCCGCCCGTCTTATCCTTACCACCTGGTTGTTTGTGTGCAACGGTGCTGGGAAGGCTCTTCCATGCTTCCACTCGCTCTCAAGCTGGTCTGGTTCGTTTTGACCATCGTTGGTGAGCACCCCACCTAGTCTGTACTTGGCCTAAACCCTCACCCGGGGCCGCGATCGAAGGAACCTTTTTCTCCTTCCTATCGGTCACAGCGCTTGGACGACTGGTATCCACTTTATTTGGCACATATACGACAGCACCATTACTCACTACCCCTTCAGGTAGGGACAAGATGGGCACCGGTGAGTTACAACGTGGGTCTGTTCATTTACCAAGGAATGTTTTGCTTTGGTGAGGCATGTGCATTCAGGTCGCGATGAATCTCATTCTTTGTGTAGGGATTATCTGGAGGATGGATCCATATCGCATGCCTAGGGCATTTTGCCTTGGTCAGTGACATGGGTTGATCTCCTCCTCTGCTCAAATATCTGCTTGGCAGCTCAAACCATCGGCATGAGTCTCGGTTTCTACATAATCGGTGGATCCTGCCTGGCTTTCTGTATCGCAATAAGTCTGCACATACTCAGACCCAAGCAGTGGGGAGATATTTCCAAGTTCGTCCTTTGTGGTTTATTCTGTTATTGGTAACCAATATATCCTCGCGGCCAGGTCGTGGACATGGCGGCCTGTATACTATCTGCCCATCATCGGATTTCCGCTGGTCAGCCTCACTGTACGGATTCTCCTCATAGTGAAGTACGATGCCGTCCAACCTTTTGAGGGCCTTTGTTGTGACGCAGCTGCGCCAGTATTGTGATTTTTCCCCCTCCGTAAATGATCACCGTTGATATTCCTATTTACCAGGGTTCGGATTGCGGGGCCTGCCGTCCCTGCAGTACTCATAATTCCCCCCACCCTCTACCTTTCAGTAATCTCCGGATTACACATCATACGCACCCTCCGACACGTAGAACGGGCGCAGAGGGACGACACGGAGCTCCGCCAAATTCGTCGTGATCGGCCGAGTGGCCCCCTTGTATTTAAGCAATCCGGAGTCGTACCACACGAAGGCGACCCGGAGTCGCATTCTCCTGTCTCCGCAAGTTTCCCAACCTTCGCGCCCATGGACAACAAACACGTCTCCCCACCTCACCAAACGGACGAAACCGCCGGTACGGAGTCCCCGAAATGGATGCAGGAGGATACCGGTGTTGCCACCAGTAACGGGCAAGAGCCACCCGAGGCGCTAGAGCTCGACGATGGAACGTTCCGCCTGAGCTATCGAGAGCACGCTAGGACGCCGACAAGTATGTTCGCCTTCTCACTCGGTGCTTTTTGGTACGATTTGATTTCATCTACGCCTTCAGAGATATCCCACGTCTATGCTATACCGCTGCTGGCTCCGCAGATTCGCCGGCTGCTCCTCTGTCAAGTGTATGTAGCATTTGGCACCTTCTGCATTCCCTTTCGCCCCATGTTTAATCATCCGCAGGGTGTTCCCGATTAGCATGATAACCATTATTGCATGCATTGTCGCTGACGACCTCACCCACCCCACGAAGCCAAGACCCATCGGCTTCATGGATGTTGTTCAGCTATCAGTTGCTTGGATGGGAGCCATTGCGTTCGGTACGTTTCATCCAAAGAACGAATGATAATTGCTCACCAAAACCGCAGGGACACTGCGCAGCATACGCATCGAAACATGCAATCTGTTCATGTTCTGGAAGAGATAACCACAGGTGGCTGTCAGTGCACCTGTCAGGCGTGCTCTGCGTCCAAGTCATAAACGTGCGAGGATGCCAAGCTAGACCTGGGCCAGCTCGAACTCTGTCGAGTATACAACCGGGGTCGCCAAGAGACAAGAACCGTTCGAACATCATATCGCGACTCCCCGCAGATACGCGACAGACAAACAGATCCTGGATAGAGCTGCAATTAACTTGAATATTTCCACGAAACGCGTCCGGGCGCGTCAGCGCATACTTAATGATCAAGTAGCAGGCCAATTAATACATCTTTATGCCTGAGTATGCGAGGATATACATGACGGCGAGCCCTGAGTGTGATGGCGGTTCGTGCAGTGGTCGCGAATACCAGCTCAGTTCGCTGTCCATTCAACCTCCCCGTTCTGCCTCGAAGCCCTGCTCACCTGGCAAAATAGACTTGAGGTACGCTTCGGGTACGGGTCTGCTGTGTATGTCGGAAAAGAGACAAATGACTTGCAACGGCCTGAGTCTGCTTGGCACCTTGAGACGGCTTGAGTGCACTTGGAAATACGCCTTCCAGATACTCAAAAGCCATTCCAAGGTCGGTCGCGACCCGCAAGTAGTCCCAGGCCGTGGCAGGCAATCCAGAGTCGAGGAGCCTTGAGCTCATTCTGAACTGTTGTTGTCTTCCTAAGAATACTTATTCCATGTTATTAATGAGCAGATAAGCGTTCTCCGCGATACAGCGAGCAATATCAACGAAGAGGACGCGGTGCCATGACTCCACCTCCTTGCTTTCAAACCCCCACATTCCCACAGTTGCCCGTCTCCCGTTCTTTTCGACAAAGAACTGTCGCCCACTTTGGGTACTACATATGTGGTGATCTCGGCGCTACAGTCCAATATTGGGTTCATTAAAGCTGCAATCCTAATAAATAGTGTTACAAGTTCGTTCAGTTGTGTCGCACCCACTCGCATTGATGCTCATCCACTTCTAGGTCCGATTTCCGTCAGATTCCAGCACCTTTGCGGTATGTCAACTCTCGCGTCTTGCAACTGTCATTGATACTACCCGGTTTGAGTTTCACCGTTATTCCTCCTACGTCCTCGCTCTCCAGTACGTCTTGAGCTCCTGATCTGTGACTCGTACCAATCTGATCCAGAATCGGTGCATGTGCATAGCTTGCTACTGGTTCAATATTGTTGTAGTAGTCGTAATGAATATATCCCTTTTTATCATTTTTCTGATGTGAATATTTGAGCGGGATGTGGAGCTTGTGGAGTCTTGAGTGTCCCTGGAGGTCACATGTGGCTCGGGTGCCTTGAAAGAGCCTGGGAGTCGCAGCGTGTCTCGGAAGTTGTTACGGATTGCTTACCTGTGTGCTGCAAGCCACTTGAAACCATATGACCTTGCAGTGTCCTGGGACGTGTCCCAAGACGTTTGAAGCCGATCAGAACTTTTCCGACAATTACACATCGGAGAGCAATTATTCGATGCTTATCGAGAGCGGAGTTGATGTGAAGAGGTATTCGGCGCCATGTTTCAAAAGCCTTTGCACCAACGCGGGGCCGGTGACCAGTTTGAAGGCAGCCAACTATTCATAGATTTCCGCTGAATGAGTGAGGCACGCTCTGTAACGATGCCCCATCTCATAAAACCTAACCGGGTAATAGCTATACGCTCGGCACCGCATTGATCAACATCATACATAATGCCGCAGGAATCGGCTGATGACCACGATGGCTACAATGTCAATAGAAAGCAGCAATCCCAGCGCAGCAGTACTTAAAGGGTTGCCGCTGGCGTTCAAGCCCCACTTTCAATGCCGCGCATCGACCTCGACACATCAACAGGGTCTGAGACCTTCGCCTACACGATCTCTACGCCAGACGATGCTTCCGCAGCGAAGATAGTGCAGGGCCTTCCCACTATCCTCTTAATACACCCGGCCTACGTGATGTCCGCCATGTTTCATCGTACGTTGATCTAGAGTTCGCTGTCGCATGCGGTATTTCAGCCTTATTCCATCTCAGCCATATATGAGGACACTCAGCTGCGACGATTCAATCTTCTGGCGATGGATTTGCGAGGCCATGGTTTTACGTCCGCCAAGGTCGAGGACACATATGACAGGAAAGTTGCTGCGCAAGATGTTCTGAAGCTCATGGTGTGTATTCAAAATGTGATGTTTTATTCTGGCCTTTATTTGTTTGTGGGCTTTAAGGAGGCTCTGGAAATATCTGCCTGTCATGTCGTCGGCGTCTCCATGGGCGCATCTGTCGCATTGGAAATAGCTATCGCGGCTCCGGACAAATTACTGTCCCTTTTCCTCTTTTCACCGCCCTCATTGACAGAGGTTCGCCCAGACCGTTATTTTAACATACTGTTCTAACTCGATCGCCTTTGTGTCATGCCAGCCTATGGAGAGCATTGAGGGTCGGCAAGAAATTCATCACTGTTGGACACAGGCCTTCCAACACGACGATAGGTTCGACCACATCGCTTTTCGCGATGCCATCATGGGCACAGCACAAATGGCCAACAACGAAGAAACCCACCTCTGCAAGACGTCAGTTCAGGCCGCTCCCTTGCTGCTGTCACTAACATTATTCCGAAGATTGACTTCCGCATCGGTTGCAGCCGCCACACGCAACTGGGGACCTGAAAATTTCGACGTCATGTACGCCGTGACGGTGAAATATCTCTTGCGCCAAGAACCGTACTCGCTACCCGCGCTAAGTAACATCCGCTGCCCCATCTCGCTGGTGCACTGCAGCAAAGACATCGTTTACCCACTGTCCTCGGCTGAAGAAATCCGAGTACTTCTTCATGAAGCCAACATCCCGGTCACGCTCAACATTATTCAAGGTGCTCCACATTTTGGCAACGTAACACACATCAATGAGTAAGAGACTCTCTTGGCACCCGGCTGATGTTTTGTTGAAAAAGTCTAATCTTGAATTTCAGGACAAATACGCTGCTGTACGATTTTGTGTTGGCCAACTCCTCCCCTGCAGCCCTCCCCCCACCTCCAACTTTCGTGCAATCACCATTCACAGAAGAATTAGCCCCTTTCGGGCTCTTAGATGAAGACGAGGCTGACTAGAATCTCATATTCTTAACGATCCATGTCAGCTTCACATGACTATTAGTACTGTCACAAGTTGAATTGTGTGGCGGATAACTTATAACAAGAAATGCCGTCGCTTCGCTCCGGCGAGCTTGGTGTACAAGTTGTTTCCCTCTTATCCATATAATATCAAATTAGTCATACAGAGTGCGAACTTGCTCTTACTTATTGTAATTGACGAAAGTTGACTGGTACTAAAACAGACAGAATGAAATCCAGATTTACGCCCTCGCACCAACAAATGGAGATATATTGCAGTTCTGGGCTGATTTGAAAACGGTTGTGAACACCTGAGGGTTCTGGTGTCAGTCTCGCATTCAGTAGGGTTAGTATACCGAATGAAAACCTCCCAGGAATACCTCCTTGTTGGCGCATCCAACCTCAAGTCGCCATGTGCATAGCTCCACTAGAGGGGGAGACGCGAAGCCACAGTGACGTTTAAATTCTGTGAGGTGGGATTGAGTTGAAGATTCATGTAATGAATTGAAAGGGAAAAGCCGGTGAGGGCTCCGTCGAAAACAAATAATGGTACTCCGGGAGTTACCGGTGGTGAGAGAAAGAAGAACACAACCATACGGCATTACCTGTTTCAGGCCAAATTATTTGTTTTACAATATTTACTGAAGGGTAGCTAACTTAAACGCCCACTTAATTGAGGAACCGGCGCTGTGAATCACACACTCGTTTCCCGAAAAGCGCCCAAACAAAGTGCCCACGGGGCATACCGAGAAACCACGCAAAGGGAACCCCGAAGAACCGTCACTTACCTTGCAACTTCACAAAACTTCATGGATCCGACAACGTACACAAGACACAGTACAAGTTAAATATTTGAAGAATACAACCGCGGCGCAAACACCTTAAAACACAATTCCAGCGAACCTTTGGTTAAACACGCCCGATGAAAGCTGAGTCTGCCGCGGACTCCTGGCTTGAACATTCACGTCTTCTTGACACCAAGATAGATCATATTTACAAAGATAACCGAAGGAATTCAATAAATTCTTGCTGGCTGGAAAGAGGAAAACAAAGAAGAAGCCATGTCGGAAAAATCCTAAATTTCTTGTCATGTCTCAAGAGGTCTCTCAAGACAAGGGAAGAATTTCCATGGTTCGATTTCCAAACACAATATGATACGGTTAACGGATAAATCTGCGAGCCCCAGGATTGCAAGAGGACCTGGAAAGGCGACCATGCGATCCTGTTCTAACTTCTGCCTTGATACGCCGACGCCGCCGCCAGCCCGGAAAAATAAGCAGCCGCTCTTCTGACACATGTGCATGCCCGAAGAGCACTTTCCCTCTTCTCAATCAAGTGGATGGGAGTGTCGCATTTCACAACCTAACGGAAAGCATGTTAGAGTTATGAGCGCTATGTGCGTGCACTGTATCGCCAACTGCTAACTCCGAGATTCATTCTCTCTGTCGTCTTACCGTACCTTGTAGTTGACAAGTTAAACAGGTGTTTTAATTATAGTACAGTAGTTTATATGTTGCATAGTTTCGAATGGATTCCCCGCGCGTAACGAGTTCACTGCTTATACCGGATTCCAGTCTCTTGATTCCAACAAAGCAGTCAATGGGGCTCATCAAGATAGCGACAAACGCTCTACAGAAAAAACTGCCATTTGAATTCTGGAATTCCCGGACTCCCCGTCACGTGGGCACAAGGCGTCCTCTCCGAGTCCTAGGCCCCGGTCTGACATCCCAAAAAAGGCAAGTGCTTACAAATAAGATAAGAGGCATGGCGTGGGTTCCAATCCCTGAGGATCCTGTTTATTTTGCCATGTAAAGTTTGAGATTGAGTGTTGCTTTTGAAGTTTTTTGGTGTTCTCCATCTCAGCCAAAGTTTTGCTTTCTCACAAGATACCTAGACACACAAACTCGAACCCCCGCAAACTCCAACCTTGTCGCCTATAATAGGCCAAATGCTCAGTTGAAATGACAATACCTTTTGAAAGAAAAAACCAGCGAACAACTGGAATCAAGAGAGCACTGTACCACTTTCCTGACTCCTCACAAAGGTACGCGGTATGTAGTTCGCACCATCAAAAATAAATAAACACCTTCGCTGCAAAATAAAAGTCACTTCACGGGTTCGAGCCCACACCGGCAGCCATCACATGGAGCAGCAGCAACATAACCACTAGAGTATCGAGGACACAACAGATCGTGAGTATGCAAGCTCTACAGCTCACTCTAGGTCGGTCCGGGGAACATTAGCCGAGATTTGATTAGATTATCCTTATAAGGGAAGTCAGACCGGGGGAGGCGTAGGCCAGATTCTTCTCCTCTTCCCTCACCCCGAGTTACAAGAACGGAAGGCTCACCCGTTTTCCCGCAATAAATTGAGCAGGAAATATTTCACACAGTAGCTGTAATGTATTCCCAAGAAATCCCTGAGCTCCTACTGGTGGCACACTGGCACCGCGACTCGCGAGTTCTCAGTTCTTCTTATTTGGTCATTTCCCTCCATTGCGGCCCACTCACCCACCTCGGTCTGTACTTCCACGCATCCCGGCGAACAGAACACGCTGAGGGTACTCGTAGAGAGCGCCCGCAGCTCAGGGCTGCTGCTGTTCAAATGTCGAGGGGATCTATACGAGCGTGGTAAAACTCCGCAAGAGTACAACGCTTCCCGGATTTCGTAGGGTGAAGGTGGAGTAGTCAGATCGAATGTGCTTCGTTTGAATCCCTGCCCCTCTCGAATGACATTGCTCTTATGGTGCAGTTCACTTAGTCCCGACCTCTGGGTGACAGCCGCCAAATTTGCCGGAGACCAAATTTTTTGTTTTTGGTACCAGTTTCAGTGATCGGGAGCCACAATTTTATGCATATCCGGCTTTACCAAACCCTCCAACCATTCATCTGAGACCTTTCAAGTCACTACCAGTCTAGTGCTATCAGACACCCCGATTCTGACCACTAATACTCGCATTTTGTACCTCCGGCGCCAAATTGGGACCCCCAAATTTTTATTACTCACTCAATTCTTTAGGAACAAAAAATCTGTCTTGGGGTTCGATAGCTTGCATGAAAAGGAGTCGTTTTGCAAGAGGAAGTAACAATAGGATTTATTTTGCATGTGTTATTACGCTTGTCACAAGGAGGTGGTGACTAGGTGAACTGCACCATAGACTCAGCAACACTCCACTGTTTACACTAGCTTTAGGATTCAAACTACTCGGTCGGTATGGACAGAATTCATTTTGTGGTGATTTCATGGGATGCAGATCGGTATCTGGGCATCCATTTCGTCTGCTGAATTGCTTCTACCGCAGTTAGTGTCTCCTCTCCGTGGCCTCAAGATTCAAATTTCATTGATTGTTCCCCGTTTTTCAGGGATTGGGTTCGCGGCCATTCTCTGAACCTCTATGACATGATTCCGCCATTTTGACCCATCTGACTTCTTGTTCATTCCCATTTTACCGTATTACTATATTTTCCCCGCCTCTTTTCGGCTGTTCCCATGGTGCGATCTCTGTCTGCCCCATCACCCGTGACCAACTCTGAGTTCTGTCTTGATATACGCAGAACTTGAGAATATTTCCTGACACCCAGGGCCACAGCATCGAGCGCATCTGTTTGATTTGTCGTCAGATCATAGGTCCATACGTGGACAATTGCCGACTGCAGCGTCAAGATCGAATTGATCATGCGCCATACCAGAGTAATATGAATTTCGATGACCGCCGAACTCGTCAGCTGGATTGCTCTAGCCCGCCGAACTTGGCTCATCAAAAATGCCGCCGAGCTCCCCACGACTGGCTCAAAATTTTCAATCCCATTTGTGGAGGCAAGCAAGGTGCAAGTTCCAGGGCCTTCGATGCGTCCCCCAAAGTATTTATTTTGAATTACAGCAACAGTAAGAGCCTATTAACCATCGTCACACGTACTTACTTGCGCATTTTATGATTTTCTCCACCCTTGTCAGTGTCGTTCGGTAAGCAAAACTAACTGATGCTGACTCACTCTGCCAGTCATTCGTCAGCGCTAGCGTCCTATACGATTCTCGCGAGCTTGTGTTTAGGCCGCTGCCGACGCATATAAAGCGGCTTGTAAACTCATGGGATTCCGACGATTCTTTCCCCCTTGAAGATGCTCATTCCCCATTCTATCGTCCTTCTCGCTCTTTCCTCATCTTCGGCAGCGTTAGCAGCAGTCGGGCCAGTTGTGAACACGACATCTGGCTCCTACATCGGCGTCAACGATGCGGCAAACGCAACCGATGTGTTCAAGGGAATCCGTTTTGCCTCTTCGCCCCTTCGGTTTATGCCCGCTGCACCGATATTGAATCCACCGAACCATACACAAATGGCGGTCGTGTTCGGTGCGGACTGTCCGCAGTTGACCACGATCTTGGGAACCGCCAGCATCCCACCTGGTCCACCGCTCAGAGGGGCGAACCAAAGCGAAGACTGTCTCTTTCTAAACGTGGGCGATGTTATGTTGCCGTTCTTGCCGACATTTTCCCATTGTCGTTAACCTAGGTCTGGCGCCCTGAGGGAACCTGGAGCGGAGACAAATTACCAATTCTGGTGTACATTTTTGTGCGTTGCTTCATTTGGACCCTGTATAACCTTCGATAGCATTCTCATTATTTTCATGCTTCAGGGCGGTGGCTACTTTGGTGGTTCCGGCTCCGAGTGGGATGGTACCAGTTTAGTGCGCCGAAGCGTTGCGACAGGAAAGCCAATCATTTACATCACATTCAACTACCGCGTCGGCGTCTTCGGATTTGTGAGTGCAGGCGAACATGTGATACTCAGACTAACTTAGATCTACCAATCAGCTTGGTAGTGGGCAAGCACCGCTCGATGCTCTAAACGTTGGGATTCAAGATCAACGTGACGCGCTGCGGTGGATTCAAGATAATGCCCACGCTTTCGGGGGCGATGGTTCACGCATCACAATCTCAGGCGAATCCGCTGGTATGTCTTTCTTTCAATGTGGTAGTTTCTTTGCTGAATGTGTTGTGGAGGCGGAAGCAGTGTACACATGCACCTGCTATATCCAGACTCGCGACGGACCTTTCGCGCCGCCATATCCAGCAGCGGCACTTCTCTTGTCCTGAACACCCCGGCATGCCAGTGGAATGATCGTCCCGGTGGTACCTATAATGTCTTGGGTAATATTACCGGGTGTGGTACCGGCGCAGGCTCGTTCGAATGTTTGCAGAACATTCCATTTGATGTAAGCTGACCCATTCATATCGACATTCTGATCCCGACTCACTGTTCGTAGACGTTCTGGCCATTGGCGTTGACTACCTACCAGCCGCCTCCCGGCGGTTTACCGTCGTGGTCGACTTGCAAAGGCCTCCAAGGTTCCTTAATCGATGAATACCCCGCCACGAAGGTCATCGCCGGTGACTTTCTTGATGTGCCCATCATTACTGGCACAAATCTGAATGAGGGAAACTAGTGAGTCCGTTTCATGCCATGCATTACTTCTCTCACTTGCTGCTTAAGTATAATCGGGACCACATTCCTCGATCTGACGCCCCAGCCCTCGATTGAAGTCGAAAACTCTTTTCTGAGCAGCTTCATCGCGAGCCAGGCGGCGAATAACAAAACCGTCTCTCAAGACACAATCAACACAATCCTAGATCTCTACGCCCATCCAACCGACAACCTGTCGAATAGCTCGCTGTACAACCGTGCTGCCCAACTCGAGACGGATTATGCGATGTTGGCGCCAGAGCGCCTTTTCCTCAAGGTCGCATCGGCCGAGCACCGCCACCAGGACGTGTGGGCATACTCTTTTCAACAGCACATTCCTGGCACGCCGGATTTCCTTGGGGGTGAGTAGTATAACCTTGTTTTCGTCCCAGTGTTGAACTTGTCTTTATGAACAGCATTCCACACCTCTGATCTGTACTATCTTGACATCGGATTTCCCCCTGTTCCGTCGCATACCCTCCAGTCGCAGATGCAGGATTTCTACATCTCCTTCGTAACCAATCTCAATCCTGGGCCATTCTGGCCCAAGTATACTGAGCAGTCAAATATTGTGATGCGACTTCTGGATGATGCGGTTGGTCCTATTGCAGACATCGCGCGGCGCACCCAAACGGACTTCCTGAACAACGTCAGTGTAATGGAGGAATTTGGGCGCTTTGGCTGAACGGCGGGTATAATTCCTGATTTCTTCATTACGTACGGTATACTTGTTGAGTGCGTTCAATTTTGATGATACCATTTCCGCCTCTTGGAATTGAACACGACCGGGACTCGGAGCGTTGAGCTGTAATCACTCCAAAAATACTCTTCGTTATTGGTCCATAGCATGAAGGGACGCAGGTGTTCGGTTTCAAAACAGCTTGCGCCAGACACCGAGGATATACAACCAACGCCGACATCAGAGACAGCGACACACCTGAAAATCCGACACGCGAAGGTGATATCTCCCAAAGCCGACACATTTGTCTGTTTGCATATTTATCCCTGCGGACACTGATGTACCTAGGCGCCAGCCCGCTATCCACGAATAAACATCCGTTCAGAAATTGAGCCTGCTATTCGCGAGGGGGACCTACCTACGCAAGATCCATCCCCGCGCTCACGGAATTCAGTGCGATCGAGATGCCTAACTGTGCGCAGACAACATCCCATGCCCGCGAAGAAGCTGCATGCATAACTCGGTAGTAATCCCTACTCATTGATGGGCGCACGTACACCCCGGCGCGAACCCGCGACGAGCCATGGCTGCGATTCCAATGTTTAGTCGATATAATGCGCAGGGGCATATACGCACTAGAATTCTTGGATTTGTGCGAGGAGTGCGAACGGCTCCCAGATAAGCGCGCCAAAGATCTGCTCCCGGCACGAAGTGGCGACAATGCCCACCGTGGCGCACAGGATGATGCAGAATGGGCTACGTATTAACTTGAGTTATCAGCTGGTTGGGGGGGAGGGACACAACGTACGCAGCGACGAGTTGCGAGAGGGTTGGTGCGTCTGGGAATGGAAAGCACAATTCATAATAGTAGCAGTGGGGGGAAGAAAAGAACGAGCACGTACACGGCTGACCAGCGTATCTCGTCCAGTCACTCTGCTTCAGTGTACCTCCGGCCCTGTAAATCATCCAAACCTTAGCGTGGTAGACAGGGAAGAGAATAAAACGTACCAAGAGCCTAGTACAGCAGTTATACCGAACATCATCGCCCTGTATGTGAGTGAGTAAAATTGCCCGTGAATTATGGAATATTTGAGAAGAAGCTTGGGAAGGCAAGATAAAATTCAAGGGTATGAAGGTGAAGTTCATTCAAGAGAGACTCACCATCCGACACTCCCATGCGCCGGCTCTGCGTTCCTCTGGAAAAACGGGCCTGCCCCCTTCGCGGTCGTGATTTCCCATGTAAGGAGCCCGATGAGACTATAAAACGGAGTTTCAGTTAGTTTCACACAAAAGAAAGGGGAATGCGAGGAGCCGCATCGGTATCGGTTGAAGGTAAAACTACTTCCTTCCGCCCAGACATCACGCTTCATACAACGAAAGGGCGCTGCAGCCGTTCCGGTGGGATACGCATGATGCTGATAAAGAATATATAGTATATTCTGGTTGATTGTTTAAGAGTTGGGAGGCAGCGGAGTAGGAGAGTAAATTAATTGCGAGAATGCCGGAAACGACGCACATCATGCCAATGAGGTCTTTTGTGAGGAGGACGCCGCCCGCGAGGGTGTGGGTCCTACAGGAGGAGGCGGGCGAGCTATTGCAGAAACGGGCAACGCAGAAGATTTTAATTATGATAAAGGGAATGAATGGGAGGAGCAGCGGCGGAATGAGGCAGACAGCCTACAGTAAGTTAAAAAAACGCACATGTAGGCGAGCCCGGGAATTATCGCCCTGAGAGTGACCTGTGATCAACCAGTAAGAATTTGACGCACACGATGATGAATCTTGGGTAGCCATGCTGCACGCAACGCCATGAATCAAGAACGCGCGGGTATGGGAGAACGCGGCGTGGATGGCGGTTGACACGCTCTTGCATTCCGTTGTGGAAGACGCCGAGGAAGTGGATGGAATACCCCCAAGTCATCATAAAGGATTTGGAGTAACAGACGATGTACGATGCCCGCGATGTGGGTTCGCGGCCGGAGTGGGCGATCCGCGCAGTGGGACGAGGACGCAGAGCGGGTGCGGTGCGAATGTGGAAACGTCGTAGTCCGCGGGGAGCACGAGAAGGGGCAAGAAAATTACAGGGACTAACGCACGATGCCCCTCAAATACGCCCACTTGGCTCGACCTTCTCGGCAGTGTGCTACGAGGGCCTGCCTCCAGGCAAACCGCACAAAAGAGAGGAAATAATGAGTAACACATGAAAAATAGAAGGAGAAGAATGCGCACCTCAAATAATGAAGACTTGGTAATGGAATTTTCAGACTGATGCCGTGGTCGTCGGGGCTGCGGGTTCGTATGCGGAACGGCAGCCCGTGAAGGTCCATTTGATGCAGGTATTGCGCGGTGACGGAGTTTCGGGAGGAAAGGGGGATTCGTACACGGGAATGTTTTTGTAGACAAAGTTGGAAAAGAACGGAATGCGGACAGGCCTGGAGTGGGGCAGAACTAACGTCAAGAGTCGGCAAGGTGCCAACGACGTCCAGGTCGTGGGCGTGGAACCAGCAACAAGCAACGGGCGGCGGCGTGACTCGTTAGTGGCGGCATTCGCAGGTAAGGCGACGGCGCACTACGGTGCGGCGGAGGTGGGCGCAGCGTTGGTCGTGGGCGGCGGTGGGCGTTACGAAAGAAAAGGAACACCGTCACGTGTTAGCTAATAGCGGGCCGCTGATGGCCGGTCCGCTTTTTGCCGGGATGTCGCGAACGTATCTATCGCAGTGGGCCAGAATGGTGCCGAGACGACGGGGCGGAGACAACCCAATCGGATTAGGGAATTTAATCGGTCAAAGCGCATGAGCACAAGATTGCTGGGCAGAAACAGAAATCTCGAATGTTGCGAGTTCTTGCGCTGAAATTATGGTTCAACCAGATGCACGTAAGTAGCTAGGATGGAGGTCTAAGTGAAATACGGAGGGTCCAGGCTGTATTTACATCCCAGAATGCGGCGTGGGCGGAAATTTTGGTGCTTCAGGCTTCAGGCAACCCGAACAATGTAATAAAACAAGTGTGGCACAAGGATGAAGGTTGTTTGTTCTTCGGAAAAGGTCGGCCGGCATTTAAATTTGAGCCAACACCTGCTTTTGTGTGGTGTGGGGGGTCTATTTCTGGTAAACATATATGCGTGTACTCCCAGAACGCGTCAACCCAGGTGTAGGTGAAAGAAGCACAAAACACTGTCTAGGCCCCCCGAGGCGATGGCTGTGCGCACGGAGCTCCACGGAGGCAGCCGGACTCGGCTAGACTCGGCTAATCTAGGTTACCTGGGCCGCTTAGCTCCGCGACAGCAAACCTAGACTCTTCGGAGTTTAGAGTCTAAACTCCGCAGAGTCTCTAAACTTTAGACGGCGCGATGGGCCTCCAAAATGCTTCCAGAGTCACGCCGAGCCGTCTCGACAGGGCGTGGCTGGCCGGCTAGACGCGAATCCACGGCCAAAAGGCGAGTAATATACCCTCAACTAGCAAAGCCATTGGCGGCCACCGCTGGCCACCAATGGTTACCGGTGGCCATTGGTGGCCATTGGTAGATGGTGATTGGCGATGTCCACCATCATGGTTCAGTACCTTGGACTGATATGCATCACTGTCCACTGTTATAACTACCACTGAACTCCAGTGGATTCCACTGAGAATGATCGCAATTCAGGGCAGATATATACGATTTCGTCAGCCATTGAAACTCAATAGATGATGTTTGTGATCCATGGAAACAAGGAAGAGTGTCTGCAAGAGTCTTTCAAGGATACATTTCGCGTATAAAAACTGAGGAGACATGTTTGAACTTTGAACTTTATTCAAACCTAGAATATATTTCAATAATGTACTGGGCTGTCATTTTCTGTCAAGGGGGTACTTGGAATTGAGTCATGGGTTGGAGAATTGAATTGGAAAGAGCAAGGAAAGAGGCAGGGCTGTCAAGTCTTCAGTAGAGTTGAAAATCAGCTCCGAGTTGAACACTATTGTTGTCAGTGGAAACCGGTAGATAGGCATAGTTAAATCCGACGGAATCCGGTGGAGGCCACTGGGAATCAGCGCAAAAATTTCCCACTCAACGTGAGCCACTGGTTTCTATTGGAAGCCATTGAATCAACAATGATTGTCGGCGTCAGCCAGTGCCGAACAATGCCGATCAGTCGTTTGATAGCTCCGCGTGTATTACTGCAAAAGGCTATGCCTTGACGCGCCTGGAGATGCCAGTGGAACAGTCTAGCCGGCCCTTCAACGCAGTGAAAGACGGATAAATTTTGGGGTCGGGAACAATTTTTGTAGTACTATCCAAGGGGAAATGACTCAAAAATCGGATATAGGGTCAAAAAAATTAGCTGACCCCTCTCCTGCCTTATAGGGAAGGCATTTCTCACCCCTAGGCCGGGCCGCTTTTTCCGCGTCCAGCCGCCGCTCTTCAACTCGCCTCCAGCCACCTCCTTGTAGTTAATCATGCTTTTTCCCACCATCTAATGAGTCAGGGATAAATTTGAACACTCTGGACTGTAACAGCTCAATGGTTTCTGACCCAAGAACCGACTACAGTTGGCTTCACTCTGGCTTAGCTGATCACGGAAGGTGTGGGTTTAGAGTGATAAATCTGCTCTATACTCCCTGGACACTTATATGTCTCTGTTACAACCAACCAACACCTCTCTCATACTCCATTAGCCCTCTCGCAAATACAGCGAAACTAAGACTCCAAGACATAATTTAGTGGTGCCTGTGGCAATACTTCCATTGTCACCAAAATATGGGCCAAATAATTCCTTCAAGCCAAATTCAAAAGGACTGTGGGTGAGGATGCTTGTGGCAATAAACTCCATATTATGCCAATTATATACAGAACTCGAGTTCGTGCACCTTTTCACTATTGGTCTCCTTCGTACTCAACCCTTCGCTTCGCAGGTGGGTCCAGTTTTCCTCCCTTATCCCGCATTTGATCTGACTTATCACCGACCTCAATGGTGATGGACGAGCAGAGTACCTCGGGCTCGATACCGCGGGTGATTGGTTTCTAAGCATCGGAACGACTGCCATCGGCGGGATTCGTTGAACATGTGAATCACTCACAACGCGAAATACCATGGTGACGCACAAAACTCTACAGCTTCCTTCCTTCTCACTCGACCAACCCCCCCATAACCAATCGACGAGTGGAAAGACATGGACATTTTGCGGATTGGGTTCCTTGATCAAGTCCGGTTCCCGTCGGCGCTTGGCTCGTGGGATGGTGCTGGAGAGGCACCATTGGACGCATTGGCAGAACCACATTGAGTATCCCACAATTGAATTCCATCATGAACCGCTTCATTTCATCTGTCCTTAGCCGAATGCCAACGCGTCAATGTTGAATATGATTGATCCATCAAGCCAGCTTAGCAGCCAAACGTTGCTTGCGGCGGCCAACCGGCGAACACTTTCGCTACGGGGTCTACTGATAGCTCAGTGAGCAGAATACGTGGATACATCGTATGAATCGTGCGACTTTATCTAGGGGTGTTATTTCCACCTTTCGGAAAGTCCTCACCTACTTGTCGGACACATTCTCCACTTAAACTGACATATCTCAAGTTGGACGACCTTTGCGTAAAATCGTTGCGGGACGTATCAGACGTGGATCCAGGCCGGGAGTAAAAGGTTGAACCGTGTGTATCAGCGACTCTCGGGATTTGCATAGTGCGGCCGCAGTGCACAGTGTACCCGAGGCAGTCGACAAATTGCTCCCAGGAACTTGTCTCTGTATAAAATCCTGCAGGTTTAGACCAGTTCCGTCAGGTTGATTCCTCTCTACGCTTTCACTTCCACGTTTTTCATACTCAGGCTTGACGCCTTTTCTCTTCACTTCCATCTCTCCATTGGAAAACTTCACTCAACTCACCCGACCATGGTTAACACGCTCAACCTTTTCCTCGCCGTTGTACTTGTGGTCACATCTGTCAACGCGCTCCCCATCGTTGAGCGCGACATAGGCATGGAGCAATTGGTGCGTGTGTTTTGCAGGGTCGCAACTCAGACTGATTTCGTCAAAAGGCGGCTCGCGGCCATCCAACCAGAACGGCTAGCTTAACGGCGACGAAGGCGTCGGCAGGGAAAGCGGGACAGGCGGCCGTCAGCGCCGTGGTCGCGGCTATCGCTCAGGTTTCTGCTGCAGCAGGGGCAGCCCAAAGCCAATTCAACGTATCTGCGGCCAATGATTTGGATGGCCAACTTGCGGGTTTCCAGAACAAGCTCCAGCTGGACACCCAGGCTGTCATCAACGACAATCAGGCCATTCAAGCGTTGACCGCGAACGGCACGGCGCTCACAGCGGACCAGCAGAGCCAGCTGGCAGCGCTGCAGGTGAAACTGCAGCTCGATACGCAGGCTGTGGTGGACGACAATTCACAGATTCAGGATCTCGAGGACAATATCAATAACCCGGAGATTAACGATGGGGAGGGATCTTTCTGATTGTGGGTGGTGCACCAGGCAAGCGGTAGTAGACGCTGGCTGTGTATTGCGCGGGTAATTTGGACATCTTCCCGCCACCCCGAATTATCGTCTACTTCAGCATCGAGTCTCGAAATAAATATTATTTGCGTGTCCCGTTCAACTCAATCATCTTGGCACAGATAATAGAAGTTTAGAAAGAGTGCACCCATTGAAGAGCCCACCATCTTCTCTCGAGTCCCGTCGCCCATTAAGCTCTTTAACACGTACTGCACTGGTCAGCAAATCTCCACTCGCATCGTAATTTAGAAGGGCCCCCGTGGGGACCCCTGCTACCTCCACCCTTGGCTTGCATCTTTCCACTGGGATACCGAATACCAAGAACAATTTTTTGATTTCGTGGTTATTCATTTTCATCAGGCCCCTGCTCCTGATGCAGTGGTATTCTGGATCATAATTGAAACTTGGACAAGGGGCACAGGATCGCTCACTCGCTCGCGCCAAGGCTCGCAATTCTGTATGGCACGGCGTCCTGAGTCCCAACGCTCGAAGTGGGATTTGCATTGGGCCGTGCAAGGGAATGTTAGTGGATTACTTATCTTCGAGCGATTAACAGTTGGTCTTACCGGCATGTCCGAGATGATATATCATAAGCACGTTGATCAGGCCCAAATTAAATATCGATGAAATTGTACTACTAAACATACGTTTTTTATAGCCGGTCTGCATCATAAAGTCCTCTGTTTGCAGATGGACGGATCAGAAGTGCCAAAGAGTGGGGAGACTCGCGTTATACAAAATCTCATTGTCATGAGGCCCCTCAGTGACTGAAAGGGACAATGGTCAAAACGTGCGCGAAATTACCCTCAGTCGGCGAAGACTTCGCCGCGTACATCGTCGTTTGACAAAGTACAAACTCGTCGTCGGAATCAGGGATTCCCCGAGCCACGAAACCCCTGCCACTGTTCACGGTGTATTGCTGCTAACATCGTAACAGACATCGAACAAATGGCCAAATAAATGCCGCGTCTAGTTGAACCGATACCACTATCTTTTCAGTCCCTTCCCCTTCCCCCTTGTCAAGGCACACCGTCCAAATCGGAGGCCCGGCAAATACACTGCACGAGTCGTCGTGGTAGTTAGTCCCCACGCCGACACCCGGTGGCGGAGATATATTGCAAATCATCCAGAACGAAATGAATGATACGGCCAGATCTATAACAGAGTGAGAGATAATTAGTGTGAATCAAAGTTGAACAAGACCAACTAGACTGACCAGCGAAGAATGCGATGTTGAAGATGCGGATCCCGCCCGATCGAGAGCGCGTGCCGACCATCCCGACCATCCCGCTCTCACCGCATAGTAGCCCGCCGCCACGCACAAGCCTTCCGCCAGTCCTCGGTGCCACACGACACGCGCGAAGCCGGGAATCCAGCTGCATGCATATGGTGGTGTCATCTGTCACGTCGCGTTTGCGGTGCTCAGGAGGCCGAGGGTTCGCGCGGAGGCCGGCGCGCTGGAGACGGCTGGCAGGGAGGTGATTAAGGCGGTGCGCGCGATGGCATGTGCTGAGCACGTCAAGGGTGGTCTGTGTCGCATTGGAGATGCGCGAACGCGCACCCGTAGATGAGGAGGAGAGTGCAAGTTGCTGGAAACGAGCTTCGCGCGCGAGGAGGCACTGGTGCGCCCTGTCAATGCAGGAGGTCGGAGCACGGGGGTGTATGCTTCACGCGGTGAGTGCGGTCAACTGCTGAACCGAATCACGGTGCGGAGGGAGGCGATGGAGGCGGAGAGCAACATCAGCATCGTGTGCCGGGGCTTGAGACGTGTCGCAAGGTACAACGCCATGAATCGAGAACGCGCTGGGATGGGAGAACACGGTGTGGATGGCGGTTGACACGCTCTTGTATTCCGTCGGGGAAGACGCCGAAGAAGAGGATGGAATACCCACAAGGTCAGGAGAAAAGATTTGCAGTAACAGGCGATCTACGATGCCCGCAAAGTGGGTTCGCAGCCCGAGTGGGCGATCCGCGCAGTGGGACGAGGACTCATCCACGCAGAACAGGTGCGGTGCCAATGTGGAAACGTCGTCGTCCGCGGTGAGCACGAGGAGGAGCAAGAAAATTACAGGGACTAACGCACGATGCCCCTCAAATACACCCACTTGGCTCGACCTTCTCGGCAGGGTGCTACAAGGGCCTGCCTCCAGGCAAACGGCACAAAAGAGAGGAAATAATGAGTAACGTACGAAAAACTGGAGTTCATACGCGGAACGACAGCCCGTGAAGGTGCATTTGATGCAGGTATTGCGCGGTGACGGAGTTTCGGGAGGAAAAAGGGATTCCTGCACGGTAATGTTTTTGTAGACGAAGTGGGAAAAGGACGGAATGCGGACAGGCCTGGACTGGGGCAGAACTAACCTTGAGAGTCGGCAACGTGCCAACGACGTCCAGGTCGTGGGCGTGGAACCAGGAACAAGCAACGGGCGGCAGCGTGACTCGTGAGTGGCGGCATTCGCACGCAATGGCAACGGCGCACTACGGTGCGGGCATGGGAACAGCCGGGTGGGCGCAGCGTTGGTGGTGGGCGGCGGTGGGCGTTACGAAAGAAAAGGAACGCCGTCACGTGTTAGCTAATAGCGGGCCGCTGATGGCCGGTCCGCTTTTTGCCGGGATGTCGCGAACGTATTTATCGCAGTGAGCCAGAGGCGACGTGAGTTGGTGGCGCGGAGACAAACGCAGCCGGATCAGGGACCCATCTATAGCGGATCACTGTACACAACCAGAATTGAAACACAGAAAACGGTTAGGCTATAAGACGCGCCCTCGCTCAATATCCTGGTCAAACAGGCGCACTCGAAGCCGCGGAAAGGATAGCAACGTGAGGATTGTCGAGAGAACATCCCTGACGAAAAGACATCATGCAAGTTCGACCCAGAATGTGGAGATTTCTGGGGGACACCATGGCTTTCCACGGACTGCATCGGTCGTCCCGCCACAATACGAGGCATAGTGACGGTTGCAGTTTATTTCCGCTATAGAGCCCAAGAGCTTCGCGCTGGCACTAGGGAATCAGAGCGCCGCACTAGTTAAAATATCATATATCCTCCGCTGAGCAGAGGCGTTTGTGCCAGAACACTGCCGGCGGCGGAATTATTCCATAACTTGATCTTGACAGCACCACACTCTAGGCGCGTCCGATGGCCAGTCGCAGTGGTTTTTTTTTTCACCCTGTGGCCCCAAATACATCGGAACAGTATCCAGTGACTTTCCAGATCTCTAATGCAGTCATTTGGACCCGTTCTTTCTCCGTGATGAGAGGATCCTCCGGAGTTTGGTAATTACATTCGAAATTGACATGTTTGGAGGTCTTGAATACGGCTCTAAGGGCTGAAAAGCACCCCTGCCGATCCCTGTATTGCAGGTCTGAAAATATCAATTTTCGGTGACGCGTAAAGCTTGGTGGTATGTACATTCTGATGTCGTTCATGTCATCGTGTCGGTCGGAGGATCGTGAAACGTTTCTGGAGGCCCCGGAATAATGGATTTCCCCGGGTGAATGTGTTTGGGGAAACCGATTAGACTCAAAAGATGGAGAGTTTATTCCATTACCTGTTCCTGCATGTAGAAATAATGTTCATCATATCATCCCCACGCTTGTTCCATCCAATTCTCGCACAATGAGGATCTGCCACCTTCACTAACATATTAATATGGTCCCTGCGACTCGAGTTTCGAGGAATGAGAGTGTAGAATCGGAAAATTCCAATCTTGAACAGCGCAGGGTACTGTGGACGATCTGAGATGGAGATATTCCGGCTTTAAGGGTCAACTGGTAGCGGGCCGTTCCGCTTGTCGGCGTCTGCAACTTTAGTCTTCGAGAATGTGCAACAGTTCGTTCCGGGATACCGAGCGGGAACCGGGCCGTGATCACGATCAAATTACGGATCACACCGTATCTGCGGCGTATAACAACCGATCAGTCTGCCGTTGTCGTTTCGTCTCTCGTTTCTTGAATCAACCTTGCCTTCGACGCTGAGCGTTGTTCTTTCGCTCGCCTTTGGACGCCAAAGACGGAAGAAAATGTCGATCAACCACGGCGCGCCCCCGGTCGTCCCCGCGGCTCTCCAGAATGGCAGGGCCCCCCACTCGACCGTCTTGTGAGGTGCCGCTCGCGCTCTCTTTATCATCATTGTTAGTACTGCACCTCGCGCCCTGCGCCTCCGCAACCTGCGCCAAGTGTTGACTTCTCTTTTTTTGTCCGCGTGCGCGGGGAGTTACGATGGCGCCCGAACCATTTTTATGAGGGCGCCTGGTGCGCCCCGCGAGGGTGAAGCCCCGGCAGCTACGAAGGAGAGCGGCGAAGACGCCGGAGATGGTGATGGCTTTGGATCCTGTGTGGCATTCACTCAATACGGTGCACAGTCCGGGTTTTCCATTCCCTCCCCCGCTTACCCGGCTTAAATGCGTAGCGTTGGTCGTCGCGGGGTATGTCCTCTTCGCGCTCGTCGGGATCATTCTCCAAGCGCCGCAAGTCCGTGTTCTGTTCTTTTTCGCATGTTTGATTAGGTTCTCGATCTGATAATTCATGGTTTCTTCGCCCTCGCGCAACTACCCCCGTTTTCCTTTTCGCGCCAAATAACTAGAACTCGCGGCCCACTGACCTCCTCCTCGGCCCCGGCGTCGATTATACGAACCTGAATCATACTCACGGTGCGTCTCAGCCTTCCTACCATTGGTGCAATCCACTTCTCCGCAACACTCATGCGTTGACGATACTCTTCGCTTCCCGTCCATCGCTTCCTCCTCCGCTTCCTCTGCGCAATGGTGCATGGCACGCTTTGGGTCAACAACTGCGTCGTACGTTTTGGTCTGCGTCTCCTTCTGTCCCTCCCTCCGTACCTCGTCCTCCCTCCCTTCCCTTTCCATTTTGACTGCACGCTTTCCATTCCTTGCCCTGCACCCCTCATCTCATCTCCACCCTCACTATGATCGCCGCACGCACGCCGCTTGCACTTCCCCACATCACCGAACCCTCGAAACTTCCCTACGCCCCACCCCATCCTCGGCCAGACAAAAGGCTCACGCGCTCGATCACGTGTTTATATACGTCGGATAGGTTTGGAAGACGATTATGGAGGGTGGAATAAACTAGTGATCTCCCTCTTCCTTGCCTCTCACTCAGGCCGGATCGCAAGCTCGCTTACCTGACCTCTCAAGAAATATGAGCGTCAACGGCGTATGTGCGTCAACTTCGCGGCAACAGGAACGTGTTACTGGCCTCGTGCAGTCTGTCTACACATGGGTAGAGCTCGTGCCACAGCAGACAAGCTTTTTCACTGGGACTGGATGCCCCCTCCCACGAGAAATAGGTGTGTCAACGGCGTATGTCTGTCAACAGAGAGGTGTTTGTCTGCCCATAAATAGACCGGTTACGCATCAGCCATTCGTGGCTCCCGGACCGTGCGCAAAAATAGCAGGCGAATAGCTTTAAAGGAGCCATTCGCAGCCATTGACGTCATATTTTGGCGGTGGAGCCACTCGTCTGCAAAATGCCATGGCTCCAATGGCGTTTGCGCAACCTGTCAGCTCCAGCAACCATCATCAGCCTGTTACTCTTAGTTATGACTCTGCTTGCTGCCGACCTGGACGACGAGCTAGCTTTCCTCAAGACTGCAGCATCGGCTGAGCAAGACAATGAAGCGAACTTTCTTCGCCACCAACTCGTCACTTCCCCATTGTTCACCTACTCGGCACTCAAGCATCGTGCGGCAGACTTTCCGTCTCGTGGACTCCTCGGAACAAGCGCGGGTGATCGGGTCTATATCAACACTAACGCACCTAGCAGCGCTGTGATTTGTGGCGTTCAGGTGGGTTTCCTTTGCGTCAATGTCTCTGCTCCAGTTTGAACCCCCAGCCTATTTTCAGGGGTCAGGCAAGAGCCATACCGTCTCTTGCCTCCTTGAGTGTGCGCTAATCGTGGATACACGTCTGGGGCACCTTCCAGCCCCTCTGAGTGCTCTTGTGTGCGTGCTTCGGATTGCTCTGCAGACAATTGGGGCTGACTGCCTGCAGCTTTCACTTCGACACGCAAGACGCTGGTCGCCCATGCGAGGCAGCCTTCATCTCATCACCGGCCGCTCATCGTCTCAACCATACTGCCCTGCCACAAATTACAGTCCTTTGCTCGTACGTACGGTTGCCCCATTGCTGGTTTCGCTACTGCTCAACTGACTTCCCACTTTGAAGACCCAGCAACGTCAACCGTCGACGACGCGCTTATGCCTCCCTGGCCCAGGTCCGCGTTGTGCCACTGTACTTGTCAGAAAAGGACCTCACAGTCGACCGGATGCTCGCAATTATGGGTTGCGACAATCTCGATGTACGTTTCACCAGCCTTGCCGACATGGCTCTTAACAATGTTCTATTGGACAGACCATGCCGTTGTACATGCACGTCGCGTTGCTGATCATCCGCAATATGGGTGTCGATGCGTTTAGCTATCTAGGTCGGTGGGCAGGTGGATGGGGCGGGCTGAGGAACTGAATCGCTTCGCACAGAATTCAAGCGCAGGATTGGTCTCGAACGTCTGGATCCAAAGCAGAAGGCGATGATTAAGCTTCGATTGGACTTGCTGGATGCTTTTATTCGACCAGGCGCACACGAGATGGAATCGTATTTCACTGCTGGAGGACTGGTCCTTGTTGACCTCACGGACCCATTCCTCGATGGTGAGTGACTCCATATCGTCCCGTCAGCCGTAATAATGCTCATATACTGCAACTTGATGCTAGGCCTCACAGCAGCGGTGCTCTTTGACACAGTTCTAGGAGCATTCACGCAATGGCAAACAACGTCCGGAAAGGTCGTCGGTGAGTCACAGCATCTTGTTTCTGTGCCTGTTCTGACGGCCTCCGTCGCCGCTCACAGTGCTAGATGAGGCACACAAGTATCTTGTCAACAGCAATTCAGCCCGTCTGACCCAGTCTGTCAGCGACATCATCCGTCTTCAGCGGCATCTGGGCACCGGTGATCATCGGACGCAAGAACCCACCGTCGTCCCGCCAACAATTCTCGACCTGGCGTCTATCATCATTTGTCATCGATTTTCTTCGCCAGCGTGGTGCGCTCATCTTGCACGACATGTCTCGGCGGGCAACGAATCTGTGTCCTGGTACCAGGAAGTAATGTTGCTTGCCACTGGCAACGCGCTGGTCTTCTCCCCCGCTGCCCTAATCACCGCTGACTCGGATGATCATGGAGGGGTCGGTCTCTTAGGTAGAGATCATCTCACGCTGCGAGTGCGCCCTCGCCTGACGCTGGATGGTGGCGCATCGCTCCTGGCCGTGGGCCACAGTTTACCAGCACATGCTGTTGACTCAGCTGCGTCGCCGCCAATGTCCAAGTCTCACCTTCCCACCCCAGGTGAGTCCCGCCTCGAAGACACTGGGACGGCACCGTCCGTAGCTGCTCCCAACCCAACTTTGACCAATGCCATACCGTCCGCGCCTCTCAACACACAAGCGGCTTCTGCGACGGTCGGTCATGTACTGGCAACATCTGTCGTAAAGCCAAAGGTCTCAGCTTCCCGCACGGTGCCCGCTAGTCTCCAGCATCTCATGGGGTATCTGCTGCGTAACGGCGCGGCAGATAAACCTTTGAAACTCACTGATGTCCACACCGCGGTCCAAAAGGTAAGGAAGCCTAGCCCGAGCCAGAAGCAGTGGTGGACACAGATGCTGCGGCAAGCGGTAGAAAAGGGGCTCGTCCAATTGGTCAACGGCAAGAAGATGATACGTTTACTCGAGCGCGGCCCGGTGGTCTATGTCTAACAATACCCCACCTGTGGTTCGGAAATACAGTCACCAGATGTTTGGCACAGTTTTTGTAAGGTTCCGGCGTACTCAGGCCATCGTACATCCCTTCGCCTCCGTCTACTTACAAGTCTTGACTCACTCCTAACTCCTTCCGTAGTTCCGTACTTATTTCAAATTACCTGTAGTCTATTTAAACTTGTGTACAAGTAGCCAGCAGTAGTGTTTCTCTTGAACAACAAGCTCATCCCTGTTCTCTTTTTTCCCACCTCACTGAGTTCACTGATTTGTGTGCTTCACTCCGAAAGCACTCAAAGCTTCACAGTTTTCTATAATAGACTTTAGATTCGGTTCGGGCAATCTAAGATCCGATTTTTGTCGCAGGACACAACTATAAACAGGTGCTTCTCCGCAGCTGCGCAGAGAATGTATCAGCCGTTTATATGACGGAGATTATCGCTTTACGCTGGAGCCGCGCTGGCGGCGCGTGACGCGCGTCTCCGCGGCTACTTATCACCAGTCATGTCGTACCTGCCATCATCACACACTTGCTCTTTACCACTATGGACTAGCTTTGCCACATCACTTCTGCCCCACCACCGCTCGGGTTTCAAACGGTTATAACCGTTTTTATTTTCGTTTAGTTTGACCGCCGGTCCAAACGGCTTATAAACCATTTGAAAACGGTTCAAATGGTTTTCTCCGCACGTGCCGAACATTGGCTGACTCCGCGCAAATTATCACTGACTCCCAGTGATTTCATCATTGTCGGCCGCACACCTCCATTCACCGAAACTTGACCGAAGCAACATCTGCGCATACCAACAATTCGTCTCATCCTGGATCCGGTTCGTTCCTCGACAATGTATGTATGGTTGATGTGTCCCATGGGGAGGAGGAGGCAGCACCATTCATAGCCGCTGGCCTCATCCTTCCGGCTGCAAAACTTGAGGTTCGCTCTTTTTCCGCTGAAGTTTACATTACTCGTCGAGCGACGGCACAACCTCCTCAACAGGCTTTGGCATCTTCACCTCCACCTTGACCTTCTTCCGCACCGGCTGCTTGGATAGTGTCGGATGTATATTTTTTCCTCAAATCATCAGATCTGCCTCACATCAAATTTTATCTGGGACTGCCGTCTTGTATATCCTCCATACGAATGTAAACTATGGAAACCCGGAGCAACACACTGATATGCGAAATTGACGATGGCTTAATGAATGATCGCCACTGGTGCCGGTAATATTGCGGGCTTTGGTGGCAGATACGTATTCTGTTCACATGCACAGAGGACAGAAGAAGAGTCTCTACCTCATCTGAGCTTTCTTATTCTCTCCAAGTTTGTAATTTCCTTCTCTGTGTTGCCTTTGATGTTCCTGCTTTCACAAATAAAAAAGGTCCAGTTGGTGGTCACAGTGTGTTAACTCTCTCACCTACACTTGGCGGATATTCCCCACTTGAGGTGAAATGATGCCCAAATATTGAGGGCTGTACCAACACAATACCTCAAGTGAGAAACTTCTAGACCTATTGGACTTCAAAGCTGAGGATTGAGCTGTATTCCATTCCAAAGGACTGCTCTGGATGGTACAGGGTGGAGAAACAGGAATACTATGGTTTTGTCAAATGGTGGAGCTGAACATAAACCTGAAAATGCAATATACATTGCGGTAAATAGGGAAAAACTCCTGGCAGGCAGGAAGAGCTCAAAAAGGAACATGGTTGAGCAAATAGATATGGATGTCAAAAGTACCCCTCACTGGCAGGCTGTCGGCCATCATTGATAAATTATTCGGCAATGTCACATATCAGTGTGGTGCTCTGGGCTTCCATAGTAAACACCCAATTCTGAGTATTGGTGCAACAGGGTCCACATCACTGAGCTTCAACAATACTGCCCCCCTGTCACTTGTCAGCAATGGCGTCTGGGTTGGCTAAATGACGAGCAACCTTGCGAGAACCCCAATCAGGAGAAACCTGGCAGACACTAATAACTGGTGTGTTCCCCGAGCAGCAAGACCAACCAGACGGACTAGGAGACTGCGTATTGAGGGTCAGGATGCAACCTAGACCGGAATTAGGGTCGCTGCAACTCACTGAGTCAAGTCGCGAATTGAAAGTCTCGACTTAGGAGCCTCATCAACTCAACTCAACTTGACTTAGGGAGACCAAGTCAGTTGAAGCCACTTAAGTCGACTCAAGTTAATCAAGTTGATGACTTTTTCCCCAAAAATATTGAACAATGAGTGTAGCATAGGGTACGGTAGCTTACAATTGACAAATGGTAGATGTTTACGAAAATCCAGCTTACTCTGGCATATCCAAATATGGCGCGCTATCCACCAACTCACAGCTGTCAGAAATTTCTCACCAAGTGTCCCCTGTGTCACCATTGCCTTTGGAAGCTAAAATGCGAAGCCAGTCCTCCTCGTCATCAGGAATGGCAACTGTTCGCCAGTCAGACATGAAGTCAAGTTGTGATTTCTTGTAATTGAACTTCAACATTTGAAGTGCTTCCATAAGCAGCGCATTGGTGCGGTTTTGGCACTTGGTATCAGTCTTAGCTGACAATGAGGAAACTCGCTCGGATGGCACAGAGGTGGCCTGGATGGGAGCATAGTCAGCAAAGAGCTGAAATATCCATGGCCAAGTTGTCTTCCCATGATTCTAAACTCAAAATTGTGAGTGTTGTACTGAGAATGGAGAACCTAGGCACTAAATCATCCAGTAGCCTACTATGTCGGTTGACTTTCGCAGTGGGAGGGAACTGCTCATGTAGTGATTCATTTTATCTTCAATACATTGCTCGTCTTGCATTGCTGCTTGCGCCGGAAAAATCAAGCGACTGTGCAGCATTTCGATAGCGGTTTGCCACCCATGTGATCGCAGTAAAAGTTGGGACATTTGCTGGTGGGCGGGTTCGGGAATGCGATCGTGTTGGGGGGGAAGAATCCGAGCCAGATCCACTAGCACCAGGGGAACTGGCTCGAGAGCAAAGATCTGGGGACCCAACAACATTCACATATGCTTGCAGCTTGAGACCCAATCAGTCAGAGCTTAACAAAATATAATGAGGTTGAGGTGCATGTCCCATAAGGCATGGATCACTTACACATAGCAATAATATATGCATCCATATCTCACATCTTGTTGTAATAATTTGTTGCAATGTCAAGGCCGGGTTAAATGAATTTGGCAATATTTTCTTTTTGCAGGTCAATGTCAGCAAGTATAGATTTCCAAGACGAAATAAAGAGCTCGAAGGCAGGGATGGAACTGGCAAGGATAGGAGTATTTTCTGCTGACATGGTGGTTTGGACAGTATGTGGTTGCTAAATCAAAGGATTAGATCCGGGCGGTAGATCTTCATTCAACATCACCTGAAGAATCAGCTCCATTAACTCCAAGCGAAGCCAGGCCTTATTCTCCAAAGGGTGGCGCAACTTATTCGCATCCCAGTTGAGCGCAAAAAATCGAATGATGGGTTAAAATTCCCAAGATCAACAGCGTCATATTGAGGAAAGAATCCACATTCAAGAGTTTCTGAGATGACTGACAAGACCAATCCCGCTCCCATTCTGCCGATTGCACACATTCCACGACCCTTAATGCTTCCCAAATTTTCAGCACCACCAGCAACTACAAATCTGCAGTTTCATCCGTGGTCCTCAAATACCAGGAAGCTTTGGGTGTGTTGCTTGAATGATATACAGTTTCACTGGATTGATATAATTTTTTTACAGCATGTGTATTGTATGGTTCGCAGCCCAAAGGTATGATCTTGGTCACCTATTTTTCACATTTCTTGATTCCTTTACAGCGCGCTGCCAAGCTTGTCAAAACCATCGCTGTGCACAATGCTCTCAGTAGCAGAAGCACTAGCACCATCCTTCAAGACATGCCCGGATTCTCGCCAAGAAGATGGATTTCGGGCATAGATTGGCTTGCCCACTTGCATAATCCAAGGATCCAAGTGGTGAGATCAATGGCTTTCTGCCCTTGAAATTGTGCTGACTGTGATTCTCAGAATATTGCGGATATACACCGAGATACTCCAGCAAAGTAAGAATAGAGAGGTTGTGCAAAAGCCGCATGAGCCGCATGCGGCTTTTGTGCATTGTGCAAAGCCGTATGATAACCCGAAGCATTTACAAGTGGATCAATGAGTATTTGAAGGAAATATGAGGAGATTAGGTGCTATAAAGTACATTCAACCACTTACCAAATATGATGTTCATCATTTTGACGTCATTTTCCGGCGGCGCCACAGCCGCTGTGCGGCTATGGTCATGATGCTGCCACAAAAGGCCATTTTCCACGCTCAAGCCCCACACCTGATTGCCGGAATCAACATCAACAGCTTACCCTGCACTGTTGGCAAGGTTTGGGTACATGGTTGATAGGGAAACAAAAGCCACACAGTGCCGCATGCGGCTTTGCACAATGCAAAAAAGCTGCATGCGGCTCATGCGGCTTTTGCACAACCTCTCTAATGTTGAAATCTGATTTCTTCTTTACTTACTTGGCGGCACTACTGTTACAGACTGGGAACACTCTTACATCGTAAATTGGAGAACGGTTTTCTTGTGGTTTAAGCTGAAAATATAGTTGAATTCTTTCGAGTCACCTGCAGGTTCACCCGGCACAGCCACAAATTCCGGGTGCCAACTCTACGACAAGGGGCACTCGGGATTCAAATATCGGACAGAGGGGGGGGTCCCGAGGAAGGTCTTAAAAATCTTTTCATAGTACATTTCAAACTAAGCCAGAACAATGTTTAAAGCGCATTTGGGCCTATGAAAGGCCCTGGAGGACATATCGAGTCCCCAGAGGTGTCTAGATACTTACACTGGCCCTGGCATACAGCACAGGAATATTTTGGCAATTTAGTGGTGGTATTATAAATTGTCTGAAGCACTTATTCAAGTCAGTTACTGCTTTGAATAAAATATCTTATGGGCTGTATACATCCAAAGACCTGCTGGTACAATATACTTGACATCGGCCTATTTGAGCGGGGAGCAGGCCGAGTGGCCATCAGGTGGCGATGCATGTGCACATGACCCGGAGGAACGGTCCAGTTGCAAAAATTTCGCATCCACCCCTGAGCCTTTTTGGGAAGTCCTTCCCGTTTGGGATGGGCCGGCCGAAACCGGCAGTGAAATCCAGCCGAGAAGCCGCCTCTATCTGAAATTCCACTAAGATGTACTACGGTATTTTATTCTCCTCATTTGGTCAACTTGCTTGCTTTCCAGCACCAGAATCTTCAGAGGACATAATACAATCTTCATTTCTATGAGTATTGACAGGGTACCTACATGATCTACATAGCTAAAAGCGAGCAGAATACGAGAATATACGAACAGTGCAAAATGGAAGGTGCCGTCAATGAGCAGCGGGAAGACAGACACGGCGCGTGCGAGCTCCACGCGCTTGGGAACAAGGCAAGGGCTGCCGGAAATGACAATGGGCGCGAGATCGAGCGCTGGCGATGGGCGCCAGGCGGGAGCCGCTGGCGAAGGCGCAGACGGCGCTTGTCGAGGGGATGGACAGGAGGCGATGGTGAATGGCGGCGCTTGCTGTTGCCGACGGCTGCACGCGAGTGCGACAGGGCGGGAGCGACGGCAGTGCGGGCGAGAAGGCGTGGGGAGTATCTAATGGCAATCAGATGTGGAGGTGGCGAGCTTCTTGAGACTCCGTGGGCGTGGGCGATACGGGTAGGGGATGAGTGCAGCGAGCTAAACGACCTGCTGGTGCTCGTAGATGCGCTTTGGCGAGCCTCGGCCCTCGAGATGGTAAAATACGGCGGCAATCTGGTCCACACCTTCAGTTTGCCCGCAGTGAGAACGGCGAGAGTGGTGACGGGTCCCAGTGGCTGGGCGACATTCGTCCGTTGGGTAGTGTCCACGCGACGCGACAGAGGTAGGTGGAAGGAGCGACGATGGTGGAGGGACAGAGAGAGTGGCAGTGTTTGTCAGCCACAGTTGCCGCTGATGCCAACTTCCGGCCGGCCCATCCCAAACGGGAAGGACTTCCCAAAAAGGCTCAGGGGTGGATGCGAAATTTTTGCAACTGAACGGTCCGGCGCTACCCGTGGGAAACTCCTTCCCTATATAGGGGGAAGAGGGGGAGTCTGGCCGAGGTCGTTAAAAATCATTTCGACCCCCTATCCGTTATTTTAATCCCAAGTGCCCCTTGCTTTACGATCAAAAATTCCGTAGAGCTGGCATCCCATATTTTTGCCGCTTCCCCCATGGCCTCTGGAGTCCTATAAATGATTGAAAGCTAAGTATATGATTTACTTCAATGACTCCTATGGAGCCAAACCCAGTAAAATGCTGTTACTCCTATTATAATGCTCAAGATGAGTTTTCGGCTAAAATATTCTCTGTCAGTACAGTATTGTCAGAATGCAGATGCCAGATGTGTCCATTTCTGCCCTAGCCTCAAGGGAATTGCGTTTCGGCTTGGCACTCGAGATTAACAAGTTCGTTGAGCTTAGTGTTTGACTCAAGCTCCGAAGTATCCAGTTGATTGACCTTATTGTTTGACTTGGCATCGACTCAGTGCTCAAAAGCAGCGAGTTCCTTGAGCATACCGTTTGACTCAAGCTCTGAAGTATTGTGTTGATTGAGTTTATTGTTTTGGTTATTCTCACGGTTCAGCCCGCCGCGACCGGCGGGTGACCCACACTCATGCCATCTCTTATTCTGAGGCCAAGAATTATGGTGAGAGCATAAAGTAAAGGGGTTTTTGGAAGATTTTTAGTTCTGAGACTCGATTCAAGTCTACTCAAGTGGCTCCAAGTCGACTTCCATCGACTTCGAAGTCATGTCAAGTCTGGGGTCCAACTCGACTCGCCTCTGTTAAGTCGACTTGAAGTCGTCCAAGTTCAAGTCACGGCAACACTACCTGGAATGAGTCGAACACTTTGTGATATCTGCTCAGGTATAATACCCAGGGTGTGGACACAACCTGCAATAAAATGGAGATGAAGCAGGACAGGGTGGAGACAATCCCTAAGTCAAGCCAAAGCAGAAGCCTGAGATTATATGAGGTAGAATCTACTGTATAAGGAGGTTCTATTGAGTTTATACATTCTGAATAAATTATATATGATTGTGATCAGTTTCTGTACTGCAACATTAAGGAGTGTTAATGCTGATGCTCCTAGCCTCCTATGTGTTATCACCATAGCATCTGGGGTTTAGGAGGATGGGCTGTGCGGGATTCCTAACCCTGAATGTCTTCATGTATCCAAGTCCTTGAAACCCATGATTGGGTTTCAACCATGGGAAGGTCCCATGGTAGCATCATGTGAGTACCATGATGCTAGAGATGTCTGTATGCGCACAGACACGTCATGCGAAAAATTGGAACCCAGGTGATTCATGACATTACTGCTCTAATTCACATCAAGAGACAAGAACAGTTTGAACATCATATCACGACTCCGCACAGATGAGCGACAGCCAAGCAAGTCCTGGATAGAGCTGCAATTAACTTGAATATTTCCACGAAAAATTTCCGGGCGCATCAGCGCATACTTAATGATCACGCAGCAGGCCAATTAATTCACCTTTATGCCTGACTATGCGAGGATATACATGACAGCGAGCCTTGAATATGATGACGCTCGACTCGAGTCCGGTTCGAGCAGCAGTCGCGAATCCCAGCTCAGTTCGCTGTCTATTCAACACCTGGCGCAATAGACTTGAGGTACGCTTCGGGTACGGGTCTGCCGTGTACACATCGGGGAGCAATTGTTCGATGCTTTATTGAGAGCGAAGTTGATGTGAAGAGGTACCATGCTTCAAAAGCCTTTCCACCAATGCGGGGCTGGTTACCAGTTTGAAGGCAGCCAACTATTCACCGAGTTCTGCTGAATGAGTGAGGCACGCTCTGTAGCGATGCCCCATGTCATAAAACCTAATCGGGTAATAGCTATATATACTCAGCGATAAATCTATACACTCGACAAAGGCACAATCTCAACATCATACTTAATGCCGCAGGAATCGGGGGATGACCGCGATGGCTAAAATCGAAAGCAGTGCAGCGGTACTTAAAGAGTTGCCGCTGGCGCTCAAGCCCCACTTTCAATGCCGCGCATCGACCTCGACACATCAACAGGGTCTGACACCTTCGCCTACACGATCTCTACGCCAGACGATGCTTCCGCAGCGAAGATAGTGCAGGGCCTTCCCACCATCCTCTTAATACACCCGGCCTACGTGATGTCCGCCATGTTTCATCGTACGTTGATCTAGAGTTCGCTGTCGCATGCGGTATTTCAGCCTTATTCCATCTCAGCCATATATGAGGACACTCAGCTGCGACGATTCAATCTTCTGGCGATGGATTTGCGAGGCCATGGTTTTACGTCCGCCAAGGTCGAGGACACATATGACAGGAAAGTTGCTGCGCAAGATGTTCTGAAGCTCATGGTGTGTATTCAAAATGTGATGTTTTATTCTGGCCTTTATTTGTTTGTGGGCTTTAAGGAGGCTCTGGAAATATCTGCCTGTCATGTCGTCGGCGTCTCCATGGGCGCATCTGTCGCATTGGAAATAGCTATCGCGGCTCCGGACAAATTACTGTCCCTTTTCCTCTTTTCACCGCCCTCATTGACAGAGGTTCGCCCAGACCGTTATTTTAACATACTGTTCTAACTCGATCGCCTTTGTGTCATGCCAGCCTATGGAGAGCATTGAGGGCCGGCAAGAAATTCATCACTGTTGGACACAGGCCTTCCAACACGACGATCGGTTCGACCACATCGCTTTTCGCGATGCCATCATGGGCACAGCACAAATGGCCAACAACGAAGAAACCCAGGCGTATATGGGGTTTCGATATATCAGAGGTCCCCTGATTAGCAGAGGATCGTGATATATCACGACCTCTAGATTAGAAGAGATGCTGATATATCAGCTCAGCTTCCCTTCCCCTACCTTTTTGGGATGCGCGCCCCGCGCTCGTGCGCCTCCCCCACCGCCTCGTGCCTGCCCGTCATTCTTGGTCCGTGCGCTGGGCGCATCCAAATGCGGTCAATTGTTGACATTTGTTATATTCCCATCATCCTCTTCCGGCCTCCACCACGCTCGCTGCCCCTCGGCCTCTGGGACCCTTTTCCATACACGCTCTTTATTGTGAGATAGCCCCTTGTTCCAGCTTCTGTTCCATACCTTAATCTTGCCCGCAATCGCCTTCAAAAGGCTGGCGTCGGCGATTCAGCGGCAGCCTACTTGGGGCCAGCATTCGTATAAAAGGGGGCCCGCTTGCGCAGCACCCCTGGCGTTTGGGGGCCGCTTATTTACCATTCCCCTCCACGAGGAACGACAGCAAGAACACGCCTCCTGCCCCCAGGATCGCCGGTATACCTTCTGCACCCAGCGCGCGCTTGCAGCCCTTGCGCTCGCCCCCTGGCCTTGGTGCGTGCACTTCTTAGTTATCCACATACTGTCTCCAATACCCCTCGCTGCTAAAGCAACCCGCGGCTGCGAGTGTCCCGGCTGTGAGCGCCGCGGTCGGCCCACCCGCTTTCCCGCCTTGCTCCGGCTTGCAGCCAGCCCTTGGTTCCTTGAGGCCTTTCGGTTAGCTGGCCCTTTCCCCCGCGCCTCGGCCGCCCGTCGCCCACCGGCGCCTGCACCGCGCTCCGGGACGTTCAGATCCGCCCCGCCCCGTCCACTTCCCCCGCCTCGCTCCCACCCGCTCCGCCTGGCTCGTTTGGCCCATTCGGTTGTCCCTGCTCCCCGCCACTGTCTGGCCTACCCGCAGCGCGCCGCCGCCCATACTGCGCCGTGCGCTGCGCTCGGTTCCGGGCGAACCTCCCGCCTCCCTCCCGCCCACTTCTTCCTCACCCTTATGCACGTCGTTTCCCGTGGCGTGAGACACGTCCCATCCATAACTTCTTCAATGACTGGGGGTTTTTTATTGCCATAACAGCATCGTGTATGTACTGGAGTTTGTTGTATGTACCCTATATACACCGCACCATGAACCTTCAATGCACCATGAAATGCACCATGAACCCCGAATTGTATTTTGCCCTCAAGGTCATCAACTCCAACACCGCAAGTTCCTAGCAAACGGGCATCGCATATGTACGCCTTGGCAAAAAAAGTTGCCACTCCAAAGCTGTGCCTATCGTTATCACGGCAATCAAGATAACAGAAGATAAGCGCGTCTTTGGTCACCTGGGCGCCTATCCGACCCAGCTACCCTCCATCTGCTCAGGTACCACAAAGGGCTCCTGGCGCACCCGTAACGGCGGGGAATCCGTTGGTTTGTAATCGGGCAGCGCTGCTGCTTGGTTTCAATCCGCCATAAAGACACCCTTTTTTTGAAGCAATTTCTTTCGAGTCCCATTTTTTTCGACCAAGTCCTTCTAATGCAATCTTGATTTTCCTTACACGAGCCCTCTTCTCCACCAAAATTTTTGCATAAGTGGACATATTCATAAAGATCACGAAGACAAAACAGCGCGCGTGTTAGGGATGTAATATAAGGCAAAGCTGCTGGTTGAACAGCAATCGACTCGACTCAGTCATGGATGTCGGAGGACTAAACCTTACGCCTAAACAAAAAATGGATCAGTGATCTTCTGTGTCACATCCAAGAAAGGCCTACTTTTTCCTAGCTGCCGGGGCGCTTACCTCGGACTTGCTGGCTTTCCTCTTTGCCCCAGTGTTGGCCTCCGTGCGCGCGAGGAGCGCGGCCTCCGAAGCATTGAGTTTCTTCTTCGCTGCCAATGCCGCCGTCGTCCGGACTGCCGGCACCGCAGACCCATCAGGATATTTGGTTGCCTTGCGCGCGCGCGTCAGAGGATTCAGTGGTGTCAGAGTCACGACCGTGGCACCGTCCACGGTGCTCTGGACCCATCCTTTGGTGGCCTGCTTGGCTAGCGCATCCTCCCCCTCCTTGATCTTCGCTGCCTTCTCTGCCTCGGCTGCTGCGTGCGCACGCGCCCGGTTGTTGTTGGTGGAAGTGTAGACGACAGGGGTCCGCGCTGACACAGGGGGCGCCGCCTCCGCACCCACAATGGCATTTGTTACATCGTCGAGGGGAGTTTTGCGTGGTCTTCCTGGCTTTCTCTTCACCACCTCCGCGACTGAGACGACCTTCTTGGCCCCTGCAGCCGCCACCTCTTTTCCAGCTGCTTTCGCCCCAATCGCCTTCTTCCGGCTCTTCGGCGATGCCTTCGCGGGTGGTACAGGATTCACTGGCGGGCGAGACTCCGGCAGCGGCGAGACTACGGGCAACGGGGGCCTCACCGGCGGGGCGGATATCACTGGCGAACACGACGGAGGGGAAACGGGGACGATGGACATTGGGGTAAGCGGCGGCTTTGCCGGCACCTTTGCAGGCAGCACGGGGTTCACTGGCGGGCGCGACTCCGGCAGCAGTGGGACCACAGGCAACGGGGGCCTCCCTGGCGGGGAGGGTATCACTGGCGGACACGAAGGAGGGGGAACGGGGACGATGGGCATCGTCGTAGATGACTCGACCGAAGGGGACACGATCCTGTCTTTGTCGTGTGTTCCGATAATATTGAGCAGATATCACGCGGCCACGGTGGCATGCGGTGGTGACTGTGATGGTGATGGTGATGGCAATGGCAATGGCAACGGTAGGATAGGGAGTCCACGAGCGGCCAGCCTCTGACTAGGGCTACAGTCAAGTTCTCCCGCCGGCGCAAACTTCCACATCGGGCGCAGCAGGGGATACTGTGATGGTGGCGGCGACATGCTTGGCGTTGGGGTATAAGACAATTCCTGCAGCATGGGATCAATGGCCATGGTGGACGGATTAATCCCTCCCTCCCGGCAAACTTCCACATCGGGCGCGGCAGGGGATACTGTGATGGTGGTGGCGACATGCTTGGCGTTGGGGTATAAGATAATTCCTGCAGCATGGGATCAATGGCCATGGTGGACGGATTAATGTGGGGCCGTCATTCCCACTGGCCAGATCTGGGAGGGGGGCAGCGGTGTGACATTGTCGCTAACCGAGTCGTCGTGAGATCTCCGAGTTCATCGCGCAGGGGAGCGGCTTCGTCGTGCAGGGAAGCAGTGCCACCCGAGGCCTCGTCGTCTAGGGTTTCCCACTCAGGGGACTCGGCGCGGTCCCAAGGGGACACTCTGATCACCAGTTAATGTACATTCAAACAATAATGTGGACCAGTGAACGTACTGATTGTTGTCCAGCGACGTCAGCTCGTCGTTCTCCAAAGATGATTGACTGCTCATCCTCGCTTAGCATGGATTGAAGCCAGCAATAAAAACACGTACCGAGTGTCAAGTTCTGAATCTTCCTCTGTATCGCTGGCTGGCAGCGTCAATCCGGCTTTTTCCACCACAGCACTGGCCTTGTGCTTCGACTTCAACTTGGACTTCTTGGACTTGCTTCCTGACTTCTTGGACGGCTTCGGCTTCTCGGTTGCAGGGGGAGTCGGTGGCGCGATGAGACGTTCGATTGGGCGGTCATCGGCCACCATGTCGAGGGTTGCTGGAAGGGCCCATGTTGTACTATCCCGATTACCTGCGACAGTGCCCTTGAGTCAAATTTTTCAGCGCGCTGATAGGAGATGCGTACTGAAACAAAGCCTGAAGAAATCTTGAAACGGCTGGATGATGTTGGTGTTGAAGTCCACGCAGCAGGCCTCAAAGTCATTCCCAGCTGCTGTCTCGCTGAAGCACACACTGTGAGAGAAAGAGATGAAGTCAGCACGTGCGCTAACATCAACAACCAAAGAGGAAGGAGGCGTCTATTCTTTACTACGAACTAGGAATTCTCACATCTTTAGTGTCAAGTCGTCATTCATTCTCGGATTCCGCGCGCCAAAAATCGACATACCGACCCAGCCAGTAGCGAGGTAAGCGGCCTTGTGCATTTCTGCGAAGACGGCCTCCAACGCGTCGACACCCCTATACAAAGGCGTCAGAATCCATCGAAACAAAAGTAGAATGACTTACTGCTGCCGCTGCTCTGGCGTCATCTAATCTGGAGATAGCTCCCTGCGCAGCTCCTCCTCGTGAAGCTTGTTCTTCTCCGCCTCCAGTTCGACCGTGATTGCGGCGCGCTCCTCTGGTGACGCCTTCGCCCAGAGGCCTTGCATGACACGCATGTGCAGACACATCCGGTCCGATTTCGTACGCTTGAGGCGTGCTGCGGGGGTGTCCTCGAATTCGTCGGTCTAGTCATTCTCATCGTCAACATCTTGCTTCGCATTCTGCAAGTCGTAGCCCGCTTCCACCAGCACCTCCTTGATTGCCTCAGGATTGCGCTTCTGGAAGATTTCGATGGGCTGGTGTGCGCGGCAACGCTTCGCGACACCCAGGCCCTGCTGCAAAATGGGCTGGGGGCGATGTTGGCGTCCGCGGTCCCGATTTTTTTGCGGTGGTTTCGAAACCAATTTTCCAGTTGCTGACTCAAAAGATTAGTATTGATGCGTTTTCTAGAGACCAGGCGACCTACTCCTTTCCTCACGAGGATCGCGGCGCCCAGCTTGAGCACCTCTTCCGACGTCAAGGCCCGCTTGTCCTGGTCGGTCGGAAGCGGCAGCTTGAGGTCCTTTTCTTCTGGATATCTCTGGAACCATCCCTCCGGCATCGGTGGCCAGAAGAGGTGCAGTTTACCCTCCGCCTGTCGTTTGATAAAGTCGGGCATCCAGTTGAGGAGCCAAAGTTTTTGCTCGGCAGTAGCCCAAGGCTTCGGTGCCATGAGGAGGTAGGAAAGGTAGGAATGGGCCGGGGGGTGCGGACAGTGGGCGGGAGTGGGAGTCGCTGATATACTGGGGCAGTCAAAGATCTCAAACGCTATACGTCCCCGTGTTTTGTATCATTTATGTGTCCTCACATTCTCTACGCAATGGATTTCTTGCTGGCCCCCTTTCTCCCGCAGTCTGGGACGCCCCCCCTCTTACTTATTCTGACTTTTTATCCCAATTAATTTTAATTTCTCCGCAAACATCTCTTTTCTGACCAAGAACCCTAAACAGGCAAGTGGTTTTGCCAATACCGCTTGGGACTCCATCAACACTCTCGCATGTTAATCTCGGAGCTTTTCGTTTTCCACTTCTGACAGCTGGGTCTACCGATATCTATCCACCATCGTACACCATCACCCCACTTGCCCTTTGATTTTTCCCCCATGGTCAACCCTTCAGCTTCAGCCCCAGTGCCCAACGCCGCCACCCCCGACTTGGAGTTGGCTGCGCTGCTCACTCAGGTGACAGCGTTGTCTAAACTCGCCGTCGACGTGACCCATTGGTCCCTCGATCTCAACGGTAAGCTTCTCTCCTGGATTCACTCGTAAACTCACATTTTCATAGACAAGGCGTTGTCCAAGCTTGCCTTGGACATGACCCGCCACTGCATCGACATCAACGGTGAGTTTTCCCGCCCGTATAATTTGGTTCCATACACTTATCGCACGCAGACAAGCTTCCTCGCATTGTCCGGGCCCAGGTCGCCGCCGCTCTCAGTGAGCTTCGCGGTATGGTTCCGCGTTTTTTTTTCATCACAGGACTCACATTCTTCCAGCAGCGCTTGGGTTTTACCAAGGCATCGCCCCGACGCCCTCGCAATTGGACGCGCTGTTCCCCCCTGGCCGTGGCGACAACCAGACGTGGTATGTCATCTGTATTGGCTGCCAGCCTGGCCTGTACGCCACCCCGTACGTTTTCATTCCTTCTCTCACACGCCACCGTGCTTGCTATCAATTTCTTCAGCGAGGAAGCCGACGATCAAGTCCTGGGTGTTCCGGACTAGTCTCGCCGCAAGGTCAATGGCCGCGCCGCTGCCCTGGCGTATTATCGCCAGATGTACGACCAACAAAAGGTCATGCGCCTCACGGAGATTCCCATCTAGTTTGGTATGTGTTCCACTCCAACCCTCTTCTTTGTATAACTAAAACGCAGGGCCATAAGTAGGGACAATTGTTTGTTGAGGCTTAGTTAATAATGTTTTGCTCTCTGTCACTGTCATTGCAATCCATCGTCTTTGCGCTGAGTTCCTGTCATCTGAATTTAAGCGAGCCTAATCTTTTCCTCGACATCTCAACATATACGTATGCCTTGTACGTATGCTGGACCCACCTTAATCTCTTAAATTTTAATCTATTAATTCCGTGGTCTAAACCCATGGAGGATTGCATAACAAAATCAATTGCAAGTGATAGATTGACACTAGACGAATTTCGCTTGATACAATAACCGCCGTTGCAAGGCATCCTCTGCCAGCTCCCGCCGCACCGGTACATCCCAGTCTTCGTCGAAGCCTGTAAGTTGCTGCCGCCACTCAGAAACCGCATTCCAGCGCACAGAACTGAGGAATGGCCCCTCCGAAGGAAGGGGCGGGTTGATGCCATAGAAGTCCTCTGGATATTTGGTCGGCTTCCGGAGTTTGAAGGCCTGGAGTTGCACCGCCTGAATGTGTGACAACGAGCCGAGGATCCCCAACTCGCGTCGCATCTTTTTCTGCAAAGCAGTTTCCGGCGTCACGTACCGAGGCAGCGGTTTACTCCGGCAGGAGACAAATGTCTCTTGGTAGCGCGTTCTGACCGGCTCCTCGTGAGCAGCAGCAACAGAAGACGCGCGAGAAGGCGAGTTAGACCTGCAGGTGATCAGGGAGGATCAGGGCATGGGTAAATGGTGGGACGGTTAGACGGAACACACCTCATTGGGTCCACGAATGTGGCCGGCATTTGCCCGTTGGGATCCACGGGTTCTGAAGTACTGTGTAAAAGATTTTAAGCCCATGCAAATGGTAAGTAGATAGGTTTTGTTCCGACGGACGTACCCGTTTCGCAATTCAGAGAGTACCTCCAAAGCACACCATTCTGCCGATGTCAAACCAGCCACAGCAGCGTTTCGATTGTTAGAGTCAGCATAAGGATCCAGTGTCTCCACCGAATCATGGGATCCATTCTCGCTGGGTTCTGCGAGCTCGGGCGACTTGAGTTTCTTGGGTGGATCCCATTGCCGACGCCGGGCCTTTACCGCTGCACTAGGGTACCGTGAGGAGCGTACTTGCCTTGTGCTGGATGCCTCACCGACGTTGAGCCATCAGAATCCTTTGCTTCTCTTGGTATTCAGGTCGTCTACAGTGTAGTTGGTGCTAGAAATGGACAAAATCGTAAAATAGACGCACTGCCGGTATTTAGCTTGATCCTTGCGCCGTTTTTCCCTCTGGTGTGCTTCATGGGCCGCGGCATCATCGAACGCGCTCTCGTCTGGTTGAGTTTTTTTCCTTTTCCTTCGTTTCGGGGACGACATGGCTGTTGGAAGCAAGAGGCGCGCGACGATTGATTGTGTTGATGCAGTCACATGATCGTTTGTTACTTTCACTCAACTTTCTGGTTCTCCCGTCTCGCTCTCTCCTCGCAGACCTTAACTTCTTGGATAATTTCATTCGGGGCATTTATTCACCTGTTCTAGACGTTTAAAGTCGGGCTCGGAGCCCCACCGGGGCCTCTTGCGACCCGGACTTTGCTGTTATCGTCTCAAACCAGTGTAAATGGGATGTTTTGAGGTCTCCTGTCGGGCAGCCTCATCAACATCCTTAACCGTATTGATATAGGTATTTGGCCTGAGTATATACACCTCCCCGCTGTCTGGTTTCTGGTATAGAACCATACCGGACTGTTTGCCGAGGTCGATTTGAGTGTTAGCGCCTGAAAACCGGTCATAAAATTCTGCTCGCCCCTAGTGCCTATCGAGTCCCTGTGGTTCCAAACTCGACTTACGAGTGCTTCTTACCTCACAGGACATAACAGAGCAAAAAATGTGCCTCCCAAAAAAAATTTAGTGTGGGCCAAGTTTTACGCCCAAACCCAGGCCTACATACATTGTGGAAGTACCCTCCTTTCAGACAGTTCTCAGTCATGTTTCTTATCAGGCCTGAGCAATGGGAACAAGGCCTATTTTATGGTTTGGAGGTGTCACAGGAGTGGTTTTGAATGGCTCAGCTATATATTCCTAGCACGTTTGGATGTTCAATCGTCCATTGTTGCAGTTAGCACCTCTAAGCGCCCAGGGGCGCTTAATTCCGCTTTGGGAAGGTGAGCCCAATTTCGAGTCTTTGGCATCGCTGACCATGGGCATGCAAATACGATAATATCTGTCTGTTCAGAATTGCATTTGTGGCCCTCTTTCAATCGCAATTCCGAAGACATTGCGTTAGTACCTCTGGCTGTTACCATCACGTGGCCTTCACCGCCTCAACATCTCTCACCTTTCCTTCCACCACCCACCATCCTTGCGGGCGATTCTCGTGTACCATCCGATCTGAGCCATCCATATCTGCGTTCGGCACCCATCCGAGACGAATAAACATCTGATCTGGTTCCGAGCGCTGAACGCAGGACGACAAGGCACTGTTTCCTTGCGCGAGGTCAATCGACGGCATATCGAACTTATAATCTACGGGGCCAGGTGCGTTTGTTAATGCTAACCCATTTTCTGTCTCTCTTTCTTTAGCCTTTTAGCTCAGTCCTCGTTGTTTTGGTGACACGCTGGCAAACGAAGGAGACGCAAAGGTGAGCTCAGACTCGATGACGGCTCCCACGGGCAAATCAAGTATAGGGAATGCATATTGAATATAATCTTCTCCGACTGCGATGGTGAAAATCCATTGCTAGCCAGATTTCCGAACCGATCCGGAATTTCGGGGCGTTTCGTTTCGGATATCAAACATGACCAATGCTAACACATGGTGAAGATTTAGTTTTCTTCCTGCGCTACCATCCAGCATGGACATTAATTCTGCGCTGTGGACACCCGCCGAGGACAAGGCACTCAAATCAGGTATGTACCACTCCATAAAACCTGGGTCCCCACTCGCGCTGAACATATGGACAGAGGCGTTGCGCTGCGTAAACCAGCAGGGCGGCTCGCTCCCAATCCAGCTCACCATGTGGCTGGACTTTCACGGCGCACCCACTCTTGCCATCCCGCACAACCCGTCTGCTTCGAAGGGCAGGCGCTCCGCGCTTCTGGCGCAACTCGTTGCAAAAAAGACCCACGCCGATGCGAAAAAGGCGCGGGCCGACCGCCTCCAAGATCTCCGGACTAAAGCTATCAAAGCAAGCGCCAGCCAATGGCCGAGGCCCCACTGCCACCCGCAGCACAAGCATAACTTGGAGGCTGCCAGGAAGAAACGGGAGGAGGAGGAGGGGCGCAAGGCGGCTGAGCACGCCAAGGAGCGTGCTCTGATAGATGCGCGAGTTGCGTTCTTGATGAAGATGCGGGAGGCGGGCAGGAAAGGGTGTCCTCGTCCTCGTCATTTCTGAATATAATATCAGATTTATTTCAGGAACCATTTTGAGGGAAATTTATTTTGCGATTTATTTGAGCAGTCTCATTTAGAGGGAAATTTGTGATGCGCGTGGTGAGCATTTCCTAAAGGAGACGCGGATAAGCTGTGCAGAACGGACAGTTTCCCTTTCTATAAGCTTTCGTCGCCTAATATGCGGGCTCATGGCCCCGATTCCCCTCTCGCTGTATGTGGAGTTCGCGGTCCACAGCGCGTTACCTGAACGCCTTTTGTTACTCCAACTCAACAAATCCCTCAACTGGTTCCTTTGTTTTTTGCTGTATCGTCACATTGTAGTGGGGTCGTCTGCACCCCACCTCGTTTGTTCTCTCGCAATGAATGGGCAGTTACCGCCAATTGTACGTGTGTTAAACCAGTTTTTTTCATTCTCTGACCGACAGCGCCCCCTTCGAAGATCCAGTCGCTACAATTTGAAGATCCTTCCGTGGACGTCGACCCTAGAGTGTGGTCCTTAATATTTCCTCAGATGGCGAACCTCTGGTTCCTGGGAATTGCACGCCCGTTTCCTTTGTCGATGGCGGCTGTGTCCGCCCTCACCTGTCGCCTCACCACTTTTGAAGCCATGTGTTCACTGTACGGCAATTGGGGTGAACTCATCTGCTCCCAGCCTGGGATCGACGAGCTAATTCTGCATTCGAAATATATCGCGAGAGTCCCCGCAGCTGATCAGCTCCCACGACTTCGAAGGCTGCGAGCCCATCCCCGGGTTGTGTCCCGATTCGCCGAAATCCACCAACTGGTGGATGTATGGTTTTGCACGGGTGAGGTCCTGGGGAAAACCAACCTGTCTCCACACGCGCTCACCAGGCTTTCCGCCTCACCCTCACGACTATCGACAGTCAGAATATCGGCCCCCGATTTTTTGTTGGCGCTTGCAGCGGCGCCCGCCCTCTTCTCAATGCTGGAGCACCTCGTACTGGACGAACACATGACATGGTCAGATTTCACTGTCCTCTCGCATATGGGGAGCCTGGTATGCATGACTGTGAACTCTCATTTCTCTGGTCGTTGATCGACATAATTTTAGGCGAATAGCACATTTGGTGAGGTTGCGTGCGCACTCGACTGCAACGTTCCCTATCTCCGCAGTCTTTTCCTCCTGTGCTCGCACACTACCCACAGCCGTGCTCATCGTCGCCGGTTGAGCACTAACGATGCAGAATGTTTCGCGAGGGTTTTGGCTTCGAACAGTCGGGCGCCCGGATTGCTCGAGTTTCTTTTCTACGCGATGGACGGCTACGCTATTTGGACGGGTTGGGGTCAAGAGGATGAGAAGTTGTCGTACTTGGGTCTCGCTGCTCACCGCCGAATCATACGACAGGAGTATGTATATCTATTTTAACTCTATTCTGTCTCCTGCTTTACTGCTGCTATGTGTTTCTCTAAATCATTTGCTTAGTGATTTTGCGTGTTAGTGAAAATGTAAGTCAGAACCTCAATGGGGTTGAATTTAAGGTTGCTAACCGATTACACCAGGTGGGAACACGGTCGGTTTGCTACCCGTTTATCCGCTCTCAATCTCATGCTGATTTTCGTCATTGCTAACCGAGACTAACCGAGTTTCAGGGGCCGTAATTGATTCTTCAATAAAACGGGTGTTTGCTTCCTCTTCCCCAACACTGCAGCATGGACAAAGTGAAGAAGAAGAAAAAATCCCGTACGTTGACCCGCCTATTACCTTCCATAATGAATCAACACATCTATAGTGAAGCCCTTTGTTCCTGCAATGCGTCCCTCTCCGGTGCAATCTCGGCCGCGCCCATCAGCGCATGAATTACAGAAAGCAACCGAAGAAAAGGCAGCCGCATGGGCGTTCCCAGACACGGAGGCGGCAGCCAGGTGGTTTTCGGCGATAGACGATCTCACGGCAACTCTTGAAACCAAGTCGGACCAGTAAGTGTTCCAAATTCATTCAATATTTTAATTTTAATTATCTACGTCGTATTTAATAGCGAGGCCGACGCTACCACAGACAAGAAAACCTTGGAGGAAGACGTTGAGAAGCAGGAAAATTGGGAGCGGGTGGTCGCAGTCGCAGTGGAGATGATGCGCGAGCCGGATCGTCGTCATTGGTTCCGAGACAAGCGCATGCAAGAAGAGCAAGAAGAGCAGGAACGTGTTTCACGCATGCAGGCCGACGGATCTTGGGCTGACTGGTCTGGGCCCGCAGAATATATTGAGTAATTGCAATTTATCTGTTTCCATCACGAACATTTTCGAAACGCCACCTACCTGAACAAGAACGACCAAGACTAAAATCCTTCATGTCCACGATTCCAGACCCCAGCACTCGTGGTCGGTGATTCCCTACCCCACGACGATTCCAAGCCAGTGCTGACCACAATTCTAGATCTTCAACGCGGGGAACGGTACACGACCATCTTTTTCAACATGGCCCATACGAACACAACGAACTTGTGGTACGGCCCATCGTACGGGTTCTCGGACGGTGAGGGAGCCGAGCGCTGGTGGCCCGTCGCGATGGACACCGGGGCTTGGTCGCCGCCTCACGTTGCGCAATCTGAAGCGGCATGGCACGCCATCATTCGCCGACTACTCTCGACGCGCACGCAGCTTGCCAAGACAAGCCACCAGCACGCGCGGGGTCTTAACGAGCATATGAGGTGGCACCGGCGAATTATGGAGGTGAATGAGCGGCTTGCGAAAGCGATGGAGGAGATGACGGAGGTGGACGACGAAGGCGACGAGATCCCTGGTCTCATCCCGGCGATGTTGCTGGCGAAGTTGTAGTACCCTGAATCATCTTCATCCCACACACATTGAACGACGAGACAAAGAATATTTGACCGAATGATGTGATTACTGAGTGAGCGATGAAATGGCACATCCGGGGATCGCTGCGGGCCGAGGGACCGTTGCGATGGTGGCTGCGCTGCTGCGGATCATTCATTTTTTGTTTTCTCCCCTCACTCTCGAATTTTCTAAGTCTCCGTCTTTATTCACCGTCATGTCCAGTGTCTCAACCACGCCCAACGCCTCCTATGCCATCTTGTACGTATTCGTTTCTCCAAAAAAACGGGAGGCTGGCCACCTAATACATTGCAGCCCTAGGGCTCCCTCGCCTCCGTCTTTGTTCACCGTCATGCCCAGTGTCTCAACCGTGCCCAGCGCTTCCTCTGTCATTTTGTACGTATTCGTTTCTCCAAAAAAACGGGAGGCTGACCGACCACCTAATACATTGCAGCCCTAAGGCTCCCTCTGAACTCGGCCCTTGGTTCCTTTCTGATACAGGGTTTCTGAGTCGCGATTAGTGAGTCCTTTACGCCATAATTGCGCTCGAGACTAAATTTATTAGCAACCACCTCTGCGAAGAGCGTAAAAAACGGGAATTTCTCGGGGGCAAAGTGATCGCCAACGTTAACCACCCTATCTTTGCTGGATGTGACTTAGCAGAGACTCTGGAGTTTCTCCCCCTTTGCCCGCACCTGAAGCACGATTTCATCCACCGTCGCGGGGCCGACCGCCAATTCCAGCGCAACCCCTTAACCACCCTGTACTACGTTGTGAACGGCGTCTACGATTGCATCGGTAGCCTGTAAGTGGCTGGTGACTTTCTCCTTCGTTGTTATCCCTCATTCGGTTGTTGATAGCGAGGTCTGTGTGGAGCTGTACAACAAAGTAGTCGCCACTCGGTAGACCGCCGCTAAGATTTGCATTCATGTTACAAGCGACCGCGAGGTTGCGCTGCAGCGCATGGAGGTGGCTCACTTTCTCTGATGCACGACACGATTCCACTCCTTTGCTTGCTTTGCTTTGCCTTTGCTTTACTCTGCTAGTTGCACGTCCTGCTGCTTTGTCTGGTTGCGTCGCACTGATTCCTGGCTCCGCGGAGGCCAATTTACACGAGACGAAATAAATGTACAACGCACGAAAAGGTATTACTATTGTATTATAACTCACTCTACTGGCTCCACGGAGGCCAATTGCTACACAAATGTACGAAACGAAAAAAAAATGTAATATAACATAACTAGCTTGGACATATAACGGATAATGCCTTGAAACGATCCCAAAGCGGAAGACCGAAAACTGAAACTGATTTGCACTGCCACCTCACGCACTCTTGTTTTGGAATCACAACGACGCGCTGCCACGGCACTGCGGATCGTTTCTTCTTGCTTTTGCCTCCCACCTCACTCTTCCTCATCTCTATTGGTTCTTCGTTATGCCCGGGGTACTAACCATCGCAAACTTTTCCACTGTGTAAGTAATCGGTGTCTTGGTACCAGAGGGCAGCACCCCAAATACACCCACCCTTAGCTTGTGTGCCACGAATCTTACTGCGCTCCCTCAAGCTGGCCCCGCCGCTGCTACCACACTTCCCTCTGACGGCGGCCCCTGGTACCTCTCTACCGGAAGGCACCTGAGTCGTGATTAGTGAGTTTCAATACACCAGTGTTGCGCTCCACACTAATTGGTTAGCAAGCACCTCTGCGACGAGCACGAGGAGAAAGAATTATCTGGGGGCAAAGTCATCGCCAACCACCCTGTCTTTGTTGGGCGCAACTTCGAGGATGCTCTGAAGTTTCTACCCTATTGCCCGCACCTCCAGCCGTCTTTCAAGCACCGTCGCCTGGCTGGCCAGCCATTTGAGCGCGACCCAACCAAGCTGCTGTACTATGTTGTGGACGGCGTACACGGCTGTACTTGTACCACGTAGGTCACTGTTACTGACTAGTTCCTTTTGAATCTGATCCAGTTCTCGACAGCGAGGGGTGTTTGGAGCAGTACAATGAGATAGCCCGCACTCGGGGTAGCACAACGAAAATTCGCATTTGGGTGGGAAACGACTTTGGGATGGTGCTGGAGCATTTGGAGGTGTCTCGGTTCCTCTGAGTCTTCGCTTTGCTTTACTTTACGAGCTGACACGTCCTGCTGATTTACTTTGTCGTGATCGTACTAATCCCTGGCTCCGCGGAGGCCAATCACCAAATAAATGTACGAACCAAAAAAAAATGTATATATATCAGTAGCTTGTATCTATTGAATGCTTTGAAACCGGTGTTTGAAACGATCTAACAAGAAAGTGAAACCCAAAAACGGTAACAATATGCACTGCCACATCACACACTCTTTTGGATTTGCTGGCAAGCGACGCGTGGTCCCGTACCTACGGGGCTGGTCCCTACAGGCTGGCCACTATCTCTCAGACTCTACTAGCATCCTCCGCCTCCCCTCATGTCTTTCAACAAAAAGCGCAAGAGACCCACCACAATCACTTTCGGAACTGCTACTCATCAAGACGCTCCTCCTCAAGTGTCGACTTCTGGGACAGCGGCCAAAGTTGCGCCTAGAGTTACGACTACCGGTGTTCTGCAGGAGAAAACACGCGTTCGCCAAGATGGTCTGGTGCGTCAAGACCGGTCAGTCGTGGTCGTCACTACCCGCGACGTGATTGCGAAGGTCCTGCCAGATGTGCAGAGGCCTCGAGCGCCCGTTTACGAAGAGTATACTGCGGCGGACCACGGGGACGTCGACTTGGATGATGATGAAGAAGGTCGTGATTTGCGCGACTCGGTGGGTACTGACTTCATGTTGCTGGGCCAAGCTGATTAATCCGTGGTAGGATGATCCTCTGCGACAGTGGGCGGAGGACCACCGCGAAACCTTGCTGGCAGAAATGCTCTGCCACGAGGGCTGCGGCATCCATGCTGCGTCCACGGCGTGTGCTCGATGTACTGAGGGTGCGCCAGACCACCGTTGCCTGGATTGTCTGGGCGGCGGGGAGCTACTTTGTGCCACCTGCATAGTCTGGGCGCACCGGCAACTGCCATTCCACACCATACAGGTAAGCTGCCACCCACCTCCGTAGAACACGGTCTGATCATCAAAAGCGATGGACTGGATCAACCTTCGAATGCAGAACCCTGAAAGACATGGGCTTGCGGATTCAGCTCGGGCATTGGCGTGGTCGAGATCGCGTCTGCCCTTTACCTCAGCCCGCCGCCGGAGACGATTTCGTTATCGTCGATAACCATGGGGTTCACGCAGTCCATCTGGACTACTGCAGCTGCGGGCAGGGTGGACACCCCACGGTACAGCTGCTGCGCGCGCGGCTCTGGTCGGCGACGACTACCCACCCCAGGACGGCAGCAACGTTCTCGGTTCTGCGCCGCTACCACCTGCTCTCTTTCGAGGCGAAATGCGCTGCCCTGGAGTTTTATCAAAGTTTGGCAAGGGAAACCGACAATTTACACTACAAGAAGGACAAGGTGTGTCTTTTTACATTGATTTATGGACACGGGCCCTGAGACTTGTCCAGGATCGTTATCACGAATTTTTGCGTATGACGAGGCAGTGGCGCAACGTGCAGATGCTGAAACGCGCGGGCCGAGGGCACGACCCAGGGGGGGTCGAGGCTACAAAAGCGGGCGCGTGCGCTTTGCTTTGCCTAGCGTGTCCACACCCGGGCATCAATTTGCCTCTGGACTGGGAGAATATGCCGGAGGAGAAGCGGTAAGTGCGCGGCGTGGGTGATACAGCACCATATGCTAACGGCGACGGACAGATTCTTGTACGCCTTATTTTTGGCAATAGACGCCAACTTTCGACTGAAGTGCAAAGATGTATCGTCGGAGGAGAGGGACCCGGGATTGGGAAACGGCTGGGCGTTCTACTGTGACGTCGAGGCGTATATGATGCATGTCAAGAAACACTGGGAAGAAAAGCAGGATGTAAGTACCAGTTTTCTGCAGGTCGTGATGCCCTCACAAGTTGTTCAGCAGAGTCATTGTGTAGCCCACGACGCCGTCGACAAACCGGACCGGGAGGCACGCGGAACCGCATCCTCGGGAATCGGCGCCGTCGATTGTGCACACCACAACATGAAATGTCCAAACGCCGTAGGAGATTTGCAGCTCGGGGAATGGTACGTCGACCCTGAATCCAACGTGAGGCCACACTAATTTGGTCTCAGATATATAAACATGGACTACATGTTCTTCCACAGCATCGCTGGCACCGACCTCCTCCGGTTGTTTGTCTCGTACGACATCGCGTGCCAATGGCACTTGAATATCTGGACTCGCATGCTCAAGTACCAGGACGCGACGCTTACTCTGGAAGGGCGCGAGGGGATGTTCCTGACCTTCCTGGTCCCCAAATTCCATCTGCCGGCTCACATCGAGGCATGCAACCTCAAGTACTCCTTCCACCTAACTCGGTTCGTGGGCCAGACAGACAGGGAGGCGCCGGAGCGGGGATGGGCGGATGCGAACCCTCTCCCGAGGAGTACGAAGGAGATGGGCCCTGGCTTTCGTCGAGATACCCTAGACGACCATTTCAACGATTGGAATCATAAGAAAATAATAGCGCTCGGTGAGTGGGCGGCGTGCGACGCACCTCTTTATTTCGAAGTACTAATGAGATTTTGCAGGGAACTCGATGTGGAAGAAGATCGAGAGAGCGGTACCGGAGATGGTGCAAACAAAGAGGGTGCTGCAGGATATGAACGAGTCCATGGGGGGCGGGGTGGTAGAGAAATGGAGCGCAATGGCGGAGGAGTGGGAGGCGAACATCGCGAACCCCAATCCCTTCGAGACGCAGTGGAAGGACCAGCATCTTGCAAATGTGCGTGTGGAGCTCGCCGCCGAGGCATCTGCGAGGGAGGAGGCGGGCCAGGAGGACGAGGACGCGGTGAGGGGGGATATGCACATCACGGAGCTGATCGCCATGGGGCTGCAGCTGGAGGAGCAACAGTAACGTCTTCCGTTTCAGCGCTGGCTTATTGTTGACGACCTCTTCCAGGAGGATTTGGGGTTCTGACGTGGCAGCGACTGGTCTGCATCTGACCCCTGGCCAACGCCGTGCAATGATCGAGCGCACCAGCAAACTGCAGCGCAAGATCTTTGCATGGATCGACGTCCAACGCAAGTTTTTCCCGGGCCTAGCCAACATCCGGGCGTGCGAGGATGAGGCGCGCGCTCACGTCGCGAATGGCCAGCCAATTCCAGGCGTGGTCGTGTCCGAAATCGCGCTGTGGCTACCTTCCTCTGTGGCGGCGTCTGCGAAAGACAAAGCGGAGGTGGTAATCAAGCCTAGCGTCTTCATGTACGAGTACCGGCTGTGCGTGGGGCAGGCGGCGGAGGCGCTACATGACGTGCACCGGCTACTCCTGGTCCAGACCCATCTCTACAAACTCAAGGACACCCATTCGCGGGGCGTGCGAGCTAACATGCGGTCGTCGGATAAGATCGCTGCCCTGAACGATCAGACTAAGCAGGCAGCGCGCAGGTATCGAGCAGCGCGCAGCGCACTAGTTGGGTTGGGGAAGGAGGTGAAACGAGATGAATGGGAGCGTGCCCTGCAGCCTCTGGCGGAGGACGATGTTTGCGGATTGCCCCAGTCCCGGTTTCATGATCCGGAGCGGAAGAAGAAGGGAAAGAAGCGTCAGAAAGTCAAGAGGCAGGAGCAACCTGTGTCCTGGATTTGGGCGCCTACTGGGGAGCGATGGGATCCGGCTGATGATGTCGCTATGAACGAGGGTATGTACACCTTCTGCACAGGTTGGTCGCAGCCCGAACTGATTTCTCGGACAAACCAGCTGTGCGTATTGAATGGGCGAAGACACGTGCGCACGCCATGTGTTGGGCCGAGGAGGTGGATTTATTGGAGGAGGAGATGTGCCGCATCGGGGAGTTCTTGAAGTGGCGGTCGCGCTGGTGGATGGAAAGGGTGGATGGGCGGGGGGCGCCTGAAGGGCCTCAACGCGAGGGCGAGGCTGCGTACGCGACGCGCCAAGCGGCCATCCAGGCGACGCTCGCAACAGAATTCGCGGGTGAGTGGGCAGGTTTGGCGGACCTCATTCGGCGGGGGAGAGCAGGGGAGCTGCTGGAAGAAGGGGAGTCGGACGAGAAGGCGGAGGTAGAGGAGGAGGAGGAGGACGCGGCAGATGATAGTGGGGAGGAGGAGGAGGCGATACCTGCATTGCCTTCGCAGACAGTCAAAGCTACTTATGTGGACGAAGTTTTGGCTATGTAGTTTGTCGTTGGGGCTACTACTTGAACGGGTGACGGCGGAGGCCCCCCCTTTTTTTCGGAATTTTTTTTTTTTCCAAGGCATTTGGCATGCTCATCGTGCCCGACGACGTCGAGCCTCCATCAAAGCCATAGCGTAACCATCATTTTTGATAGATTTTACGTACACTTTCTGCTCGCCATGGACGACGACGACGGCGATGGTCAGCTCGCCGCCAATAATCTATTATAATAAATATATAAGGTATGGAAACATGCTGAGGTGATATATCGGATCCGCCTCTAGCTTAGAGGTGCCCATATATCACGGCTCTAGGGAGATCAGAGGTGAGTGATATATCACTCCCCCATACTAAGGTGAGAAACCCACCTCTGCAAGATGTCAGTTCAGGCCGCTCCCTTGCTGCTGTCACTAACATTATTCCGAAGATTGACTTCCGCATCGGTTGCAGCCGCCACACGCAACTGGGGACCTGAAAATTTCGACGTCATGTACGCTGTGACGGTGAAATATCTCTTGCACCAAAAACCGTCCTCGCTGCCCGTGCTAAGTAATATCCGCTGCCCCATCTCGCTGGTGCACTGCAGCAAAGACATCGTATACCCACTGTCCTCGGCAGAAGAAATCAGAATACTTCTCCATGAAGCCAACATCCCGGTCACGCTCAGCATTTTTGAAGGTGCCCCGCATTTCGGCAATGTAACACACATCAATGAGTAAGAGACTCTCTTGGTACCTGGTTGATGCTTTGTTGAAAAGGTATAATCTTGAATTTCAGGACAAATACGCTACTGTACGATTTTGTGTTGGCCAACTCCTCCCCTGCAGCCCTCCCCACACCTCCAACTTTCGTGCAGTCTCCATTCACAGAAGAATTAGCCGCTTTCGGGCTCTTGGATGAAGACGAGGCTGACTAGAATCTAATATTCTCAGTGATCCATGTCAGCTTCATACGACTAGTACTGTCACGAGTTGATTTGTGTGGCCGATAACTTATAATAAGAAGTGCGCGCTGGGTCGGGTGGGCCGCACCATTTATGGAAAAAGGGATGACCGCGCCAAGACCACGCTGACCAACTCATAACATCAGACCGGCGTTGGATGGACGGAGAAGTGAAAATTGTGTCTGTCAGTCAAACTTTTCAATATCCGCGTTGACCTAATTCTTTCCCATACCTTGGGAAATTCACACAAGCTCAGCTTGTTTATTCAGCAACTGCAGCCCAGTATGAGACTGGCTGGGAGCGCGATTCCCTCTGAAATATGGTCTTTTTCCTTCCCAAAATCCCGTGGTTGCATTCTATAGGCTTGATCGTTGTCCCAGCTGGAAAGTCGGCGATCATTCGGCGGACCAGGCAAGCTCCACTATATAATCAGAGAGAAGCTCGACTGTTGGACTACCCCCGAGGCTTCCCGCTCATCATGTGTGTGTCGATTTGTGTGCTTGGTCGGCCATGAGACCTGTGCGACATCCGAAAGTCCAAACTCCGGCGATGCTGGGCACGCTTTTTGAATTCACTCACTGGCGGAGTGGGAGTGACCATGGAAAAGAGAGATTCCCGACTTCCGAGGTACGACGGTGGACTCATAAAGCCCGAGATGGACATCAACTGACTAAGGGTCTTTGAGGAAGTACGTCGATGGCTCGAAATGTATCATCAGCCATCCAAATACTCAAACTCAGTATGCAGCAAGGTGTGCACCAACTGCAGGTCAGTTGCTTTCTCCCTTGTTGCTTTAATGCCTCGGTTGATATCGCGACATCGCTCGCTTGCCGCTCGCCCAAAATGTCATCAATGCCGCTTTCGTCCGCCGAAATCTTTGGCTTCGTGTCATTAGACGATATTCATTCCGTGTCAGTGAGGCCTTAAGTTAATTAACTACCCTTGGCATGGCACTCACCCACTGCTCGCTAGATTGAAAGCACTACCTTTTCCATGGCGGAATACTCGGCCTTTCGCGCATCAATTGCAGCAGACATAATTGTGTTTGAAGAGAAGCAGAAACGTGACGTTGAACAGCAGGAAAATATGTATGTTTTTATTATCCGCTATCGTCCTAGACTCATCAGTGCGCGAAACTAGCTAAACGCGACTCCTTGAGGAATGGGAGCGTACGAAAAGCTCTACAATGGAACTGGCATCGACTGACGAAAGTAAGCTATTTGTATTCTTTATTTGCAAATCGGGCCGATGCTCTCATCTCTCCAGTCGAAAGCATAACCAAAATCACCGCCCCGCGCTTTGGAACTGTCTGGAAAATTTTTTGTCGCACGGGAGACACCATCACGTCGGACGACATGACAGTCGCGATCCTAGAGGCGATGAAGATAGAAATTCCCATCAAGGCAGGCGAGGCTAATGTTGGAGAGACCGTCAAAAGACTGAGCAGAGGAGTTTGCGAGGGAGCAGGCGTGGGTCCCGGCGATCCTTTGATATTTTTGGGTTGAAAGGGGGATATCTTGTTTTTTTGAACTGCGGGTGAATAACATGACGGTTGCCTATTGAGATTGCCGGGAACTTTACCTCGAGCTTGACCACTTCACACTGATACATGGAAATCTGGGTTTACGACCAAGGACAATGTTGGAGGCATCCACGATGAAAGTAATAATCCTATTCGAAGCCGGCGATAGCCTCCGAGACGTCCCCTAAATGGTGTTACTACTACTGGCAGTAAGACACAACGACACGCGAGCCAAAACACTCCACAATCGCTCTTGACCGTGAAAGGCAGGTTGCATCAAACCCAGGTTCGGTACGTCGGGCAGGCACGAGGTACAAAACACCAGACGGCAATGGTCTGAACCTGTAATCTGTAATGTAGCAGTGCTGGAGATCTTTGCGGAGACCGTCGATGGCCTGTAGTTATGAGGTTGCCCATCTGGCCCATGAGCGTCGGACGCTCGTCCCCATGAACCATAATATTGAATTCGCCTCGATGAAGTGCGCTGCGAGCGGCCGGCCATCAATATTCAATTTCTTCTGTTCTGTGGTTGGAAGGATACACGGAGAGTTGGTGCCAAGTTGGTCCATGAGGCCGCTCCTTGTGAACGGCTTCCAGTAAGGAGAAAATTCGCCGAGTTATGCCACAGTCAGAAGCTGTTGACCCAGAGTAGTGTCTTCCCGGTATGTCGCCAAAATGTGCCCCGAGATAAGTTGAACCTGATCACGAATCAGATGTTCAATAGGGCAACTGACGGAGAAATATAGTTGAAGCGAAGCTGCTCACAACGACGTACGTCGAAGTGTGCCAGTTCACCAGGACGCGTTTAGGTTTTGCATCCCAAACGAGTGGAAGTCACATGGTGGAAAGCAAAACGTCGCCAACGATCTCGACTAATGACAGCGAAATCATGATTGGAAAGCCAAGTCTGAACACTTCATGAGATATGCCAGTTATGAGCTCAACTTCTTCAATGTCCAAATCGCTGTTGAAGTGTGAGATAGGTTTGGCATTTCGGTGAAAAGGACACACCATCCTCCCAGATGAGGCACATACTGGGTAACCAGTACGCGTGCTATGCCTCCACCGTGGACCAGATCAACCTCTCACACCTTGTGTCCGCGGTGTGTTCCCAAACCCGTTGACCGCTCCAGACGTCGTATATGTACAGTTTCCCTGGTATTTTCCGAGTTCGAAGGACAACATAGCGAGCACCCGGTAAAAGACGAGGATCTCGGTCAATTGCCGCATCTACATCGAACCTTATTATGTAGTTGAATGTCTGAGCTGCAGAACGACGCATGGGCCACGATGCGGAAGGCCCCAGTACAGCACGCCTAACCAGATCGATGAGTTCTGTAGTCGAATGAGTTGCGTGGTCGAGTGGAGGAAGCTCTAGTGCATTCCGAAAGGCACCATCTTGGATCAAAGAGAGACTCGGATACGGCGGAGAGAATGATTAATCTAATAGTAACAGTTGCCGTCGGCCGATTGTTAAGCTTCGAAGACGAAGTTGAGTGGCATGAATAGATACCTCAGACACCATTAGGACCGTGTATATATCACATAAGATCAATATCTGGAGCAGGACGTCGTCGCCGAGGGCAGGGAGCGACATGGCGGTACTGTAGCATTTCAACCAAGTGTTCAAGTGACGCGTGACACGCCCGCCTGAACTGAACACTTTCGGTTCCAGTGACGGTGACACTCGGATTATGAACACTTGGTTTTTTTGAAGGCGGGAAAGGGCGTAAAAACCGATTTTAAGCTACTGTAATTTTGGTCAAAATGTTCTTTGAAATGTACGAAAAAACTATCTAATGCTCCTCCCACAACGCGCCACCGTAGCGAGCATTTGCAACCTTCTTGCGCTGACCACGCCCGAGAGCAGCAGGAACAATGTCAGCATCCTCCAGCTCAGGATCTGATGTTTCCGCATCGCCAGCACGAGTACCCATAAGGGAAACCGTGTTTCAACATTTGAGCGGAGATGATTATAGCCCGGCGAGCGCGAACCATCAAGCCAAGCCTGTTCACCGTATGCCAGGACTTTTTTAATGACCTTTAGCTCCGGAATGGGAGGACGGCGCAAGCAAGACACCGTGTTCCCGTCGGATGTGTCCGGTGCATTGGTGCTGAAGTATTGAGCTGGCTGCCAAGCACCTTTGGCCGGGGATTCAAGAGGTACAGTGAATTCCAGCATTTTTGCAACCAGAAGAAATTCGGAAGGTAGGGCTGCCGCCCGTGCCGTAACGGCCACGGCCGTGAAATCCACGGGCAATCCACGGCACGGGCCGTGCTCTCTACGGCCGTGGAGGGAGCTAAAAAAATGTCGACGGCACGGCACGGGCAACGGCACGGCCGTAACGGGTAAACGGCTGTGGTTGAAGAATTTCCTGAGTATTATCTCGTCCGAACCTCATTCCGAGCCTGCTTGAACTTTAATCACTGTTCACAACCCACTGAGAGGTCGAGATGAGCCTGCAACTCACCGCTGGCTGCTGCTAAAGATATATTCAGTGACGTAAATGACCTATGTGAACTTAAGGCGACTTAATTTTCTGAACAGTATGAACATCAATGCAAAGGGCAAAAAATGTTGAAATCAGATATGAAATCAACCAAGATGAGAACTCCGCCATCACTACCGGCAATTGCCGGAACCACCGCAAACGCTCTTCGCTGCTGTAAAAAAGCCACATGAGAGACCAAGCATATTTAGTGATGGTGCGAAACTGCTCGGGATACGCTGTAGGCCAAGATTTCTGCCTTTATAGGCCGGAAAAAAGAACCCGTGGCACGGCCGTGACGGCCGTGTTTCGACGGGCCGTGAGCACAGAAACCCGTGCCGTAACCGTACCGTGGACTACCCAGGAAAATTGCCAACGGAACGGGCACGGCACCCGTGCCACGGGTGCCGTGGAACCGTGGCCACGGTCACGGGCGGCAGCCCTATCGGAAGGCATGAGGGCAAGTTTGGACGATTGGGGCATAGTAAATTCCAGTTTCGCCAGCTGGTAGATTATGGGAGGTGCATCGGCCATGGCCTTGCCTTGTCCAATCCATTCAGATTTGTCAAAGGGTGCTTCAGTCATTTTGTGGGTGAACAAGGATTATGGAGTATGAAGTGGAACTCAAATACTAAATTTCCCAAACCCCCTGTATGAGCAGATCTCGTACACAAAAAATACTGAGTGTCATTTTTTTTTCTTTTTGTGAGATACCCGTTGAACTTTGACTTGGCAATGCGACGGAAGCGACGGAAGTGAGCTTCAGTCGTACGGGAAGCGGTCCAGTAGCGCCAAGTCCGATTTACACGAAATTTTCCAGCTTCTTGGACTCCATATGGGCTCCAGTGAACATTTTGCCAAAACGAACACTTGTGACATGGTGACAGACGCCGCCGCCATTTGAACACTTGGTGAAATGAACACTTGTGGTGACGCGTGACATGGGCCGAACACTTGGTCGAAATGGTACAGTATTCAAGTGACGTAGAGACTGGACAGCCTCTAGATCACGTGTGATACTCAGGATCCAAGTCAAATCGCTGGATCTGTAATCGGAGGGGGATTCTTTGGGACGTGTATCTGGATTTTGTAACTCCTGGTGAATGGCCGTAGTTAACGCTTGCGGTCCCGAATTCATCGTCTAACTTGACAGCTTCGGTTATACACGAACTGGAAATTAATAGGAAGCATCCCCGATGAGCCGTGGGCACTCGATGATGTGCCGCGCTTGGGGGCCATTTCCTATTCATTGTGAAGTCAAGACTGGGATAAGGCAAATGATTTTACGCACCCACCTAACTGACCTAAAGCTCGTGTGGCGGCAGTACATTCACAGCTGTATGGAATTCAATAATTAAATGGAAATGTAAATTAATTGGCTTGGCAGTTGTATCCTGGCTCCTGTGAATCCAGAATGAGCTATATTTTTGAGAGTGGATTGGAGATCCCAAGAAGCATGAAGATAGAATCCCCCCCCAAAAAAATTGGAACCGCCCAGTCAATCAATTTAAAATGTCCTGTTGATCGGCCAACAGAAGCATGGTAATCCGGTGGAATTGAGGAAGAGACTCGTATGTATAATGAACTGTGTGGGAAGACGCGCGTCACGGGCATTTACGCCTTTAGGTGTGACGGGAGTCTATACCACCCTCGTCACTTCGTCAGTTCGGCTAATTTAGAGCAAGTTCGTCACCTCATCTAAATTTAGTGGATTTGAGGATTGTTCGTCCCTTGAGACTCCCCACTGCGAATGTCCGTCAGTTCAGATTCTCCGCTGCGAAAGTCCGTCAGTTCAACATTTTTGTCACATGAAGCACGTGGCTGTTCCATGCCGCTGCTGTCACCCGCCGTCTTTGTTCTCCGACCACCACGTTCCTTCGACCACCACAATCTTTTGACTAATTGCTACACCGCGGCCCCGACGTTGATGTACTCCAACAATATCTGGGTTGAGAATCAGGCGCTCGAAGCGCAGATGTGGATGCAGCAGGTATGACAGCCGTAATAAGCGCGGTGCGCGGGCAGCGGAGAAGACAAGGCGTGCGCACGCTGATGACGAGGAAGTTCAAGATGCGAAACAGAACCTCGCTGAGGCAGCTAGCACAGGCTGAACAGAAGGTGTTTTATTCCCTGATGCAAAACTCATATTGACTAATGGAACTTCAATCAAACTCATCTGGGTGCGTGCGCGTTTCGCGACCTCGGAAGCGCAAGAGGTCTTCCAACTCGGAACAACCTGAAGGTGGGTTCCCAAAATTATCTGCCGACTCGTTGCTAAATATCGGCCGTTCTTCAGAGTCCACCAACCCATCTCAAACCGCGGCTTTTGTTGAGGACGTACGACGCATCAGGTAGAAATATTGTTTTCCACTTGTTCGCGCGTTCACAAGTGCAGAATTCGTCGCTGCTGCCGGGCCTTCAACGATTTCCGAGTCCCGGACAGCAACACCAACTCAGCCGCCTCGGAAACGACTCAAGCTCGGCCCGCTCAAAGGGTGGGGGGTCTAACGTGATGGGATAGCAATAAGCGCCGCCGATTACGCGAAAAATTACCGGGATGAATTCAAAGAGGAGTATCCGGAGTACGCCACGGCAGTCCTGCCCGCCAACTCGCACGAATAGATTACGGCCAAATTTCTTGATCTTTGGACTTTTTAGAATTACTTACTGCACACATAGCTACCTTATTCATTTGCATATACTCATGTAGATTCTCTGTAACTAGCCTATCGCTTACCACCTACCCGCAATGATACAACCGTGACCTCGATACATTGCTGCACCAAATTCAAAGTGCTGTTCCTTGTCAACCGTAGTCTCTGCGTCTAGGGAATCGGGCTATACAGTGCTAAAACGGTACTTGGGATTTGGATTTCAATCAGGCTAGCAGTAGAAGCAGGCGGGATGACTTACAGGTTGGTGAAAATATCTGGACGGACACTGAACTGTCGCACTGTGTGACGGAAATGTTGAACTGATGAAGATTCGCAGCGAGGAACTGAACTGACGAAGATTCACAGCCGGGACTCCAAGTGACGAAGAATACCACATATTTCCTAAATTTACGGCGAGGGACGAACTTTCTCAAAATTAGCCGAACTGACGAAGTGACGAAGGTGGCGCGGACTCGTGTGACGGTGGGCATTTGACGTGCCAAAAGTGAGCAATTACGAGTCCTCTCAAAGGTTTCAACTAACAATGGAGGGCCAAAGCGAACATCTAGCATCTGAAGGCCGACTCGCGAGTCAAGTGATGGCATAGCATGCTTTGGATGCGGTGTGGGACGTCGAGAGCATCGCGCACGCTACAGCGCCCCTGCAGCGGCTGCCAAGTTGTGGCACGGACCGCGCGTGCTGCCGTCATGGGGCAGATTGTGCCCATGGGCAGCAGCAGCAGGCGACGCAGCTAGTTGTGGTGCATGTCGTGTACGACGCTCCAGCGGTCGGCGTCGGCTTTGTGGAAGGACGATGAGCGGCGCAAGAGCTGCGCGACAGGGAAACGAGGGTCGGCGCTGCGGAAGATCGCCGGGGTGCGTGCGATGGGGATGGCGCGGGCGGGCGCGAGAACGTGTAGAAAGACAGGTCAAAAAATGATGGTGAAATGAAAGGCGTACCTATTGTGCGAGCGTGTGCCGAGGCTGAGACGTGTCACAAGGTACAACGCCATGAATCAAGAATGCGCTGGTATGGGAGAACGCGGTGTGGATGGCGGTTGACACGCTCTTGTATTCCGTCGGGGAAGACGCCGAAGAAGAGGATGGAATACCCACAAGGTCATGAGAAAAGATTTGCAGTAACAGGCACGATGCCCGGAATGTGGGTTCGCAGCCCGAGTGGGCGATCCGCGGAGTGGGACGAGGACTCATCTACGCAGAACAGGTGCGGTGCGAATATGGAAACGTCGTAGTCCGCGGGGAGGACGAGAAAGGGCAAGAAAATTACACGGAGTAACGCACGACGTTCCTCAAATACGCCCACTTGGCGCGACCTTCTCGGAAGTGTACTACGAGGGCCTGCTTCCAGGGCCCAGGCAAACCGCACAAAATGAGTAGCGTACGAAAAACAGAAGAAGAAGAATGCGCACCTCGAATCATGAATAGGGCCTCCGCCCGTAACCGTCGCGACGGTTCGACGGCACCCGTCAAACGGGTGCCGTGCCCGTCCCGTCGGGAATTTTTTTCCTGTTCCAACGGCCCGTCAAACAACGGCCGTGACGGCCGTTTAAACGGGTAGTCGGACTGACCTTTCAAAACAACCATATCAGCGATTCTTTAGCGCAGGGATCCATCCAGCTTGACGGATCCACTATCTAAAGGCACTGCTACTTTTTTTGGGGACCAAAAACTGAGACGGAACTCGTTCGATTGTGATATTCGGCAAATTCCGCAGATGATTGCCGAAGTTGAGCACACAGCGTTTGTTTGGTTTGTCCTATGGAAGGGTCACTGAGGGCGGGAATGGTAAGAGACAATGGAATCAATGATATGCAAGCCGAAATGCTTCCCTGGGCGGGTGAGATGTAGTCTGGAAAGCAAGAAACAATTGGACAAGACCCGTTACCGTTTTCACGGCCGTGACGGCCGTCCCGTCGCCCGTCCCGTCCCGTCAGGCATTTGAAAACAGGTAAAACGGCCGTCGATTTGACGGCCGTTGCCGTCACGGTAACGGGCGGAGGCCCTAATCATGAAGACTTGGTAATAGAATTTTCCGACGGAGGCCGTGGTCGTCGGGGCTGCAAGATCATACGCGGAACGACAGCCCGTGAAGGTCCATTTGATGCAGGTATTGCGCGGTGACGGAGTTTCGGGAGGAAAAAGGGATTCGTGCACGGGAATGTTTTTTTAGATAAAGTTGGAAAAGAACGGAATTCGGACAGGCCTGGAGCGGGGAAGAACTAACGTCGAGAGTCGGCAACGTCAGTGCCAACGACGTCCAGGCCGTGGGCGTGGAACCAGGATCAAGCAACGGGCGGCGGCGTGACTCGTGAGTGGAGGCATTCGCAGGCAATGGCGACGGCGTACTACGGTGTGGGCATGGAGAACAGCCGGGTGGGCGCAGCGTTGGTCGTGGGCGGCGGTGGGCGTTACGAAAGAAAAGGAACACGAGATTTCCCACATTTGTGGGCAGGAGGGGAGTTGTGTGCAAACACTTCTCTTCTAAGTCGACAGTAGTCATCCGCGAAGCCGGAGGTTCATCCACCTCATTTCGACGTAAAACACGCTGCGCACCCCGCTGTCTGCGACCGTCAGGTCCACAACCACGCAGACTCCACTGTTCACCCCGTACGATGCCCAGGACCCACCAACTCCTCGTCCTCGTCGCCCACCCCGTCCATCCGACATGCGTTACATGTCACCCGCTGCCGCGTATCACCGGTATCACCTCGCTTGCTCGCGCCCGAAGCAACACCCGCCCACCTTATTGGTTCGCCACCCACGTCAATTGCGACGGCCAACATCCCCTCATTCCCCAACCCGCATACCGCCGACCGTAGAACCGCGACGCACTGTCCCGGCCCGCCCGAGATTTGAAGCGAGCGGCTAGAGTACCGACGTTATCAATAGGCCGCCCGGGAACAACATGGTGACAGGCATTACCTGCATTATGCCTGCGTGTTGGCAGTTTCCGTGGCTCGCTGGCGCGGTGGACCGGTGCTGGTGAAGATCTTGTGATGGTTTTGGCTTCTCTCGCACCCCGGCAGACCTCCATGCCCCTTTCCTTTTTCTTGCTCCGTAGCAGCCTGACCGTTGTTGATGTATTCACATCTGCCCCCACTACCCACATTTCCGATGTTAGCTTTACGAATCCCGCTTGATCCTTTCCCTATGGCACTCCTCTTATTTATTGGCGCTTGTGGCCACCGCGTCTTAGTAGTTAGTTTACTTGTTGCGGTATAGAAATGCAGAAACAAAAAAAAAAAACGCCGTCACGTGTTAGCTAATAGCGGGCTGCTGATGGCCGGTCCGCTTTTTGCCGGGATGCCGCGAACGTTGAGCCAGAATGATGCCGACGCGAAGTGAGTTGGTGGCGCAGAGACAAACCCATCGGATTAGGGAATCTGATCGGTCAAAGCGCATGATCACAAGGTTGATGGGCAGAAACAAAGATCTCTAATGTTGCGAGTGCTTGCGCTGAAATTATGGATCAATCGGATCCAGGTAGGATTGAGGTCTAAGTGACTGCCAAAAATCCGGAGGGTGCGGGCTGTATTTACAGGTCAGAATGCAGTGTGGGCGGAAATTTCGTACTTCAGGCTTCAGGCAACCCGAACAATGTAATAAAAAAAGTGTGGCACAAGGGTGGAGGTTTTTTTTTTTTCGGAAAAGGTCGGCCGTCGCTGTCATTCGAGCCGACACCTGTTTTTGCGTGGTGTGGCCCGTGGGGTGTCTATTTCTGAAGTTTCTGGTAAACATATACGCGTTTTAGGGTAGGCGGATTGGTCGCGGTTCGATTTCGATCGAGCCGATGATCGGTCTGCAACTCCGCGGGTGTAGGCACCATTACGGATCAGACCGGGTATATGTGCCGATTCCCACCGCATTTATTCCCAGCATTATTTTGGGCTTTTGGCTCCATAGAGAGTTTTGAAATGATGTTGGGACTGATATTGGGTAAAAATCCGACAAAATTAGCCAGCAGGGAGTCCAGTTTAATTCAGTCAAAGTTGCTTTACCATCAAAACTTGATCGTAAAGCAAACGCTGACCCATCGGGAGAACTCGGGTCCAAAAAGTACCCGCTAGCACAGCCTTTTCGGAATTATCTCCGAGTCGCCCACAAAGCTGTTGTTATCTTCCTCCATGTCTGTCCTCACGCAGGAATTGTATCTGGTAGTTGGAGGCGGATCGTCGGTCGGAGAGCAAATCGCCGACCAGCTGCTCCACCAGGCGAGACCCGCGTGTCGAAAACAGCGTCACAAAGCTAGTGTATGCTGGCAGTGCTGATATTGTATTTGACGGGCACGATCGTCCGAAGCTTGATTCAAATTCTCCAAGTTCATTGGCGTATTCTCGAGGAGCATCGGTGTTTTCCGAAGCCCGACTGTACTTCAACTCGAACAGGTTTTGAAGTAGAGTCTCAATCTTTATGTTATCTTTATTGAACACAGAACGCGTGTACGCAACTCTGGTGAAAGAAGCATAAAACACTGCGTTGAACTATTGAAGGGCCGGCTAGAATGGCCAAAGTCTAGGCCCGCCGAGGCGATGGCTGGGCGCGCGGAGCTCCACGGAGGCAGACTCGGCTCCACTCGGCTAGCGAGCAGGAAGTTAGTGCGGCCCAAGTGAGTGCAGGTTTCTGGCGTAAGTAGTCGCCCAGCGGTGGGACTAAGCGACTTATTCGCTGCGGCAACGCGAGGGTTCTCAGTGGTGTGAGTCGCTTGGCGCGAGTCGAGGCCGAATCGTGGTGATGAGGGCGTTTCGTTTGCCGATGCGTGCCGTGGAGCTGACGGCGAGGAGGGAGTAAGTCAAGACTAAGTGGCGACCTAGTGCGCCAAAGGAGGACGTAATAGGGCTGCTAAGTCGACTAAGTCGCTGCACACAGCAGGATCTGACTGGAGCGCCGTTGAGTGAGGGTGCAAATAATGGCCGGGCCGGCGCCTTTGTTGTGCGTGATGCCAAGCACCTGCCCAAGTTGAATGATGCGGGCTATATTTTGAGGAGCGGACTTTGGGTAAATCCCCTCAATCAACGTATTCCTCCGCATTCTTCGCTGACATCTTCCTGTACCCGACAGATGGCAGCCTATCATAATACATTTACGTCCACACGCCTATCAACATAAGCTATTGCAATTTCCCCAGCTTCCCACATTCTTATGATGCGGGATCCCGGTTTCTTGACTCGATAACCTTATAAGCAGCGAATGGGTTTACTAGTGTACTGTTCTTCATCATCTCTATCATGCTCACCACCCTCTTTTCCACCCTTGCCCTTCTTTTCACAACGGTTTCATCTATCTCCATCAACAACACTCTCTACATCATTACCAATGCCGAACGGCCTTCTTTAGGACGGACTGGGTTAAGTCCTATCGGCGCAGTGAGAGCAGAGGGTTGTATTCCCTCGGTTCGTATTCGCCTCATCAAACGATTTTGTCCCAGTTTTACCTGAAAAATAGGTCTTCGACTCCTTCAACATCGGCCTCATCGTCGTCTGCACACCAAACATCAAAACGAATGCCTGCATGCCTGCCAACAGTACAGCCGCTCCCTTGGCAGCGTCGTTAGGATTGGTTCCCGATACCTCTTGTGGAACGGGCGAAGAATCAGACGACGATTGTGTTGGCGATTTGTTGAAGAAGTACGCCAAAACTAACACTCAATCCATCTTGGTTGTTTGGGTGCGTAGTTTCACGTTTCCGATTGTTGGATTGATCCAATAGTGGGCTGACAACTCATTGATGGTGTAGGATTCGAACGAGATGGACGATTTGTTGGAGAACCTGAATCTCGAACTGCCTGACAGTGACGATGACGATGATGACGGCGAAGATGCCGAAGATGATCTGGCCATTTAGTACGTCCCCTCCGGCCCACTCTTTCAATCATTTTCTGAGACTGAGCGTCCTTGCTAGTGCCGACATTATCTTGACCAAAAATAAAAAGGTGGCCCTCGCGGAGAGTTCGATGAATTGTACGGGAATCGACGGACAAGCACCGGGAATATAAGCTTCCCTTTGAATTGGCCACTGGGTATTCCGCCTCCTTAGCGGTTGTCATCATTTCTCGGACGCTGTGAGCGAGCCTGGTGACGGCTTGGGCCGCAAATCAAATCAATAGATCCTATGAATGGTTAGAAATATTTTTTGGGACTTTAGGAGTTATTGTAGTGCTACTGTGAATTCTTTTTTGTTTGCATGCCCAAAAGGGCAGTACTCGGCCACCTCGCTACATAGGCCGCTTAGGGCATTGTTGCTCATGGGCAAACAGATGGCTAACGGATATAAGTACTCGGCGCGGGTTTCCAAGGGCGAGTTGAGGCATTGACGTTTGACGCCCCCGTCAGGCCGCGTCAGTCGGTGTTCGTTGTTGGACTTGGCTAGGCCGCGCTTCTCGATGCTGGGGGGAAGTAGGCCAGGGTGGAAGCACAGCCCAGGAGAGCCACAGATGCGCTACATAGAAGATGTTCAAAAGACGGAACAGGCCTAGGCGTGTATTTTTACCGCACAAACTAGGTAACATGATAACGCGACATATCCATACCGTACATACCATACCGTACAGCCGTGAATAGTGGCTGTTACAGCTGTTTCCCGACATCAGGTTTACCAAATTACTAAACCTGAACCTCAACTAGAGGTTCAGGTTCGGGGAAATGCAAACTTCTCCTGAACGTGTTCGAACACCGAAGCCGGCCCGGTTGGTGGGAGATCTTGCGACAATCTCTTAGCGGCCCAGCTAAATTCGAGCAGATTTTCGTCAGCGGTTGAGTCGAAATTGATCTATGTTTGGCGGGGAAACACGGGTCGCATAAATCAGGTCATAATCAAGGCCAGACAGATTGTGGCGCCCGATTTGCTTGTGCGTTGGTTGCTGAACCTCGAATTAAGCTGAAACGGCGGCCAAATCCACATCGCGGTTACGGTACCCCGTATGAGCATTACCGTGTTGAAGTGTTGTCCGGTATGGCGGTCAATCTGCACTTTTATTAAGCGGAGTAAAAATGTGATATTTTGACAATATAACTGTGATTTTGAGCATGGAATTTGCAAGTTTTGAACAAGTATAAAAACTTTCCATTTCACATGCAAGAAATTTTGGTTGAACATGCTATGAAGAAAAAAGTGTTGGAGGCATAAATTTTGTTCAAGTGTTTAGAATGTTTTTCTAGAGAAAAAGGGAAGTCATGAAAGTGTAGTTGGTGAATTGCAAAACTGTTGCTAGTGAAAACTTGGGTAAAAAACTTGTGTTGAATGAAGAACGAGGAGAAAAACTTTGAATGCTAGGGTTAGCATAGCCACATGTCAATGATTGACAATCAGCGTGATCGGCAAGCTTTGGTAGGTTGTCGTGATTCTCACCACACACACCCTCTTTATGGCTCTGCTAAAATCTAGAACCCCATATTCAAAGCCTCTAAAAGTCTTGTGGGGAGATTAGCAGGGGGAGAGATTAAAAGCACTTGGAACAGTGAAGAGGGCCAGATCATGCCAGTTGCAAAAATTTTGCCTTTGCCCCTAAGCCTTTTTGGGATGATTACCCTTTTGGGAAGCTCCAGCCGAAGGACGGCAGTCAGACCGGCGCCGAAATGCCGTGTCAATTTCAAAAAACTACAAGTTGAGCGTACAACAGCCACTCTGATTCTGTTTGTCCATTCCTAGAGCACAGGAACAGAAGGTTCCATTGGGAGAATACAGTAGCTACATAGTACAGGTACAAGGCAAATACAACAAGTAAAGAATGTATAAATCAAGTGGGAATGGTATGTAGGACCAAGCAGTCTTAGAAAGAACTCTGGCGTCCAGGGCGAGACATCGAGGTCACGCGGGCTAGCGAAGGTCGAAAATATAGGACGTGACAGGAATGGGCTTGACGTAGCCGTGGACGAGCTGCGTGAGGAGGGAGATACGCGGGGCAAGCTCGAGGACCTTGGGAACGGCAGCGGCGTTGAGCGCAGGCTGTTGTGAGATCGGGAGGAGCTGGTGTCCCGAATAGTCGGGACATACTGTGTACGTGGTGCGGGGAGGCTTACACGGCTCCTGCTTGATGAGGCGGCGCTCACCTACAATCTCCACCTCCGCATCATCCTCGCGGTGCTGTGCACGCGCACGCGATTTCTTGTGCGCGGTTGGCGACGACAGACAAGTCCGGTGATGGCGAGCAGGCACCGCTTGCTGTTACCAACGAAGGGGAGCGAGAGGCCAGGAGGTGTCGAAATGGAGGCGAGCAACAGAATATGTCTTCAAGGAGGTTTGGGGGAAGCCTGCGCACCAGTCTCGAGATGCTCGGTGGACGAAAGTGATCTTCTGCACGATCACCGTCGTCTTGAGAGGCCGTCAGTGAAAGTAGAAGAGCCGTCAGCCAGGCGATCTGCTGCTGCTCGGCGGCACATTTTCGTGGCGAGAGGCTGCCTCGAGGTGGCGGAACAGCGCAATGAACTTGTGTGAGGCTTCACCGATGTGCGCATAAACGACGCCTGCAGGCCAGAATTTGAAGTGTGGCCCATGGGCTTTTGTGTGACACTAGAGCGAGTAAATTAGTAAACGGCGAGACACAGAGACATGCGCACGGCGGTGAAGAAACAATTGACATTGGGATGGCCATTCGTGATGGGAGCAGGGACTCAGGAGGTACAGAACTGCTCGAGCATCAATGTTGTTGGTAGCGTGGTTGCGAAACAGCATGGTGGGCAGGGAGCGTATCACGATGTAGGAGATCAGTGACGATCTAGCGTTGTTTCACTCCTGACTTTCCGCCTCAAACGTAAGCACCGAATTAGGAAGGTTTTTTCGGCACATCGGCATCCAGCTCTTCCTGCCGACCTATTGCCGAAGTCACTTGTTTGCGGAAACCCCACAGCGCAAAACAACTATCAACGCGCCGTGCTTCCTCCCACCACCTCGCTCACTCTCACCTCTCGCGTTCTCGCTTGCTCGCTCTTCTCATTTACTCCTGCTCGGCATTATTGCTACTACTATGCGACTCATGACTTGCTTTTCCCCAACGAGAACGTCAATATTCTCGCACCACCACGCCCGGTTATCCGCGATATCTACAGCGAAGGATCTCTCAGACCAGCATAAATAGAGGTCGTGATTATTCTAAGGTGTGTTTTAGTGTCTCGCCCAGTATAGAACATCTGTTAATGATCATTTTCGGTGCTATAATGCTACCCCACGGACAACATTCTAGCCTCGACTGGACCCCAACATTCTTCACGCAGTACAAGACGATGCCAGCACCATTCCTCCGGCTGCTAACCGCCTCGCTCAGAATGCGCTCCAGAACGAACACAAGCGCTGCAGCCATCGCTCGCGTACCCTCTGCGACGCCCCCCTCATCTCGCTCCTGTCAAACACCATTTCAATGGCATCGACATCAAGTACTCCGCCTCCCCAGCACCCTATTCCCCAGCAGTTTATCCACACTACCACTATTCCCCATCGGCATCGGCATCCTCCACTGCAGCATCCCACACACCTGCTTCCTTATCCCGTGTACTAGAGCAATACTACCCTCCATCGACATCTGAACACACCCTACATCCTTATCAAATGTACTACCCGTTACCAGAGCTTGGACACGCCCCCATCCTGGTAATCTCCCCTCCACTGTTGCACCGTCACGGTTTCGTTTTGTATCATCTTTTTTGGCTATAAAAATTTGCGTAGCTCTTGTCGTTGCATTAATATTGAATGAAACTGTTTCTTTCTTTTGGTTTGTATCATCTTTTGGCTATAAAAAACCGTGTCGCTCTTGTCCTTGCAGGTATTGAGCGAAAGGTATGAGTGGGCGTGTGGCCGAACTCATCTCAAAATGGGAAGGGCGTCATCAACGGCACAGCTTCGGCAAAAAAGAGGTGTGCCGATGTGCCGAAAGAAATTTCCCGATTTGGCACTTACGTTTGAGGCGGAAACTAAGCAAGTGCGTTGTTTGTGCCGCAATGCCGCTGATGCCATCTTTCGGCCAGGCCATCCCAAAAGGGAAGTCGTCCTAAAAAGGCTCAGGGGCAAAGGCAAAAAGTATCGAGTGGATCATGCCGATCACGCCGATCACGCCGGATGTCAGCCACTGATAGGTGGCTGCGCTAACCCTAGGGTCCACAGTTTTTCTCGTTGTTCTTCATTCAACACAAGTTTTGCACTCAAGTTTTCACCAGCAACAGTTTTAAAACTCACCAACTAAACTTTCCTAACTTTCCTTTTTCTCCAGAAACTTTCTGAACACTTGAACAAAATTTATGCCTCTGACACTTTTTTTCCTTCACAGCATGTTCAACTAGAATTTCTTGTATGTGAGATGGAAAGTTTTTATACTTGTTCAAAACTTCCCAATTACTGCCTCAAAACTACATTTATATTGTCAAAATAGTGAGTTTTTACTGCCCTTAATAAAAGTGCAGATTGACCGCCATAGTCCGGGCGAATACTGTGGGAAATCGGGATACCAAATATCAGGTGAAGTAAAAATCAATGAACAGCTACAATGGTTGAAGTATTCAAGTTTTTGACCTCAAAAACTGATGAAAAACTAACAAAGTATTTCATCAGCTTGTTAAGCAGAAAGTACATGAAAAATTCATGAGTCTTTCACCAGTCTTCAAGTAATGCGGTAAATTTTTTGAAAGATGGGGAAAACTAATGAAAAAGTTATAAATTTTTCATCAAACTTTTGATTGGAGATACAGGTGAAAAACCCATATTAATTTTCACCTATATTTTTCCGGAAAAACTTGAAATGTTCAACCAGTGCTACGGAATATCTTTGGCACATCATTATTATATATGTGAGCCATGTGCGCGCCCTGCCGGTATACTTGGATCCATTTTAGACCAGCCGGGCTCAGGCACCAAAAGTCCACACCGCTACTGCCGTTGGTGGTCTACTATGCACTAATAACATCGAAAATATGCCGGAGTCTCGACTCTCAGGAAAGGATGTTCGCAACCATAACTGCAGTAGTTACTAAGTTACTAGGTGCACGGGATGGGCCTGCGTGTCCACTGGTTGCGAATCTAGGCTGCCGACATGGGGGTCAAGATTGTTCGGGCGCTCTACGAAACCGTCGAGAAGTGCTGTCGAATTCTTCGGGATCCAAGTTGAAATGCAGGGGCATCTCCGATGATGAGCGCTCACCCAATGTTCAAGAAAGGCTCAAGTTGGAATTAGAACAGCATTGTAGAACTTCAATCCCTTGTTGACCTCATCATTTCCAGCCACGGCATTCCTTTCAGTTGAACAACTCCTCCCCCCAAGGGTTGTTCCACCCGCAGGACTTCGCGAAATACATCGGTCCCGGATCCCGTGGTAACAATCTAAGCTGTTTGTCGTAATGAACGGGAACAGCAGCATCTTATACAATTTCAGCTGACGGTTCGTGGACCATGCGAGGAGAACTCAATTTCTCCTTCCTTGCCGGAGGCTACCTATCCGCGTGGTCGGGCGGCCTAATTTTTCTAAGCCTCCCTTCTCGCCGGAGACTCTTCGCGATATAAAACCTAGGAAATCTGCCTTGTATTTCCCGAGGTGAAGCTCTCTCAGTCAATCTAAAGATGTTATCCAAGGTTGTCCCTGCTCTCCTTGTCTTCGCTGGGCTCGCTGTCTCGGCGTCGCCCTTCGAGGTACACGTCTCCCCATTTTAGACGTTACCAATACTATCAGTGACTGGGTACTGGGCCACCCCTAGGTAGTGGGCCACTTGCCAATATATCCCGAAGGAGTTGAGGAATATAGTATTTTGGCCTTGAGGGAACAAGTACGAACTTGGCAGACGTCCCATCACAAATTTCAGGTCAAGTTGATGCTCCGATCAAAAGTTACGCGATGTCGGATCGGAATCCGAAGGGTGAGAGCCATCATTTCTTAACTTCGTCCGGTTGTCACGGCTCTTTCTGGCTTTTCTCTACCAATTCTCCACCGTTTCGCGACTTCTTAGGCTCGTTATGCTCCCCTGATGCAGGCTATAAACCTCTAATACTGTATCCTAGAGCTAAACACGATCAGGCTGCATAGATTACCAAAGAATATTTGGTTGCTTTTCTGACTGGCTCCACCGAGCGACCTCATATCTCAAGATCCATTCAACATACAGGGTTTGTACATTTAATAGGACTTTTTGGTCATCCTTTGCTCCTCTTAAAGCATTAATCAATTTTTTACCTATCTCCCTTGCCTTTCACCGATGAATATTACTCAAAACCACCAAATTTCGGTGTCAGGGAAGTCTGAGTTTTTGGGAGGAGTTGTTGGGCACTTGGGGTAAAGAAATTTAGCTAGATGTGTCCATATATATCTTATTGATTTACTTGCAGCTTATTTTGGGCTTATACCTCTCCAATCTTCTACAAGGTGCTCGATTTTCTGATAGATGCCATCTTGGGTGACATCTTGGCTTCTGGGACCCATTGTTATGCCCTCTCTGTGGCTCATATATACACAATTATGGCTTACAATCCTAGATAGAGACCTAATGTTTCAATCCGAATACATTTTGCCGCCAGCTGGGGCCTCAGCGACTCGGGCAACGAGGTGGCCCACTACCTCGTTTTTTACCCCTTTTGGTATCTTGAGAGGAAGAAATTCAAGACAGACCAGAGATGTCATATAAATTCGACTAAGTGTGTTCAAACAAATTTTAAGATGTGTTCCATCAATATAGCCACCACCAGGACATAGTAAGTCCTGGCTGAATCCAAGCCAGAGCCATAATCTCTTAGGTGGCCCACTACCCGGTCGCTGATAGTATTCAACATTTGAACACGACAGGCCCGGCAGAGCTGCACGCAGACGATTACTGTCGTGAGCGGAGACACCTGCTCGGCCATCGAGGGAGAAACTGGACTTAATCCATCCATTAATAGTGGCTGCACCAGTATGTTCTCTTTCACCTATCCTGTATATTTTTCGATGATTTTCTTTTACGCTAGATCTCCAGATCGGCCAAGTGCTCTGCGTCAATGAGGGTGGGGGTCTTCCCGAGAGTCCTTCGACGGCCGCGGTATGTTCTGATAATTCTGTCCTGCATTTGAGACGATCATGCCTTGTTCTTCAACGGCCTACTATGACCCCGATGGTGGGGTGCGTGCGTGTTGGTAGGGCTCTGAAGAATACGGATTTCATCATCGCACTGGGAGATGGAAACTGGGATGGCGGCTCCCATTGCGGGGAGACGGTTGATGTTGAATGTGGGCACCCGTTTATGGTTGCCCCTCAATCATCAATACTAAATTGCTGAATAGACCAAGGCAACACCATTCGGGTCACGGTGGAGGATTTGTGCCCTGGCTGCCACGGTGCTAATGGGATCAACTTGTCCGAGGGCGCAATGGCGGCGCTGGACTCGAACTACATTAACGATGGGGTCATTTCGGTTGTCTGGTCCTCTGCGTAATTAATGTTGCGCTAGAACGATATCAGATTTAAATCTGTTTCTGTTCGTCGACTCGCAGTTTATTCAATGTTTAATGTGGCATTCAATTGTTTCTTCAGGGCAGTTTGTGCATGTTCAACAAATAGAAGTACGAGATCACAATTGTTGAAGAGTCGAGACGCCAGAGACTATTGAGTCGGTCTGCATTTGAATGGAAGCAATAAGCGCATGGAACATTGCAAACTTTCTAGTCAAGTGCAATCCACTTGTTGGCTGTGGCTCCGCCCGCCTAGTGCTCTGGACTTTTGATTCATTCCATGCAGCGTGGTTGAACACCGTACTTCCCAATTCTTCTCCGTCGGGCATCTCGGCCTTGCAATCAGACATAGGTCATGCAGTCTAGGCGGAATCCCTGTTTGATTTAGGGGCGGTTCATAGAGAACGAGCATTATGTCTCTGTCTTTGCACTTTTCACTTATCATCCCTGGTTGAACCATTGATCAATTCGCCCTCGGATATCTCGGCCTCCCCCAAATTCGGTCGCAAGGAAAGAATAAAGGCGGAATGCGCACCACAGCATGAAAAAGACCTGTAGCGCTGGCGCGCATTGGCCATCCGTGGCCCGCAGTTTTCTTCATCCAAACGGAAGCTATGTTCGATTCGGGGGCCGGTTATCAGCTTGAATTGTTCTGTCTTTTTCATTGCGTCGTTCTCTTGGGTCCCCTCCGTTTCCCGTATTCGCCATGAAGAAACCCATTTTGGTGGAATAACGCACTGATTTGTTCTCCCTCGGACATCTCGGCCTCCCGTGAATTCTTCTTTTTCTCATATCAAGTTCAAGAACTGGGTCATCCACACTGCACAATGAAAAAGACTTGTGGCATCGGTGTACATCCGCAATCTGTGGGTGGACGCAGCTTTCTCCAAGCGGAAGCTCCATTCGATTCGGGGGCAGATCATGAATCGTGACATTCGACCTTTTCTTTCGTTCCCTTGATCTTCGTTCTTTCCTTTTTTTTAATGCTATTATCACTTATGAACAATTTTTATTCCATACGTACTTGGCTGAACAGTCACTGATTTGCGGTCGCAAAATGCATTCCGCGGAAACCGGGTGAGTAATGGTAGGCAAGCAACGAACACGGAGAAGCAAAACACAGCAGCATACCCGGACTGCAACTTTGAAGGAGACCGACATGGATGAAGTGTCAAGAAGGCAATGTGAGGGCAGAGAATGGATACAACAAAAAGATGAAATAAGGTGAATGAAACTCAACTCCAGAAACATAACCGAAGCAAAATCATTCAACCGGTGAATCAATAAAATTACTATTTCTTTTCTTTATAACACGCAATAAACCCAATGAGAAAACGAGCCAGCCATCTAATGATTTACATGCTGCCCGCCTCTTTGTGCATCTTCCCCTTGGTCTCTGTTATCCTGCCTGTACGCGAGGAGAATGAGCAACGGGTCAAGGCGAAAAAATACGCGGCAAACACGTAACCTCTGCCTGGTCCTTGTTGCTACCAGTCACCGCGCCGATTTTGTTCTGGGCCATCCCCATTACTTGGTCAAGTGCGCTCGACGCCGTATTCACCACGCCGCCGACAAGGTCCTGCATGTTGCGTTCCGCTTGCGGCTGGTTGCCGCCCTGCTTCGAAGATTCGAACCCGACGGCGTTCCCGACCATCGACTTGACCTCGCCGACCTTGGTGTTGACTTTGTCGTTGGTTTGGCTGTAGGAGAGGTCATCGTCAATAATGGCGTGAGGACGATCCGGACGATGAAACGCACTAGCAACAATGACGAAAAGAAAGTGGGGGACGGGCGACACGGCGAGTAGGAGTGAAGGGCGGGGATGAGTGGGACGGCGCACAGGAGGGATGTGAAGGATGTGGGGTGGCGCTCACCTGTCCCTTGTATATGAAGAGATTCGCACGTGGTAGTGGTTTGAAAATGAAGGAAGCGGGAGATTTCTGGCGTCCTGTTTCGAAAGGGTCCTGCATCTATATGTTTGGAGGGTAGCCCATGTGGAGGTGATGTCACCGCGGATATAAATTTCATTTGGGAAGTTAGTTGGATTTTGATAGCATGTGATTTCTAAGGCGGGCGAGTACTTGACAACATAGGGGCTCGTACACCATTCCTCAGTCCACGAACCACGTGCCGTCCGATTCGACACAGACTAGAGCCGGGTTTTTCTCGAACATTATTCTGAACTGATACCGCACGGGCTATCGAGCTCATTGCTAAAGAAACGCTTCGTCTCGGGTTGAACGATGGACCCGCTGAAGTGCGCACACGCACCCTTCGGTCTTACACCCATCTACCGCGGAGCCGATATAATTTTTGCTTTCGTATCTCACCTTGGAGAGCGCCATGCAATCATTCAATCAGCGTCTTCGGAAAAGGGCCCCGGGAAAAAGCCGTGTCACGCCGTGCCGTGCCGTGACTGCCGTGGCAGTGTTGGCGTGTCCCGACGTGAGACTGACACATCGTTAAACTTGCTCTCACCGCCTCCAAACACTCCCAGGCTGCACTCAAGGCCTCTCTGCCACCATTCAATGAACTAACCAACGAATTGGTGACCTCAAAGTGTATATCAATATTTTATAATATTCGCTCCGCACGCAGGCTGTTGGGACACTCCTGAAACTAGAGCGGAGTTTGGGAGGGATTCCCACTGTCTCGTCTACCATCTGCTCGCCAGACTTACCCCTCGCACAGCCTGTTACAGATATTTTGTCTGACTTCCATTCCTTGTTCATCCCTTGTTTTGTTACTCGAAGTAGGTATTCTCCTTCTTTATTAGGTCTGTGGGTGTTTTTCAGCGGCCTAGCACTGCTGCTAGAGTCTAATAAATAAGGTCAGAACACTAGACTTGTTGACTGAATGTCCAGCTAAAGGCAATATGCCCTAAAAATGAACTGTGGTGGACAGTTCAATCAGTAAGAGAACTGCCGATAAATCCCAAGTTGCAAGAAACCCAAGAAGTCGGAAGGAAAAGCTCGAAGCGGGACGAAACAACAGAATCAACACGGTCGTGCACGCCTTTGCACGGTTCACCGCACGGCAGTGCACGGTACGCCACGGCAGTGCACGCCACCGTGCACCTGTGCCGTGCAGTGCCGTGCAGTGCCGTGCAGTGCCGTGCAGTGTCGTGCTGGTTCATAATGACCCATATTCACCATAGTTTATCTGGTACTAACCCTGCATGATATTCTTTAACCTCTCAAGCTCAATGAGTTGTCGGGTACTCAAATTGTACCCCGACAGAGGCTGAGGTATTCCGCCGAACCTTCTAAACTCGGACTCACTCTCCCAGTGAATTTAAAATTAAGATTTGCCGGTCCCAGCATGTAGGTACCTAAGACATGACCAAGAAACCTCCCACTTCTGCAATTCTGGCGCGCACGAAGTATTGCGGTTTTAGGGAAATCTCGATCGTGATCGAGAACTTTGATAGCCGTTCGTTTTATTTTTTCCATCGACGGCGAGCACCACATCTTCAATTCGACAGCGCCCTTGCATGTCTCGGCGCCTTTACTACTTAACTTTGTTGCTTACCTGTTCTCTCCCAGGGTTTCTTGCGGCATATGGCCCACCAGGGCATTCAATATTTTACCGCGCCACCTGCGCCTGCAGCACCCGCACTTCCTGCAGGTGCAGCACCTGTTCTGAGAGCCTGCAAGTCGTTTCCCTCCTCTATCCCTACTGTCCCAAGTTCTGAAAATGTTCCTCCAGCTTCTTTTGCCGTGCTCCGACTCCAGTTCTGCCAATCTTCGATTTAACTGAGGTCTCTAGAGCTCAAAGGAGCAGTACTGTAGCGGGAGGAGAGTAGTAGGGCTCAACTGGCCGAATGATATGCGTCTCGCGTTCACCGTCGTCGCAGAATATATCCCTGTATGCATACCTTGCATTTTGATTTTGTCTCAACTTAACTTCGTCCGGCAACTACTTGGATCGTACGGCGCATGCCAATCCACGAAACCGGCCGGGGGCAGCACTTAACAAGCAGCAAGCAGCAGCCGTCTCTAGGCCCGTCGACAAGTTTACAAGGCTAATTGGATCTCTCGGAATGACTGTGAGCGATGTGCGCCTCTCTTACTTCCCTTATTCCCTTCCTCACCTCTATGCTACCCACGAGGGCTCCTTCACCCTTCGAGGTCGCGCACAACCCAGGTAAGATTTTGATTTGTGGCTTTGTTGTGCCTTTGTCTCATTTTGTATTCACAGGAACTTGAGCCGACAAGGAGTGCCAGGAGAACATTGCGCCCGACTACGCAGAACCCAAGGTAGGTTGAGTTGTCGTGTCAACCCATAGGTACTTATGAATTTCAAATGCCAGTGAGAAGTACATGTAGTACTCGAGTTTGAGTTCTACGCAAATTAAGTTCCTATTATCCTCGTACGTAGTCCGATTACATGCAGTAAACACTTGAGTCCCAGACTCCCAGTATGTATCCTTTGTTCGTTGCTCTCGTAGTACCTTGAAATAACTTGAGTTCGGCCGAACTTAAGTTTGACTGGCGGTATTAAGCACTTAGATCTTAAGAGAAGCTAAGCAATTACTTGTGTGTCATTTGAATAAGGGTCCAGGATGTGAAATAAACTATCATCTTGAGTGCTCTAATCCCCAAACCTCCAATGTCTTGATCATCCATGTTGTGAGCCCTCCTTCGGTGTTTGTGCACGCGGACCCAACAGCCCACGAAAAGATTACTTGATTGATGTTCCCATTGAGAGGATTGTCGCATCGGGCCTAGGATTAGAACATGAAAAGCACATACATATCAGTGGTATTTATGGACACATTCACACATTCACACGATATGAACATTCAAAAATGTGAATACTCAACCGTGGGAATAAAAAGTCTGACCACGAAAATAAGTCTAATGAAAACCGATTTGAGCATTGCGGTTATTCCAAGGAGTCGAGGCCATCCCTGGCAGTTATTTTACCCAAGAATATGGGACTCCCTAAAAGTACCTACAAAAGCCTCACCGTGCCACGTCGGGACACGCCAGCACTGCCACTGCGGCACGCCACGCCACGCCACGCCACGGCGAAAAACCGGTGCCCTTCGGAAAAGACTTTATTGATAATTGCCACAGAAACGTTGAGTAGACAACACATGTACACCAGATCAACAAAAACGATATTAGTTTTGATGAATTATAGTTCCCAGAACCGAACTGGGTGTCTTCGAGCCACGGTGGTAATAAACCGCTGCAGTACGCTACCGAGTACAGGTATACTGGGTGAGTTCCATTGAAACATAAATAAATACCACAGTGGTCATCCTCCGGCTCTTCTGTTTCTTTCAGTGCAGGTGAACCTCGGCGGCACCTGGCACTTTCATACTTAGTACTCGAGTACGAAAAGGTCAATACCTACCTGACATGTCTCAACACGAGTTGAAAGGGCGTACCCGGGGCGCATGCATGGGACCAGTACACATGCCCCAATAATTCTGCCAAGTGACAACGCCTACTAACATCAATCGCGTTGATGCCCGACATTCCCGAACCTGATGGCGAAATTCACTGAGTAGCCGAACCTCCCTGGATCGTTCGCTACAACTTACACAGCGGCTCACGTCAAATCTAGAGAACGAAAGCAAGCAAGTGTAAAAAAATTCTGGGCGAGTCAATGTCGGAATGACCTGATGCCGAATCGAACGGGTGATTCGCCTGAAATTGGACACGAATTCGCGCGCTAGCGCTACAGGGCGTTGCATTTCCTTGGTGTGTCCTTCATTCATTCGCTCCATTTATTAGATTCGAAAACATAATTCAGATCAAGTGGTCTGTGAATCCGGATTCTGTGCCGACGAATTCAACCTCATGGATCCTGTATACATCCCACGCGAAGTTGACTCAGGCTGATAGCGCTTCTCAATCCCATTTTAGCCTTCCTGTGGCAAATGCGAAATAAATAGAAAAAGGATTACTTCGCCTGGGTGAATGTCCGGGCCCCGAATTGAACGGCTGTGCTCCGCACCTTTCAAGCGCCTTTTCCCTCTGAGGCATCCTGATAGAGTGAGGACTCAAAGGTGTCCTCCGAAAATTGAAATCATGTATGCACGCTGCATCCGTTCACTGACGTGTACATGGCATATCCGTTGGGACACGCATTATTAGGAGGGGTCTTCTGTGTTCTTTTTCCGGTTCCCGGTGAACGATGTGCTCCGAACTAAACCCAAACAATCCAATTATCACCCAAATATAGCCCAAGTCTTTCCGATATAAGCAGCGATGCCCACAGAAATAAGACGAGGATCAGAAATAGGCTAATCAGAGGAAGCAAGGGCTGAGATACAGACGAGTGGTAGTCCCTTGTACAGGGCCTAACAATAGGTTGAAGGGAAGGTATAAGATTCCCACAGAAAGATGAACCTTCACTACAAGATATCACCAGGAATTGGCCTGAGAGATAATCGAGCAATGGAAATAAGATAGTTTAAGAGCTTCGCAGCTTTGAGACGAACAAGTGTTGTGTGTGTGGTGGTGGTGATGTCCGGAGATGCGCGATAGACCTCCTAGAGGCGAACGATAGACTATTTCCACGAGTATATATGCCCAAAAGCTTATTTCCCAGAGAACCCGATTTACGATGTACGATGAACGATGAGCGATACGATTTGACGATGACGATTTGATGATGAGCGATGACGATGACGATAAAACGATTTCGATTCCAGTACTATGTAGCCTCAATCACGCCCTAAGATGTTTCCAGTAACCAACTTCTTATTCCAACAGAAAGGTTTCTCAATGTTAAAGTCCAACGACGATACACACTGCGCCAACCCCAGAAATAGCCCAAATCGCAAGTGTTATGCCTACTAGTACAAGGGGATTCTGTGTCCTACTCGTAATAATGTCCCAACTACTTATACAAATCCCAAAATCATATGAAAGTCCTCAAACCAAGCAGAAATTAGTAAAATGGCCCGAGATCGTCCCTCCTTTCCCGTATATCCGTTGGAGGAATAGCTGCGAGCGTATTGCCATTGGCCAGAGCCCAGGTAGTTCCTGATTTCCCGACCATGCGGCTTTTGTCATCCAAGATATTTGAAAACACCAGTCCCCTGGCTGACTGATATCACTTCGTCTGTCTATCCCTTTTGTCTCCTGCCCCTTTCCCGTAGCTCCTGACCATCGGATCTTATTCCCCTGGCCTCCAGCTTTCCGTAGATATCCCTAGTGTAACCTTTTCCCAGAAAGGTTTCTTATTCACAACTTCGCTTCCTCGGAATAAGATCAATCCCATCAGATTGTCTTAACCGACCTTCGCTTATCCCGGAATCCCTCCGGCATAAGTTTCCCCGACCTCACACGCCTGTCACATGGAAGGCCTTTCCTTCAGCCGAGCAGAAATAAGCTTATTCCCGCATGTCCCGTTTGTAAGTATCTCTGGCTTATTTCTCGTTGTGGAAATAAGCTCCAGAAATAGTCTCTTTAGAGGTTTGTGGGCTACACCTTTCCTCTATGGTTTTCGAGGCGAGCACTGCCAGTCCGCAGGGTAGTCACCTACCCTTTGTACCCGTTACTCTGTGATCCTGACCCTGCCAGCTATACCGAGACCGTATACTAGCTCTCAGAAATAAGCCTATACTGTAATCAGACTATTCCGAAACGCGCAAAAAGTGCGGTGTTTAGGTATAGTTCAATTCCAGACAGTTCACCGGATTCAACGAGCACTGGTGGCTGCTATGGTATGGCTGGGCTAGTTATTTGGATAATTCGCAACCATTATCGAGGATCGGCCAGGCGTCTCACCCAGAGAAAATGCTAACACAATGAAGAACGGATTGGGGGAATCAACGAACCTACTGCTCTGGGGCGCATCCGCCGCCGGTGATTCAATTCTTAACAACTCAGACTGAGCAAAAAAATCGACGGCTCATTTTAATACTGATCCGACGATCAATGAATGGAATGCCGAGATAAGCATGGCAATGGACTGCCCCAGCCCATGCTCGTATCGATACCATTTCACGCCGGAACGGCAAACCCATAAGCCGTGCACTATCGATCCGCCGCGCTGATCGTGGCTCCTTCCGGTGTCAGTTCTGGATTCGGCCCGTCAGCCCCATTGAATAACGGGAGATTTGGGATTTCGTGTGGCCTGAAATGTCAGAGCATACCAACTCATGCCGAGCGATGAACACGGAACTGCTTGAGGATTGATTTAGAAGTTTCCTTCCGAAAATTCAACGAAGAGATTTCAAATTTTGAACTCAAAAACAAACAACTGTCTAAAGCAAACGGGAAGAGACAGAGGTTCGCAGATGATGGCTACTGGACGTGAGGTTTCGCTGTGGGCATCCGCACCGCCAGCTCATGTCAAGCCTGCATTCTACGGACCTTGGGGGCCTCGTCTACTCTCAGACGAGTCTGTTCCGATTCATCCTGCTGCAGAGGCAGGGGCAGAGGGGGTAATGTTATCCTTGAAAGATGTTCCAGGTTCGCATGATGTTGCTGCTCCATCTCCGCGATCCTCCTATCAATTTCCGCCACAGATTTAGTCTGCAGTGACCGCTCAAACAGTGGTCTAGCATCTATCCAGAAGTTGTACGCTCTGGAAAGCTCTTCTCGTTTGAAATAAATGTCACCGATCTTTTTCATGCATTCAGCCCTACTCTTGTGCACATCCATCCATGTGAAACCTCGCAGCGCAACTACAAAAATGCTGAGCGCTTCCTCCTCCATGCCTTGCTGAACGAGAACATCTCCGAGGCAGCGTAGGGCCTGATGTGCATATAACATGTTTGTTTTAGATCGACGTAGCGTGAAGGCCAGAAAGACCACAACCCATCGCGCAACTTCAAGTTCCATCTCAACATGAAGACAATGTGTCGCGTTTGCCAATCTGACAAGGCATTCGCATGCCTGATCATCTCGGCTGGTCTCGACCAAAATCCTTTTGTACTCGATGCGTGCTCCCACTATATCGCCCCCTCGCAACCGCAGGTCCGCAAAGAGAAGGTCGCAGCAGGAAATCCCAGGCACATCCTGTATGGCTCGAAGAGTGGAGCTTGCGGCATCTAAGTCATGTACCACAACTTCCAAGTCCGTGAGCATGCTGGAGGAAGCAATATTGATAACAGCATAAGCATGGACAATGGGGGATATCACGGCAGATGTCTGGGCCAGGATTCGCTGATGAAGATCTCTGGAGACCCCATACTCTGTCTTCAAATAGTAGATCTCTGCTTCTAGATTCATGAACCTGCTCTCGAGATTGCTGCCTTCCATACCGACCCGACGTGCCAGTTCTTTCCCTTTGGTCACTAGTTGAAGGCTGCTTTTGAAATCTCCAAGCCCATAATAGGAGAGAGCCTGGGATCGGATACTAATGAGTTCCCCTCGGACATCGCCTGTGACCACGGCCAGCCTGTGTGCTTCGCGGGCCAGCCGTATCCCCTCCACGTGATCACCCTGGAAAAACTTTGTCCAAGATTGACCACATATTGCTTCGATTTGGAGCAGGTTGTCGTTACATTGGCAAGCCAGAGAGAGCGCCTTGCCGTAGAAATCCTCCGCTTTCTGGGTGTTTCCGTGATCAAGTAAATAAGTTGCCCCGGTATGGTAGATTAGGGCTGGGGGCATGCATGTAAGCCGAGAGTTTCTCAATTATCCGGCACTTACCTTCGCTTCTGACGTCTTTTGCGATGCGAAAATGCTGAATGGCCTCATGTATAGATTTCTCGGGGTCTGGGAGAGCGTAGAATTGAGTTGCTTGCAAAGCTTCTACAACAAAACGCCCTTTAAGCAGATGGTCATCAAGTTGGGCCAACGCTTCTGGTAGGAGCAGCATAAGTGGGGTGAGGCCACGATCCATGAGCCGCTGGAAGTGAGCCAGCGCCAGTATCCCGTGAAAAGTCTCTATAAGGTCAGCTCGATCAGAATCCAATTCATGCAGCAATAAATTGTGGATGTTCCCAAGATTTGAGACAATGCGCAGCGTCAAATCATGTCCAAACGAAGATGTGGTCAGCATTCTCGCATTTTCCCGCTTGTTAATCAAATCAATGAGATGCTTTCGTAGAGGCCGAACCAATGGGATGGACGGTGGTTGGGTACTTTGAATGTACTCCCGGATTGGGGCCAGCACTTTCAATCGCCCAACATGGTCAACATATGCAAGTGAAGTGCGGACCAGTGTTGTTTTACAGTCGAGAATCTGAGGGATTGGTGACTTACTCTGCAATAAATCAAGGTCCTAAATGCCATCTGATAAGAGTGACATTAGACGCAGTAGCTCCACTGCCTGAGGTGATGACATTATTCGAGGGCTTGAGAGCGATATCACAATGGAAAGCTCCAAGTTCGACCGTTTATCGTAGCCAGCAGATAGCATGGCAGTCCTTTCGCGTCTCCAACGCTCCAGGGCAGTGCGGCACCCCCCAGAGGCCGCGATGGTCGCAACTAGCTGCACTGCAAGGGGGATATTGTCCGTAATTTCCAAAAGCTGGTCGACTTCTGATTCGTCGTCGATTTCGTCTGTGATTTCAATGAAGGTTTGATAGGCAGCCATTCGTGTCAAAGCATTTAGGGGATGCAGGAATGGACTAGTCCATTTCACCTTGCCAGGCCTCTCAGCACCACGCATTGTGATCTGAGAGAATAGTGTCAGCAGAGTGTTCCTGGGATAGGAAGGAGTCATACAACAAGCGCTACATGGGAGATATCGGTGAGCAGTGAAAGCAGCTCTTCAACCTTAGTCCGACTATTTGCTGGTTCCCAAGGGGTCTCCAAATTATCCAAAATTATTAGGCAAGGAGGCCCTGATGATAAATGGTTGATGACATGTCTTGCTGACCCCTCGGAGGCTTCAAGCCCAAGGTGGGAGGCAATCGTTGCAATCAGAGATCGATTTGTGTGAGCAGCGTCACAAGTAATGAAGTGGCGAGCTGAATATTTTTCCACAACTTCTGCATGATGAAGGGCTGCCACCGCCAAGGTCGTCTTACCCATTCCACCCGGGCCCAATATTGCAACTCGGGCTGGGGTATTGAGAAGGCCATGTACAACATTTTCGAGCTCAGAATCCCGTCCATGGAATATTTTGGGAGATGCGGGAAGCATTGAGAAGGACCCAGAGCTGCACCAGTGCATTAGTGTTGGCGACATTGGCTGTTCTTTGGGGAAGTGAAATGCACCTCGTATTCAAGGATCCTGTTCCACTCTGGAATTAAATATATCAAACTTCTGACACAACTGGTGCAGTATTAGTGTCCCCACCAAAGTGCTTGTATCAACTGAATCACTCTGAGTTGAAATCAGCTCCAGAAGCTCCCGATGCCGCTGCTCAGCATTCGAATTGAATTCCACGAGGGTGAATGCCATCCCCGCTGCATGTTTCATCTTGTAAGCTGGTAAGCCTTACCAGTCGACACGTAATTAGCGACCTACTCTGAAACTGCTCAATGCTGTCTTCAACTCCGTCTCGCAGCGATCCAATTGTTCGATGAGTTCACTTTGCTTGAATAGCCGCCTGATCTTTCCGAGCTCTCGTTGTTCTCTCATGCATGAATCGATTTTTTGGAGGGTACTGCGCCCAGCCAACAACAATGAACTTCCAAGCAAGAATAGATCATGCTGACTTACCGGGCGTACTGAGTTATTTGGTCAAGCATATCAGGAGATTGGAGGTCATCCGAGTCCACAGACAGGCTGGTTAATGTGCAGAGCAAATGATGAATATCCTCCATAATCCGGAAGCACCTGTCCTTTTGGAACCTCGTGTTCTGTATTGTAATTTAGATCCCGAAATACTGTTCCATTAACGGTCCACACCTGAACCATGGAAACAATCGCCAATGCAAGCGTGCAGACTCCGCCCACAAGGGGTATTCGAGATACGGCCGCGATATCTTGGAGCATATTGGCCGCCACCACAGTGTAATCAAGAATTTGGTCGGTTGTGTTCGGGGGAGCGGGGGCCATTGCGAATGTGGAAACGGACGATCGAGCGAAATTCATCCATATATATACATTTATGTTCGGCAGAATATATTAGGAGCAGCAGATTCCAAGTACATGAGGTGTTCTGGTTGGGCGTGAGCTAAGTGCGACGGACTTAGTTAGGGGATTCGCCTCAATTCCATCTGCCTTGTGGGATTGAGATTTTAGCACTTAACATAGACAAAATGCGGGACTTTCAGAAGACAACACTGGCCTTGGATATATTTTTGTTGAGATTTGGCAAACGCCGAGCTATCCCCGAGCATTGATCAGCATCACTAATCCCGATGTTGAACCTCCGACTACACTCGAACTTTATAGAATATTTGTTGACTCAGTTCATTACTCATCCTATGGATGTGACCTGTAATAAAATGGAGAGGAAGTGGGACAGGGCGGAGACAATTCCTGAGCAATGTTCCACTGCCAGTAAAATCAAACAGCAGACCCTGTGGCCACTCTTGAAGCCAGTGGTGCGCTTTTTTTGTCTGGATCTCTGTTACCTTTCCTTCCATCGGAATGGTATCCTGGTCTCATTTGAGGCACTGAATTCCTATGACACGGGTTCAAAGAAGATTTGATTGGGAAGAGGATGGAAGGCCGCATTTCGTCCAATTCGTATTGTCACATGTCACATCCCAAGCCCAAAGTCAGAAAGCAAAAGTCACAGGGTCACAACAATTCAATACGAAAGGTTCCCACCAGGTTAGCGCAAAAGATATTGCTCCGAGTGGCCCTGGGGTCCCGGGTTTTTTATATGTAAGTCACACTGGCTGCAGGCCGACATACAAAAGGGTCAATTTGTTTTTGATGTCCCACCCCAAACAGCCATACGAATTGAACAAAATGGCACAGTGAATATAAAATATCGCATAGTTCACAAATAATAGGCTCCAACCGTTTAGTAGTTGGGGGTAAACTAAATAAAAACCTCAAGTAAATGGTTTATAAACTGTTTAAACTGTTTACTAACCGATATTTTTATGCTTCTTTTGCGAGTAAGGTGTCCATAACTAGGAAGTTTGGTGGCGGCCGCCACTGGTCACCGATAGTCACCGGCGACCTGTTGGAAATGGGATCGTCGCGCGCGACGTCGCCCGATTACCTTACCTACCCCCCTATCCGTTGCACAGCATTTCCCCTATATTCGGCTTGTATTCCTCTATTCCTGTAGTCTTTTGCATCCTCTGCGCCTGTGTCCCCGCACCCCGAATACACTTCCCTTTGACTCACCTGCGTGCGCATCTTCGACTTTCACACGACCATTGGCAGATGCTACTGGACAGTGTTTGGCAGTGTGTGCCGATGAGCTCATTGAAATCCACTGGAAGTCACTGGCCCTCACCATGCTTGTTATAATTACCATTGAATTCCACTGTACACTGCTGGCAAACGACTGTGACTGGCAAATGACTGTGACTGGCAAACGACTGTGAGATTCCATGTCCATATTGTGATATCTCACTATACCCACGAAGTTTAATGAGTGTACTCCTTCAGGTTTGATAAGAGATTTCGGTGTTTTTGTTCCTGGCTTGCTCCTAAGCAGAGACCAGTACAAAAGTCCATTGCGCGTATTTATATGTAATATATAATGGCACCGTTTTCACCCCTTCTGAAAACCACGAACATGCTTACCCTGCGCAAAAAGTTGCACGATGCGCCAGGCGCCGATGTCCTGTACTTATAGATTCTCTCTCAAGGTCCGTTGGATTTCACTGATAGTGTATTGCTCGGCACTGGAAGCCACCATCAGGCAGTGCCGAACAATGCCGACCAGCCGGCTGCTAGCTCCGCACATATCACTCGTCCTGATGCCAAGGCTGACCATAACGGCCGAATATGATGGCCGAGGCTCGGCAAGATCGGTAGTCCGACCGCATCCAGGGTACAATTCAGAGGCGCACGCTATTTAAATTGAAAGGCCCGTGCGTTCCATTAGTTCAAAAAATAGAAAAAAATGGTTCATGGTTTATTGTTTGCGACCCCCGGTAAACTAAACGGAAATATAAACGGTTTTATCGGTTTAAAACGGAACGTAAACAGACACAGTTGGAGCCTTATGAATCAGAAAGATATGCTAACTTCCGAAACCCGATAAGAAAGAGCGGAACCACAGAGACATCCAATTAACCAGGATGTTAATTTCCCATCTTGCTGGTACAAAAAAAGACTAGCTGCTAGGCATGGGGGTCCACCTGTGACACAAACAAAAAGCATATAAGATCAACGCCGATCCGATAACATCCAGGAGGAACATGCTCAATGAGCGAGTGTTCAAACAGCGAGGCTCTGGGGTAACAAAGCGGCAGAAGGAATACATCCAGATAACATGGGGGAGGGCTGTCTCAATGGACTCGGATGGAGTCGAGCCCTGCAATAAAAAAATGATCAAAAATAATTCACAGTCGGAAGGAACCCTAGTCTCCAGAAAGAAAATGTGAAGGAAACGAACGCTACTGCACTGGCAGTGGCGCAGAATGCCCTGCAAACTCGCGAAGCTCACGAGCCCCGAGATTTGGTCGGGATGACATTCTCCTCCGTTGAACGTGGATCCTGGAACTAATAAGAAGACCGCGTGAGAGGCTTCATGCATAAGCTTACCCAGCACTAAACTTGGTATGAGGTCTATCCACCACAAATAAACCACGCCGATGCTAATCCAGATGATAAGACTGATTTTTATAATATTTCGGGCGGGCAAATATCGAGTCATAAGCAGGGAATTGGTGACGCGGCGACGCGACGTTTGTTACGGGTTCCACCCCACATCTTGGGGCCCGGGTGCACTTCATAGGGCATGGTCGGTGGACGTGGGATAGAGTCCGACGGCTTATCGCCGACGCGGTGGAGAATAGGATCCTTTTGTTTAGCCTGCTGTAATTGGAACAATACATTAGCCTCTCAGAGCAAACCAGGCAGTTCCGGCCCACGAGCAGGTGATTAAATGACGAGGAAGCATCGCATGTGGGAAAGCGGAAGCCTTCCGCAGACCACGAGAAGTCCCCGCCTAAAAGTATGGGAACGGGCAGCAGTAAAAAATGATCGGAACCGGAAGAACATGATCCCACTGGCGACTGTGTTGAGGAGGTTAGCGGCCGTTGGAGGGATGTTGGACGGCGAGTTAGAACCGAAGAAACGATATTTCCGAACCAAAGACACCTTGCTGGACGCCAATGCAATTACTGACAGCAGACGACGAAATCATTCATTTTTTATCAGGGAAGTCGACGTAGTTGAATGAAACATGATTTGAAGAGTCAGGCCACGCGGGAAAAGAAGGCAACTGGGGCCCAGATCAATATTTTGGCAAGTATATCCGGCAAAATCGTGTGAACCGGCGGAAAACAGGAACGGAGTATATCCATTTGGAGAAACCTTGGTACGCGAGGGTGATCGCCTATCATACCTCCACCGAGACCGAATCGAGGTTCAGGCCAGCTGGATCAGATGTGAAACAGCAAGTGCGTATGGTGCCCTATTGGAAGCACCGTTTATCAACCGGGTTCCGGATGACGTTTTGTATGCAGGAGTAGAAAGCTGAAAATCGGAGTTTAAACACGGAAAAATCGAGGAATAGTGTGGCCGTAGCAGGCAGGCAGGCGCCGTGAAATATGTTCCATTATATTCCCTCAACCCGAACTTCAACCGATGGTTCGCATCTAGCGTGGAATTTATCCACGGCGCCAACCGTCCGCATAATCTCAGGTATTCGCAATGAACGACCCGGAGAATTTTTAGTTTGAGAAAACATGAATCTACGGAATAGGGATAACAATACAGTATGGGCAAGAAGAGGGAACAGCAGAGGGTGCCTAAAAATACAGTAAGGAATTCGATGGGTACCAGACAGGGAGGCAAAAAGATTGCCGGAAAAACATCGGAGAGACTAAAGAGTGGTAGTGAAGGCGGTGAGTCCATAAGAGAGCGTTAAATGTTAAAGTCCGCGCAGAGTCATGTGCTCCTTGAATAATCGCTAAGTTTCTGTATAGCCTCGGCTTAAATGTCGCGCCAGAAAAGCTCGGGGTTCGCATCGCCGTCGATTTTGAGAACACCCGTGTCTCCAGTGCTGACAACAGTGCGTTCGAAGTCGTGTACGAAGACAACTGTTTCAACATTGGAGCAATATAGGCGCAGTTCGGCGGCTAACGCGCGGAACGCCGGTGATGACGAGGGGGGCGGATTCCATGCGCTCACGTCAACCTCAATGCAGCGCAGTAGGGGTAGTCGCATCAGGAGGCCGTAGAAATGCAGCCGCTGCCACATAAAAATAAAACACGGTCAGGATGTGGCCGCCAATCAGCAGTCCAACACACCTTGCGTCCGCCGACAGGAAGGGCGAGCGTGCCGAGATAGCGAAGCTCGAGCGACGTCGTTTGCGTATGCGCGATCCGATGGAGGAGCTCCATCGCGCCGGACTCGGTATATGATGCATCGGCGATATCTAGCGCGCGCAGTGCTACAGCGGAACGCCGCAACGCGCCGATTAGAGCGGCCAGCTCCGCACGCTTGCCAGCAGTATCAGACCTGGAGAAGCATGTCTTGAGTCGATACAGTGGCCGCCCCGGCACAAGCTCAACGGCGGCCTCGGAAAACGTGCATTCCAGAGTTTTTAGGCTGGGGAGTACGAGAGATGGTGTAGATTGGGTAGTAGTAGTATCGTTCGTATTAGGAGGTATAGGTTGATCTAGCGTATGTGGAGGTGGTTCAGAAGTTGGCTCGTTTGTCGTGCCTGGTCTAACCGTTGACGCCGGATCCTGGTCATTGGTGGCTGCTGGCGGGACACGGACGTTTCCCGCCTCGGACTCGGCGTCAGGGTCCGCCAGCTCCTGATAATCTCGTAGATATAAGTCGTGCAGCCGGGTCTGCGTCGCAAGAAAGGCGCGAAGTGCGGGGTCCCAGTCGAAATCGCAGTGGAATGTGCGTAGCGGGAATACACACTCATTCAGCACCCATGCATTCGCGCAATCGGCCGGATCTGAAATATCGATGGTGAGATGTCGAAGGCGCGTTGTATTGCGCAGGGCAACCGCAACGGCCGGCCAATAGGTGTCCAATGGGGGAGGTACGAACCCATCACCTCCAATGCCACTTTCGCTGCCCCCGGTGGTCGTGCCAGAGGTTTCTTCGGACGCGCCACTATCAGAGTCACTCCCCTCCCCTTCGGCATCTCGTCGTCGTCGGATCTGGATTGTGAGTGCGACGACCAGGGCCGCGATCCGGGGCGATCCGGCTAGCGTCATGCAAAGACGGAGATCTTGGTCGTTGAAGATCAATGTATTGTAGAGGGCGCGCTCCGCAGCGTTGCGGAAAGCGCGGTTAACGCAGCACAGTGCGGCAATGTCGCTGCGGCGGGCGACGCTGCGTACGATGTTGCGGTAAGCTTCGAGGGAGACGTCCATGGACTAGGGCATCCCGCTGTATAGGCGAGAAGAACACAAAAGGCGTCGACGGGGAAGATGGAAGAAGCCCGGGTCAGTCGATTACAGATAAATGATCGACGGGGTGCTCACAGATGCTGTAGGGACAGGGACAGAAAGGATGAGGCGACCGTGGGCTTGGGCAGGGAACCGTGTCCGGAATGACGAAGAAACGGCAAGAGCGAGAAGGCACGACGAGACCAAGGGAGCTGGGTGGAATATAAAGGTCGCGGTCGCCCCGGCGAGGTTTTGCACGGGCGTCACGGTCGCCGAGCCTGACGAGTGGGACGAAGGCGCGGTGGGCGGTGGAACAAAAAGAGCAGAACAAGCAAAACCTCGACGCGTATTTTTACATGATTCTCTCCAAATCGATCAACGGAGGCAATTCGGAAGAGTGATGCGCGTTCATCTCCGAACGTTCTTCGTGGGATGGGTCTGGAATGGCGCGGGACAGTAACCACGCGAGTCCCACGTGTAGCGAGGATGGGGTCGTCGGCCTGATGGTGTCGTGGCAACGGCCGTCCAGATAAGAGACAGACAAGGGAGTTAAAGGACGTGGAAGGCAAACCCCCGAGTCCCCCGACGAGAAACACCACAATCTCGGCTAATCCGAGCCCCCACGTCGGAAACCTCGAGAAGCATAACTCAAATGTCAAAGTCAAGAGGTTTTTTTTGTCCCGACATTTTGCCCGTAACCGTTGATGTCATGAGCAGAAACTGAAGTGGGCCGTTCGGGGACGCTCTCGACAACTTCGAAATTCCTCAGTTTCGAGGACCTCGTTCGGGACCAAAGTACGGCAGCCGTCTTGACGCCGCGAAGTGAGAGAATAATCACAATTGGGGGTATACAAAGTCCGATGGCACAGACGGAGTAACTGTTTGGTCGAAACAATTGCGTCAGTGGGAGAAGATGTCGAGGCTACTAAAGCTTACTATACAGTCACCGGGTACTCCAGCTTTTCCAGTTCTTCCAGCCGCACGTGACCGCGAGGAAACTCTCATTCAAAAGAGCGTACGGGTCCTCACCCTAAATGTAAGAGATAAAAATGAGAGACCGCAAACCGTGTGGAAATTGAAGACAAAGTTCACCTTGCAAACGTGGTCGAAAAATTTATCTGGGACGCCGAATTGAATTAAGGCGGTCTAGGCAAATAATAATGAAGCTGACCCAATACTTCAACCATAAAGTAGATAGCCTCCAAATATGCGCGTTCGTTAGCGTCGAAGCAGACAAAACCAATGTATCCGCGATATATCGGTATCGGCGCCCAGGTGGATGAGGTAGGGCAACACAAACCTCAACAAGATTGGACCGATATTTCTGATCCCTGTCGCAGCACCTAAAGCCTTGACCTCAGTTAGACCCCGGAACCAGGCCATCATATAACAAACTTCTGTTACCACTTGGACAAGCGGGTCTTCCCTTGTCGATTCTAGCACCTACATGGTAGCGTGAAGGTGTAACGGTAGTGGGAATCCGACACTCACAAGGATGAAGCTGATCATATGACTGCGATATCTGGTCTCGTTGCTCCCACTTTCGCTGAGAGGATAGGTTCAGAAAGAGGAAAGTCGCGATTCCGATGTGGTCGTGACGAAGACGTGTGCTGTAAATCATGATGCCAACGGTTGATCGGCCGTCGGGTCCGACGGTCCGGTCCGAGGAAACTAGCCAACCACAAAAGCTGTTTTATAACTGGGAAAGCGCTGGAGCGATGGCCGGTAAAAGTTACCGGTGACCAATCTGTCAATGAAAAGTTTTGATAGACAGGTCGATCTGAGAATGAACGCCCGAGCGATCACGTTTCTGTCAGGCTTTTATCACGCTTTTACCACGTGCTTAATCCAAAAAATATTCACAACCCATACGAGGCTCAATGAAAAAACACAGATTGGTACAGACAGTCTCCCAACGCCAATGAGGCACCCAGGTATGCTCATTTCCCCTAAAATGGTATACATGCTCTTCTTCAGCAACAAAATTGACAAAGTGCGCTTAATTCGTCTGAATATCATAGTATTAAAGCTTTCTGGAAAGGCAGAGACCTAATTGAATAGTATATGTATCTTTTGAAACAACTATATGAATTTATCTCCTTCTTGAGTGCAGGATTGAATATTTTCGGGTCAGTCCTATGAAAACACGTGATAAAAACGTGATCGCTCGGGCGTTAAGCAAATTCAAACTCAGATCGCTCGGTCTGGCTATCGACACTTTTCATAGACAGATCGGTCACCGGTAGGTAATAGTCAATTTGCTGCCTAGGTGTCGACAAACAGTTTTTGCGTCATACAATATGACATGAATCTGTATGGTTGAATTTAGCATCGGAGAGAATGAAATTCCGACCTCCGAATACCCCTCATAGAGTCATAATTAACGAGCGGCGGAGAATTACGGGAAAGAATTAAATGATCCGCGTTTTGTTGCTGCCTCCGCGCATACAGTGATTGCGTTGTGTTGAAATACTCCGGGTGACCCGCGATTAAGCCTGTTATTTCCTGGTCTGCCATCGACCGCCATTAGTGACCTGAACATTCATGTATAATGAAGTTATGCCGAACTCGGCGCCTGAAACAATCTCATCTTCCCGACCCAAGGTCATTCATACTTGGGCTCATATTGAAGTAGGGTTCTACTCTAGGTGGCGGTACGCGGCCAACACACCGGAATGCGCGCGCGCACTCTCTCAGGTTGCGACGAATTCACTCTCTTCCCGATCTCTACACCCTGCTCTTCCCGATCTCTACGCCCTGCCCTTCCCGATTGCCGATGACTTCCCGAGGGATAGATGTCACTCAGAACGGGTTCTCCGTAGGGCCAGCAAGACCTGAGCGCGAAATCCGTTCAGAATGTGAGTGGACAATCATGTGCTCCATCATGCCTGGATCAATGGACGAGGAGAGACGCAACGCGCCCATAATGCCGTTTGCTGTCCCCGTTGATGAAGTAGCGGGAGTCATACGTCCCGGACATTGTTCTAGCTTTCCCGAATGATTCTAGACATAATCATTTTTATAGTAAGTTAAATTTCCTCCGCGGGCCATAATGGTATTCCAGTCAAGCGCCATGCACGGGAGAGGAGAGGGAGCGAGAAAGTATTGCACAGCATCTGGTAGGCATACAGTCGCATCAAACTCGTATCATGGCAGACTGCCTCGAGTTGGAACTGACGCTGAGCAAATGGAGGTAAGTTATTTCTCCATTCCGAGTAATTCTGTACGGGTACACTGACTCGATTGGGTATGAAGTAGGGCTTCCCTCAGAGGCAACTTGCAAAAAGCGGGATGTTTCGACGTTCAACAGCCCGACTTCTCATTGAACCCTACAATATTCCATGTCCTCCGAAATTTTCCAACTGTCCTCATGGAGGTAGATAATAAGTCGGTATAACAATGAATCAAGCTGTGCGTTTCAACGGTTGAGAGCTAAACGGTGGCCAACATCACTGGTTTGACTCTGTTGGGCGCTGGTGACTTTCTTCGCGACTCGGGAGTCAGGACGGAAGGACCGTCTCGGATTGCAACTCAGTTCCACAGATGTGAAGCTGAATAGTGTTCCGTCTTCGTCTGTGGGTGATGGAGTGTCAAGGCCACCGGGTAAGCGGGGCTTTTTTGGCTTCCAGTATTCGGGTGGAATCAATATCAACCTAATTCTTCTCTGAGTCCGAATGCTGCGTATGAACGTTTGATCCTCACGGTAAAGCTGTATATATCTGAAAGCTGCTCATACATAGACGTGGCACATATATATTCAGACATCCATTCTGCAACTCAAGCCCAACACTCGAGATGTCCTCCTCTCACACCCCTTCAAATTCTATGTTCGAACCATTCAGCCAGAAAAAGCGCATATATGTTGCAGTACGCGTTCGCTCTCGGACGCCTGGCAGGGTGCTGACTTAGGGTCGTTCTTCCAGTGCCTCAATTGTCGCAAAAGAAAAGTCAAGGCAAGTCCAACCTGTTAGAACTTTGTAACTACGTTGACTCTGGATGCACAGTGCATCACTGACAACGAAGAGACACCGTGTAAAAGATGTGTCGAGAAAAAAATCGATTGCGAGTATTTGCCTGTTTGTGTAAGACTACCTCAGACGGTCGTCAGAGTTCATAATACTGACGGCACGTTCGCGTACACAGGTAGAGCGCGAGCAAGCGCTTTTCGCACCGGAGGCATCGACGCAAAGTTCGCGATCCCCCGCCGCATCCACATGGAATCAGCAACCTCCGGGCCCCGGAGGCAGCTCAGCAAATTATGGGCACAATAATTACGGACAACAAAATATGCCGGCGAATCCATATTATGGGCAACAACAATTCAACCAATCCGCAGGTCTGCCATACGCCAATCCTGCCCCCGGCGGGCATTCCTCCAGGCCACCTGCTCAACAACAATTCCCCACCAACCCTTCGCACATGTACGCGACCAACACGCAGCGTCCTCCGACCCAACCCATTGTGTATCTGAATTCGAATTCCGGGATGCCCTACCAGCCGCCTGCCACCCAGGTTAATTCCAACTCCGCCAACCCTTCCAACGTTTACTACACGAATTCGAATTACTCAAATTACGGGTTCGTCGCTTCACCGACTCAAGATGGTGTATACTGATGTCTTCCGCTAGGACCTGTGGCTGCCCGCCGGGTCCGTGTTACTGTGGTGGTCGAAGATCATGATTGAGCTCTTTGAAGCTCAGTGCGATAATCGCAGAGTTATGCGTCCGGTAATGAGAATAAACATATAGAGTGGTATATTATATAATGTTTCAAGAATTATTTATTGCTAGAGTACCCTTAGCCGCTGTATCTACTAGACGTTTGCAATTGTCCAACCGAATGTGAAAGTAAAAAACCTTGTCTTGGCAACGTCAATTACGACGGCGCGAGACAATCACCTGGTCCTGGTTGGCAAATGCAGATCCGTATGCTGCGATCTGTGTGAGCCATCTCATTCCTCGTACCGCTCTAGGTTCAGTCTATATATACTGTCCCATTTCGACTAAGTGTTCAAGTGAAGCGCGACAGCGGCTTTTCCTGAGGCCTTTAAAAATCGCCAGAATTCAAAGAAAAATATTCGGCCATCTCGGGGTATAAAAAAATCCAAAATCAATGAACACTTGGTACAATCCGTCATCACATTGTCACATCGCTCGCACCTTTTTGGGCCACTTTCGCCTTCTTTGGCAATTTCCGGCTACTTCGGTGAATTGACGCCCGTTGTCTCTGATCTCGGCAGGTCAAGTCGGGTCGGCTGTTTCGGGCCTCTGATTCCCGGTCTCTAACAAATTCTCCCACCATCTTCGGGCCCCGTCTCGTGCATGGCGCAACGTGAGCTGCGCAATATTATTCAAGTAAGAACAAAAAATCAGAAAACAAGTGTCTAGCCTGTCAGTCTGGCCGACGTCTTTCATGCGGTACCAAGGTGCTCGTAGGGCCTTTTGAATCATACACGTCCTTGGTTTAAATTCGCCATCTCTATTTACTTTTTGTTTCCTTCTTAGTTGCGGGCTATCAAGGTCAATTGTAAACCACGGAGCTGTTCGGAAGCCCGGAGTTATTTCCGGTGATCTCGGGCAACTCAAACGCATCATAGCGCACCAGTTTGCTCACTGGGAAGGCGATCCAACGCAGCACGAAATGACGGATCATTGTTTTGTATTTTGGACTTCCTACATTCACCAAGAGAGAACCACTTCGGAGGCAATGAGACCTTGAGGGAGTATGCTCACAGTATCGACGAGTTAACCCACCCATAGAGTCATAGGTTCTACTAACGTCTGTAGTATTGGGGCAATTCTTGTTCTGCGAGCTTTCCGACTGCACTGCCAAGAACAGCCTTTGTTCCGGACTTGGCGAAAGGATGGGGAAACCCGATCGTCGATGCTTACGTAAGGCACAGTTCCCGTGGATCGCTCCAGTCAGTGACCCGACTGATCCGAACTGCGCTCGACATCACGGGTTGACTGCAACGCCCATACCTGCTATCTGGTCATGGAAACTCGGTATAATCATGTCCTCAAGCAGTCTCATCTTCCACCCGCGCTAGAAGGTCGCAGTTGCACTGTCTTCCTCGGCGAGCCATTAGTCTATCCTTGCGAGAGCGTGGGGAGGTTTCGTGATGATCGTCGTGCGTCCTTTACTAGTTCTCACGTCATCCTATCGAGGTACCAGCACCTTTGCGGCATTTGCCACACACACCAGACAGTTGTGACATTTTCTTCGTCGTCCTTTCGCTTTCTTCGTCCTCTTGGGATTATCGTGGGTTCTGTGTGGTGAAGGAGAAGGCATGCGGTTCCTCCCATTGTTACCATGTAACAGCGCTGCCCCCCGCAGCACGTACACAAACGATGTCGGGCGGACCAAGTTTGCGAAATGTACTGGTTTGGAGCCTTATTTTGCTCACAAGCAATGAATATTAATCTTGTTATTCCGCAGTACCTGACCCCAATCAAGACTAGCATCTGCTTCGGTGATCCACTCTGGCCCACCCCCGGCCAGTCATTTTCACTGCCTCTGTTTATTGAGCTCACTCGAGGTGGAAGCTATGCTCCGACGGAACCACTACTTGGCTCAGGTTTGAATCGTGAACCACGGATAGGAAATCACAAGGGACAATTCTATTATGACGCACAAAGGTGCGCCTGTTGTCATCGTCCTTGGTGGAACTCGGAGAATATGGGGACTGCAAAGAGCGGCGAAGTGAGAATCGCCTTTTTTTGATTTATGAGGGTTTGTCGAAATTCCTCGCCTGAACCCCGAAAAGTTCAGATGCTCCCAATAAGCATCAAAAACACAAAACAACGTTTCGCCACCTTATTCGCCGCTCAGCCTCCCTCAGCACTCATCAGCTTAATTAAAAGAGTCCGGTGAATTCGCGTTACCCGGCTAAGTGATTGGAATCCATCGGCTGTCATCTCGCTGTCATCTGCGTGTTTTTTTTCCTCCGGGACTTACGGCCACGACAGTTTGGCCATAACTGCGACGTTCCCTTCCATGCGCCACTCACTCGCCCTGTGGGCCCTTAGTCTCTTCTCCAGGGTCTTGGCCGAGTGGACCAATCCCTTCCCAGTCAAGAAGGTAAGGCGCGAACTCCGTTATTGCATTGTCTGACTCGCTCCTTCAGTGTAATGGAGTGATCATCGAAGACATTGACATTGATACAGTGCAGGGCTACTATCAGAACAATCTGTTGACTGCGCAACAGCTCACACAGTGCTACATTGACCGTATTAACCTTCTCAACCCCTATTTTCAGTGCGTTTCTTGGTTCATGCCCCAGTTTTTCTTTCTCATCGGATGTGACAGTACCATTATAGAAATAAATCCAGACGCTCTCTCGATTGCACAGGCTCTTGATCAGGAGCACGGTGTAACTGGTCTTCGCGGTCCCCTCCATGGCATCCCCATTCTCACCAAGGACAATATTGCCACTGCAGATAAAGTGCACACAACGGCGGGGAGTTTGGCCCTGCTCAACAGCACGGTAGCCCGGGACTCTCATGTCGCTGCTCTCTTGCGCCTCAGCGGCGCTATCCTCTTGGGGCATGCCAATATGGCTGAATTTGCGGACTACATTGCGTACGATGACTACTCCGAAGGCTACAGCGACCGTGGGGGACAGACGCGTAACTGCTTCAACGCCACACAGCAAACCTCTGGTAGCAGCTCCGGAAGCGCACAGAGTGTTGTGTGTAATCTGTGCATGGCCGCGATCGGGACCGAGACCGACGGAAGTATCCTTCTCCCCGCCATGCACGCGGGGATTGTGGGCATCAAACCCACCGTCGGCCGCGTCTCGCGCGCGGGCGTTGTCCCTGGCTCTTTGTCCCAGGACACCGTCGGTCCGCACGCACGTACTTTCCGTGACGCCGCCTACATCCTCGACGCAATATCTGGGGTCGACGTGCGTGACAACGCGACGTTCATGGCGCTCACTTCTGGCGCCGCCACACACGCGAACTTCTCCAAGTCGGTGGCAGATGCCAGTGCACTCAAGGGCGCCAAGTTTGGCATCCCATGGGACGTATTGTGGAGCTCCAGCGCCGGCGCTGTGACCCACCGCGCGGCACTACTTGAAGTATTTTCTCAGATGGAGGCTGCCGGCGCCATTCTGTATAACAATACAAATATCCCTCGTATTCGCGAGCTTCAGAATCCATACGGCTGGGGCGACGCGCTCGACACACCAATGGAGTTGTGGGCGCGAACCTATCTACACGTGGATCTGTACAATGGGATTAACGGGTATCTGCGAGATTTGAAGGGCAGTCCCATCCGGTCATTTCCCGAGCTGCTCGAGTGGGAGGATGCGAACAATGCGAGCACCGGGGCGCTCGGCGGTGGGTACATATGGGTGAGCGGGGCGGACAATTTTGTGCGCGCTAATGCCACGCATGGCATCACAGATGGGGGTTACTACCTTGCCAAGGTGTTTCCGTCGTTCGCAATTGCCCACTCTTTCCTCTTACGCTTTTCCTTCGCAGCTCTGGCGGCACGAGCTCTCAAAGGCTGGCATCGACACAGCACTCACGCACATCGCGGCTGATGGGACCATTGTGCAGCTTGATGGCCTCCTCGTCCCTATGGCCGGTGCGGGACCGTACGATTCGCCCTCCTCTGGGATTCCTGCCGCTGCACACTATCCTGCCGTAACACTGCCCATCGGACAGGATCCTTGGCAGCTTCCTTTCGGACTGGGAATCTGGGGCACTGCATTCTCGGAAGCAAAACTCATCAGATACGGAAGTGCGATCGATGACCTTGTGCGCTGGCGTGGAAAACCAGGATATCATAGCTACAATGCGACGAAGATACCATTCGATCCGCGGTGGCCCGGATTTTTTGATACCGGCGTGAACAGTGGTGGTTCAAATTCTCAAGGGTAGGTGGAATTCATTTCTGTTTCTATTGATCATCGGTCAAAAAAGACTGATATGATCCAAGTACTCATCAAACCTAAATTAGGGACGCTCAATTCTCAAGTCAGTTCGGTCAGGTCACTTTTAATTAAATATTATTAATCGTGTATCAATCACTTTACCAAATTTTGATGCCACGAAGAACCAAGTACATTATAAAATGGTAGACTAAACACAGCAAACGGGTTACATCTCCAAAGCCCGACTCCCCTGCACACTCCCGATTCCTTTCACACCTTCACCTGTAAGTCCCACGTAACCCCTGTAGTAAGTGGTGGAGAAGGGGGGTGTCTCCCCCTCTAACTAGAGCCTTTTATGGTGTTCTTCGAGCACGCGCTAATTCCACCTAATTATTTAACAATGTTAGAGGGGGAGACACCCCCCTTCTCCACCACTTACTACAGGGGTTACGTGGGACTTACAGGTGAAGGTGTGAAAGGAATCGGGAGTGTGCAGGGGAGTCGGGCTTTGAGATGTAACCCGTTTGCTGTGTTAAATTGCGTGGACGCATGACCCGAACAGCAAGCAGAAGTTTTGAAGTAATGGACCAAGCAATTGATGGCAGGAGGCTTGAAAACGTCGAGACTCTTGAGCTGCTTTGAAAACGCGGGGCGAACGGCAGGCAGGAGTGGGGTATTTGAAGAATCTTGAATAGATAAGGCACTTGACGGCTCGAGACTTGAGAGTGTGTGGAAGACTCTTGAGGATGTCGAGCAATGAACAGTATATTGATGATGCTTGTCTTGAGGATGGCATACTCGAGACCGGGGCTGCCACGGGAGCGCAGGTGCCGACGTATACCGTGCTTGAGCAAAATGAGACAACCGTAGATTGTTTGTTCTTTTGAGGTTGGTCAATGGCAGGCATGTGGCGAAGGGCTCGAGGGGAGTTAATCACAGTAAGGTGGCAGCGGAAAAGTGGGTGAGGGGAGAGAGCAAAAGCCACGCAAGCGTTTGATGCCGTCGTCAAATCACGCCATCCGTTGGCAGGATGGCAACAATGCGTATCAAATGATGCCATCAGACGGAGTCCAAATGACTTGTGTGACTTCATCGATATTATCCTCAATAAACTGACCTTTTGAAATCCATTGCTTTCAAATCTTCTCTCTGATCACCTTTGTTAGTTCTTTGCATACGAGGCTAACAGGAGCATGGTATGTACTTGGTGGTGAGTTTTACTGGCAGCCGCGTGGCACATTGTCACAGAACGCCGGTGACTCCGAGTTGAGAAGGTTCAGTCTAGAGTCTCTTTTGACAGACGCAATGCAATCACTTGTAGCTTGTTCCTCGCTTGATTTATAGGTTCAGTCTTGGTGCAATCACCCAAAGTTTTGATTACATGTTGATTTGTGAGTTTTCTAGTTATTGTGACTTTGCAAACTCTCTTCATGCGTGGAAGATACCAGAACACGGATGAACATGGGGATAATTATTCAGATTAATAACTTTATTTTTGTCACAGGCGTTGGCTAGGTTTTACTGCTGATGGGAGGCACATGCGGGTACAGCTGTTGGCAGCTGGAAATGGGGCTGGAAAAATTGGCTGGCACCCAGCACGTCTCCAGCTGTGCCCAGAGTCAAGTTTAGCTGGCCCCAGGTGATGGCATCAGGTAGAGCCAACGTGTGGCCACTTTGGCGGTGTAGCTGGCCACCTGGCCAAATAATCCACTGAACCTCTGGAAGGCGGCCATATGGATCAGATATCGTGAATAAGAGATATATCAACCACTCTACATAGTTTAATGACAAATATGTGCCATATTGGACCCTGAAATACATGCCTCCGCCTGCAAGGTTACACTTAAAATGGTGGTTTTCACCCGACAGAGGGTAATATGCCCGAACTGCCACATATAGGCCCAAAAGAAGCCTTGAATGACTCAATGGGAAGTATTGGGACGCACTTAAACACCAAACTCCATCCTGAGGTGCCGGAGGCTCTCCCAAAAAATCCGGCTTTCGGTCAATGAGAATTTCGGTGGTTTGGTGTAAAGGGCATTTGCCGAAAGAAAGTTAACCAGAGAAAAAACAGGAATTCACCTCAGAGGAAGGAATTAATTACCAGGAGGCCGTATGACAAGTTCCAGAGTGGTTGTATCTCGGTGTCGCCCAACGTAAGGTTAGCCCGGTTGAGGAAGCCAAAAAGGCAGTTATTCCTGTCTTGCATGCAGGGTGAGGGGAAATTGCGCAAATAAGAGTAGAGGCCCATGGTAGATTAATCCCTGTCCTATTGAAATCATAACGAGCTCAAAAGGCCGCGGAACGACCAAGTATTGGTCGAGAACGGCGAGAGACAAAGTTGAAAGGCGGTGCAAACGTAAGAAATTGATGTTCTCACCTTTCGGATCGAGGTCCGACATGCCGCAACTGTTAATCAATCCATCACTTCGGGTGCTAAATTTGGTCCAGACCTTCGTCATGGCCTGCATTTCGATGCCCCATTCACGGCCGGCTGCATGCACGAAGTCTGGGCGGTGTAGGAGTCAAGTGGCCAGGTAGGCTGAGTGGCCAGGTAGGCGATAAAAAATAGTAGTGCTTCTTCTTGACACCCAGTCATTTATTTTGGTCCCAGAAAAATTGGGGAAGGCAGCCATGTCGCACCAGAACCAGTTAGCTCTGCCTGCCGCAAAATCCATACTGAATTTGTCTTATTGTACTCGTTGAGACCGAATTTTCGCAACAGGTCTGAATTTCGCAAATTTCTATTTAATTTCTTGCCCTTCGCCTTCGGAATTTTCCGCGATTTACAGATATACTAGCCAACTATGATAATGTGAAAGCAACGGGATAAGTCCCGAGGAAGATATCAAATTTACCGGACCATCAAAGGGGGTGACCATCCCTGCAGGAAAATTTTTGGGAGCACCGTTACGTTCCAGACGACTTTCTGTCTCCTATCAATTCTTGCCCGGGACGCGGCTTTGATGTTTTCAAAGGTGGGGTGGTGATCCCGCTGCTGTTTTCCCCTGATCTCCGCCCGAACATCTGGAGCCGAGATTGGGTTGCGCGATCCCCCATTAAGCCCGGGATGAGCACAACATTGGCGGAAAAATTTGCCGCCCAAAAGAGTAATTTCACACGAATTGTTGATGGTATATGGACCACCACACCTCATTGGTGCGGTTGCGAACTTGTTAGTATGGTTGAGAAGAGAATTAAATATGGAACACACTGAGGGCGAAATCCGAGGATGGAACTGAAATCTCTAACCCCTTTCTCCTCTTTCCTGGTTGGGTTTTTTCTGTCTTTCTTCGTCTTTCGATGCCCACAACACCGCTATCTAGTCCTTATCGGTTCAAGGACGGAACCAACACGGTTAAAGCCTGCACATTGAATATTGGATCTCTCGCATGCAAAGGCGTGAGCCTTTGGCACCAGTTTGCTGTAAGACGATGGAATGTCACTCCAGAAGTCGCCGGTAAGATTAAGCAGCTGAATAAACTGCACAGTCCTCCATCATTGCGCTCGACGGATGCCATATACACTGCCAACGGTCAGTCACATAGCTGCCAGCTGAGACCCTCATGCGACCATGTGCTGCATTGTGCAATGACCGGTTGGCACACGGCCTCTCATCAGCTGGATATTGGCCGATGGAGTAAATGGATCCATGCTGTACTCAGCTTTTCCTGGAGACCAGAAAGGTATCTGGCGTGGTTGCAAGCTGTAGGAGGGTGGGGGGGGGGGGTTGAGGTTCATTGGAACATTCATGTACAAAAAATCTCAATATCATAATAAATCATATAACGAGTATCAAATACCAAATGGGAGGTACTTTCTATGCTGCACGGTCCTCCTCAGGCTCCTCCGTTGGCGCGGTAGTCGCGGCAGGGCCACTTGTCGACCGCAGCGGTGCCGGTGGCGTCAACGACGCCGGCTGGACGCTGCTGATAGCAGACAGAGAGAAGCACTTGAGGCCCAACAATGGCGGGCAAAGCGAGAAAGGCCTTGAAGCAATGCAGAAACTCGGTGTCTGGAACGATGACGAGCATACAAGGCAGGGGCGAAAGGACGGCATTGGTGGTCACTGGTGGAGTGTCCCATCAAAATCAACATTTGAGCCGAGGGCCCGAGACACGTGTCTGTACATGGACCTGATGCCCTGAGTTACAGTTAAATCACCGCAAATCACTGATTTGCGCCCCTCGAGACGCGTCAAATCCTGTCCAGTCGCGTCGAACCCTCTCAAACCCCGTCGGTCACCCGGCATCTCGAGTTGTGATTGCCATCTTAGGCTCTCGGCAATTTCAGGGGCGTCCAACATCTTGATTCAATTTTCAATAACTTCGACATAGTGTCACATCTTTTCGTCATTTCTGGACAGTTTTTACAGCCCGTACACGAGCCTCGACAGATTCTTCAAAGCCAGCCAGAAAAATATTTCTTCTTGTTCATTTATCGAACTAGGCCGCTTCAGATCTTGCCGCCTAACATCTGGAACGAAAGTCCACCTACCAGCCAGTTCTCCGCTTTCTCGCCAGCTGAGGATTCCGCCTAATTCATTCAGCTGCATTCCAGCCTCATTGCAGCTGGAAACAGCTGGCTTATTTTCTAGTATCCAGCTGAAGATCTCAGCTGAAGATGACCTGACGGCACTTTGGCGGTGATACAAAAAGACAATGGCACAACACCTTTTGACAGAAAGTCACCTGAGATGGTCACGAGAACTGTCGTTGACTGGCTGGAAAGTCACGACACCCGCATCTGTTTATCCCAGGGCCACGCGTCTCGGAATCCGTTAAGCGGGCAAGAGGTGAGTGATCGGAAGATCTTGTCCTCTGCGTGACTATTTTACATCAAAATGGATTGCAATCCGGTCCCGGGCATGGTTTTCTGGTCCCAAAATAATTACCTTCCAGTAGATCCATTTTCTCCTTTGTGTCCCATAACAATAATATATATGTCCTGACGAGATTACCATCTAGTCAGGTCAAATAGATAATCTGGTCCGGGCTAGGTCCCATTTGGGTCAGACACATGTGAATTTCTGGCCATCCCACATCAAAGATCCGGTCATTTGTGACATGAGTTACTGTCAGGAACAGATCGCGTTCCGGTCAAGCTTTCTCGTAGCTCCCCATCCCCCGTGCCGAATTATATGACCCTGGTATCAATCTTGCGCAGTTTTCCGATGCGAATCTGGGAAAAATACGAGCGGGACCATCAAGCCAATATCTGGACCGGTACACAGAGAAAAACGGAATAAACACTATGGCAATCAACATTGGCATTCTGACTGGCATCTGTGCATTATTGTCCGTGGGTCATCACTGTGTTATTCAGGTGCTTTTTTTTTCTTTCACTCGCTGAGAGCATGCTCCTCGTCCGGATGGCGAGCCCAGTTACAAAAAGGTCTATCCAACCATTGTCACTGAAATCACTGACGAGCACATAGTGATTGAATGGTTTCATGGAATATATGACAACCTCCCCGAGGGCGTGGAACGGAGCTATGGCGTGGATCGAGCAAACATCGCAGCCTGGGATAGGGCTGCAAATATGCCGCTATCTGTGGAATAGGTGGGTGAACATTCCAAATCCGAGGCAAGGCACTGACAAGTGGTTGTTGTGTTCCAGCTAGAACACATTGAGTGGCCAGCCCATCTGACCAACTCCCTGGCCATCTTCCCATCTCCACTGTTTCCACACCAGGCGACTCTGGCAAATACTTTGTATCCCTGGGTGCCCAGACTTGCGGCATTCTTCTGCGGGCCGCAAACCGACCATCCTGTGGATGTTTGGTCCTATATCGATCACCGCTTTGTGGAAAGCAATGATCCGCATCACTTTTGCAGAGAGTTTCTTGGCAATGTTCCCGGGCAGGAGCCCTTCTGTGGTGCGGATGAGACGTTTTTCACCACACTGGGACATCAGATTCGTGTCAAAATCTATGGATCGGAGCACCCACACATGCCTCGCTCTGGTACGGACATGTCCAACTGGATCCAGGGCGTGGCACAGTGCATTATAGCGACTGAGGCGGCAGCATTCTATCTGAATGTGGATTCACTGACCGCCATGATGCTTCTGCAAGAACGCCGGGTCCGTGGACCGATGGGGACCCACGAGAGAGTATTACAGGCATATGCACACGCAATCAGGGATGAGCCGGAAGGTGCTGGCCAGAAACTGATGGAAGAAGTTTTGGTCCCTGTACCAGGAGTGGCGGTTCCCTTTCCATCTGCATTCTAGTATCTGAAAAATATTTTCCATCCTCCTTATTACTGGAATAACAGTTGGTTCAGAAATCTAGTCGGATGTGAGTAATCAGGCGATAAAGAATGTCATTGAGCAAGCTGAGATTTTTTGTGGCTTCTCAGGGACCCAATGAGACAGATTCAGGCTTAGGGCATGAGAATCGGTGGGGGGGTTGAGCAGCTATAAGAAAGCTTGACCGGAAGTCGATCTCAGACTGACAGGAACCCATATCAGGAATGACCGGATCCTTGATGTGTGATGGCGGTTAATTCAAATGTGGTGGACACAAATGGAAATGCAGACAGACTGGATATGCTACTTAAAGGTACTGGATCGTAATTGGGATTGAATATGTAAACGGTAGGAAGTGTATTCTGCCAATTATTTGTATATCCTTGTGCAGGGTGGAAACCAAAAAAGATAATTCACTGCCGTGTGGGGATACTAGAGCTAAGAGATTTTGAGTGGCCTGAATCACTCTAGAGATGCTAGAGCAGCTTTCTATCTTGAAAAAAGTTGTCCCCGCAATGTCACCGTGATCATGTATTTCGAGGCAGGACCATAAAAAATTTGCTGCCGCATGGGGATGCTAGAGCTAAGAGATTTCGAGTGGTCTGAATCGTTATAGAGATGCTAGAGCAGCTTTCTATCTAGAAAAAAGTTGTCCCTGCGATGTCGCCGTGATCACGTAGGTTCAGCTGATTATTGGTATGTTTTTGTCCATCAGAGCGGGGATTGAAAGAAAATTCCATACCACAGGGGGATCCTAGAGCTAAGATATTCCGAGTTGTCAGAATTGCTGTCGGGATGGTAGAGCAGCCTTCTATCACAAAAAAGGTTGTCCCCACTGTTATCATGTACTCGGCAGTGGGAATTGGAGTCGTGGGACATTCGCCGTGGACCCAAGACATTCTTAGTCTTTGGAACTGTTGTCAGGATGCTAGAGAGCTTTCTGATTTGAAAGAGTTGTCCCCGCCATGCCACTGTCATCATGTATTTGGCGGGGAGATCAATAAAAATTCACCAGTACATGGGGGTCGAGTGGGAAGACCTGCCTGGAACACAAGATCAATTGTGAGAAAGGCCACGGTCTTTCTCTGTGTACCGATCCAGATATTGACTTGATGGTCCCGCTCGTATTTTTCCCAGATTCGCATCGGAAAACTGTGCATGATTGATACCAGGGTCATGTAAATAGGCCCAGCGGCTGGGCAGCTATGAGAAAGCTTGACCGGAACACTATTCATTCTTGACGGTAAACCACATGACGGATGACCTGATCTTTGATGTGTGATGACCGGAATTTGATGTGTGTTTGACCCAATTAGAAACACCTACAGACCGGATCGGTTGTTTGGGCTGACTCAATGGTCTGCAAATGGTTGATTTATTCATTCTCAGGACAAGGCGAACACCCTTCCGCGAAACTATACCATCCCACCCACACCGCAAAATCAAACAGAAGGTAAACGACGAGACAGAAAGTACTCGCAGATCAATAGGTGACTGCGCCTCACATGCAAAGGCAAGAGCTTCTGATATGAATATCAGATTTCGTTTTCATCATCCCAGTTCGGGCTCTGTTCGAAATGGCTGAAATGCCCCACTCTGTTCGTCTCTGCAATTCCCTTTTCCCACTCACCCCTTCGTTATGCTCAAGACCTGGGTTGAGTTTTATGTTCAATTTCAATGTGCTTCGAGGTTAGCAGTTTGACTTTCAGAAGCCTTCGATGGGCTGTGCGGCATGACGCGTTGTCCATTCTGGACCGTCCAGATGCCCCTTTTTCAGGCACTCAAGACCCGCTCAAAAGGAATCATGACTGGCATTGCCTACATCACAGCCGCTTCGCTTCTCCCCCCTCCACCTCAACACAGTTGGTTCATGTATTCAAGACATTACAGCTGCCTTCACATCAAGCAAATCGTTCATTCCAAGCACGCTGCAAAATTCTGCGCATGCACTCTGTGAATCAACGAGACTTGGCCTCGATGTTGCTGCTGTCAGTCAACTCAAGAATTGTCCATTTCTCATTGCAATATACTCCTGACATCGGCAAAAAAGCCTCTCTTGATTTGTCTGTTGCTTACTCATTGTCATCTATGGTGCGATGTCCATCTTCACATGTCCGCCAATCGCGAGCCCCGCCTGCTCAGAAGACCTCGCTATTCGAGAACTGGACACTGCACTACAGCCAACCCCTATGAATGCCAACTACTCAATCAACGGTTTGGGACTGCCTGATATTTCCGTGCCTTCCCTTCCTTCCTGCCCACCGTCACTGCCGTCATAAATAACCCACCGCAAGACCACAAGCAATCATCCCCGTTAAGATTGGGGACTCAGGCCTACACAAAATCTACGGCGCACCCTTTGCTCTCAAGATCAAATCCTCAGCCTTCCTTTGGCGGCTACGTCGATTCGAACACTGTTCTCACCTGGCCGGCATTTGAGTTCAAGTCTTTCAAAGCACTTCTACAACTCTATGGTATCCTGTGCTCGCCAAACTCGAGCCCATCAACGGTGTTTCCTTTATAAAGGCTGCCCGGCACTAATTTTGCTTTACGGTCGGCCCCAAGTGAGTTTCCTATTCACGTTGGCTTATTTCCAGCGGTAGTTACTCACCGATCAGTCTCCCCTACATATCCGCGCCGTGTGGCGGCTCAAGAAAGTGTTTCTGGTAGGACTTCTTATCCGACTTTGTTACAAGTTTGATAATGTCTAGATGCCACTGTACCATTCAATTACTTCCGCTCATGATTCCAGTCCCATGCAATGCACGCTGGGAATAGGTACGTTGGAAGTAGTTACGAAAGTTGCTCATGATCCTGCTCAATATTAACACAATTGTCAGCCTCGTTCATGCATTTACTTGGTCTTTTACATTCTAGGATTTGTGGTGATGTCTAGTAGAGGCCACATTCTCGGAATCTGAAAGAACCGATGTAGGTTGCGCTGCTGATAGATTTGACCAATATGAGTCTGCGCCCTCAGTTGCATATGACATGGTGATTGTCCCCATCAACAAGTTTGTTGGAATAAATGAAGAAGTTGCCCTGAAAACATGGAAATAACATTTTTCTGGGCCAGTGGGGATGCCAGAGAAGTTAGATATACAACGGCTGATCAAAGTACGCAGCGCCGGACGTGCAGGGAGAAAGGGTGACCGGACGGCTATCGTGTGGACCAGACAGCTATTTTGGGGACCGGATCTTGATCGAGTTTGACGATCACCATTCTTCGTTGTCCTCTGATGTGGCCACGCGAGCGAACAATTTGTAATATGCGATCATTTCGGGGCTGTTCGGCATCACTCGGCGGCTCGGCGCGCCAACAGAACAAATTCAGCGCCGACGTACATATGCAGATGCGTACTTGGGTGACCATAGGTGTTTTTATATAGTACACAAATTTATTCTGTAAATACATTCGAGTCGGAAATGGTTGTCAGCAACAGCCTCTGGGTTGGATAAACGACAAGCAACCCAGTGAGAACCCCAACCAGGAGAAACCCGACAGCCGCTGATAACTGAGGTATTCTGCGAGCAGCAAGACCAACTGAACGGACTCCTCGTTAGGAGGCCATATATTGTGGGTCGGGGTGCGAGGCGGAACCCGGAACGAGTCGAACTAGGTATGATATCCACCCAGGTATAATACCCGGGGTGTGGATGCAACCCGTAATAGAATGGAGGGGAAGCGGGACAGGGCGAAGTCAAGCCAAAGGAGAAGCCTGTAATTAGATGAGGTAGAATCTACTGTACAGGGAGATTCTATCATGCTTATATACATTATGAATAAATCAATGTGATTGTGATCAGTTCCTGTATCACAACGTTAAGGAGCATTAATGTGTGATGTTCCTAGGCTCCTGTGTGTTATCACCATAGCATCTGAAGATTAGGAGGACCGACTGTGCGGGTTTCGTAACCCTTAACGTCTTCCTGTATCTTAGTCCCTGAAGCCCACAATCGGGCTCCTGTATGTTAGCATCTGAGGGTTAGGGGGACCAACTGTGTGGGTTCCCTAACCCTTAATGTCTTCTTGTTTCCCAGTCCTTTGAAACCCACAGGTTTCAACTGTGAGAAGCTCCTGTGGTCGTGTCATGAGAGTCCCATGATGCAGACACATCTGTATGCGGTACAGATGTGTCACATCTGTATGCGGTACAGACGTGTCACACAAAAAAGTGTAACCCGGGCGATTCATGACAATAGTCTTTAATGTATCTACCAGCATCAATGATATACTTACTGTTACAGTGCGACCACTGTTGAAACCATGTTTTATGTCCCTTGAGCATGTAGGACACCAACCCTTGCATGTCCCTGCCCGTGCATCCCCTCTTTCTTTCAAGACTATTGTCGACATTGCACGACTCGACATTACACAACGCGTGGACCAAGATCATGGGCAGTATTTACTTGCAGAGTATGTACAGTATGTAAAGAGTTAACACTCCATACTGTTTAATGCACAAGACGCAAGAGGGATTGGGTTTGACTGCGGCTCTTGGCGCGTTAAGCGACGTGTGGTAGGCAGCAGAGGATAAGATGATGCAAAATGCCGCAGTGATCACATGTCCTTATTCTTTTTTGGGGAGGCGGGGGGGGGGATCGTTAGAACGTAGGCCAAGATCTTCCGATCACTCACCTCATTTGTTGATGGCGAACAATCAAGTTGCCGCATCACATGACTAACCGCGACTGCGTCACACAGCAAGCACGACCAAACTCTGAAACAGTCTCCTGACACGCGTTTTATCGGTACCAGCTTGTTCGCTCGATGAATTCTGAAACGGATATTTGGGATTATTTCTTCTCGTTCCTTCGTGATTAACATTTGAGAACTTGTACCCTTGAAGTGACATGCCGCCTTTGGATTGTGCAAAAGCGGCATGCGACTTTTTGATATTTTTCTCTGAAGATCGTTACCATTGTCTGCTGGAATTGGAGAATCTGTCTGCCAGGCAGAACTTGTAAAAGGCTGCATGCCGTTTCTCACAAGCTCTATTGTATCAGATCTCTGCAGATTATCAAGGATCTAACAAACACAAAACTTGTGCCATTCGATGGGAATCTCACAGCCTAGATGACTCGTTTAATCAAAAGGCGAGCGGCTTTCTGGCCATCCGACATTGTTGGCTGTAGCGTGCCGGCATAGCGGATTCTAGGCGGGCCTTCCTCCGGCAGAGCGAACGAAAACTTCCCGACTAATTCGCACAGAAATACCTGCATCTCCAATATCCTATGGGATCTGGTGTGAATATCACAGAGAACACACAAGGGTGCAGTGGGCTCACGCAAAACGCCATCTGGGTTACCCAAGCCAGTTAGTACCTTTTCCGAATGTTCCAGTTGAAAGTCTCACCCAAGACATGTACGGGGGCCACCCATGAAGCTGAGCCTACCCAAAGGATGCATGTCAGACGAATTTGACTTCTAAGCAATGGAATTCGCTCGCCGGTTCGCGTAGGGGCCAACTGCCGTTCCCTTCAAAACTTCGCCATCCAGCCATCGAGTCGGATTAAACTGATGCGCATCCTTACCCCAGCGCGATTCAAGTCTATAAGGGGAAGGAAAATCAGCACCCTCATTGAAGTGAGATGTCCTAAGATCAAACAAACCGTTGATATGAAGCGATCGCGAGGCTCACAATCTGGCCCTTACCGACTATCACTTGTGCCATATGCTCGCCGGTCGAGGTCGCAATAACCTCGGTGAGGGGAATGGTCGTATCCTCGACAGCAACGCGTTCAGAGATCGCCTCTGCCGGGTACATCCTGAGCGACTCCTGCAAACGGTTCAATCCTTCCACCGAGAACGTCAGAGCATCGACCCTACCTTGATAAATGCATTCAACAACGGCATGCTCTCGTACACTACACCGTTGTTGCCGGCACTTCCAAGGGCGGAATGAATCTCGGCACGGAGTTTGTCCTGGAAGTCTGGAGCCTTCGCAAGCTCCGCCAATCCGAATGATAATGTAGTCGCGGTTGTGTCTTGCCCTGCTATCATGATGATCGCAGTCTGAGCAACGATCTCGTCCTCGTTGAGTGTGATCTTTCCACGCCTGAATAATGTTGAGCCACTGCAGTGGCCCAGCAGTGCATCAACGAAAATTACGGCCAAGCAATTGGGAGGCACTCACCAAGTTGCCCAAACACATCAGTGTTGATCTCCATTCCCCTTTCTGCTGCATTCTTTTTCTCTTGGACAACTCGGTTTCCGAGCTGATCGGAAATGTATTTCGCCCTCCGGATAGCTCTGAATGTCGGAGTAGGAAGGTAGCTCGCCGCCCTCACCAAGACACTGGGAATTTTGTTAGCAATAGCCCCCCGAGTATTTGCGTCGCAGATTGATTTGCTGCGAGGGCACTGAAACACGTGTTGGAAATAAAGGAAAAATTGAGTCGGAGAGGCGTCTACATTATCCGGAAGTTGTTCTCGATAAATTCTTCTCCCAGATCCTGTGTCGAACATCCCAATACAGCTAGAAGGCACGTTGGAATCATTGGATGGGGAGGATTCGTAGGCTCACAGGCTCACATTGACTCATCGTGCTGAGTGTAGCATGGGCAAGCAGCGGGCAAACATTAGTCGATGTTCCCGAGTAGTCTTCCAACTTCTCACTGAGCTGCAAAGAAATCCAAGTAAGGCTAAGGCCGTTGATTAATCAATGCACTTGCCGCCTGAACCGCTTTCTCGAACACAGGGATGTAATTTCGCACAGCTGCAGCACTAAATCCAACGTTCAACGCCGCCCGGAGGCGTTTATGATCCTGGGCTGCAAAAGCGGAGTCAATACCTGTTTGGCGTTCAGGATGCACTTACCATTGGCGCACATCACGCTTCCCTTCCCATACAATAATTCGGCAGCATTTTCCAAGCCCGGCCCAAATTTGAAGTGTGGGCTGTTTAAGATATACTGCATTGCCGTAGGATCAGAAACCATAAGACGATCTTGCTGTTGAGGGACAATAGTCAGAATCACTCTCGCGTCGTAGACTCACTCACTCCAAAGCACCCCTTCAGACGATAAACCAATCCGTGCCTCTTCTGCCAATCAAATTCATACTGCCCGTACGTGGTGGGGAGCATCAACTGCAGCATGTGCCCTATATTTGTTGGTTGAGGAGCAGAGTGCACCCGAGAATCAACTGAAGCGCACCGAAGACCCACGATGGAGACGAAGGACCGCTGATATGGCGGACGGTACAGCTACGGCGACGAGCTTGATACATGGCCAACAGTGTGATCAACCCGGCGACTGCGATTTCATAGTGCATACGGCCAAAGATGGATGTGTAGATAGTTGCGACAGAAATGGCCATGATATGGTTGTGTGAAAGAGAGAAAATCAAAGCACTAATCTTTGTATATGGATCTAGAGTGGCATGGAAAGACACATAGAAGCCAGGTGACATTATATTAATGTCGGATGATTCATTTGAGGTGACGGACTCAATTATTCGCCTCCTATGCCAGCATATCGTGAGATGATGACGAGGGAAGACCTCACCGAAATGGGATAGTTTGTATCATGTTATGGCGAAGGGTCGATTACGCTCCCCGCGGCGATACAGCTCCGGATTTCTGTTCCATGACGGAATATATTGAGGATAGTGGCGTGGGGCTTTGACATCCAGAAGATATTTGGAGGGACAGAATACACCGAACACAACGGATGACCGCGAGCGAAATATATGCCCTTCAGCTCGTCTCCTCCTGAATATACAGCTCGTTCCCAAGGGCCAAGAACCTTAGGAGTTTTTCTTGAGCTATAGTTGCCACAGGAGAAAATGCCGCGCCTGCCGCGGGCTCGGTTATGGTGTTGGGTCCCCAAAGAATTACGGAAAATGCACCCAAAAAGAGAGGAAGAAGAGAGAAAGGAGAGATTCAAATACCTCTGAATTCAAGTCTCGTGCTCAGCTCACATATCCACGTGATCCGACGTATGACGGGCAGCTGCTCAAACATCTTCAAATATTGGCGTTGAATAATGTTCAAGCGCAGTCTTATGGTGTCCACACAAGTCAGGCTTGGTTAATATATAATAAAAATTTCCTCGAGATGTGTGTGAAATGATTGGCATCTCAGGAGCGAAAATATTACAGGAGTTCATGATAAAGTCCATTCACACAGGCCTGTACCCATGCAAACTCTGTATCTATGTCAAGTCTGACAATTCCTGCTCTAAGCAACCCGAAAGCCTGTTTAACACCCAATGTCATATGTATTTGACTTTGTGACTCCAATATTTAATAAGGGCGCTCAATTCTTAGGTCAGTTCGGTCAGGTCACTTTTTAATTACAAAATTGATTGATCCGAGATGTCGGCGATCACCCGTCAATGCCCCGTGGCTTTGTGTACTCGTCCATTTCTCTTTTTTTAAAGCTTCCTCTACTGCTAATTTTCGGCTGCTTGGGACCAACAACACATCAGTAGGTGAGAACTTTGTGAACACCGGAGATCTGTACGACTCAGTCAGTACAAACTCTCACTGTAGTTCGTCGTAAGAACCAGTCTATTAAATTTACCTGTACGACTCAGTCAGTACAAACTAAGTAAATGATAAGTAGGTGTATGGTATAAATAGTCCAATGAATAGACATACCTCTCACTGTAGTTCGTCGTAAGAACCAGTGAGAGGAAAAAGCATGACTGGAAAATAATTTAGCTTGGCACGGACACGTGCCCGACGCGTAGCTCGATGTATAGATGTTAACAAACTTCGACCCCTCTTGCTGTCCAATTCTGACATTACATCAAAGTTCCTGTACGCTAGAGCGCGATACGACGCAAACACGACGCGGGACACTACTATTTTGTTACAAAATGAATCAGCATTATACAATATTTTTAGGGTTGCGTTGACCATAATGTACTTGGTTGTTCGTGGCATCAAAATTCGGCCGAGATCAAAGTGATTGATGCGCGATTAAGAATATTTAATTAAGAAGTGACCTGACCAAACTGACCCAAGAATTGAGCGCCCATAAATGTAGAACTTTCTGGATAAATTTCACTGTGGATTTCCTGAGAGGGGAAAATCGATTTTCACTGCGGCGCATGGAGATAAAAGCGCTTCAACAATAAATAGTCTTCAAATTGATCTTGCAAGATCGTAGCATTCACATGCACAATTATTTGTTTGACATTAGTTTCCGGATGGAAAGAAAAGCTCAGGTGCCGCCAGCAGTGAACCAACTGCTTTGAGGTGCTCAAGGAGATAAGGAGTCAGTAAGCAGAAACTAGTCAGCTCTGAAACCGGAAACCTGCTGCAAAGGCAACCCCGTAATCACAACAGGAACATAAGAATTAATTTTGGCAAGCTCATGGGAGTACAAAAATACTGGATGGAAACGGGGTTGATAGTTGATAACAAACAAGGCAAGGATGAAAATTTTCGAATTGTGGGTCAAGGCTGGTGGCAAGCACCATTTTGAATCAACATGAATTATTGGCTTCCTTTGCAGGTTGGTATTCAACTGTTGAACCAAATACTTCGGAGCTTCACCTGTACAGTTTATACCATCTCATTCCAATTTGAATTGCGGAAGCCTATGTAGTTTTACTCGAGAACCACTCAAATGGACGAAAGATGCTGAAGCAAATCGTGTGGATCACCTTTCATTTCTGGTGTCAGATCAGTGCCCCGTCTAGAGTTCCACAGTCATGTTCTGACTAGTCCGTGCATCGGAATGCTAAGGAGATCGTGGTTTTATTGTTCTTCTTGAGCTGCCAAAAAATTGGACCGGGCTATATGTTTGCCGTATATATCCAAGAACAGATGAATTCCTTTTACATCTTCCCTGCCCATTATTTCTGCACTCAGATTCCACTTGAGCCTTCAAAAAGGCGTCGGGGGAGAACAGTATGCGTCCGGGGGCAGGCAGCTCCAGCTTGTGTCAGTCAATCGGACTTGAATTGAAATGCAGGAACGCTCACAAGTTGCCGCTTTCGCTGCCACAACAGAGCCAGGTGGCCGGGCCTATAAACAGGTTAAACGTGGAGATGAGCAGATGAAAGTATTTGGGACTCGTACATGGGCCGTCCTGTCATACGAGTATGTATGAGACATGCTTGGTCATATTTAACGGAAGTCCGCCTGCACATAATGATTCATTTGGTCAGTCCTTGACCTTCTGGCTGGGAATCCTTTGCTTACATGGGTACAGAACTGGACCCACAGTCGCCTATGTCATGACGACGAAGAAGAAGACGCCTGCAACGAAGAAACATTGTGCGAGTGCGCGTAGATGGGTTGAAAGGGGGCGTCATCGCGCTTTTATACGGATCCAGAGACGGAGCGCGGTACTGATCAGGCCTCGCCGCCGACGCGTATTTAGTCTGAGCAGTGGGTATCGGCGAAATTGAAGGGCATTGATAGCGATCCGGACAGCTTGACTCAGCCGAAAGGAAATAGTAAAGATTTGTGTCGCACCATCAATGAATATGACGCTCGGACCAAGCGGCTTCTACGGACGGGTGGCCAGACTGTGTCCAGTGGTCGCACAATGATCCAATTTAACATCAACAAATTTCACAGCGTTGAGGTCTTCATTTGAGGAAACAAGCCCTGGACGCAAGGAACTCGGAGAGATATCAAACGAAGTTGAAGTTGGCCGCCACAATATAACTTATAATATGATCCAATCACGCGGATTGCTGTATGACTACCTGCATTTTGAGTTGAAGCGCCACACGCGAGTCCGCCGTAATCAAGAACGAGAAATGAATACAGTGGCAGCCAGTGGGAGCCCGGTGTCAACTAGGTAAGTTACGGCGCACGCGACGTGATGCCGTGTCTGGAATTGAGTATTCATTGGCAAGACGTTTTTTTGCTCGTCACTTTTCTTCGGGCCTGATACCTGTGTGGGTGGGGTAAAATAAAGAAATGAAAATACGGCACGGGAGTTGACGTGGGTTGGCGTGAGTTTGACGTGAGTTTGCCGAGACCTCCTGACCTTCTTCACCCAATTTGGGAAGGTCAAAACGTTGGCCCTCGGCATCGGGTGTCAGCGCAGTCAACCGTGCAATTGTTGAAAGGATGCCTTGAATGAGGTGATCAGGCACCATTGGGCATTACTGGAATTGCGATCGCAGTAAAGTCATATCACCATCACTACTACAGGGTGTTAGAATACTGTAATATTTCGATCAATTTGCCATGGGTTGTGACCCGTGACCGAAAACACAGATTCGGCACTTCGGCAACCAGCCAATTTTGGCGTGACATCCTCCAAAATTTGGCACTCGAGACAAAAAAAACCGCAAATTCTGCCTTTTTTGCACCTCTAAGGAAGATTTGGCCCGGATGTCTCGGATTTTAAATTTGGCACTGGCTGCCGTGACCAGTGACTGAGACCAAAATTTGTCGCAGCAGAGGGGGTGCATGACGCGTGACTGCCGAATTGATTGAAATGGTACAGTAAGCTGTGCCGGGTAAGTGACAAGTGAGGGCGGGGCGAAGTCAACAGCAACAAAGAGAGCGTGTTTGTCCTCATAAGTACTTGGTGGTGGTACGGAGGCAAACGGTCAAAATAACCATCACGTCAATCAGCTAATATGAGCGAGGTTACATAACGCGGTCCCCACATTCCGACGAGTTCCGTACGTAACTTCTCTGTGGCTCAGATATCTTCTCCACGACGTTGGTTATGTGGAACATATTTTGAACACATTTTGCATGCTGTTCTGTCGAAAATATGAAGCACATTGTATATTGGTTCTCAATGTTTTTTTTCATGTTCTGCTGGTAAATAATTTGTGATCCTCCTCGTGTAATGTGTGACAGTAGGATCTGCACAGCCCTTGTGATGGGCTTGGTCTTGGAATCCGTGTTGTACGCCCTTCAAACTGGCTGAGAACATCCGGGTGCCTCAATGCAATGTCGTCTGTCTTAACGATGTCCACTCGTGATAGCAGGCCCGTCGGAACCATACAAAGGGCGCCATTTGTCAGGGGAACCACCCGTCTGTCCGTCTGTCCGTCCGACCTCGCCCGACCATCCGGCTTTCGGTCCCGCGCCCCAGCCTACGCCTTCGTCCGGAACATCATCCTCCGTCCCTCTGGACTCCGTCCCCCTCCGTCCCCCTTTGTCCGGTCGCTCTCACTGGCACGTGCTATGCGATCAAGCTTGAGACCACTGCCGATCACTCTGGACACGTGCTACTGGCTAGCACCTATAAAAACCTCGCCTAGCGTGGGAATCCTTATCCTTTCTTCTCTTCGGATTCTCCCGCTAGGTGCGTATTCTAGAAACCTGTATTTAGTACTGTCAATTGAGTTACTTCGGATTCTCCCGCTAGTCTCCCGCGCTCCCGCGCCGAGCTGAGGTTGCCCTTACAGCAGAAGAAAGGATCTAAGGGATCAACCGGTCAAGATTGCGAAGTTCGGTGTAGACTCGGACTCGGACGGCTACGCTAGCGCTCCGGCCTCCCCCGCTTCCAATCTTGACCCCCTCCTCCTTGATGGACGCCCCGACGCCCGGAAACGGGTCCGCGCCACCCGAGCTCCCGGATGTTTACATCCCGGACCCGGCTGCCGACCCCGAATCCCGGCTGACAGCAGTCGAAAGCTCTCTCGCGAACATCGAAACCCTACTCCTCCGCGTTTTACACAACAGCCAAAATCCACCCATGACTGCCCCTGTCCCTGCCGCTCCGGCTCCGGCGGTGGGTCCAGACTTCACCACCCTCACCCCCGCAGCAAAATCGATTCTCTGACCGAACCCTCAGGCCATTTTCGACGGCGACCGGACTCAAGGACGGATGTTCCTCCACTCCGTCCTCACATACCTCCGACTGGTTCCGGAAGCCTTCATGGTCCACGGACAGGTCGTCGAGGAAAAACTTGTGCAGTACGCCATGTCCTTTATGGCGCAAGACGCAGCCGGACGATGGGCCGAACGACAGTCCGCAATCGTTCCATTCCCATTCTCGTCCTGGGCAGAATTCGAGTCCGAGTTCCGGCTCCGGTTCGTAGAGGAAAACGAGCAAGACCAAGCTCTCCTCCGGCTGGAGACCCATAGCTACTACCAGGGCTCCTGCGACGTTTACCGGTACACGGACGACTTCGAGGAACTCGCCGCCACGGCCGGATACACGGACCCGCTCGTCCGTGTCACAAAGTACTGCGCAGGGCTCGACCCACGGATTAACGCGGCGATCACCACCTCCGGGACCGCTCCGGCGCTGCTAGACTACGCCGGATGGTGTCTCCGCGCCTTCCGCCAGTACGACACCCTCGCCCGTGTCCGAGCAGGAGCACCCCCGATTTGCGCCCTGGCTCCGGCCGCACGCCCCCGCACTGGGACGTTCCTCCCAGTCCCCTCCTTCACGCCCGCTCCCAAAGCCGCGCCGGCACCCACCCTTCCGCCTGGCATTCCGATGGATGTCGACCGGACCCGCGCACGCTTCACGCCGCGCACTTGCTTCCGTTGCGGCACAGCCGGACCCCTCGCCCGAGACTGCCCGACTCCCTCGGATGTCCGGCACGCAGACGTCCTGGACGAGGTCGTCCGTCAACTCGGTGACGACCTCCTCGGAGAACTCTTTGCGTGCCTCTCTACCACCGCCGGGCTTCCGGCCGAGCCGGACGCCGGAGACGCGGAGCCGGAGGGTTTTCCGGACCTGGCCGAGTGAGCGGTGCGCCCTCGGTCGCGTCCCCCAATCGTTACTCCTGCTTGTACAAAGATATACCCAATAAATCAGCAGTTGAAACGAAAGACGCACCCCCTATTCCCGCGCCAGAGGCAAAGACAGAACTTCCCCCTTCCATTCCCCGGGTCCGCCGTCCGAGGTGGGAACGCAAACTACCCTGGCGGTACGTTATTGATTCCCTGGAGGGCCGGAACTCCCTGCACAGTCCGTTGGAAATGCAGTCGGTAGAGACCGCGGCTACGATGTCCGTGAAGGGCCTGGTCGACTACGGGGCGACCGGAGACTTCATTGACTCGGAGTACGTGATCTCCCGTAACCTCCCCATCCGAAAGCTCTCCCAGCCCATTCCGGTCCTCAACGTTGATGGTACGCCCAATGTGTCCGGAGGCATTTCCGACGTGGTCGATATGGTCGTCAACTACAAAGGGCACTCCAAACGCATCCAACTTGCGGTAACGCGGCTCGGAAGGCAGCACGTCATCCTCGGTTACTCCTGGCTTCAGAAGCACAACCCGGAGATCGACTGGGAGACCAAGGAAGTCCAGATGACCCGCTGTCCGACCAGCTGCAGCACTTGCCAGGATGAGCTCCGCGCCGTCCGTCGCGACGCGAAGATCTCCGCCGTGATCCTCTGGCAGCTCCGCGAAGGCCCCATCCCGTCTATCTGTGCCATTGACTCCGTGGAGTGGTGCGGAGACGACGGGTATGATCCAGACGACGACGGAGACGACTTCCCGGACCTCACTCGGGACCTGGACGACAACGGCGACCGGATCCTCTACACTGTGTTCGCTCCGGCTGAAGAAATCCGCGCGGGAAGCACCGTCTCTCAACGGCTCGCGGAGGCCTACGCCTGGAACTCAGCCCCACCCGGGACCTCGGTTCCGGCCTGGGTAGAGGATTTCTCCGACGTTTTCGATAAGGAGTTGTTTGATGCGTTGCCGGAACGACGGATGTGGGGCCACGCCATCGAACTCGTCCCGGATGCGAAACCAGCCAACTGCAAGGTCTACCCAATCTCCCCCCTCGAGCAGAAGGAACTTGACGTGTTCATCGACGATGGGTTGAGCACCAGCCGGATCCGTCCGTCCAAATCCCCGATGGCGTCTCCGGTCTTCTTCATCAAAAAGAAGGACGGAAGCCTCCGGTTCGTCCAGGACTATCGGGCGCTCAACGCGATGACCGTAAAGAACCGGTACCTGCTCCCGTTGATTAACGATCTCATCAACCGCCTTAAGGGAGCTCGGTTCTTCACAAAACTCGATGTCCGGTGGGGCTTCAACAATGTCCGGATCCGGGGAGGCGACGAGTGGAAGGCCGCGTTCCGTACCAACCGAGGGCTCTTTGAGCCAGTGGTGATGTACTTCAGCCTCACCAACTCTCCGGCCACGTTCCAGACGATGATGAACGACATCTTCCAAGACCTCATCCTGTCCGGAGACGTCATGGTATACCTCGACGACATCCTCATCGCTCACTCCGATCTCGTGCGCCACCGAGAGATCGTCCGAGAAGTCCTCCGGCAGCTCCGGGCGCACAAGCTTTACCTCCGGCCGGAGAAGTGCGAGTTCGAGAAGTCGTCAATCGAGTACCTCGGTGTCATTATCTCGCACAACCACGTCGAGATGGACCCGGTCAAGGTCGCCGGAGTCGCTGCCTGGCCCGCTCCGGAGAACAAGAAGGACGTGCAGCAGTTCCTCGGCTTCACGAACTTCTACCAGAGGTTCATCCGGGCGTTCTCGGGCATCACGCAGCCCCTCTTCGACCTCACAAAGAAGAGCGTTGCATGGACCTGGACCGCTGCCGCGGCCACCGCTTTCCAAGCCCTCAAGAATGCGGTGACCGCGGAGCCCGTCTTAGTCCTACCCGACGAGTCGTGTCCATACCGAGTCGAGGCGGACAGCTCCGACTACGCTACCGGGGCCGTCCTGTCTCAGCCGGACGCGAACGGAAAGTGGCATCCGGTCGGTCTCTACTCCAAAAGTCTGAGTGACGTCCAGCGCAACTATGAGATCCACGACAAGGAGATGCTCGCGATCATCCGAGCCCTCGAGGAGTGGCGACACTTCCTTGAAGGTACGCAGCATCCGGTCGAGATCTGGACGGATCGCAAAAACCTGGAGTACTTCCGGAAGGCACAGAACTTGAACCGGAGGCAGGCGCGGTGGTCCCTGTACCTGTCCCGGTTTGACTTCACGCTCCACCACCAGCCCGGACACCTCATGGGTCGTCCGGACGCGCTGTCCCCTCGCCCAAACCACGGGGTAGGCTCGGACAACACGGACGTTACCCTTCTCCGCCCGGACTTGTTCCACGTCCACGTGCTAGAAGGCGTCGTGGTAGCCGGACCCGAGGTCCCCCTCCTTCATGACGTCCGGGAGGCCTTCGCGGGTGAACCGGACCTTGAGGACCCCGTCGCGCTTGTCGCGCAGGAGCTCCTCAAGAACCGAAATGTCCGCCCCCCCTGGTCGTCCGAGTGGCGCGTCGCGGAAGGGCTCCTTCACTACCGCGGCAAGATCGTCGTACCGCGGAATAAGGACCTCCGACGCCGGATCATCGCCCTGCACCACGACACTCGGGTCGCCGGACACGCCAGATGCTTCAAAACCCTCGAGCTGATCTCCCAGAATTACTGGTGGCCCCAGCTGTCCCGTCACGTCAGCCAATACGTCCGGACCTGCGACCCGTGCAACCGGACGAAGGCACTCCGGAAGCTACCCCACGGAGAGCTCCACCCGACCGAGATTCCGGAAGAACGCTGGGACACCGTCTCGGTGGACTTCATTGTCGAGCTCCTGGACTCGCACGGCTTCGACGCAGTTATGGTCGTAGTTGACGTCCTGGGTAAACGGGCCCACTTCAACGAGTGCCACACTGGACTTGGCGCAGTCGGAGCCGCTCGGCTCTATTACCAAAACGTCTGGAGACACCACAGAACCCCCCGGATATACATCTCCGACCGAGGGCCGCAGTTCGTCGCGGAATTCACCACGGAACTATGGCGTCTCATCGGGATAGAACCAGCGACCTCCACCGCCTGCCACCCGCAGACCGACGGCCAGACCGAGCGCGTCAATCAGGAACTCGAGCAGTTCGTCCGGATCTTCACAAACTACAAACAGGACGACTGGGACGAGCTCCTCCCGGCTGCGGAGTTTGCGTACAACAACCACGTCCACTCCTCGACGCAGCAAGTCCCGTTCATGACGGACACCGGAAGGCTCCCCCGGATGGGGTTCGAGCCCAACGGACTACGCTCGAACGTGGAGTCCGCGAACGAGTTCTGTGACCGGATCGCGTCAGGAGTCTCGGAAGCCAAAGCCGCGCTCGTTAAAGCCAAGGACGAGTTCAAGCTGTACTATGATCGACGGCTCACGCCCGCCACGGAGATCAAGGTAGGCAACTGAGTCTGGCTGGACGCCTCCGATATCCAGACGACCCGTCCGTCCGTCAAATTCGCGGACAAACCCCTTGGCCCCTTCAAAGTCGTGAAGGTCAGGGGAAAGGGTGTGTACAAACTCGAGCTTCCCCCCCGGTACTCCCAGCTCCACCCGGTCTTCCCGGTGGTGAAACTCCAGCTTGCGGAACCGGATCCGTTCCCCGGACACCCCCGGAATGACGAACCCCCGCCCGTCCTTCAGACGGACCACGACGTTCAATGGGAGGTCAAGGAGATCCTAGAAGCGAAGGTCCGTTATGGCAGCCTCTGGTACATGGTGCGGTGGAAAGGCTACGGCCCGGAACACAATAAATGGGTAAAGCACTCCGACGTCTTCGCCCAAGACACCATTGATGCCTATTATCGCCGCTACCCTAACACCCCACGCCAGATCGCCTCAGCCGCTTTCGACTCGCTCTCGTTCCGGAGGCGCGACGCCCATGTCCGATTCATGCGTTGGGACGCCGCATTCAAAGGGGGGGTGATGTCAGGGGAACCACCCGTCTGTCCGTCTGTCCGTCCGACCTCGCCCGACCATCCGGCTTTCGGTCCCGCGCCCCAGCCTACGCCTTCGTCCGGAATGTCATCCTCCGTCCCTCCGGACTCCGTCCCCCTCCGTCCCCCTTTGTCCGGTCGCTCTCACTGGCACGTGCTATGCGATCAAGCTCGAGACCACTGCCGATCACTCCGGACACGTGCTACTGGCTAGCACCTATAAAAACCTCGCCTAGCGTGGGAATCCTTATCCTTTCTTCTCTTCGGATTCTCCCGCTAGATGCGTATTCTAGAAACCTGTATTTAGTACTGTCAATTGAGTTACTTCGGATTCTCCTGCTAGTCTCCCACGCTCCCGCGCCGAGCTGAGGTTGCCCTTACACCATTAGACAAAAATAGGGAGGTTGTGCCAGAGACTATATATACCCAAATCTTATGTCCTTAAGCGATATGACTCTTGACTAAATCTTTCTGGTTTTTCTAGCCTGTGGACTTGTAGTCTGTGCTCAAAGTCAATTCCAACACGTCTTCGAGAACTGGGAACGACCTTTCACCACCCTATTCAGCATGTCGCCGTTGTGGGAGCAGGGCCTGCTGGACTTCATGCTGCCGCGAAGCTCATCAAACACAACTTCACTGTTCGCCTTTTTGAGTGCGCCCCGCACCCGGGCGGGAACTGACTTTACAGCAAGGACACTCCGGTCGGGAATCATATATACTGCTCTCCTCAGAATGCTCGAAAAGGTGCGACGCGGAAATACTTACGCCCAGACATCAATCGGCTACTCAGTCAGGCATGCAGATACCAGCATATGTGCTTGTATATAATGTTGGAATCAATAGACCAGAATCCAGTATTAGCAATGAACCTGTTGCAAACGCGGAGGGAATCCATTCAAAACTATACCACATATAAACTACTGTACTAAATTAAGGCACCTATTTAACTTGTCAACCACAAGGTACGGTAACACGACAGAGGGAATGAATCTCGGAGTTAGCAGTTGGTGATACAGTGCATGTACATAACACTCGTAACATATCGTTGACACATAAGACGTAATCCGTACGGTGAGATGGCTTCTACAACTTTCTGAAGGAAGAATCGGCTCGTTACTGATGGCAGTGGGAGATACCGCAACAACGGTATCCTGATACCGGCGGGGTTTGAGATGCACGTGAGGTCGCTCCATTTGGCCTCAAGTCTCTGACCTTGCTCAATCTGTTTGTACCTGCAGTTCCAGCCTAGAAATTTTTTTCCCAGTGGTTTACAGCTCTTTGCAGTACATAAGGCACGACCCGTTTTTTTTTTTCCATTTTGGGCGTTTTTTGATCCCCGCAACTAGGACAGTTGCAGCAGCTTCAATCCTTATCCTTTTGCCTTGTCCATAGCCCCAAACACTGCGCATTCGAGATATGCAGGGGATGATATCCGCAGATTTTCATCTTGCATAGAAAACCGCTGCTTGAGCAATCAAATCAAATTTTTGACATCTTTTCTCGTGATTTTCCACTAGAACACCTGTTCTGTCCTCAATTCTCCACACTTATAGGCTTGATTTGTTTGCATCATAAACGCACAGCGGACAGCCTCATCGGAATGCTATGCTGGCCCCGAGTAGGACTTCTGGGGGGACAGCTTTGATGGTAAGTCAAGAGTATTGATTTGCAGTCAGTACACCACCAACCCGACCGGACAATGGTCTGATGTCAGCAGTTGATCTTGTATTGATGTACAGAGCCGAGAGTACAATGAGATCAAACATACCTCAGTTTGATGTTAATGGACTGATGTCCAAAACAGCTCATATTTAACATCAGAATTGTGTTCTTTCCATTCCATTTTGAAGTGTCTGTACCATCATATTTTGGTTCATCCCTCTTGTGCCAGCAACCCTGACCTCACCCATTCTAGACTTGATTCTACTGTGGATTCTCATCATACCATTTTCATGAGTTTGACCTTGGATGCAAATCCTCCATGCAAATTTTATACAGGGAATATTTTCCACAGCAATACCTGGGACTCCGAGTCGGAAGGCTTTCAACTTTGGAGCCAAGGCGGACAATGCGATGATGCGATCATTCAACTTGACACGATGCCGTGTAGCCGACGCCATTGTTTTAAAAGTATATATATAGGCGCCGCGTGAGTGGCAGTCCATCCCTCATCTGTGTCGTGGTTCTACAGCAATGTCTCGCAACCTCGCATCAACCCCACCCCTCAAGTTCATTCGCAAATATTCAAAGCTCTCCACATCTCTAAAGCTTGGCTCTTTGCACTTGACCCTCAAGTATTACTTCAAGCCCACCTTCAAGTTGGCACAAATCAAGTTAAACTGCGCACTCCAAGTCCTTCAAGTGTTCTGTTGTTCCCTGTCAATTTCTGTAACATTTTCTTGGGTGGCATAGATAGACATTTAGATGTTAGTTTGTTGTATCTCGTCACCGTGCCACAATGAACAGCATTTATTTGAACAGTTCAGTTTGGAACACCATTTATTTGGATGGGAATTCAGATTTGTATTCCAATAACCCCGTAGATATATGTTTTGCTGCTCGGAATTCTGGTTCCCTTGAGATCAAGATTTGAGTTCTCCCTTGATGTCAATTTGAAGTCGTGCTTCAAAATGATGTCCAATAGATTGGCTGTTTGCTTTCTTGTTTGATGTCACAAAAACAATCAGTTGATGTCATGATTTGGCCATCAAATTTGCATCAGGACTGCCTGGTGGTGTAGAACGGCCGCTGTGGTCTCAAATCTGCCTTGTTTTACTTTTAAATAGACCCACCCTACTTGCGCTGAAACTATGCAGAGGATGGCTTCCTCAAATACTCTAATTCTACACCTAATATAATTTCCCTTTTCTCACCTTTTTCAGGTGAAAACACACGGTAAAATGCAACGGGGTGTATTATGCCAATATAAAGACACCAGTGCACCATGAGAACAAGTGACAGTATGATCCACGAGTAAATATAGTTCTTGGGCATCCTGAAGGTTCTTCCCCGCTGTTCAGCATGACAAACAGCTTACTATGGAAGCTACATGCTTTGAGTGCCCTGTGGAGACGTTTCGAGTAATCTGAGGATAGATTCCCCTGTGCATTCATTGCGGGAAGGGAACGAGCCCATAAACAGATCAACTGACAGTGAACTGGGGATGCAGGAGCTGTTCTTCCGACAAATGGTCACATCATGCATTGTTGGATCAACTTTCTTTCGTATGAAAGAGCTTTGGGTCTGATATTCCAATTTATAGGAGGCGGTCCCCTGTGTCTTTAGGCTGCAAACAAATCGAGCTTATAAGCGAGCCAAATAATGAAGAATTGAGGCAGAACAGGTGTTCTAGTGGAAAATCACGAGAAAAGATGACAAAAACTTGATTTGAGCGCTCAAGCAGCGGGTTTCAATACACTGCCAGAGCTTGAGATGGGCGAGACTAGGTCACCCGGATACGTTGCCACGCTTAGGCCGGATCATAGACTTAGTTTAACTATGTTTTAAACAAAAGCCAAGTTATTGGAAATGGGCGAAACACAAATCAAGACCGAAGAGTAACCTAAATCAAATTCTTCTTGGGCCAGAGCTAAGTCAGAGACTGAGCCTCCGCATATAATTTGGCCACGGCGCAATCCGACACCGCCAGCAACCAGTCTTGCTGCTCTTCCGGTCAAATTGATGGATCATCAGAACAGTACGTCACTCCGAGGAGTTCTTGCGCTTTGACCGTCAATCTTGATCATTGTCATTGAATGCATTCTATTCAGTATGGTGCAGCGTCATTGACAATGGGAAGCAGATGTACATCTGCAATGTCTGCCAAGATGGTCGGCAGCGAAATGATTACCACCTTGCGCGCCATGAAAACACGTCCAGCCACCAAGCAAATCTCGCGCATTTTCATTTTCAATTGCAAGGGCCGGTACAACAACCAGAGCAAGCCGAGCCTCAGGACGGAAATATTCCTGATGATGCACTTCGTAGCCTCCTGTCCTCATTGACTGGCGGGGTCACGGCACCTTATCCCGAGGCAGCACGGAATGGCTCTCCACCGCCACGGAGCGGTATTGACTGGAACTTGATGGAGGCCAACGATGAAGGGCATTTATCATTTTCAGCTGAACAGCAGGCTGTTGCTTCCATTGCCGAGGCAATCCTGGAGAGTTACGGCGATCTTCCCATTTCAGATGATGAATTTGAGGAAAGGTCGGACAATGAGGAGCCTATTCCAGATGAACCCCAAGTTGCAGAAAGTATGTATTAGCACACTCCGCCTCTTGATAGGTTTGAGCAATATTTTTAAGGTTCACCTAAATCCATAGATACCTCCGAGGAATCACACTCCCGTAAACGTACTCGCACCAAGGACCCGGCAGGCAGCTCTCGCTTCTGGCATCCGTGGCCGGACCGTATTGTAAGTGTGCCACGTTCTGTCATAGTTCAGACACCAATTCAACGTCTTTGTAGACATGTACCCTCGATATACTAATGCACTTGCCACGATCAGTATTCTCTCAGCGCCAACTTGATTTATTTCTCTGGCTTCTCAAAGTCAACAATGTGGACGATGTCCCCTCTGTCAAGTCCATGCAGACCATCAACTTGGCGCTGCAAAAAATATGCGGCATTCAAAGCATTCCGTACGATGGGGCACTTGGCCACAAGTATTATGTCAACAGCCTAGCGCAGATAATTGCACAGGTACTGCTGACTCCTGCTTACATTTTTTGGCCTAAACATCCTTGTAGGAAATGTCAAACCCCAAAGTTCGCCCTCACCTTCACTTCTACCCCGAGGACAGCGGACCCAAGTTGTCTGAGGCCCGTCAAGGCGAGAGGTGGCTCCACGAGATTCCCGACAAGCAGACGACACCTATGGCCCGGATCTCTGGCAAGGATTATTATATCCACGAGCCAGCGATATTAGACGATGGTCAATATGTTGTTATCCCGACACGATGGTTTACTAAAGACAACCAAATGTTCGCAAAATGCTGGGAGATGCAGGTTGTGACCCGAGAGCATTCTTCAGGCTGGCGCGTTCTTAAATCGCAAAATTACATTGTTCCCGCAGCCAAATTTCTGTCCAATTTCATCAATTTCCAGACCGATGCTGCTCGTTACGGGGTTCCCCACCCTTCTCACATTGTCGGTAAGCTCATTCCTTTAAATGGGTTTTATATTTCAGGTCTGAACTTTAGAATGCGAATAGATGTTGTTGATTTGACAACGATGACCAGCTCACCGTGGAAATATACCAACCCTGTCCTCGGAAATAGCTGGCGAGCCAAAGCGGAAGGCCACCGTGTCCTGGTGTTTCCGCTTTGGGTCTATTGCGATGACACTTCAGGAAATGTCTCGAAGAAGTGGAACGAGCACAATAGTTTCCTCATGACACCGGCTGGGCTACCTCGCGAGGAAGCGCAAAAGGAGTACAATATTCATTTTCTATGCACATCCAATCTCGCGCGACCGTTGGAGATGTTAGATGGCATCGTGGACCAACTCGAGTGCTTTGTCTCAACAAGATTTATTTTTGTATATTCAATCAAGATTGTAGACAAGCTCAAGAAGACGGCATCTGGGCTTGGGACCTCAAAGAAGAAGAACCGGTACTTATCATCCCTGAGGTTCTAGCTCTCCTGGGCGACAATCCAATGCAGAGCGAATTTACTTGCCATATTGGGCTTCGCGGCAAGTTATTTTGCAGGGCATGTTGGGTCAAAGGGACAGACGCGATGGATGCGGATGACGATGACAATCATGGTGCAGAACGCCAGGATGGCGACGATGGTCGAGATGAAGGAGACGGTCCCGGCGGACCCGCAAGTGATGCAGGGAGTGCGGCTGGCTCCGATGTCTCTAATGCGGGGAGCGAGGCCGGTCCCGAAAAGAAGAAGAAGAAAGGCCCCCCAAAGAAAGTTCGGGAATCGATGGCGCAGATGATCGAATGGGTTAAAAATCTTGTCAAGGTACGTCTAGAACTTCCCTTGAATCGTATTTTCCACTCACCCCTTTCCTCTCAAAAATCAGGTCGGCCGCCTGCGGAACAAGGACGAAACCACGGAAAAGCTTCGTTCCTACTTCTCGACTGCTTCCACATTGAACACCAAAACCAAGCTCAAAAACCTCCAAACCGAGAATGGGATCAAAGACAAATATCAAACGCACTTCATTCAGCAACTCTTCGATTCTTACAAAGGGAAGAGAGGGACTGCTGCGAAACAAGCCGCACTTGATGCGAAAATTGCGAAACTGCCGCCACAAACCACAAGCCCAGTCTGGCGAATCAAAGGTAAGATCCAAAGCATGCTCTTTCGTCTCAAGCCAATAGAAGTCTACTAGGCCTCGATCCACATCAAGACACTCCCGTTGAGATTTTACATGTTATTCTTCTGGGTTTTGTCAAATACCTTTGGCGTGACTTGGTCCAACTTCAACAGAACAACAAGGAGGCGAAAAAGGAGCTTCTCGCCACCCGACCCTCCTCTTTTGATGTTTCCGGCCTTGGGGTCTCACCGCTCGCAGGCAAAACACTGGTTAAATATTCAGGCTCGTTGACAGGTCGGGACTTTCGTGCCATCGCACAGGCGGCTCCCTTTGTTGTCTATGATTTAGTCTCGGAGGACTGCTTCAAAACATGGCAGGCATTGTCCAAAATCATTCCGTTGATCTGGCAGCCTGACATTGAGGACATCGAATCTCATATTGTAAGTGCAACAGTTCGGAACCTGCGGTTTAAATCTAAGGACCATATATAGGCCCTCCTGACGAAAGAGATTGAACATTTTTTCTTGTGCGCGGCAAGATAGACCAATCGTTGGTTCAACAAACCCAAATTCCACATCTTTGTTCACCTTCCCGCCCATATTCGGCGCTTCGGGCCTGCTATCCTTTTTGCAACCGAGGCATTCGAATCTTTCAATGCCATCATTCGAGCAAAAAGCGTGCATTCCAACCGACATGCCCCATCTCGCGATATCGCACAAGCCTTTGCTCAAGGCAACCGAATACGACATCTTCTTAGTGGTGGTCTATTCATGCTGAGAACTGAACCGGAAACCCCAGCCCTAACTCTGGCAACTCAAACCACGAACATCGCTACCACAGCAACTTGAGCCCCGACGGATGTCGCAGCCATAGACACACCGACCCTGCTCTCTAGAGTTCAGATCAAACACTCAACCAAATCCGACTGGGACACGGGTGGTCCTGGACCTCAGAGCCTGATCGCTGCTCAGTCAACAGTAACTTCGTATCTCGGACTGGACAAGAAAAAAACCGCAGTCGGAGGTGAGCAGACTCATTCCCATTGCAAGTATAACTGGATCACAACTCTCATCCACAGGCATTTGCATTTCTGACAAACAACCTCCACGACCAATTCCGCAGACATTAACAGGTGTCCATATGCCCGAGTGGACCTCACAGCCAGGCTCTTTCAAACCAGTCAAAGCCTTTCACTGATTAACGGTGACACGTGCGGCCCGGGTCATTTCGTTATTGTCCAAAATCCCCATGCACTCGGCCAAACCTTTGTTGCCCGAGTTGAAGAAATTATTCAACAGACTGGCTCAGTGGCTGCCCTCGCCTCTGAACCAGACGGTATTCTCCTTCAACAGGCATATATAAATCCGGCCCAAACGAGGTATGGCATGCCCTCGATTCAGCTCTTGAATCACTGGTCCCTGCATAAAACCAAGGTCTGTACGCGACATATTTCTGCTGTCCGAACCTAATATTGTATTCCAGGACCTGCTCTGTACCGTTAATGTTCAACACAACTGCATTGACAATCGATGCTGACCCACAGGCACCCGACCCGTTTACCAAGAACGCACTAAATCAACACTAACCCGTTCCGAAATTGCCCACAAGCAGAATATCGAGGATGTAGTGCTGAATACTGCCCAGATGAGAGACGCGGTACACACCCAGCGATTCCGTGTCCCCTCCGACACTTTGCACCTAGAGACAATTATTTATCATAGTGCCTTAAAAGAGGTAAATGCTCGGAAGGCCGGTGAACCAACGCCTTCTGAATTGCTTGCTTCTAGCCCAAAAAGACCTGCCGCTGCATCTACGGCAGCAAGTAGACCTGCTGTTACATCCTCTGCAACTATTTCCTCTACATCTACCCAACCACGCCCAGCACCACGACGTGTTTCTGCATTACAAGGACAATAATTCTGATCTGTACTTTGTAACGGACTAAAAAACAAAACTCTTCTTTTGGCTTCATAGATGGTCTTTAAAGTAGGAAATAGTGGTCATATAAAAAATCTATAGCAATCCGTCCAGCGGTTTTCAAGATAAAATTCGGCGGTGGACAGCTCTACGCGGTGGCTGTGTTCGTAGAGCTGTCCACCGCCGAATTTAATAGGAGGCCCTGGGCACTTCCTTGACAATTCTATCTGTACAAATGGACTATATTGAACTCAAAACAAGTGCTATGAAGTCAGAATTACTTTATTCGCAAGCAGGAACGATATATGACATGTCAGCAAGTTCTGACGCGTATGGTCACAAGTGACTATACGCGTATAATGGAGCCAAGGGACTGTAAGAAATAATTGAGAAATGTATTTAATCCAAGTTACTAGACAACTGATTAATCTCTTTCAATCTACGTAGCAGTTCTGCCTCTGTTTCCATTTGACTGATTTCCCTTCTCTCCTGCGCGATGCAACGAGTCCCTCAGCGGCAGAAATTCCCTCCTTTCTGTTGGAATTTCGAGTCGGTCGCTCGCTGTCACCGCCGCCGCCGCCAATTTCCGGGTGCTATGTTGTGGCAACAGGTACCGTACCCTACCCCTCGTTCCTTACATTTATTGTACCTTCACTGTACCTGGCCTGGTATTTTCTCCATCTCCCCACTTAGATATATTGCTTCCCGAGATTATTGTACAAGTACTCAGTAATTAGAATGAATCCCCTGCGCGTTTGCGAGGGTCTTCTGCAATATCCCGAGTGACGGACGTGGACACCGTTCATTTTAACACTTTCTACCCTCGCGCACACGCTCAATGAGCCACTGTTCAAATGGGTTCAAATCAAAAGATTTATGAGTCAGGTCTGCGCCAGACTCCTGCTTGACGAGTCCCCGCAGCTAAAGAATTGGATGAACAAGAATTATACCAGGGAAAATGAGCTAGACACACACAACGATTCTGGCTCCACCTTGACCTCCACTTCAACCGGAATATATACCGCAGGATAAGGTGATGCTATATGTTTTCAATGAGAAATATATTGTCGAGCTTAAACAAATGACCTACAGTCGCCAATGGGATATCCATCAAGATCAAGTTTGTGGTCGCCAAGATAATATTCTTCATGATCAGACCAGTCGTCGACAAGAGAGATGTCATTAGGATCCGGAAACTCTTCGAGAGGCTGAGATTGCTCCTCGAGCTCATACTCAATGGCCTCATTCGCTGAACCAGCGGCGGAAAACGAAGAGGGGGAGCAGACTACATTTATGATTGTGCCCAAACAATCTTGTTTCCGTGGTGAAGGTGTGGTAGAACGAAGTCGGGATACATTGATACCAACTGCAGCATCAAGGCCAAGCTTACAATTAGAAATGCTTCGACGAAAGCAGGAACAAAAAGGACTGACATTGTCCAAAAAATTGTGTCTCTGTCACTTGCGAAGACAAGGCACCATGTCCATTTGCAGCGTCAGATGCAAATAATCTGGTAGAGTCGCGAGCGGTGATCCCAATTGAGCAGAGACTTTGAGGAGCGGTATATGTGTCAACATACTTTGATGTTTTACCAGTTTCAATGGTTGTCCGAGACGCCTTCCGTGGATGTGACAACTTTGGATGAGGAGGGGACACAGGGAAAGGAGAGAAGCGAGCACGAGCTTTCTCTCTGAGTGACTTCATCGCTGAAAAGGGGCGAATGATTGCCCATCAAATTTATGTCGTCTGCATTTTATATCTTTTGAGACCTTCAAACAACGCGTCAATATGATCGCGCACTCAACAAACTTACTTTACACATGAAGACGGGGATAAAAGGTCGACGCCCATCATTCCACAATCCGCTCCCCGACTTCGCCCCTCACCCCTATCTTCCATGCCAATGTCTTACAGCACCTATCCACCCGCCACACCAGTCGCGACCCCAGTGCGGGCGAGTGAAGAGCGATGGGGCCCTCCCGATAATTCAGCTTACCAGTTGCCGCCCATCTCCTCTGATTCCAATCGGTGGGGTCCACCGTCCAGCGGATTCCAAAGCACTCCTAGCCCTCCCCTCGGCTCTGAGGGCTCAGAGAACATCGACCACTTCGGCATGTCATCTACGCCCAGCCCTCCATTCTCATTCTCCCCAAGTCCGATTATCAAACCCATGTTCGTCGACACCCTCGCCCGGGACATGAACCTTGAGGAGACTCAAAGACAGAACTTGCACGATTTTGTAGCGGTGAGCACCTCTTTACAATGGCTACGACAGTGCTCTAACTCTAGACCCTTTCAGCTCGGGTCTGCAGGGAAAGGCTTGTCGCAGGCTGATCTTGGAGGATATAGGACAGCCGACACAGCGACACATCTTTTAAATCCGACACATGTCAGACAGAAGCTAGGGCTGCCGCCCGTGACCGTGGCCACGGTTCCACGGCACCCGTGGCACGGGTGCCGTGCCCGTTCCGTTGGCAATTTTCCTGGGTAGTCCACGGTACGGTTACGGCACGGGTTTCTGTGCTCACGGCCCGTCGAAACACGGCCGTCACGGCCGTGCCACGGGTTCTTTTTTCCGGCCTATAAAGGCAGAAATCTTGGCCTACAGCGTATCCCGAGCAGTTTCGCACCATCACTAAATATGCTTGGTCTCTCATGTGGCTTTTTTACAGCAGCGAAGAGCGTTTGCGGTGGTTCCGGCAATTGCCGGTAGTGATGGCGGAGTTCTCATCTTGGTTGATTTCATATCTGATTTCAACATTTTTTGCCCTTTGCATTGATGTTCATACTGTTCAGAAAATTAAGTCGCCTTAAGTTCACATAGGTCATTTACGTCACTGAATATATCTTTAGCAGCAGCCAGCGGTGAGTTGCAGGCTCATCTCGACCTCTCAGTGGGTTGTGAACAGTGATTAAAGTTCAAGCAGGCTCGGAATGAGGTTCGGACGAGATAATACTCAGGAAATTCTTCAACCACAGCCGTTTACCCGTTACGGCCGTGCCGTTGCCCGTGCCGTGCCGTCGACATTTTTTTAGCTCCCTCCACGGCCGTAGAGAGCACGGCCCGTGCCGTGGATTGCCCGTGGATTTCACGGCCGTGGCCGTTACGGCACGGGCGGCAGCCCTATCAGAAGCTGTCAGAAGCAGTGACACAATTTTGAGAACATCCGGCACACTCAGAAAGAGCAACACAATTCTGAGAATATCCAACACATTGATGTGTCATTCAGAAAACCCGACACATGGCCACGGATCTGGCTGAACCTGGTTGTCATGACCTGATCGTCACTCGTCACTCACTTCTTTCCACCATATTGGTGCTCGTGTATTCCCTCTATGAAATGAGCTCGTGAGGCTGTTGGCACGGCTTCTGGGCATCGTTTTGAATATCTTTCGTGACTAGGCATGTCCAGGACACTTGCCTCTCTCGCCATACGTCATTCGTGCGGAATTTCAGGTCGTGTAACCAGGAACTGTCTCTCAACACCTCCTGGGTTGATTTGGATGACCACAAATCATGGCTCCATGCGAAACATCTATCTTCCTATCTTTTGGAGGATGAGAGCTCCGAAAGTCTCGGCGTGTGCGTAGCATGTGGCATCCTTGCGTCCCTCATTATTGATTGTCGTTCTCCGGATCCTTCAGCAGGCCACCATTCCTAGACCAATCACCTTATATCAGTTCTTTTTTCTAGGATCCCACTTTCCACAACCTTCACACTTCTAGTTCAGCCGTAGATGTGGGCGGAGCGAAGAGCGTCTAGTGGGGACATGTAGATATATATATGTAATCTAAAATTTAGCTGTCACATTACCCCTGCGTAGCCTACGTGCGGGGTCGCCTCCACGCCGACCTGTCTGGTATATTCACATTGGCTCAACGAGTAGAGAATAAATGTAAATAGCCTCAAGATGGTATTGCCATATTTCTTTGGGTCGGAGTCAATCCCCTTTCCCGCATCAATTGCTCTTTCATGACTTGTAAGAGGGTTGTAACATTCATTGTCAAACGGAATGAAGATTCAAATCTGTCTGAGGTTTGCAAGATGACCAAAACGATTTTTGATCAAGATGCAAGATATCACAATTGTATTTCCTTCACTAGTCTGAAGTGGCTCGTGGCCTGAGTCGCAACAAGTACACTGCACAACAATTCACCCCAAAAGGCGATTCTCTCAGGCCTTGATATAAATGATCCGGCTTGGCAACGTGGTTCATCTCGTGGTAGGCGCCAGAATGTGTATGCTTACTGTTAGTTCTCAGTAGCACATGCAGTATATTGTATGCCCGTACAGTGTGTGGGGTCTGTTCGGATTCCGGTGTGTCGGAAGTTCTGTATGACCTCACCATACACGGAACAGAGTGTCGGATGACATGAAATATTGAATGGTGTGTTGCTTCTTCTGAGGTGTGTCGGATTTCAAAGATGTGTCGCTGTGTCGGGTTTCAGGGAGCCTCTGATCTTGCGACTCGACTGTATGCTCTCGCAGTGCAGTTTTCAGACATAGCCGAGAGGCGACGGATCGCTGCTTCCGAAGAGCCTACTGACTTCAAGGCACTTTGGAGGGACTTGAAAATTCGACTGGATGGCAATTTCTGTTTCACGAAAGACCAGGAGGTGAGGAAATGAACTTTGGGTAACTCCAGGTCTCTGCTGACTTCGCGCTGACCAGAAAAATATCCGAGGTGTTGTGAGAGACTTGATCGTTGACCCTTCAAGGACGGTGTATACCACGATGCACATTGATGTCACGGTGCGTCCTCGAGCTCTGAATGAATATTGTCCGTCACTCACAAATTATTTGAAGGCCCATATCAAGAAACACATTGAATCATTGAGTCTTGCCAACGTTATGGGAGTCCCGGCTCGTGAACAGGCCCTATCTTGGCAAGTCCGCAGTGCTGGGTCTAGTGTCCGGAATGCATTCAGGAAAGAGGTGCGCCGTAATTAATTTTCCTTTAACCAAACCGACGTCAACTCAATCACTGCATTCAGCCGACCCCTCGGCAAACAAAAATCTAGTCACGTGGAGGTCTGCCGAGCTCTGGCCTAGGCCTGTCTAGGCAGCCACATGCACCTAGACAGGGCAAATCTCGCTTACCTCGACACACCTTTTTTTAGTCACACCGAGTCTCGCGACGATCATCTAGACCTCTCATGCCGAGGCGCTCTGACGCCCTCGGCATCGGTCATCAAGCTCCGCCAACGCCACGGCCTCGACCAAGCCTCGACAGCGCATCAAATCGAGCTGGGTCTAGGCCCCTCGACACGGGGTGTCTAGCCAGGCAGCGGCACCTCGACACAGCCTTCGGCTTGGCTCTGGCGAGACGTCTCAAAATGACGTTGCCGAGCCGTTGGCTGAATGCAGTGAATTACTTCCAAGATTATTGTCAGCATTGCGCCGAAGACCTGGGTTCCACTAGCGCAATTTACCTATGACATTTTGAAGAAATACAAGAACGGCAGAGCTCCACTCGAGGTGCCACAGTCTCACACTGCACATATGGCTATCCTGGTAGGTTTTCTGGAAAAGCTGCTGCCATGAGCTTGATTATGGCCATTGCAGCGGCGTTTTGCATTTGACCACCCGGAGCTGAAGGACGACAAAGGATCGTCGAAGGCAGCGGATCGCGAAAGCCAGGCGGATGAGGATAATGACGACGACAACGAGGCACAGCCCCCCGCTCGCAAGAAGGCACGCATTTCTAAGCCATCTGGCGGGCGCATCGAGGATTTTTGGGGCCAGGTCGACGAATACTTCAGGATTGAGATGAAGAAACGGGGTACAAGTCTCACTGGAGCCCAGTGGAAGCCGTGCGTTTTTTATTTCTGTTTCTTGCAAACAGATTCGAGACTGATTTTGCCAAGGTATATTGACCGATTAATTGTGGACGATAGTGTTAAATTTCGGGGAAGAAAGCCAGGGGAGACGATAGAATTGGTTTCTTTGAGCCCACCAGGGGTAGCAGGCGAAGGAACAAGCGCATATAATTCAGTAGGGGGGCGACTCGGATCTGGCGGCGGCCCGCCGCTTTTGGCTCTTCTCAATTCCAGCGGAGCTTCTGACTTTCAATGAGTCGCTTATTGTATTAGAGATATGCTGCCTTGGAGAGCAATATTTATTTTCGTGTGCCAATATAACCTGGAGCGCAAGAATGAGACGATTCCGAGAGTCGAGAAATGCATGCAGTTGTTTGGCATCACCCTTCGTGATCACATGCACCAATTCTGGTTTGTCTTTTCGTCTTGTTCCTGTCGCCTTCAAGTCTCCTCCCAACGATTTTCTGGTCCTCAAATGGATGGGTCTTGGCTTCTGGAAAAGGGCGTAGGCTTCAAGATGTATTCCCTGGGGCTCCTCTGTTGTCTTAGGCTTCAAGATGTACTGTCCATCAGACTTTTGACAAAAATCTTTTTACCTTCTACAAGGTCAAAAAAGGCCAAAAAAGGCCAAAAAAGGCCACAAGTTCGCACGGCCACAATGAGAGACGAAATCTCCGCAAGATCACTCGTTCGACTCTGGCTGGGGGCTAAATTTGTCAAAACTCAAAGACTGGTAGGTACGGTAAACTTACGAGAAATTGCGGGAGGACTCTTTAGGACTCTCCCAGACTCTCATAGCCTTCTTATGTGCTATTTGTGCATTTTTGAGAGGGTTTTTCTTGCACTTTGACCTTGTGAGCTTGCCAAAAAGCTCACAAGCCCGAAAAGGCCGCAAGATTTTTGTCAAATTGCTGATGTCTGGGGCTCTCATGTTCTCGGGAGATCGTGACTCTGCATGAAACCCGGTCTGTGGGTGCAAACACCAGCATTCATGTACTGTCTCCTGTCTGTCCCTGATGTGGGGAAGTCTCATTGTTGTGGGATTGCGCTGGAGGCATGATTCCCGATATGTGGGTTTTCCGGCGCCAGTCTGCCGTGTATCTGTAGCTGTGGTAGAATATCCTCCTAACCGGCGCCAAGGTGAGCACCCATCTGATTTTTTGGCACTAACTGATGTCCCCCTTTTATGTAGTATAACTCTGACTGCACCTACGGAAACACCGGGATGGCGCTACTTTCGGTTGGGGTTCGACAATGGGCTGCTACTCCAACGGATGCACAACCTGCTCTGCAGCAACATTGAAGTGCAGCTGGGGTGTGGAGCACAGCAGGTTCGTGCTACCTGTGGCAGGTGCACAAGCATGTCGTGCACGGCAGGCAACTGGTACGCACACTCGCACTACTCTTCGCCGCCAACTGCTGACTACATCCCCGCCATACACAGCACATGCGACGGGTTCTCCCCGTTCCCGGCTCACTCTCTGGGCATCCCTGCGCACTGCATGCTTTATATGCCATGCCGACCTGGCCCCCAACCTCACACAGTTGTATCCCTCAAAATCTGCGCACGACAGTATGTGATCTGCGCACGACGGTATGTGATTCCCATTGCACGATGGGAAGAGGTGCGTGTTCGCCTCCCTGTCTTCTGCAGGGTGTCCACTCGCTCACCTCGATGGATACAGGGTCCGCGGTTCCGACACCCACACGTGCGTGTGGGCCTGTAACTCCTTCGTCCTGAGTGCCCTCGCGCATTCGAAGCGCCTGGCCTGCGGACCCGCCGTCTTTGGGCCGCACTCCGCTGTACGACAAGGGTTATGTTGCAGAGACATTGCGCTAGCATCACCAGTTGACATGTTGCCAAGGCCGAGTCGTCGGGGTTATGTTCCTAACTCTCTAGATGTACTACTTGCTTGTATTCTATAGCTGTAATACAATCCTTTTGTGATATTTCGTCCGAGCGGAATGGGGGGGACGGACTAGGAAATCGGATAATGACTCATCAGGATACCACGTGAACCACGATATAGATTTAGCGCAACTTTTGATTTGTGCTCAGCTTAAAGCGCTCTTGTGTTTCGCCTAAGCGCACTGCACTTAACCCACGCAGGTGCCCTCCCTCTTTAAGATTTTAATAAGTTCGTATTAAGTTTATCCTGGCCAACTGAGACTGATAATTTTCTTAGTCCATCTGTCTGCCTGTGTACAGGATGAAAATTCTGAGGATACTATCCCCTGCGTATCGTGAATGCGCATCGCTTGAGCCTATGGACAAGGCAAACAGATAAGAATTGAAGCAGCTGCGGCTGTCCTGGTCGCGGGGATCGCAAAATGCCCAAAATGGAAAAAAAAATTGAGTGGCGCCTTATGTACCGCAAATTTCTGTAATCAAATCCCAACATGCCAAAACACATTTTGGAGATTTCCATCCAATCTTGTATCACAACGCGTGCACACAAAAGATGGAAGCCGAACTTTTGAGACCATATGTTTAGGTTTGCAGGGTGAGAAGAGGCTGTTTTGCGGAAGCCGCTCTTAGTGTTGCCGCGACTCGAAAAGTCGAGTCGCGACTTGGTAAGTCGACTTGAAATGCCATTTGACTCGACTCGACTCGACTTAAGCCTAGCGGAGTCACTTGAAGTGACTTTAAGTAGACCAAGTCGGCCAGGTCGATGGACCTTTTTTGATTTCAGGAGAATGACCACCATGTCAAATGGGACCAGGATTATATGTTGAACTTGGTGAGCATTCACTCCAAATGGGAAGAATTGCATCCTATCGCAATATTCACAGGCCATAGAGCTATTATGGAGTTCAGATACATTATTGACCTTTCATGTAGCATTGTGAATTTTTCAGAATTTTTATAGAGTTAATTGTGGTCGGAAACTGGATAGAAACGCAAAATGAAACTGATGTCACGCACTAGTCACACATGTCACGTCGTCACGCTTCTGAGAGAAAAAATTCAAATTGACTGGAATCATTCATTATTCATGAAAAGAAACATTTAGTAAAAAGCCTCGACTCAAGTCACTCAAGTCGACTTGAGTCGACTTGTCCTGACTTCCAAAGTCAACTGAAGTCAGCTTCGTGACTCGACTTGACTCGGCTCAAGTTGACCTTGCCAAGTCGACTTGGCGACTCAAAGTCTGAGTCGCGGCAACACTAGCCGCTCTTGATAGTAGACAGCTTAAAGTTTGGATCAAACACTATGGCTTGGTCCGATTCAATAGGTTGGCTGTTCCGATCACATTCTTCATCCGTCAGAGCCAGGTCGTCACATAGACTGTTATCTTGCATGGTAGGGTTCCATTTAGGAAGAATACTGTCCATTTGCAATTTTGCAGTTTCAATACAGTTGCCTGGACTTTCACAACCAAGGACTGTTCTGTCTTGATAGCATGGTGGGCAGCCACAATTTTTTCGCCCAATTCCCGAAGGGTTACGAGTACTTGTTAATTGTTCATAATATCTCGTGTCCGTCATTTCACGACCGCGCATTTTTACGGTTCTCATTTACCGTTCGTAATGAAAATAGTGGCCGTCCTTTAATTTCATTAGATTTTTGAATGCCCACTAGTGGCAGCGTTTTTTTTTGTTACAATTTACCACTAGATTTGGGAAGGAAGATTCATTAGATTCCGGAGGCAGTGCATACACACATTGGCAAGATTGCGCGTGCGATCTGCGCTACACCGTATTTATTTATTTTATGGATCAACAACTCTGGATTATGTGGTTGTCTGAAATCATTGATGGGTATCCGACCATGTCGGACGGCGTAACTTCCTTGTCTTCTCTCCGCACTTCATGTCAGAATTGGATCTCCATAATCGATCATCCTGTTCTGTGTTCTGCTTCCTGCCTGTTGTTCTGTCCTCTTGTCCTATGCCCTCGGGCTTGCTCCTGTAAGCTTGCCCTCTCAAGAGCCTCTGAGACCTGCGAACAGCGAATTGCAAACTGCAAATTTATGCGACCTAGGTGCTTTTGTTGCAGCCTGACTTGACCTTATCTCCTGATTCTGGTTCTGGCGCCACAGTCATAAGGTCCTAGCGCCAGAAGTTATTCTGGCGCTCCTATGGGTGCACTGTCCCTTGAAACTCTCCACTGCAGTAGTAAATGCATAATCATTCTCGGACTCGGAACACCATTTGTGCCTAGGTTGGCGGCTGGCTTCAGATTCGGAGCAAAAAGGCTGGGCTCGGAGTGAAAAAAGCTTCATCGGCTGTTCTGCTCTTGATGGGATTACTAGCTCAATGAATTCTTTCATTGCGAAATGTGTGGGAGTGAGTTGATTTTCTTCACGACGACTTCACGGCCCTTCGCTGGTGACGACAATCATTCACATATATGGTCTTTCTTCACTCCTGCCTCGCAGTCAAAATAAGATTCAAGTTTACATATTGAAGGGGAAAGAAAAACACTCAATGCTGAGTGAGCCGCGCCCCTCTCGCATTCGGCAGATGGAGCAAGAATATATTTATCATATCACGCTGCCTGATGGTGACATCAGCCGATGCGCGATGCCCCGATACATACGAACCATGCGGCTGGGAAGAATGCGCTTGAGGGGGATCTTAAAACAGATGCAGGAAGACCTTCATGTGGCGCCACATAATTTTCTTGGCACGCGGGTATAGACTCCCACCCCATCTAGGTTTGGTTATGAAGCTGCTGACAATGCGGATGAATGGTGGATAAAATGGGGGTGTTATCGTGATACATCGGCTTCAACCTAGAAACAGGGTGATTTGTTCAATGTGTCGTTCTCAAGTTGGACACATCAGGTTACCAATACCGATGGAGATATTTGGGCAAAAGCTGAGGAGAGTGATCTTCTTGCAGGATAACTGGAATAAGTTGTGGTCGCGTTGTACAATTTGAACGTCTATGTTACGCCTTGGTTTTTTTATCTTCGGCTTTCCCGAAGACAGTTGGACCCACTGGTTTCTAGCAATCTTGGATACATAAGCGAGCACAAGCGCAAGGAACGAAAACGAAACCGGTATATGTTTGAAGCAGAGTGGCCCTCGATTGTTCAGGTGTGACTTTGAGCTTCGACCCGGAGGTCAGGTCTTCATTCCGACTGATATTCAGCTAATGAGTTTTGGGAGTATGCTGACATTGAAGGTTAAACATTATGTTTCCTGCTCACTGAGATCACAAGTGTTCCATTCATATTGCTTGTTGCCATCCGTTTCGACCGAGTGTGTATTCATCAAGAAATTCTCCGGCAGGCTGTGGTCCCACCATGAACAAAAGATTCATCTATCCCTGTTGGTAGGTGCCCGGGAGCGACTGCATCCCTGCGAAGGCGCATCGTGAGTAGATTTAACTCAATTTCCAAACCAAAAATCGCCCTAGGTTTACAACGGGGCCCAAATTTGAAGTGAGTGTGGCAAAACAACGGGGGTCGATGGAGGAGAAGGCCTGAGCCAAGGCCGAGAAGGATAAAAGGAGTGCATAGTTCAGTAGTGACATGGCACACAACACAAACCTAGTAGTGGCTCCCGAAAGATCACAAACAGTGTGGTGTTTTGTGGTCCGAAGGCTTGGGGTGGCCAGCGCAAATCTAAGAAGAGTAATCGAGATTCGGGTGGTCAAGTGACGAAGCGTGCCGGGCACAAATTAGAGCATCTTGAGCAAAGAACACATCACACAGGAGTTCAGCTTGAAGCTTGGCTTGAACTTCCAATGCCCGGGCTTTGAGGGTAGAGTCCATCTGCCAAGACAGCCTTGCACTGCCACTGCAAAAGGCCGTGAAATTGATCTACAATTAAAATGATGATTGTAGATCAATTTTCTGGCGAATTGTGCAGGCCTCTGGGCTGACCCTCCTGCTTAGATCTTTGAGAAAGCGAATATTCAACTCATTCTCAGACTATTGACGAATTCAAAAATCCCAAAAAATGCCCAGACGCAGCCATCCCAATTAGGAACACTAACACTAATGATCCAGAAAGGGAAATTCTTTCCAACACCATGCTGCAAGGCTCAACTCAGCATAAATTTGGACAGTTCTTCCTCAAAATCATTGAAAATCCTCATTATCGATTTCTGAGGCTGAACTCATGTGGTTATTGGGTTCATGACATGTCTCAAACCGTGATGTAGGCTCAAAATAGCTTCATTCTGGGTGCCATTTGATTACCAGCTAGACCTCGTTTACCTGTGATTGACCTGAGGTGATCGAACACAGAAATTGGTTGAAGATTTAGAATTTGGCAGGAAGCCGCATATAAGTTGGCCCTGAAAATTTCCTGACGAGACAGAGGCATCCATATGGAGGTTCCGAGACCATCACTCGAACTTTAAGTCTTCTCTTTGTGTCTCTGCCAGCTACACACCCAAAAGCCTGTTTGGGCCTTTACTGGCTGCCTATAAATTGCTGTGGTTTGACTGAACAAACTCCCCCCCTCGGGTTTATTACAAGTATAGAATTGGCATTAATTCGTAGGTCCGCAAGCTTTCAGTCATGAGTGGTTCCCTGCCCACCCGCAGCTTGGCATCATTTTGGGTATTGCACACCCCACATTGATCGGGTATTGTTATATCTTTACATGGGCATGTATTATGACTAGGTCGAGTTGAATATGGGCCTTCAATAATATTACTATATACAGTTCCCCTTATATTTTATTTTTACTTGATTACGAGTACTTAGTAATCGTTCATAACATCTTGAGACTGTCATTTTTCGACCGCCCAATTTTACGGTCCACTTTTACTGACTGTAATGAAATTAGTGGCTGTGCTCCAGATTCATTAGATTTTTGAAGCCTCAATAGTGGCTGTAGTCTAAACCTGACTCTTTCATTAGAAATGAATCTAACGAACCTTGAATCACTGTCAAGGTGGCTGAGTATTTTCTTATGTAACAGATTCCGATTTTACTCTCAGCTCTTCAAATGTTTCAATGTTAAAATTCCGTGCTCCCTGTGGCATTCCTTCATCATTGAACTTTGTTTTTGCTTCCTCAGATATCTGCTGTTGTGTTGGTGTTTTGTGTTTTCAAAAGGCCCGCACAAGTTTATCACCACCATTGTGATGTCACGTTTCAACCCTCATCTTCCCAACACTCCTGATAGGGTTTCGACAGGTGTACCACGGGCACGGTCGGTCGTGTGAACTACCAAAATATCTACGGCACGGGACGGGAGACGGGACGGCCGTCGACGGTGAACGGAAGCTGCTGTTTCAGCCGCGAGCGAAATTAGCTTATAGCAACATCTAATAGAGCCTCAAGGAGAATGCGCAACATACGAGAGAATAGGCAGGAAATTAGTGGGAGGAAATTAATTGATGATTGTAAACAGTAATAGTTGCATATCTAAGCATCTCTAAGAACTTCCTTCACTGCATTGCACGCGAGACGAAAACGCTAACAATTATCAGCGTTCTAACGGTGTCCGGCTTGAGACTCGCGCACACAGAAATGGTGTCGCGTCTGCCGGAGAAAATGTGTTCAACAGCGAGAGCCTGGAAGAGAGAATTAAGCAGACCAAACTCACCTGGTTAAAATGTCGCGAGCAAGAAAAAGGAGGCAGGGAGACTGTGCCTTCCGAGCGAACCATCATAACCCACCGACAACGCATCTAGTTCGTCCTTGTAGTGCATGTTGGGTGGTAGGGAGTTGGATCGATCCTCGAGGTCGATGCTGATGCGTTACGCCTGGTGCTGCATCAAAATACACTCCTGGATTGCAAACCGCCACCGCCTAGTATCCCGGTCGCGGGAACGCGGTACCGTGAACGCGACGGCCGCTCGCAGGAAGCCGAAATTTGACCATGAAGGTTCGCGACGTGTGAGGTCAAAGGAGAAGTGAGCACTGCTTAAGAGGAGGTAAGGATGAGCCAAAGCATACCTGAAATGCGTTGGGCAGCAATAAAACAGAATACCAAATTACCGTGCAGTGCCAGGCTTAACGAAGGCAGCATAGATGATGGGGTCGTAGAATCTAGTGACAGGATGTTGCGAGAACATGGGCGTGTGGGGATAGGAAAAGCAAAAAAAAATTTAAAAAAGGACGAACTGCGCAGGGGGGAATTGCTCATGTCAGAGGGAATACTTGCTAGAACTCAAGAAGCGACCCCTCCGAATTTTGCTGAGAAGTAGATGGGAAAGTAAGGTAGGATCGCAAGAGGATAGACCCTACATTCACCAGTAAATATAGCGAATGAACACTTCAGGAAACGACTCCCATGGATGGGGGGAGGTGATGCGTGAGTTTCAACCTAAGTTGGTCACTCACAATGCACTGTCTCAATAAATTCAGATGGAAAAATATTTAGAGGTGCTATTCACAACAGAATACTCACAGGAAGGCCAAATTTTAAGTAAAGTCTGAAATCAAGGCACGCAGAGACGGTTGAGTTGGGTATTTGAAAATTCGGACAGAGCTTACCTCGACGCCACAACACGGTCCCGGGGAAGTCTCCAAATACCGTGAAAAACAAAAACAGGGGCACTGAGGTGAAAGGTTGCGAGAGCGCATCACCGAAATTAAGATGGGTGAAGCCAATTGAAAGAAAAACTGAATGAATGGGGTTGAACAGTATAAGGAGGCAACTTCAAGGGGGGATCGGGATTCGAAAATCGGATATAGGGTCGAAAAGTTTTTTTCGACCCCAAGCTGACCCCTCCCCCTCCTTCCTTATAGGGAAGGAGTTTCCCACCCCTAGGACGGCCCGAGCTCTCCAGGTCCAGCCGCTGCTCTTCAACTTAATTCCCACCACCTCCTTGAGCTTGATCATGCTTTTTTATACTATCTAACAAGTGTTGGTGATAAATTGAACACTCTGCATCTCACAGCTAAATAATTCCTAACTTGAGAATTGACCACTGTTGGTCTCAACTTGGCTTGAATTATGGAATGCAAGGGTTCAGACTATTAAATCTTCTTCTATACACTCCCTGGGCAGTTATATATGTTTCTTACAATTAACTAACATCTGCCTCATGGTTTATTAGCTATTTTGAAGCTTCAAACTTTATATACTGAAAAGTTTTTTTCAGCCTGACCTGGATCTCAGCCCTCCAAAGCACGCAGATCCCCGAGACTGCGCAGTCTCTCCAGATTTCCCAACATCACGGAATTCGTGCCTGAAGTTCCCTCCTTCGAGCCACTCGAAACACATGCTGATGGCATCCGCACCGGGAAAATCCATCTTATAAATGGATCTATTCTGCAGAGTATTGATGAGGCACAATCATTCGTTCTCGCGTCGATTGATATCTCAATGTGAAACCGCAGATCATCCTCGCCACAGGATACCGAAGCCATGCCTTGTATCCTCCCAAAACGTTGGCATCTGTGCTTCATTTCATGCATGTACGTGCTCAAGAATTATCTCCGATAGAACGACCCGGCGCCCCGAAAATATCTCCTGGACGGGACACTATATTCCAGATCCGACACTCGCGTTCACCATTGGTCCATAATTTTAAACAATCCGCCCCGCGCGCTCATTAAAGCCTTTACAGGACGACCGTGGACCATGGGGCGGTATCAATCCTACGGACTTGCAATGGTGTGGGAGGGATCCGCGCCTCTGCCCCCGCCGGAGCAGCCCCCAGCGGAGCTTAACCCTGGTACGGGCATGTGGTTCCCGGAAGGTGGATACTGGCTGCACTTCTGCCACGCGCTTATATACCTTTACTTCCAGAGCTTTTCCACCGCTACATAACATGGCTCAACGACGCGTCGCTGGAGCACGGCAGGCGCTTCGTCGAACCTCCCCCGATCGAGTACGTCCCCTAATATCGAGCACACTGCTTTCTCGCTCACGGTCGCCAGGAATATCGAGCTTTTGAAGTGTTATGCTGTGGTTCATTTCCTCAATGTGAGTCTAGTTATCTTGGTCATGGTGAAGTTCCGCCGTTGCCGTTGAGACTTACCTGCATTTACCAGAACACCATGAAGTTGGACGGCCTAGGCCTCGATTCGGTTTCCATTTTCGCTGGGAAACTGAATGTTCAAGATCCGTGGGATGCATTGGTGGACGAAGGTTCTGATTGGTGAAATTATTATTATTCTCGATTTTTTCTGTTCATTTAGCATGTACCATTACTGTATTTAACTCTTTGTCCCTTAGTGAATGCTCTTCTCAGTGCTGGCTGTGCCCTTGAAGGAGATGATACTCGTGCTGCAGATACAGAAGCGCAGATTTGGGATCTCAAGCGCTCACCATCTGCGTTACAGATTGAGAAGGCGGTGGTCCAAGAACGCGTTGACTCCTTCAAATAAAGGCAGGAGAGGGAACGACGATCGTGCACACAACACCACCCTCCGCGTCCGCTCTGCGTCGCTTGTACAACTCCCTTCTCCCCAACCTTGATCTCCTCCCTCTGCTCTGCAACACTAACCCAAGCCCAAGCCCATGCCCAAGCCCGTCGTCGTCGTCGTCCACGGCGGGGGGCGCAGTCGCAAAATCCAAATCCGACTCACGACACACGCGAAATGCAGCTCATACAGGACGCGAAATCGACTCTGGCTTCGGCCCCGGCTCCGGCTCCAATCCCTGCCGTCGGGGACCGCATAGGCATAGGAATGTCCGGGCACCGTATCGTATCAAATCGCAGCGGAGGGGCATTGCTGCCTTTGCTTTGGGAGGGGGAGAGATTGAAGACGAGAACAAGACGAGGGAGCCAGAGCGCAACCGCATCTTCAGGACCGGGGGAAACCTCGAACGAATAAAATAAACAACCCACCCCTCGGACCGGAAAAAACTAACCCCTCTCCCACCTCCCGCCGTCGCACAACACACCATACACAGCGCACGCTCGGCGGTGCACTGCGCCTCCACCCAACTACCCGCGCGCGTCGATGCCGATGCCGATGTCGATGCCGATGGCCACGCAGCCCATCTTCGGAACGTGCTGCCCTGCACGCGAGCCGGTGCGTTCATGCAGTGGGGATGTGGATCTGCCGAAACCAGGAGCGAGTCGCCTCCACCACCAAATAGAAGGAGCGGAAAACGTGGTGTGTAGGGAGAGGTGAAATGCCGCCCACAACGACCCCGACCATGCGCACGAGCAAACACAAACACGTCCGCGACTAGTGGAAAGATCCAGATCCAGATCCAGGGGACGGACTGCGTACTAGAGGGAGTGGTATTGTTGGCGGGTAGCAGATTGTGAATGAGGAATGAGGCGGGGAAGGTGAGAAAGCTGGACGTAGATCAGCGCATGACATTACAGTACTTGCAAGGGCGGCAGGGGAACGCCCAAGAAAAAATGGAGACGCAGACGCACGATGTGGATATTGATCCAGAGCGTGTGCGCCGAGGAAGAGAAAGAAGAGTAGAGGTGTAGAGGTGTATTCGGCGGATGGTCGGACAGTCAAAGACGCGCCGGTGAATGTAATTCAGCTTCGTATAGTCGACACCGGGGTCAAGGAGGGCGAAAATAACGACTTGCAAGTGAAAATACAAAGCGCGAAATAAGGCGGACCACGGACTTGCTCTGTTAGCATTTTTCATCAGCGGCGCTTGGACCACGATGCAGATGAGCGCGAAGACGGCGTATCCAGCGACGACGAATACTCCGAATTTAATCCGGGTAAGCGGGGGAGGGAATGGAAAACACGCACTCTGCCCCGCATTCAGCGGCAAGCTCCACAGTCGAATAATATCCAGCACCCTCGCCAGCGTCTTCACCGCCGCCCGCGCTCCCGCTCTCCTTCTCCTGCGGCGGTGTTCTAGCCTCGAGCGGCGCATCGGGGGCCCTCATACAAATGGTACTCCTCGGGCGTGCGGATGCCACCAAGCAGCGTTGATATCGACTCCTGGGGCAAAATGCAGAGGCAGAGATCACAGGGGGCAACGAGGACGATGGAGAGCGGCCCACATAACAGTGAAGTTTCCCTGCGGACCCTGCCATTCCGGGTCGCGGGGGTAGGAATAGTAGTTGATCGACATTGTCTTTCGTCTTGGGCGTCGAAAGGTGAGCGCAAAGGATAGCTCAGCCTCGAAGGCAAGGTCAAAGCAACGTCCATGCCAAAGGCACAGCGCCGGTTCCTCAATTTAGAGGGGAATTAAATTAGCGGGGCTTCTTAAAGTTTTGTAAAACAGATGATGCGGCCCGAAACTGAATTTAATATATCTGATTTAGGACTTAGCGAAATCTAAGTCTCAATCTAATGTATTAAAGCCCGGTTAAAACTCCGGAAAACTTCAAGTATTGCTGCGCCTTTCACCAGCAACAAAATGAATATGAAAAATAGCTGATAGATGGTCTTGAAATAAATTTCAAAACTTATGATATCATGTTTGTAGATATCCTTGTTGATCCTTTAGATTTTGAATTACATTTAGAGGACACTGAAAGAAATAAAATGGATTCTCATTTAAAGGTGCTTGCAACCGGTTACGAAACTTCACCTTTCAGACACCATTAAACCCATCTGCAGACCCTCTGCAGATCATCGTCTGTAGATCGTGAAGGCCCCAGCAAGATGAATGCAAAGAGCAATGAGCTTGCTGCACAGTATCTCGCAGCACACTTCTCATAAGTACCACAAAATATATTGTGTATGTGTATATCTCTTCCAGCACTGTAAGTTCAGCACACGGAAGGTGAGTGACGATGATCCGCAGATGATCCGCAGACCATCTGCAGATGGCTTTAATGGTGCCCGAAACATGAAGTTTTGTAACTAGTTTCAAGCACCTTTAAACAAGAATCCATACTATTTATTTCAGCATCCTCTAAATGTGATTCAGAATCTAAAGTATCAACCAGGATATCCACAGACCTGATATCTTAAGCTTTGGTATCCATTTCAAGACCATCTATCCCTTATTTTTCATATTGCATTTTATCGCTGGCGAAAGATACAGCGATACCTGAAGTTTCGCAGACTTTTATTTGGGCTTTGATTCATTAGATTAGAGATTAGATTTCGCTTACAGTTTTGGATGGGTCAATGGGACAACCAAACAAACTCACTCGGTAAACCATCTCACGCAGCTTATCCGTAATTCTGAGTAGACAGAAACGATTAATTTGACATTTAGAATGTTTCTCCCAAGGACCATAATATTTGGAGATCGGGTGGGTGAGCTATTCTGCAAGTGTCTGCGGACACTCAATGGGATGTCACGTAGGTGTGATGATCCCGTCAATTCTTGACATATCATTCCGCATTTGGACAACATCACATCCTTGCTGCCTTAAAACCCTAATGATCCTATGGAACACAAAACCGTGGCCCCCCAGGAAGAATTTGACCCTGGCCGTGATGAGCGCCGCCGAAAACGCAAGCGAATGAATCTGCCGGTCTCTTCACCTATTAAAGGAGAGGACTTGTCTCCTGATCTCGCTGATATCTCGCGATCTACTGCATTGATAGCAAGCCGGGCTGTTTCGCACGTCAATTCTGTCTGCTGTCAATGACTTCCTGATTGTAATCCAGCGACTTCTTTTCTAACGGCGGTGCCTTGGACTCTCAGACGGGTGACGCAACATATGTAGACAACCTCCTTGATGCTCATTACCAGGAAGAGCATTGGGAGCAATGTGAGTATATGGTTTCCATGCACAATATACACCTAATCTTTTATTACAGCTCTTTGCGGTACAACAGGCGCGGCCTGTTTTTTTTTTTCCTTTTTGGGCATTTTGTAGTCCCTGCGACTAGGACACTTGCGGCGGCCTCAGTTCTCGTCTGTTTGTCTTTCGTATAGGCTCATTCGAAGCGCATTTGGAATGCGCACGCAACCGTCTCCTCAGATTCTCTATTTCGCATGTAAATGTACCTCTTGGGCCCAGAAATCAGATTTTCAGCAACTTTTCTGCGGATTTCCCACTAGAAGAGGTGTTCTGTCCTCAGTTCTTCGTCTTTTTCCTTGTGGATAGGCTCCTTAATTGCGCATTAGGAATTTGCACGTAACCATCTCCTCAGATTCTCTGCTTTGCATGTAAATGTGCTTCTTGGGCCCTGAAATCAGATTTTGAGTGACTTTTCTGCGAATTTCCTACTAGAACAGGTGTTCTGTCCTCAGTTGTTCGTCTTTTTCCTTGTGGAAAGGCTCATTATTTGCGCATTTGGAATGCGCATGCAACTGTCTCCTCAGATTCTCTGTTTTGCACGTAAATGTGTTTCTTGGTCAAATTTTCAGTGACTTTTCTGCAAATTTCCTACTAGAACAGGTGTTCTGTCCTCAGTTCTTCGCCTTTTTCCTTGTGGAAAGGCTCCTTAATTGCGCATTTGGAATGTGCAGACAATGGTCCCCTTGGACTTTCCGTCTTGCATTAAAGGCTGCTTCTTGAGCCATGAAATCAGATATTTGGTCACTTTTCTGGGAATCTCCCACTAGAACAGCTATTCTGCCCTCAGTTCTTCGTCTTTTCCCTTGACTAAAGGCTCGTTCAAAGCGCATTTGGAATGTGCACACAATGGTGCCCTCAGCTGTTCTAGTGGGAAATTCCCAGAAAAGTGACCAAATATCTGATTTCATGGCTCAAGAAGCAGCCTTTAATGCAAGACGGAAAGTCCAAGGGGACCATTGTGTGCACATTCCAAATGCGCAATTAAGGAGCCTTTCCACAAGGAAAAAGGCGAAGAACTGAGGACAGAACACCTGTTCTAGTAGGAAATTTGCAGAAAAGTCACTGAAAATTTGATTTCAGGGCCCAAGAAGCACATTTACGTGCAAAACAGAGAATCCGAGGAGACAGTTGCATGCGCATTCCAAATGCGCAATTAATGAGCCTTTCCACAAGGAAAAAGGCGAAGAACTGAGGACAGAACACCTGTTCTAGTAGGAAATTTGCAGAAAAGTCACTGAAAATTTGATTTCAGGGCACAAGAAACACATTTACGTGCAAAACAGAGGATCTGAGGAGACAGTTGCGTGCACATTCCAAATGCGCAATTAAGGAGCCTTTCCACAAGGAAAAAGACGAACAACTGAGGACAGAACACCTGTTCTAGTAGGAAATTCGCAGAAAAGTCACTCAAAATCTGATTTCAGGGCCCAAGAAGCACATTTACATGCAAAGCAGAGAATCTGAGGAGATGGTTACGTGCACATTCCTAATGCGCAATTAAGGAGCCTATCCCAAAGGAAAAAGACGAAGAACTGAGGACAGAACACCTGTTCTAGTGGGAAATTCACAGAAATGTCACTGGAAATCTGATTTCAGGGCCCAAGAAGCACATTTACGTGCAAAATAGAGAATCTGAGGAGACGGTTACATGCGCATTCCTAATGCGCAATTAAGGAGCCTATCTACAAGGAAAAAGACGAAGAACTGAGGACAGAACACCTGTTCTAGTGGGAAATCCGCAGAAAGGTCGCTGAAAATCTTATTTCTGGGCCCAAGAAGCACATCTACGTGCAAAATAGAGAATCTGAGGAGACGGTTGCGTGCACATTCCGAATGCGCTTCGAATGAGCCTATATAAAAGGCAAACAGACGAGAACTGACGCCGCCGCAAGTGTCCTAGTCGCAGGGACTACAAAATGCCCAAAAAGGAAAAAAAAAACAGGCCGCGCCTGTTGTACCGCAAAGAGCTGTAAGCCCAACAAATTGAATTTGAAGATGGGACACAGCCCGAATACACAGAGGAAACACAAGAACATGCCAACGAGACTCAGTACAACGAGACTCAGTATGACACTGATCACGAGCTCTCCGTGCAGATTCAGCAACTGCATCAGACTTTTGACAATCTGATTGTGGTATTGTACAACGCCAAAAAATGCGTGAAAATGTGCCAAAACGTGACAACGGACAACCCCAACAATTTTTGGCCAAAATCACACAACACCGGAACAAGTTCAGCTGATATCATTAGAATCGTCAATTATCGCACCGGCTTTGGACCTCCCAAGGGACCTCCACCATCACCCCAACCATCATACATTGTACTGGCCGCTCTCCTTGTCTACTCACCCTATGGAATCCGAAGTAATTTTGGTGAACAACGTGAAAAAACACGTGAAATGCCACAATCAAAATGTCAAATGGCTGATGTGAGGACTCGTCTCAATCTCGCGCTGCAGGAGCGAGATGATGCATTGGAGGAATGCGATCAATATAACACTGCCTTCAAAAAAGCACGGACCGACACAGCCAGCGCTCTGGAGGTGCTACGAAAATGGGAGGATGCTGCGATGGGAGCTTCCGCATTAATTAACCTTGCCTCGGCATTCCGTAAGTAGAAATATCAAAGAATTATTTGACGCGCATGAACTGTCCGTGAAACCATTAATCATCTTCAAGCTCATCCTCCTCCTCACTGCTGGAGTTGTCCGAACTGCTCGATGAACCGTCAGAATCACAGTCCTTCTCCGCCACATCACCGCCGATGTCCCCTTCGACAGCCTGGGTATCTCCTGCAGGCAAATCCGCAACAAACTGTGGCTTGGGAACAGCCGAAAACAGCTGCCCTTTCAAGACAGGCTTCTTCCATCCCGGGCGCTGATGTAAGGCTTTTGCCCTATTACACTCTACTTCCCAAGCTGTCACGTCTGCGCGGAAAAGCTCACGGATCTCGTCGTTTCGTGCCTTGCGTGCTTTCTCCAGCTTTCTCCACTCTTTCAAGGCTGCAGAGCGCTTCACTGCTGTCGCTTTTCGGGTTTGCAGCTCGGCTGCCTTCTTCTCCGCGGCGTCATGGAATGCCACGACACGTTCCACGAAAGCTGTCGCCGTAAGTAACCGTGGCATCCCATCCCCAACCAGCCGTCCCTGCTTGTTCTGCTTCTTACTTGCCTCTTGTGAAGAGAGTTGCCCACGCACAACGTCGCAATAGGCACCATTGAGCACAAGACTCGACTGCATCGAAATCATCCGGGATTTCTGCTCAGCATTCTTCGCCAACAGTTCCCGCATCGCCACCTGAAGCTCCTCCTCCAATACAGTTGATGGGACAGCAGCCAGCAGGCCTGCATACCGGCGCTTTTGCTGTTTCTTTGGGGATATTATCTCCGTCTCAAATAATGGGGCAAGGGAAGTCGATTGAATGGGGGAAGAGGTGAGTATGAATCCGGATGAGCTGGTGCGTAGGGTTCGCAGAGCACTATCAAACGCGGCTGGGAATAAGGGACGTGGTGTCGAGGTCCCCTCGTCCTCGGCGGAATCCTGGTGCTTTGATTTTTGGCTGAATTCGTGGATGAGGTTGGTGACGGCGCGTATGGGAGTGCTCGGAGCAACCGGGAGATGGCCTCGAACCGACGTCTCAAGGCTCGGTGCCATCATCTCGGGCGTCACAATGTCGCGATTGAATGGGATGACACCTGTCTTTCGAAAGGCAGCCTTGATATTTGCGACTGTTAACGCTCTAACATGCGCGGCGCCAGAAATCTGTAAGAAATTGCTTTTGGATACCTTCACCTGATTGACCCTCTCAAAAGTTGTCTTTTCCACGAGGAACTTGCGAGTATAATGTGAGTTCTGTCCGTCGACCAAAAGCACACGGACGGCGCCATTTGCCTTTTCGCATGTCTGTTCGTCGAAGTCGATGATGTATTCCTCGCTGATCTCGCCGTCAGTCCAGCCTTTCGCCTGATGCGCAAAGCTAATCAAATTTTCAGGTGCGACATCAAAAATACAAGGTAAAAATTGGACATACGAAGCTCCGGTGGGATTTTCTTGATCCCATTTGACTTGGAATGCCTTCCCCTTGAATATTACAACAGGTCGAAGGCTGGTACCGTCACCTCCGATGATCACAATGACCGTGGTGTTTTCGCGACCGCCATCCCCCTGCTGATATTGGGTTTGTTTTCCTTTCCCTCCAATTACGCGCTCGCGGACATTTCCGGCCGCAAAAAAACCGCTCTCGTCTGTCCCGTACGTGTTCTCCGGAAGGATGGGTATACACTTGATCTCTTCGTCTGGGTCCACGTCCATCGGTTCGAAATCCGGAGAGTCCACACCCTTGATAGGGGCATCAAATTCTCTGTTCATTTTGCCAGCCAGTGTTGCCTCCAGCACATCAAACCAGGCTTCTTTGGTGATTGGATTAACTGCGCGCCCACGCTTGTTGTCCAATGACACGGACCAGTACATTTTGAGTTGATCTGAGTGCTTCTCGCAGAAGCGCTGGGTCCACTTGATGCCGACACCTGCTTCGGGGAACGCACTGCCCAAACGTGCTTTGCAAATATCATCCACGCATTCCTTCAAGCGCCGGTGCGTCAGGGGGAACTCGCGCGATGCAACTTCGATCGCGTAATTGATCATGACCTCCTCTTCCTCCGGTAAAAGCCAGCTTGTGGCGGCATCCGAGACGCTTTTGGGTGTGCCCCCTTTCACCAGGCGATCTAGTGTGGAGGGGGAGAGTTTGATATTCTTCTTGTACTTCCTGTAATACTCCTGCTCAAGTTCTGTGCAGATTTTGGCACCACCTTCGCGCCGTTCTTTTGGCCCAAGTACCCGAGCCTGCTCCGCTCGATAAAGCGCGACGGCACGTGCCATAAGCGCGTCATGTTGTGCCCTTGCAAGCTGGACCTTCTTGGTGTGGGATTTGGGGCGACCTGGCATGATTCTGGGGCGCGGGGGGGCCGGGGAACGGAGCGGAAATTTGCATACGCGAGATTTCCTCATTTGGAGTGTGACGCGCCATCATTTCCCAAAGGAGTATGCATTTGGCAGACGCTACTCAAACTGCGTTCATGCTCTTGACTGGGCTCACGTAGAACATCAACGGCTTTACTGCGGGATTGCCAGCCATCATTTACCTTATTCTGCTCATCCATAGTTTTGCTCTGTTCTCTGTAGAGAGTCCAATAAATTGATTGAGATCACAAGTCAGGCCAAATGTGGGAGATTTCATGAAGATGATTTTATTGCGCAGGAAATCTGTGTCCGTTCACTTTGAAACTTTGCAGCCATCAGGATGCAACATATATGGATGTCGTGGATTTTTCTCTAAGGTTCAGGAGTACGTAGGAAGACGTGATGTTCGAACATCCCATTGACTGTCGCATCCCATTGACCCATCCAAAACTGTAGTCCTAAATCAGATATACTAAATTCGGTTTCAGCCGAATGATTTGCTCTACAAAAGTTTAAGAAGCCCCACTAATTTAATTACCCTCGAAATTGAGGAACCGGCGCTGTGAGGTGACGGCACCAAAATCCTCATGATCAGTTATCAGCCGCAAATATAATGTGATCCGGATCTTGATGATCTTCGGGGATACTGAACGGGAACCGGGCCGATCCCTAAGGTTCTCAAAAATCGAAATATTGCACATTCTCCAGGAATAAAGCTGTTCAAACCGACAAACAGCACGGCCCACCTTTACAGCTCTTTGCAGTACAACAGGCGCAGTCCGTTTTTTTCTGTGTTGGCAAGTTTTCATGAGAACAGCTGTGCTGAGCTCAATTCTCAACCGTTCCCTTTCAAATAGGCTCATTCGATTCACATTGAAAATCCACAGGGGATGGAATATTGGTCTTTTTGATCCTTTCACGTAATAGAATTTCTTCCGGAGAAACTTGGTGTTGAGAAGGACACCTGTAGTACTCAGAATACTGCCCCAATTGGCCTAGTTTTTGGAGATTCTTATATGTCTGATGTGACCCTAGCCAATGTGGGTGTTTGCAGAGCTTAATGTACTCAAACTTCCATGGACAGCTCTACTCATGGTAGTGTCTGGATATCTACCTTGCTAAAGTGTGCACTAGATCACAATCACTGAGTATAAATAACCATGCAGTTCTCTAGGGCCACCTCGGATGTATAATAATATCCAAAAGCTAGGCTGATCAGGGCAGTATTCCGAGTGCTACAAGTGTTGCTACAAGTTCCTTCTCAACAGCAAGTCTTTCTGGAAGAAATTCTATTATGTGAAAGGATCAAAAATACCGGTACTCCATCCCCTGTGGATCTTCAATGCGAATTGAATGAGCCTAATTTGAGGGGAAACAATTGAGAATTGAGCTCAGGGCAGCTGTTCTCGTGAAAACTTGCCAAAACAGAAAGAAACGGACTGCGCCTGTTGTACCGCAAAGAGCTGTAAAAAGCCGAAATCTCCTCGTCTCAGATGGTCCTCCGTTTTCCGCCCTGTACAAGATTGGGATTCTTTGAGGATTCAGGACTCTCATTCTTAGAAATTAGAATCTCTCGCTTTCCCAATCCATCCACTATCTTGTCCTTGTACTCATTCAACTTATCCATATCTGTGGACCTAGTACCGCTCTTCCCGTTACATGGCTTTTGATTTTGTTCTCGGGACTCCGAGGTTCAAGGTCGTGAGATGGGTGACATCGCTCCCCACTCAGGGGTGCCTTTTCTGTTACATCGGGATCATTTAGGTAGGTTCTTTTGCAAAGGAGAGACCTGCCTGAGAGGTCCTGACCCAGTGGCGGTAGGCAGATTTTAAGGCTTCTATTATGTCATTCCTTCCGCCTTTCTCACGCACGTCGCCTCGCTAGCCTGCCGCTGGTATCGGAATTTTCCGGTGTTTTCCCACCATCTTCAGCTTTCCACTTCAGCCTCCTTCCGCCCCCCATTTAATCTCTGAAATTTCTCCTGAAAGATCTGAGTGCCTTTTGGAATTTGGCACATTTCTATGTGTCTTGTGTAGCCTTCTTCTGCCTCCTTTTTGCTACAGGGGCCTTCTTGTTCTGCCTCCTTCCATACTTTGCCAATAATCAGGCTTCCGTTGGAGTCCCTCCAGAGATTTCGACGCCTCCGCCTCCGCTACTTGAGAGTGGACACTCTTGGAGTCAACATTTATTTCACCTGCATCTGCTCTGACCAATCCAACTTGGCTGAACTTTTTTCTAATCCATTGACACCTCCAGTGAGACCTCTGCCTCTGTAAGGGCAACCTCAGCTCGGCGCGTGAGCGTGGGAACTAGCGGGAGAATCCGAAGAGAACTCAATTCACAGTACTAAATACAGGTTTCTAGAATACGCACCTAGCAGGAGAATCCGAAGAGAAGAAAGGATGAGGATTCCCATGCTAGGCGAGGATTTTTATAGGTACTAGCCAGTAGCACGTGTCCGAAGTGACCGGCAGTGGTCCCGAGCTTGATCGCATAGCACGTTCCAGTGTGAGCGACCGGACGAAGGGGGAAGGGGTGGAATGGAGTCCGGAGGGACGGGGGACGAGGTTCCGGGCGGAGGCATAGCCTGAGGTTCCGGGCAGAAGGCCAGACGAGCGGGTGAGGCCGGATGGTCAGGCAAGGCTGGACGGTCGGACGAGGCCGGATGGACAGGCGTTGGATGAAGGATGGGGCGAGGCAGTGGGGCAGTGCGATGGGCTGGAGCCAGGCGGACGGACGGACGGACGGACGAACGGGCGGTTCCCCTGACATCACCCCCCCCCTCGGAATGCGGCGTCCCGACGCATGAACCGTACATGGGTGTCGCGCTTCCAGAACGAGAGCAAGTCAAATGCGGCCAAGGCGATCCGGCGCGGGGTGTTGGGGTAGCGGCAATAATAGGCATTGATGGCATCTTTGGCGAAGACATCGGAGTGCTTTACCCATTTATTGTGTTCCGGGTCGTAGCCTTTTCACCGCACCATGTACCAGAGGCTGCTGTAACGGACCTTTGCTTCTAGGATCTCCTCGACCTCCCATTGAACATCACATCCGTCTGGAGGACGGGCGGGGGTTCGTCGTTCCGGCGGCGTCCGGGAAACAGATCCGGTTCCATGAGCTGGAGTTTCACCACCGGGAAGACCGGGTGGAGCTGGGAGTACCGCGGGGGAAGCTTGAGTTTGTACACACCCTTTACAATGACCTTCACAACTTTGAAGGGGCCGAGGCGTTTGTCCGCGAACTTGACGGACGGACGGGTCGTCCGGATGTCGGAGGCCTTGTGGAAGTGCGACTTGCCGAGCTCGTCGCTTTCCCATTCCGGGCCGGTTGGACGCATCGAGCAAACAAGACATCACAATGTGTCCAGTTTTTGTTTTATTCTTTTAACACACTCACCTCATCCATTTTATTACTGAACACATTTTATTATTCTTCTACAGTCCTGATATAGTCTGCAGCTGCACGAGCGCATCTAGCCTCAGTCCACTGCCAAGATGTACACCATATATTTCACACGGACTCAATCACATTGGCGTTAAAACATGGTCAGGTGCATATCTATACTACTTCCCGCTACCTACCATGCTTCCCTTCCTTATCCTCCAATCTCTCTCACTATTCCCTTTTCTTTATTTTCGTGGCAATTCCAATGTCTCCGTGGATCTGGAGGCAAGCACTTACTCGGACTGCGCCGGGGAGCTTCGGCTTGGATTGGGCACCCAAGTCAGCGCGGAGCGGGGCAGCGTTCCTCCCTATACGTCTTTGTGCATGTTCCCGGTTTGTGTTTTGCTGAAGGATTTGCATCGGCAGCGGGATTTACAACGGACACTTTACGTACGTGATATTAGGTTCATGTCATTCGCTTACATCGCTTGCGGGCTCCGGTGTCCCAAGAGAATGGGAGCAGTTGTCCCATTAATGTACCTCGCTTCTTTTCCTCGTACTACCACCATCTAATCGACCATTGACTCGGAATTCTTGCGTGCCCACCTGAGTTCTTTACTACATTAAGCTATGTGATCCCTCTTTCCTCTTTTACTGACTATTCTATTTCTAGAGCTCTTGTCTTGATCGCGTGAAGGGGATTATTACCGTATGACTCAGCGCCCTTATCGGCACGACCTGGACACCACTCGGTCCACCTCCGGACCAACCTTCTCTTCGACAGCGTCTAGCCAGACTCGGTCGCCTACTTTGATCTCAGGGGCGGGCGTGCGTCGTCGGTCGTAGTACAGCTTGAACTCGTCCTTGGCTTTGACGAGTGCGGCTTTGGCTTCCGAAACTCCGGACGCGATCTGGTCCCGGAACTCGTTCGCGGATTCCACGTTCGAGCGCAACCCATTGGGCTCGAACCCCATCCGGGGGAGCCTTCCGGTGTCCGTCATGAACGGGACTTGCTGCGTCGAGGAGTGAACGTGGTTGTTGTACGCGAACTCCGCGGCCGGAAGGAGCTCGTCCCAGTCGTCCTGTTTGTAGTTTGTGAAGATCCGGACGAACTGCTCGAGCTCCTGGTTGACACGCTCGGTCTGGCCGTCGGTTTGCGGGTGGTAGGTGGTGGAGGTCACGGGCTCTATCCCGATGAGGCACCACAGCTCCGTGGTGAATTCTGTGATGAACTGCGGTCCGCGGTCGGAGATATATTTCCGAGGGGTTCCGTGGTGCCTCCAGACATTCCGGTAATAGAGCCGAGCGGCTCCGACCACGCCAAGGCCGGTGTGGCACTCGTTGAAGTGGGCCGGCTTACTCAGGACGTCGACCACAACCATGACCATGTAGAACCTGTGCGCGTCCGGGAGCTCGACGATGAAGTCCACCGAGACAGTGTCCCAGCGTTCTTCCGGAATCTCGGTCGGGTGGAGCTCTCCGTTGGGTAGCTTCCAAAGTGCCTTCGTCCGGTTGCACGGGTTGCAGGTCCGGACGTACTGGCCAACGTGATGGGACAGCTGGGGCCACCAATAATTCCGGGCGATAAGCTCGAGGATTTTGAAGCGTCCGGCGTGTCCGGCGACCCGAGTGTCGTGGTGCAGGGCGATGATCTGGCGTCGGAGGTCCTTATTCCGCAGTACAACGATCTTACCGCAGTAGCGAAGGAGCCCTTCTGCGATGCGCCACTCGGACGACCGGGGGGAGCGAACATTCCAGTTCTTGAGGAGTTCCTGTGCAACAAGTGTGACAGGGTCCTCAAGGTCCGGTTCACCCGCGAAGGCCTCCCGGACGTCACGAAGGAGGGGAACCTCGGGCCCGGTGACCACAATGCCCTCCAGTGCACGGACGTGGAACAGGTCCGGACGGAGAAGGGTAACGTCCGTGTTGTCTGAGCCTACCCCGTGGTCCGGGCGACGGGACAGCACATCCGGACGACCCATGAGGCGCCCGGGCTGGTGGTGGAGTGCGAAGTAGAACTGGGACAGGTACAGGGACCGCGCCTGCCTCCGGTTCAAGTTTTGCGCCTTCCGGAAGTACTCCAGGTTTTTGTGATCCGTCCAGATCTCTACCGGATGCTGCGTGCCTTCGAGGAAGTGTCGCCACTCCTCGAGGGCTCGGATGATTGCAAGCATTTCCTTGTCGTGGATCTCGTAGTTGCGCTGGATGTCACTCAGACTCTTGGAGTAAAATGCGACCGGATGCCACATTTCGTTCGCGTCCGGCTGAGACAGGACGGCTCCGGTGGCATAGTCGGAGCTGTCTGCCTCGACCCGGTACGGGCGCGACTCGTCGGGCAGGACTAAGACGGGCTCCGCTGTGGAAGTGCGACTTGCCGAGCTCGTCGCTTTCCCATTCCCATGCCATTACAGCTGTCAACTACATTTGGTAACACCACGCCGATCTTCTTCGTTCTTCTTCTATGACGCGTCTATGACGCGTATTTCACCTCTACTCAATACCTCCTCCCTTTCTCTTTCTTAGAACACATCCACGGCCACACAACTCCTTTTATCCACGCTGCACTGTCAAGATACCCATCTCTCAATTCACATGAACATTGTACGGACACGATCGTCCTGGAGCTAAAACATGGTCAGGAACATTGATTTATTACTTACAGCATTTTAGTACTTCTTTCCATTCCTTTATGGTCGCGTTTCTCTCGCATTATCACCCTCATTCCCCATTTCGTATCAATCCCGACGCGACGGCGATCTCGACAGCACCTGGATACTCGGACTGCGCCTGGGATTGAATTTGGCATGGATTGGGCACCCATAGCCAACGCTGAGCGGGGCAGCGGTTCTCCCTATACGTATCTGCGCTCATCCCGGTGTTCAACGTGCTGAAGAGGTGGTTTAGCCGAGGGATTTACAACGGACACTTTACGTACGTGATATTAGTTTTATGTCATTCGCTTGCGGGCTCCGGTGTCCCAAGAGAACGGGAGCAGTCGTCCCATTAATGTACCTCGCTTCTTTTCCTCTTACCACCACCACAATCCACTCATTGACTCGGAATTCGTGCGCCCTACTCTGAGTTTCTATTCTACAACGAGCTGAGTATCTTCTGAGATTCATTGAGCTGATTATTATTTTGTTAGAGCTCTTATCTTGATCGCGCGAAGGGGATCTTTACTGTACGACTCAGCGCCATTATCGGCACGACCTGGACACCACTCGGTCTACCCCCAGACCAACCTTCTCTTCGACACCGCGGTCACCGCATCCTTGAGGGCTTGGAAAGCGGCAGCGGCAGCAGCGGTCCAGGTCCACGCGACGCTCTTCTTTGTGAGGTCGAAGAGGGGCCGCGCAATGTCTGAGAATGCCCGGATGAACCTCCGGTAGAAGTTCGTGAAGCTGAGGAACTGCTGCACGTCATTCTTGTTCTCCGGAGCAGGCCAGGCGGCGACTCCGGCAACCTTGACCAGGTCCATCTCGACGTGGTTGTGCGAGATGATGACGCCGAGGTACTCGATCAACGACTTCTCGAACTCGCACTTCTCCGGCCGGAGGTAAAGTTTGTGCGCCTGGAGCCATCGGAGAACTTCTCGGATGATCTCCCGGTGGCGCACAAGGTCGGAGTGAGCGATGAGGATGTCGTTGAGGTATACTATGACGTCTCCGGACAGGATGAGGTCTTGGAAGATGTCGTTCATCATCGTCTGGAATGTGGCCGGAGAGTTAGTGAGGCCGAAGTACATCACCAGTGGCTCGAAGAGCCCTCGGTTGGTACTGAACACAGCCTTCCACTCGTCGCCTCCCCGGATCCGGACGTTGTTGAAACCCCAGCAGACATCGAGTTTCGTGTTTCGTGAAGAACCAAGCTCCCTTTAAGCGGTTAATGAGGTTGTTAATCAACAGGAGCAGGTACCGGTTTTTCACGGTCATCGCGTTGAGGGCTCAGTAGTCCTGGACGAACTGGAGGCTACCATCCTTCTTTTTGATGAAGAAGACTGGAGACGCCATCGGGGACTTGGACGGGCAGATCCGTCCGGTGCTCAACCCATCCTCGATGAATGTGTCAAGTTCCTTCTGCTCGAGGGGGGAGATCGGGTAGACCTTGCAGTTGGCCGGTTTCGCGTCCGGGACGAGTTCAATGGTATGGTCCCATGTCCGGCATTCCGGCAGCACGTCAAACAATTCCTTGTCGAAAATGTCGGAGAAATCCTTGACCCAGGTCGGAACCGAAGTCCCAGGCGGGGCCGAGTTACGGGCGATGGCCTCCGCAAGCCATTGAGAGCTGCGCGGATTTCTTCGGCCAGAGCGAACACGGTGTAGAGGATCCGGTCGCCTTCCTCGAGCTCCTCATCGTCCTCATCGTCATCTTTGTCCGGGTCCGGGGTGAGGTCCGGAAAGTCGTCTCCGTTGTCGTTCGGATCGTACCCGTTGTCTCCGCACCACTCCTCCGAGTCGATGGTGCAGATAGATGGGACGGGACCTTTGCGGAGCTGCTGGAGGATCGCAGCGGAGATCTTCGCATTGCGACAGACAGCACAGAGCTCATCCCGGCAAGTGCTGCAGCTGGTCGGGCAGCGGGTCAGTCGATCTCCGGGTTGTGCTTCTGGAGCCAGGAGTAGCCGAGGATGACGTGCTGCTTTCCAAGCCGCGTTACCACGAGTTGGATGCGTTCAGAGTGCCCCTTGTAGTTGACGACCATATTGACTACGCCGGAAATGCCTCCAGACGCATTAGGTGTACCGTCGATGTTGAGGACCGGAATGGGCTGAGAGAGCTTCCGAACGGGAAGGTTACGGGAGATCACATACTCCGAGTCGATGAAGTCTCCGGTCGCTCCGCAGTCAACCAGACCCGTCACGGAGATTGTAGCCGCGGTCTCTACCGATTGTATCTCCAACGGAATGTGCAGGGAGTTCCAGCCCTCAACGGAATCAATAATGTACTGCCGGGGTAGTTTGCGCTCCCACCTCGGGCGGCGGATGCGGGGAATGGAAGGAGTTTTTGCCTCTGGGGCGGGAATAGGGGGCTCTGGCTTGGGGGCAGAAGGCGGAACAGGGGGTGCGTCTTTCGTTTCAACTGCTGATTTATTGGGTATATCTTTGTACAAGCAGGAGTAACGATTGGGGGATGCGACCGAGGGCGCACCGCTCACTCGGCCGTGTCAGGAAAACCCTCCGGCTCCGCATCTCCGGTTCCTGGCTCGGTCGGAAGTCTAGCGGTGGTGGAGGGGTGCGTGAAGAGCTCTCCGAGGAGGTCGTCACCGAGTTGACGGACTACCTCGTCTAGGACGTCCGCGTGTCGGACATCCGAGGGAGTCGGGCAGTCTCGGGCGAGGTGTCCGGCCGCACCACAATGGAAGCAAGCACAGGGTGTGAAGCGCGCGTGGGTCCGGTCGACATCTATCGGAATGCCGGGCGGAAGGGTGCGCGCCGGTGTGGGCTTGGGAGCGGGCGTGAAGGAGGGGACTGGGAGGAATGTCCCAGTGCAGGGGCGTGCGCCGGAGCCGGGGCGCGAGTCGGGGTACTCCCACTCGGACGCGGGCGAGGGCATCGTACTGGCGGAAGGCGCGGAGACGCCATCCGGCGTAGTCTACCAGTGTCGGAGCGGTCCCGGACGTGGTGATCACCATGTTGATCCGTGGGTCGAGCCCTGCACGGTACTTGGTGACGCAGAGGAGCGGGTCCGGGTATCCAGCCGTGGTGGCGAGTTCCTTGAAGTCGTCCGTGTACCGGTAGACATCGCGGGAGCCTTGGTAGTAGCCGTGGGTCTCCAGTTAGAGGAGAGCTTGGTCTTGCTCGTTTTCCTCTACGAACCGGAGCTGGAACTCGGACTCGAATTCCGCCCAGGACGGGAATGGGAACGGAACAATTGCGGACTGTCGTTCAGCCCATCATCCGGCTGCGTCTTGCGCCATAAAGGACATGGCGTACCGCACAAGTTTTTCCTCGACGACCTGTCCGTGGACCATGAAGGCTTCCTGAACCAGTCGGAGGTATGTGAGGACGGAGTGGAGGAACATCCGTCCTTGTGTCCGGTCGCCGTTGAAAACGGCCAGGGGGTTCGGTCGGAGAACCGATTTTGCTGCGGGGGTGAGGTTGGTGAAGTCTGGACCCGCCGCCGGAGCCGGAGCGGCAGGGACGGGGGCAGTCGCGGGTGGATTTGGCTGTTGTGTAAAATGCGGAGGAGTAAGGTTTTGATATTCCCAAGAGAGTCTTCAACCACAGTCAGCCGGGTCGCAGGGTCGGAAGCCGGGTCCGGGATGTAAACATCTGGGAGCTAGGGTTGCGCGGACCTGTCTCCGGGTGTCGGGGCGTCCATCAAGGAGGAGGCGTCGAGATTGGAAGTGGGGGAGGCCGGAGCGCTGGCATAGCGGTCCGAGTCCGAGTCTACACCGAACTTCACAATCTTGACCGGTTGATCCCTTAGATCCTTTCTTCTGCTGTAAGGGCAACCTCAGCTCGGCGCGTGAGCGCGGGAACTAGCGGGAGAATCCGAAGAGAACTCAATTCACAGTACTAAATACAGGTTTCTAGAATACGCACCTAGCGGGAGAATCCGAAGAGAAGAAAGGATGAGGATTCCCACGCTAGGCGAGGTTTTTTATAGGTACTAGCCAGTAGCATGTGCCCGAAGTGACCGGTAGTGATCCCGAGCTTGATCGCATAGCACGTTCCAGTGTGAGCGACCAGACGAAGGGGGAAGGAGCGGAACGGAGTCCGGAGGGACGGGGGACGAGGTTCCGGGCGGAGGCGTAGCCTGAGGTTCCGGGCAGAAGGCCGGACGGTCAGGCGAGGCCGGACGGTCGGACGAGGCCGGATGGACGGGGGTTGGACAAAGGATCGGGTGAGGCAGTGGGGCAGTGCGATGGGCCGGAGCCAGGCGGACGGACGGATGGATGGATGAACGGGCGGTTCCCCTGACAGCCTCCGCCACTTTTTGTCATTCCAGTCTGTATAGGACTGTTTCTCTAGGGTTTTGGCTGCATCTTGTCTGCCTCGTGCAATTAAAGCTGGATTGGATCTGTTGATGCTTCGGCTCTCTAATTTCTGGACTCCGCGGCCTCCACCTCTCTTACACTGTTGTGAATTGCTATTTGGTTGCCAGTGCCCGGATCTTCCTTCCTCATTTTCCATCTGTACTGTGCCTCCGTACTGTGCCTCCATATCATGCAAACTAAATCATTTTATGTCAGGGGAACCTCTCGTCCGGCCGCTTGTCTGGCTCCTGATCATCCGGCCCTGCGTCCGGAGCGTCCGGATTGTCCAGCTCTACGTCTGGCTCTGGCCTTCCATCCGTGTCCAGCCTCTCATCCAGTTCTTTGTCCGAAAACTTCTCCAGGATCTCCCTCCATTTCGCTCTCATCCGGAACCTCACCCTCCATCCCTCCGGCCTCTATTGTGTCCCTCTCCGGTTGTTCACACTGGCATGTGTTATGCAACCAGGCCCGGGATCATTGCCGATCCCTTTGGACACGTGCTACTGGCTAGTACTCATTAGTTTATAAACCTTCACTTAGCGTGGGAATTCTCATCCTTTCTCTTTGGATTCCCCCGCTAGGTGCATAGTACTTGCACTGTATTTAGTACTACCTATTAATTCACTTCGGATTCCCCCGCTAGTTTCTGCACCACCCTGCTGAGCTAAGGTTGCCCTTACAGCAGAAGAAAGGACCTAAGGGATCAACCGGGTGTAGACTCGGACTCGGATCACTACGCCAGTGCTCAGGCCTCTCCCACTTCCAATCTCGACCCCTCCTCTCTGATGGACGCTCTGTCACCCAGTAACACGGCTGCACAACCCAAGCTCCTGGATGTTCACATCCCATACACAGCTTCTGACCCTGAGACCCGGCTGACTGTAGTTGAAGGCTCCCTTGCTAATATTGAGGTCCTACTCCTCCACTTACTGCATGCAGTCAAAACTCACCCCCACCCCCGCCGTTCCAGCACCAGCTGCGGGTTCAGACTTCACCACCCTTGCCCCTGCTGCAAAATTGGTCCTTTGACCGAACCCCCGGCCATCTTTGATGGTGACTGGACCCAAGGGCAGATGTTCCTCCATTCTGTCCTTACGTATCTCCGACTTGTCCCAGAGGTCTTCATGACCAGTAGGCAGGTTGGGGAGGACAAACTCGTGTGGTATGCCATGTTTTTCATGGCATGGGACCAGGCCGGACAATGGGCGGAGCAACAGTCTGTGATTGTTCTGTTCCCATTTCCATCCTGGGCAGAGTTCGAAGCTGAGTTCCGGCTCTGGTTCGTCAAGGACAATGAGCAGGAGCAAGCCCTCCTCCGTTTGGAGTCCCATGTCTACCTCCAGGGCTCCCGCGATGTCTACCCGTACACGGACAACTTCAAAGAGCTTGCTGCAACGGCCGGATACACTGAACCACTAGTCCATGTCACCAAATACCATGCCAGGCTCGATCCGCAGATTAACACCGCAATCAAGATGTCTGGGATCACTCCGGCACTCGTCGACTATTCCGGATGGTGCCTCCACACTTTTCGCTAGTATGATGCTGTAGCTCGCATACGAGCCGGAGCATCCCCAGCCCATACTCTGGCTCCGTCCACACGTCTCCGTGCCCATGCAGGCGCATTCCTTCCGTTTCCCACCCTCACGCCAACTCCCAGGGTTGTGCCCACTCTTCCACCCTGCACATCCTAATGGATGTTGACCGGACCTGAGCTCGTCTGGTGCCCTGCACCTGTCTCCGTTGTGGAGCAGGTGGACACCTCGCCTGAGAGTGTCCAGCGACCTCGGACGTCCTGGACGAGGTTGTCCATCAACTCGGAGACAACCTCCTCGCCTCCTTGGAGAGCTTTTTGCCTGCCTCTCTACCACTGCCGGGCTTCCGATCAAGCCGGAAGCTGGAGACACGGAGCCAGAGGGTTTTCTGGACACAACCGAGTGAGCAGTGTGCCCTCAGTCGTGCCTCCCAATCGTTACTCCTACCTGTATGAAGAGATAGTCAATAGACCAGTTGTGTGTCAGCTATTGGAGCCATTCAGTGGCTCCCGGACTGTGCACAAAAATAGCAGGTGAATGGCTTCAAATGAGCCATTCACAGCCATTTACATCATATTTTGGCGGTGGAGCCACTTGTCTGCGCACAGCAAAAATGCCATCAGGTGGCTCCAATGGCGTTCACGCAACGTGTCTAATATATCTGACTCTGCAGTTGAAGCGAAAGGTGCACCCCCCGTTCCGGCTTCGGTCCCAAAGTCGGAACCCCCTGTCTCCATGCTGGAAACGAAGACGAACCCCTTGCCTTATATCCCCTGTGTTTGCTGGCTGAAGTGGGAGTGTAAACTACCCCAGCAGTACGTTATCAATTCCATTGAGGGTCAGAACTCTTTGCACATCCTGCTGGAGATGCAGTCCACCGAGACTGCTGTAACGATGCTTGTGAAGGGTCTGGCCGACTGCAGAGCAACTGGAGACTTCATCAACTCGGAGTACATCATCGCTTGGAATCTCCCTGTCTGCTGGCTCCCACAGCCAATCCCAGTCCTCAACGTTGATGGGATGCTGAACGCGTCCGGTGGCATCTCTGGTGTAGTCAATATGGTGGTTGACTACAAGGGACATTCTGAGGACATGCAGCTTGCTGTGATGCGGCTCGGGAAGGAGCATGTCATTCTTGGCTACTCATGGCTCCAGAAGTACAATCCGGAGATTGACCGGGAGACCAACGAAGTGTGGGTGACCCACTGCGACACCTGCTGAGACGAGCTCCGAGCTACACACTGAAGTGCGAAGGTTTCGGCGGCGATCCTCCGGCAGCTCCGAGAAGGTCCGGTTCCGTCTATCTGTGCCATCAACTCGGAGGTGTGGCACGGAGATGATAGGTACAAACCGGACAACCATGGAGACGATCTTCCGGACCTCACCCCGGACCTGGAAGACGACAATGAGCTTGAGAATGGCAACCGGATCCTCTAAACGGTGTTTGCTCCAGCTGAGCAAATCTGTGCTGGAAGCACCGTCTCCCAACAGCCTGCAGAGGCCTTCCCCCGGAACTTCAGTCCCAGCATGGGTCTCAGACTTCTCCAACGTCTTTGACCGAGAGGTGTTTGATGCACTGCAGGAGCGCTGGACTTGGGACCACACCGTTGAGCTCGTTCCGGATACGAGGCCGGCCAACTGCAAGGTGTACCCGATCTCCCCCCTTGAACAGAAGGAGCTCAACACCTTCATCGAGGATGGACTGAGCACCGGCCGGATCTGTCCATCTAAGTCACCAATGGCATCCCCAGTCCTCTTCATCAAAATTCATCAAAAAGAAGGACAGGAGTCTCCAGTTCGTCCAGGACTATCAGGCACTCAATGCAATGACTGTGAAAAACTGGTACCCGCTCCCTCTGATCAATGACCTTATTAACTGTTTGAAGGGGGGTTCTTCTTCACGAAACTCGACTTTCGGTGGGGGTTCAACAATGTCCAGATTCAGGGAGGCGACAAATGGAAGGCTGTGGTCCATACCAACCAAGGGCTCTTTGAGCTGCTGGTGATGTCCTTCGGATTTACCAACTCGCCCGCCACGTTCCAGACGATGATGAACAACATCTTCCAGGACCTCATCCTGTCTGGAGACATTATTGTATACCTTGACGACATCCTCGTTGCGCATTCCAACCTTGCTCGTCACCGAGAGATCGTCCGAGAGGTTCTCTGTTGGCTCTGAGTGCACCGGCTTTACCTCTGGCCAGAGAAATGTGAGTTCGAGAAATTGTCAATCGAGTACCTAGGCATCATCATCTCGCACAACCACATCGAAATGGACCCAGTCAAGGTCGCTGAGATCGCTGCTTGGCTGGCTCCAGAAAGCAGGAAGGACATGCAGTGACTTCTCGGCTTTACGAACTTCTACCAGAGGTTCATGCGGGCCTTCTTGGACATCACCTGGCCCCTCTTCGATCTCACGAAGAAGAGCATCATCTGGACCTGGACTGCCACCGCAGCTGCGACATTCCAATCCCTCAAGGACGCGATGACTGTGGAGCCTGTCTTAGTCCTCCCGGATGCTGCAGAGCTTGAACCGGAGGCAAGCACGGTGGTCTCTGTACTTGTCCCGGTTTGACTTCGCGCTGCACCACCAACCTGGCTGCCTTATGGGTCGTCCGGATGTGTTGTCCTGCCACCCCAATCACGGAGTGGGCTCGGACAACACAGATGTCGCTCTTATCCACCCAGACTTGTTCCACGTCCGCACACTGGAAGGTGTTGTGGTTGCCAGACCTGAGACTCCCCTGCTCCGTGACGTCCGGGAGACCTTCACGGGCAAACCAGATCTTGAGGACCCCGTTGTGCTCGCCGCACAGGAACTCCTCAAGAACTGGAATGTCCGCTCCCCCCAGTCGTCCAAGTCGTGGGTTATGGACGGACTCCTCTACTTCCGTGGCAAGATTGTCGTACACGGAATAAGGATCTTCAATGCCGGATCATAGTGCAGCACCACAAAACTCTGGTTGCTGGACATGCCGGTCGCTTCAAGACCTTGAAGGTCATCTGCCGGGATTATTGGTGGCCCCAGCTGTCCCGGCACGTCGGCCAGTACATCGGCCAGTACGTCTGCTCCTGTGATCCGTGCAATCGAACTAAGGCACTCCGGAAGCTGCCCCATGGAGAACTCCACCTGACAGAAATCCCGGAAGAGTGCTGGGATACCCTCTCGGTGGACTTCATCATCAAGCTTCCAGACGCTCAGGTTTGACGTGATCATGCTCATGGCTGATGTCCTCGGCAAATGGGCCCACTTCAACGAGTTCCACACTGGCCTCGGTGTGGTCAGAGCGGCTCAGTCCTATTACTGGAACGTCTGGAGGAGCCACGGAACCCCCCAGAAATACATCTCCGACCAGGAATACAGTTTGTAGCGGAATTCACCATGGAACTGCGGCGCCTTATCGGGATAGCGCCTGCAACGCCCACCACTTACCACCCGCAGACCGATGGCCAGACCAAATGTGTCAACCAGGAGCTCGATCATCCAGATCTTCATGAACTACAAACAGGGTGACTGGGACGAGCTCCTTCCGGCTGCGGAGCTTGCGTACAACAACCACATCCACTTCTCGATGCAACAAGTCCCGTTTATGACAGTAGGAGGTGTGCATTCGGGCTTCCAACCAGTTCTCATCAATGCAACGGCGTTCCCGACGTTCAGTTTCGCCGTCAACAACCCCAGCACACCCCTCTTCTTCACATCCGTGCAAGTCGCGTACGTCTGCCTTCCCATCCCATGCAAAGTTTAGTTACATACAGCTGGATGCTTCCAAGATCTCTAGTGAGTGCAACAAAGGGATGGTCTTCTCCATTAAACAGAACCCCAACTCCGCTGTTAAGACCTTCGCTGATTTCCCGACCAATGCTGAGGCGGATATTCTGCCCCCTGCGAAGACCAGCAGGCAGGGGCGCCGGATGCATGTCCGTGACTTCGCCAGTGCAGCAAGCCAATGATTACACCTGCAGTTCGAGGATCACGATAATGGATGGCGACACCGATTTTGCATGTATTGGGAGAATCTCTCAATATTTGCTAGAAATATGGTTATATTGCTGGGCCGCATTAAATATAGATAGCAACTGTATGGAAATATATTACGGCAGATAATCTGGAAGTTTCGGGGATGAATTCGGCCAGACCAATCGTATTGAGTGGATCGACCTTGGACGTTCAATATGTGGACTGATGAATGCCCTTTGTTGGTTTTCTGCGGGAAATGGGTGGAATCCGAGACAGAGTGCATCAACATGATTCCGGCGATGACGAGAAAGGATCAGAGCGGTCGCAAGAATCAGTCCCCCAAAGGCAAAATCCATCTCTCTAACCCCAGAACTTGAATGTGGCACCACGGTATTTCTAACAGGTGATAAACGAGAAAAAAATCTGGGACAGAATGCACTAGGGAAACCCACTGTTATGGCCATAAGATGCCCTATAAAAGAAAAACTATGTGCATCCGAATACGCAAATTCAGTATGAAAGGACCACAGGGCTATCAACCGTGGTTCTCTACCGTTTCCCTTGGTATTGACCTCGATCTTTTTTGGGCAAGCAGTGAGAATGGCCATACATGTGTGGATGTACAGGGAAGGCCCCCATTCCGGTTGCGAGATTTCCTACAATAGAAAACACAATACATGTTCCAATATATTAATTCATCAAGAAAGAATCACACCGTTATCGAGCGTTTCCCGTAGTATTGGTCTCAATCTTTTTTTTAATGGCAGGGAGGATGCTCCTGCATGAATACTATCCGACTGCACCTGTGCTACGTTGTGTTACGAGAAAAACTGGATAGAGAATAAAAAAAGCAACATCAAAATTCCTGTTCTTAATGTAGTATTTCGACCAAGTGTTCAGGCGACGCGTCTGTTGGTGACAGTCACATCCAGGTTTCGTTGCCCAAGTAGGCAAGAAAATGTCAAAAATTTAGCCCCGCCATTCGCCGGATTACTATATATGGAAGTTTGATCGTGATTGCCGAGGAATGAACACTTGGGAAAATGAACACCTTAGGTGATCCATCACAAGGCCTGAACACTTGATCAAAATAGTACAGTATTATTTATACCCAAGCGCCACTCACGCCTAAGACCCTTGCGCAAGCGCAGGCAGCAATGATCCCACGTGATGGGGCCTTCATGCGCGACATCAACAGTCCTAACCCAACTCTGTTGATCTCGGGGACGTTCACGGCGTCTAGTGAGCGAAAGTACAGATGTAGTACAGTACGTATAATCAATATTGGTTCCTAGAACTTGTATCCAGCTGCACGACCTGCCGGATGTGCACCTCGAGCGGCATCGGCGGGGGCGTCTCCAGTACCTTCTCGTTAGAACTGTGGTAAATCATAGACGACTGAATGTTCTGATGGTGATGATAGGTGTTCTGGTTCGTCAAAGGCGTTTGCGACGAGTTTTCGGTCCGTCCTTGTTCCGTATCCTTCGCCCTCTTGGGTTTGCGTGAGTTCAACCTGAAAAGTTACCATTGACGGCCTTCTGAGAGTCTCAGTCAGAGCTGTGTGCGAAATAAACGTACATTGCCAGGACAGAGCATGTGTAGAGGTTCGGTTGCGGGAATGCCACGATGAAGTTTCTGTATATAGACGTCAGATGGCGACCGGAAGCCCACCGATGACTTTGCTGAACGGTAAAACCCCCTTACAAGGTCGTGAGCTGTAGAGTAGTTCAGCCCACGGGATAGTTATCAGTGAAATGGAACGTACTGGGAAGACGAGGAAGAGCATGACATTCACTAGAGCGAAGATGGCTGTCAACGATCCGGTTTCAATGGTCACTACAATATGAGGCGAGATTATTCACATGCAGAGATCAACAGACAAACGGACGCACGGCGCACAATTCGGTTGATATGCCCATCGATCACGCTGAAACCGGTCTTTCGAGTGAGCTGAATAGTAATGCGGTGGATTTTAAGTAACATGCGACCACCAACTGCCAAGACGCACCAACGCATAGGTCATGCCTCCCGCAATGAGGATGTCGCAGGCCGCACTGCATACAAGCCACATGGTCGCTACCGTTGTGAACTTATCGAAGTCGCGGAACTTTGGGGTTTGCAGGACCGTGACGAACATGGCGATCCCACTACCTGGTGGGGGGCCGGCGGCAACTCAATGAGTCAGTTGCCTGACACCCAAGTCGCGGGAACGTACTGCCGGAAGCAAGAGCCAACAAGCTAACGAAAGCTGGGATGATGTATGACTCGGTGATCACTGATAGTCGACTTTAGCGTCGAGTGCGATTTGCTTGCTAGCTGACCTTTGATTCTCCAGGCAGCAAACATTTGAATTGGCGCTGATACAATTGCCTGTGTGTTTGTGAGAACTTGAGAGTGCGAATGATAAAAGTTGAAAACGCACTATAAGGAAGGAATCTACGTCGAGATGAAATGGCGTGTTTCATTCGTTGCCAAACACGAATACTGCACACACCTCCGGGTAGCACTGTGTTTCAGGGTTCAATTGCTGCTCGTGAGAGGAAAGCGCACGAAAGCTCACTTTTGGGGGCAAACACGAGCGCTTTGAGTGCCCCTAGAACGGAAAGGCGTTAGAACACAGAGAATGACGCCCGCTGTAGGACCAACCGTAATCGATTATCAAAGGTTGAAAGATGATGCCGATCTGAACAATAACCACAGTGGATTCGACGATGAATAAATAAAGCATCTGTAGTTTATTCGATCGATGTGCGCAAGAGTAAAAACGGACTGTACGAAATATCGAATCCACAAGAGATCACTTCAAAAGATATAAATCTGATCTGGTTTCCCTAGTTTATGCGACGCACTTGGCATAGCGCTGATAATATGTCAACATCTGCGTAAGTGAATCAACGCACACATCATAAACTTAGACTGGGATCCGAGCTACCTGTGTAGCCATGACCTGAACAGGAAATAAGCTTCGATGCATGAGCTGGAGGGCCACGAGACACACCCCATACAACGCCACGTTCAACAGGACACCTATTTCGCAATAAGACAGAGGACGCCGGGAGATACAAGCACACACATACCAATGAGCATGGGGCCAAACCTGATATGTACAAACATCCTGAGTATGAACAGATAGGATATATGAAGCGAACACGCACAGGAGGTCAACTCCAGCCATAATTCAAACGAAGTAAGTGAAGTGGGATAAAAGGAAAGGAGAAGAACAGGAAGAATGAGAACTCCACCCGCCTTATAATAGAGCGTCTGCGGTGGAGCCACCTGGCGCCAGCTCATCTGGCATGCGGTGCTGGGTGGCTACATCAGTTGGTAGCTGTCAGGGTGGCTGCTCATTATAGTGTGTATTGAGTATCTAATGCCATACTGTTTGCTCTACCTATGCAGGAGGCTGTTCTCGAGTTCTGGCCTCACTTTATTGCCCTTCTAAAAGCTATTACTTACGAAGAAGATAGAAATATCAATAATATAGCTTGTTGTAGTATCTTCCGGCACTCGCATATATACAGGCACCTATCTGAATATGCATAGTGCTCTTAGAGGTGTTGGAGTTATGAGTGCTATGTGCCTGCACTGCATTGCCAACTGCTAACTCCGAAATGTATTTCCTCTGTTGTGTTACCATACGTATGGTTGACAAGTTAAATAGGGGGTTTAATTATAGTACAGTAGTTTATATGTAGCGTACTTTCGAATGGATTCCCCGGACGTTTGCAACAGGTTCACTGCTTATACTGGATTCTGCTCTATTGATTCCAACAAGAGGGTTAAAAATCAGTTCTCCCGAACAGCCACCAACTGGTGTAGCCACCCGGCACCGCATGCCAGAAGAGCCATCTGGTGGCGCCAGGTGGCTCCACCGCAAACGGTCTAATATGATGATGATGTAGCCTTGACAAGTCCCTCGGAGACAATATCGGCATGGGAATGCTGTCTATCCCATATATTGGCGCCCAACAAGTAGAAGCCGATGGAACCGTATGTGCGTCACGCTCACATGGAGACACTGTGGTACGGTCAATCTGTCAGTGGTACCTTGCCACGACCTTGCATGCCATTTTGACAAAATACACGGTAAGGCTTGACCGGCCGTCCCAGCGCAGACGGTACGGCTTCAGACGGACAGTCTGACAGAGGGACTTAATTTTATAAAGAGAGTGACACCCTCAAAATGGCTGTAGTTATTCCCGACTGGAGGAGAGCGCAAGATGGAATATCCTCAAAGGAGATAAGGCCAAATAACACCTACTGAATTGGGCACATAATACGAATAATAATAATGTTAGATCAGCATCATCCCCGTGCACGAATCACTCCCAAAATTGGTTTAAATCAGGGTCTCTCGAAACAGACCCTACACTAGTTGTATCAGAGGCTGAATTGAACCACTTGAAATTGCACCCGATATGCGAAGAATAATGTGATCTAGAATAGGAACTGATACAAACCATGTTAGGAGTCTCTTCTGCAGTTCCGGCACTCCGCATATCAGACAATCTTTGTTTCGACTTGACACTGTGCCTGACACCCTGCGTGTCAGCAGCAATTTACCTATTACTTACACAATAAGTATCGGGCGGAAGTCACCGACACAATAAGGATCAGGCATCCAGACAGCGCCATCACCCGGATCAGCTGGTCTGATTCTTATTGTGCCAGGCAGCATTCACCGACTCGCCACATTTACATTCAGCCGGCACGGCACCTGACTCTTTAGGTGTCAGGAGTGATATCAGGCACAGTTAAACTGCATCCGATACAGCATGTGTCTGAGTACCAGAAGCTGTGTCTGATACCAGCTGTGGCAGATGCGAAGCTGAATCACCTCATACCACACATATCAGTTGGAATTCCAAGGAATATTATTCTGTCTCTTACATTAATGATGTCAGGTAAGTTTCGGGGGAATCTGATACATTTGAGTTGGCCGAGTGAATGAATGGATCTTCTTTCGTCTTCGAGCGAGACGGGCACTCCTAGGAGTGCCACCAGTACTGCAATGAATGAGAAGATGATTGTTGCTGAAGCTCACAGGTTGTGGGATGACGACCATTGGTAGATAGGTAGGTACACCGCCATTTGTGACTAATGTTCTGTCAACGTCATTGAGCATTTTCATTTTGGAAACAAAATTAATCGAATCCCACAAGCATTTTCAAACATAGTGTTTGACAAGCCACATCCCAATGTTGCTACAACGAGCTGCTGACATCCAGGAGATGTTTTTGAAGTCAAATGTTCACGTGACATTGTAACAACCCTCGTAAAATATTGATTGGTTGTTGACAAAATATCGCTGCGTGACGCTTCAGTACTATCCGTCACGAATGGCGGTGTAGGTAGATTCCACGGCACGGTCTCGCTCAGGAATGCTGGGCCCAGGGAGTACAGTGGCGGCGAAAAGAAATGAGCGCGGGGAATTTTCATCGGTTAGATATGATCCTCAACTCAAAATACCTGGGTTACTTGGTAGAAAATGTAGAATGGGATGTGGAGAGTTCACCTACAAAATTTGGGGCCCAACCGATGCTTCAATGTTGCGTGGTAGCATGATTCGTTGATTGTGTTATATTTGGCTGGGATCAAGTCGTTCAATAATTGTTGGATAAGTAATCGGTGCGTTATGCTATTATATAAAATGAGGTCAATACTTGGTATAGAGTCCTTTCGCAGTGTGCAACGCCTGCACACGACGTGGTAAAGAGTCATAAAGCTGATTTATGTAGTCAATTTTCAAGTTGGCCCATTCCTCCTGCAAAGCCTCCCACAACTGGTCACAGTTTTGTGGGAGGACCGGTCTGGCCCTCACCCTACGATCCAGCTCCTCCCAGGCATGCTCAATAATGTTCATATCGGGTGAGGAGGGCGCCCATCGCAAGATTTTGATGTCAGGGTCATGAAACCACGTGGTCGCGCGTGCAGATGTGTGCTTTGAATCGCCATCCTGCTGGAATACAATGTCCGATGGCTGAAGGGAGTAGTCGGAAATGGTGCCCAGAAGACTCTCTTCAAGAATCTCGCAGTATTGGATGGCATCCATCTTGCCAACGATGCGGACGGTCTTTTTGACATTTCTGGGTTCCAACTCCTCGTGCGGCCTCCTACGGCAATACTGCTTCCCATCGGACCCGAAAAGATTGAATTTTCATTCGTCCGAGAAGATGACGTCGCGCCAATCATCAGCTGTCAACTCGAGCATGTCCTCTGCCCAAGTTTTTCGCTTCTCGATGTGAATTGCACGCAGCGCTGGCTTGGCTCGCAGCACACGGCCATTCAGCCCGATCTGCTGAAGAGCCTGGCGAACTGTCCGGGCAGGGGCTTCAGGGAAAAGCACGCGCTGCACATCAGAACCATCGCGGGCCTCCCCAGATTCGATCATTCCGGCAGCTTGTCGCATATCCCGGGGCGAGAAACGGCGTGGACGGCCCGATTTGGACTCGTAGTGATATGGGTCACCAGAGGCGACAATCTGGTAGTAATTTCGAGACACAGTTGGCCGCTTTAGGCCCAATTCGTTGGCAATGTCCTGAAAGTCCATCTCTTCGTTCTCATGCATGCGCACGATCTTTGCTCGTTTTGAGGGTGTGCATCTCGTCATGGAGGATGCTCCAGAGTAGCCTCGTATCGTTTGGAGGCAGCGGGTTAAGTGGTGGATGAGAGAGAGACGAGTTTTCGTGTTGACTGTGGAGCACATGTGACCGTGATAATGACGTCTTGATGTAAATCAACCTCAGGAGCGGCCATCACGGCACCGTTTGTTCCGAAAATTTGCTGGCGTACTCTCCACACCACATTCTACATTTTCTACAAAGTAACCTAGGTATTTTGAGTTGAGGATCATATCAAACCAATGAAAATTCCCCGCGCTCATTTCTTTTCGCCGCCACTGTAGCTGATAATGCAGAGGCACTACTGTACTGTAGTATTTTGACCAAATGTTCATGGGGTGTCACCTGTCACCACAAATGTTCACAGGAAATGGCGTTCATTTGTCGGCAATCATGTGGAAAATACCATATATGGCAATTTGGCGAATGCCGGAGCGAAAAGTTTGGCATTTTAGTGCCTATTTGGGCCACAAAATTGAAAAGTCACCATCAACTAGACCAACAATGTTCAGTTCACGAATCACAACCCTTCTGTCACCCGTCACCTGAACATTTGGTCGAAATACTACAGTACTATACGGTCCCTGGACTTCTCCGTCACCCCGTAGCCGAGCTCACGGCCGCAATCGCTCGACCTGCCGGAGTAGAACTAAAGGACAGAAAGGAAAGCAGTTAGTGGAAAATGGGGACCTCAAACAAGCTCAGGGACGTAAAACAGGAGCCAAGTAGAACAATTTCAGGACATCATGCGTGTACTTAGCCACAAGTACGATGGTTGGGTCGGGAATAAACACACCAAATAAAGCCAAATTTCAAAAATAGCAGCCAATAGCATATATAGCTCAGGGATTTCAGTGGTACAGAAATTCACTTCGATTCTTTGAGTTTCTTTATGAGAATCAGCCGCATCAGATACGGGCCGTATCTGATGTGGCTGATATGTGTATTGATTCTTATGAAATAAATCTGAGAATCAGCCACCTCAGATACAGGCCAAATCCGATGCGGCTGACACACTGGTTAGGAAAATATATTAACCTGGCTATAAACATTAGCTGACGCTAGATAAATCTGTAGCCAAAGTCAAAATTAGTTATATTTGATGCCTTCATTTAATGTGAAACCTGCCCCTAAATCACAACTCTCAGCGAGGCTTTCAGGCTTTGAAGATTCTTTCATTGGCACTTGAGGACAAAAGGACTTTTGAAATTTGAACTCTCAGGCACCAATTCAATGCCATTGAAAGATGCTTCTTTGCTCTTTTTTGTTGAAACAAAGGGGATTAACCTAGGTAGAACAAAAAGACATTCATATTGTATCCACAAACAACTGAAAAGAGGAATCTCAAACAGTGTTCAATGTGCCACTGAGAGTTCTCAATTCGGCTGCCCTTTCTTTCGTGGCTGAAAAAGTAAGACTGCACACCCGCAGAAGAGTCCTTGATTCTCGCTCTTTTGGGGTCGGTTTCTGTACAAATCAATGCATCAACTATTTTCAAGTTTTCCATTAGCTCCTGATTTGTTTACTTCAGGTTAAGGTTGTTACCCAGGTTAATAGATTGCCCTAACCGGTGTGATAGGTGCATTGATTCTTACCAAATAAATTCACATTTCAGTCCAGAGTAAAATTTTGCTTTATTTGGTGTGAAATTATGGCCTTCAAAAACTCTGTACTAGAGCGTCAGCCAAGGGGTTTTGTAGGTGTGGTGTGTCATTGAATAGTCGTGTCAGAAATACCTTTCGTAATTGACCCAGTGTCTCCCATGACACGCAGGTAATTAGTGCATGTTCTGGTGTTTCGACTTCAACCCTGCAGAATCTACAGAACCTTTCCGACCTTGGTACGGGCTGATATGCATGATCCACGTAACGCAATATTTCCAAGGCTAGCTGGTGAGTTGACAGCAGAAGGAAAGTCAGTGTCTCGCAGTGCTTTTGCGTCGCAATCTATAGTTCTCGTCCCAGAACGTGGTGCCACATTCTGGGATTGCGCTAGTTAGAGGAAAGGGCGACAATCTAGAACGCAAAGTCAATAAGCAAGTAATTGAAGTCCAGTGAGTGTACGTCAGCGTACAACGTTTCAAATTCAACTTCAAGTACATATACGAATCGTACCTATCTAGTTCAACGCCGTTACACGATCTACTCGACCCAACGAGTCAAAAGTCAGCCAGTCTGCTAACTGCGACTCGGCGAGCAATGAAACCAACTTTTTTGAAAAGACATGATTTTTGCGCCCTGCATGGAGTTGAGAGTCAGTGGATTGAATAGATTCAAGGTCAATCAATGCGCCGACCTTGAATGACGAAATAAATGGAGTGGACTTGAATGTTCGTAAAGCCGGCGCAGAGACCAGAGTAAGCACTCATTGAGTCAAGTTCAACATAAGCGAATTCGAGGGAAAATGAGTGCAAGTTTAGTAACAGACCTCGTAGACTTAAAACACGTTTATTCTGAAGATATTTCGGGTAAGATACATGTATGAACAAGTCAGTAGAAAGTGAAATTAGAAACCAGGCGACAACGTATTCCGGTGCGCGCCCGATGTAGTAAAAATTCAAGTCAGTAAAATAAAGCTGCACTTGATGATGTGTACTGAAGCTAGCAGGAGGTCATAACTGAAGAGCGAAGATCACTAATGAACAGAACGATGAAGCGATCTGAATATATTTGAATAGGCGTGCTTGAATATTGCAGTCTGAAGGGCTATCAAGTCGGATTCACATCGACCCAGATTGAATTCAAAAGTACTTGCAGTACTGTACTGTAATCGCGCATCCGGGAGGTCAAGGTCCTATGATGAGTATTTTAAAAGCGGGAAAGCCACCCAGCCGTACCGATGAATTGACTCAAAGCCGATCCTGGGTTTCAACATGGAACCATATTGGATCCATCATCGGATTCAGTCAGTGAATCAGATCGAGGTAATTAAAAGCTTCCTGAAAGATGAATCGCAGTGAGCCAATGATGAATATATAAGAGGTCAAAAAAACGCACCTAGAATCCAAGCAAAATTGAACCAGTCGCTCCCCGGGTGCGATACGAGGGGAAGGGCTTCAAAGCAAACCACTGCAAATGCCAGCTCCGATGGTTAGCGACTGAACAAACGAACAAAATCATCGGGGCTTACAACGTAGCTATGCTGCGGTCAACTCAAATCAAAGAGGTGGACCAGTGAAAAGCTTCGGATGGGGAATCAAGTATATGAGTCGGGCCAAAAATCAGAGTCGACAGAGGACGATGGAAATAACGAGATTTACGGGGCACATCACTTGAATACAGTGTGTTGCATGTCGTGCATCGCGTGTGCTGCATCTGAACCATGCCTGCGAATCCCACGTGTCTGAACCCGTGAGTTGAAATCAGAGACGACGGGAGAGCGGTATGCTTAACGCACTGGGGTAATTTTGAACGGTCTGTCGCCGTGTCGCCCGAGTGCCGATACAGTTGGCGACGGGCTGGGGGAAAATGCCGCGACTGCCGTGGCACTGCCGCGCACTGACGCGGCACTGACGCGCATTGACGCGGCGGTGGCTGTGTTTTGCCGCGCCAGTGCCGCGCCGCGTTGATTTCTTTCCGCACATTACATCTGACCCCAAATCAAACTCAGATATAGTTTATTGATCCAAATACATTATCTGGATCGACAAAATCCTTGAAATCGGTCGGAATACAAGTGTCAAAACATCGATCCCATGTTTGACTAGAAGTTGTTATCTGTTCAATTTCCAATTCAAACCTGAGTGAGCTTGCGATAAAGCTATTCGGTTTCATTGAAAGAGTCGAATACACTTGATCAGAGGCGCCGTAATGGCAGGTTATGAACACAAGGATCCAAATTCTGAAATTCAACTTCATACATGGTTGGCAAAGAATTCCCAACGAACCACATTTTGAGACTCATTCAACTCAAAGGCCCACGCATACTGCAGTTTGACAGCGTCATCATAGAGCACAGAGTTGGTGGGTTGTTGTTGCTACCCAGTGCAGGGTAATTGCCGCGCAGGGTTAAACTCTTTCCCCACGCAATTCAATGCTCAGATTCTTTTGATTTCCAAGTTTTAAAAATGAAGATATTGCTTTGGGCGGAAAAGTAGTTGAAACTTAATGCCCTGGGTGCGTTTAATCGCTGAGTGTTTCAAGTTAAGTACTAATAAAATCTGATATGATCTACTCAATTCTGTTCACCAGGAGTGGGTAAACTTGAGAGAGACATAGAATTTTTCGTATTCTAAGCTACACTAGTTCTAAGGCATACGATGCTGACAGGGCTGAGTGGACAACTATGTGTCTGCCGGGCAGTATCGCGCTGAATGATTGCATCAGTGGCTGTGGTTTTTGCCGCGGCAGGGGGGAGAAGTGCCGCACAGCCTCTCCTTCCTTCCACACGGCTTTCTAGAGTGGATTGTAACTTTTAAAGGGTCTTTACAATGTGAATACATCGTTTGGATCCCAAAACTTGACACATCAACTCCCCCACAGTACGATGAAATCAATCCCAACTTTGAGTAAAACTATGGTTGAATTATGACTAGACTTGTGTTTTCCGCTCGCCTTGAGGTCCAATTGGGAGTCAAAGTTATCTCGAAGGGATTTAAAGTTAGTGATGGACCTCTGGACATTGTTTCAGGCCAAAAATCTTGATGTCGCGATCGTGGAACCAGTTGTACGCGAGGCATGATGTGTGCTTGGGATCCCCATCTTGCTGAAAGACAATGTTGGAGGGGTGGAGATTATAGTCGGAGAGGGTGCCAAGGAGGGATTCCTCAAGGATTTCACAGTATTGAACCGCATTCATGCGGCCCTCGACACGGTGGAGACGGCCCGGTCCGTGCTCCGTCAGACACCCCCAGACCATCACATTACCGCCGCCATGCTTCACTGTCTTCTTCACATTTCGTGGGAGCAACTCTTCGTGTGGTCTCCTCATGCAGTATTGCTTCCCATCCGATCCAAAAAGCGCAAATTTGGACTCGTCCGACACGATGACATCCCGCCAATCATCGGCGGTCAGTTCCAGCATGTCGACGGCCCAATCTTTGCGCTTCTGGCCGTGAATGGCGGAAAGGTAAAGCTTGGCGCGGCGTACACGACCGTTCAGACCTTCCCTCTGGAGCATCTCTCGGACTGTCCTGGCCGGCGCGTCCGGGAAAAGGAGACGCTGGACATCAGAACCATCCCGCGCTTCACCTGTTTCGATCAATTTCACGGCATGACGCTTGTCGCGGGTCGAGAAACGCTGTGGGCGGCCGGATTTGTGTGTGTTGCGATAAGGATTTCCAGTCTCCTTGACATCCTTGTAGTTTCGGGACGCAGTTGGCCGGCTGAGCTCGAGCTCCTCCCCGATGGCGGCGAAGCTCATATTCTCTTTGTCGCGCATCCGAACAATTCGGGCGCGCTTCGTGGGTGTGCATATGGTCATCTGAGTCGACAATTAGCCTGTATGCAGGGTTTGGGAGCACCTGAGAGCGTACCGAGTGAATGCTCGTGGTGGTTTGAGTTGAGGAGTGTAAATGTGACAACGTGATCGCGTCGCGTCTGACGCAATCAGTTTGTGGAGCGCCAAGAACTCCACCGTTGATCCCGAATTTTTTTATGAGTGTCCATAGGACCCCCCTCTACAAGTTCTACATACAACTTGTTTTGAGTCAATCGCCGGATTACAACGTACTACGCAAAATCGGCAGCTTCGCCGCCACTGTACATCGATGCTGGTATCGGTATTGCCAACGGGAATAATTCACTGTGAGAATGCGCACTGATATGCCTAGCATGTAAGCGAAACAGCAAGTGTACAAGCACTCTAGTAAAGTAATTATACCTGCTAATGTTGTATCCAATACCTTACTTTCGTGTTACGACGGCTATTTATTCAAGTTGAATTCATTGGCCAAGACTCGAATGGTTTCTTGAATTGGCGATGCTTAAATGCCATGATATAAGGCCTGCCCAAAGCTGATAGAACGTGCACCGGATACTGTTATGGCGTGTCTGACAGGGTCCTATGCAGCAGTCGCGTGTATTAGCCGCACAGGGTATAGTTCGCGGACATAGACCCCATACCCTGCAATTCGAATGGCTAATCTTCGATTCTCTCCTCCGTGGTCTGTGGCGGCCCGGTGAACTGTCTGGAATTGAACTATGCCTAAACACCGCACTTTTCACGTGTTTCAGAATAGTCTGATTACAGTATAGCCTTATTTCTGAGAGCTAGTATACGGTCTCAGTATAGCTGGCAGGGTCAGGATCACAGAGTAATGGGTACAAAGGATAGGTGACTACCCTGCAGACTGGCAGTGCTCGCCTCGAAAACCATAGAGGAAAGTGTAGCCCACAAACCTCTAAAGAGACTATTTCTGGACCTTATTTCCACAACAAGAAATAAGCCAGAGATACTTACAATGGGACATGCAGGGAATAAGCTTATTTCTGCTCGGCTAACGGCAAGGCCTTCCATGTGACAGGCATGGGAGGCTCAGGGAAGCTCATACAGAGGAGTTCCGGGATAAGCGAAGGTTGGTTAAGACAATCTGATGGGATTGATCTTATTCCGAGGAAGCAAAGTTGGGCATGAGAAACCTTTCTGAGAAAAGGGTACACTAGGGATATCTACGGAACGCTGGAGGCCAGGGGAATAAGATCCGATGGTTAGGAGCTATGGGAAAGGGGCAGGAGACAAAAGGAATAGACGGACATGTGATATCAGTCAGCCAGGGGACTGGTGTTTTCAAATATCCTGGATGACAAAAGCCGCATGGTCGGGAAATCAGGGACTACCTGGGCACTGGCCAATGGCAATACACTCACAGCTCTTCCTCCGACGGATAAACGGGTAAGGAGGGACGATCTCGGGCCATTTTACTAATTTCTGCTTGGTTTGAGGACTTCCATATGATTTTGGGATTTATATAAGTAGTTGGGACATTATTACGAGTAGGACACAGAATCCCCTTGTACTAGTAGGCATAATGCTTGCGATTTGGGCTATTTCTGGGGTTGGCGCAGTGTGTATTGTCATTGAACTTTAACATTGGGAAACATTTCTGTTGGAATAAGAAGTTGGTTACTGGAAACATCTTAGGGTGTGATTGAGGCTACATAGTTCTGGAATCGAAATCGTTTTATCATCATTGTCATTGCTCATCGTCAAATTGTCAAATTGTATCGCTCATTGTTCATCATAAATCGTAAATTGTCATCGGGTTCTCTGGGAAATAAGCTTTCGGGCATATATCCTCGTGGAAATAGGCTATCATTCGCATTTAGGAGGTTTCTTGCGTGTCTCCGGACACAACCACCACCACACACACAACACTCGCTCGTCTCATAGCTGCGAAGCTCTTAAAACTATCTTATTTCCATTGCTCGATTATCTCTCAGGCCAATTCCTGGTGATATCTTGTAGTGAAGGTTCATCTTTCTGTGGGAATGTTATAACTTCCCTTCAACCTATTGTTAGGCCCTGTACAAGGGCTTATCACTTGTCTGTATCTCAGCTCTTGTTTCCTCTGATCGGCCTATTTCTGATCCTCGTCTTATTTCTGTGGGCATCACTGCTTATATCGGAAAGACTTGGGTTATATTTGGGTGATAATTGGATTGTTTGGGTTCAATTTGGAGCACATCGCTCACTGGGGCAAGTGTTCTATGGTTGACTGTGTTCAGAATTGGCTTACACTACTTGAACCACCACAACAATGTCTCAAGTCCTACCCAGTTATCAACATCTCAGTTCGAATTGGACACTGAATTTCGGCTCATGATGAGATTGCAAACAATGTCCTCTGTGTGATACCATCTAGATCGGCCCCAGAGCACCACAGAAAGGAAATTTTGCAGATCTGGATCTTGAACCGTTGCACCAGCAGGAAATACCTACAAGAACAAGTACTTCAGGTTAAGGGTACACCAGTTGGCTGAACCAAACACGGGCTTCAACCTTGACATTCCAGGTGAATGGCCTTGAACTTGACCAAAGCTTCCCAGCACCACATGGGCATAGTTCAACCCGACACACTGCGCCCACACTTGACTAGTATCTCAATTTTTTGGATTTCTTGGACCAGAACTCATTTTTATAAAGGGAAGTCCTGAAATGAATACTATTGGATTTATAGCTAATAACAGTACCGAAGGCGCGGATGAAAAAATTCCATTTTGGGCTGTTTTTGATTCTCTTGAAAGAATTGCTTTTATCTCGGTCAATTCTCCATGGATTAGGTCGAAACATAGCGGGATTTTCCAAGCTAATTCAGCCGCAATTAATGATAGCTCCCTGGCCGAAATTTTCATCTACCGGACTCAAATCATGTCGGACGGCTCTAGATTTTTGTGAGGAGCACTATCCATGCATCAAGAAGATTCTCATAGAGCAAAAACTAATTATATGCCTTGCCTAACACGTGTATCACACTTTGCAGACATTTTGAATAGCAACACATGCATTGCTTTAGTTATTCAAGTTCTCCTCAAAATAGGCTGTTCAAGCGCGCCAATGGGACATCAACTGTCTCTCTAGACGTTCACCTTATCGATTCCGTATCGTGTGCTGGTTGAATATCGCTGATTAGGACGCGTCGCGGTGCGGTAACCATCAAGTTGCCGTGATCACATCATCGCACATACAACGCGTCAGCATTTTCTCTTACGGCCGCGCGTCTACTTACACCCCCCCCTCTACCATGGCGAGAAAACAACGTCAAGCCCCTCTCAGGAACAACTATTCACGCGATTTGAAGCGACGGGTTATTCATCTGTCACAGAAACACCACAAGGGCTCCGCAGAGATTGCCCTTTGCCGCGCAAGTGAGGGGATTTGCCACAGTAAATGCCAAGTTAAAAACGGTGTGAAACACCTTCAAAACCTCATTAAATGTAGGAATACTCATCATACTGACCAGAAATTGCAGTGGCTGCAGTCGGGGGCATTTTGAAAGGGATTCAGTGCAGAAGCCCCTTGACAAATCTCATAGTATTGACCAAGAGCTCCCTATTCAAAGATATCAAGTCATTAGTGAGGTTTTCTACGCTCCAGGAACCCAATTTCACCCAAAGAAACACCAATTTTGATGTCTAGTCATAATTTGGGGTAGGTGCGGCAGGCGCGGCATTTTCTCCTGGTCCGTTGGCGACAATGGGTGACATGGTTTGGGCGACTAGGCGACACAGGTGTATAGGCCGCCGAGCCCTGTCGCCACTTGTCCCCATTTGCATCCCAAATGGGGCATGATTTAGTTTTCTGAGCAGTGGTGATGTCATTTTAATTGTCTCGCTTGGCGAACTTGTCGCCTCGTCGCCTAATTTAGCGTGGGAAAACCGGTCGCCAAAAAAACATCCCACTTTTAAAATATTCATAGCAGAGTATTGAGGGGGAATTAGATAGGGATATTGACCTTGGGGAGGTAGAGAATCAAAAATATGGTATAGGATGTTCAAGTTTCAGAAGGTTTGGAGCAAAGAAAACCCCATGTCGCCCGGATAGCAATAGGGGAAGTCAAAGCGGTCTACGGAAGTCGATTCAAAAGTGGATTCACCGGTGATTCACATTTGGATTCACGAAAAGGAAACCATCAAGAATCCGCTTCGGCTCTGACCCCCCGATTCAGAACTTGATTCAGAGAGGGCTTCGTTACCGGATTCAGATACTTGAAAAAATATTAAAATATATACATTCACGGCAAATAAATTATACTACGCTGTGTGGGACATTTCTTGATAGTCTTGGCACCTTCCTTTTCAGCTTGATTGCAGCGGCTGTGCGTGCGGCATCTTAAAAGTGTTCTTTGACTACCACAGAGCGGGCGGGGGAGCGAGTGCATGTGCAAGTGCAGGTGCAGGTGCGACAGCTGTAGGCTTGGTCTTGGGCTTATAGGGTATCGGTGGCTGGTAGGTAGCAGAGTCGCGCTGTATGGTAGACAATAAAATTTCAAATAAATGAAATTATAAACTCACGGGATAGCACGAAGTTAAGTGAGTGTGGATTCAGAAACAGATTCAAAAACGGGTTCAGATCGTGCTGCGACTCCGGAGTCGCAGCATCGATTCAAAATTTTGATGGATTCATAGGTTGATTCAGGTGTCTGAATCCACCTCTGAATCCACTTTTGAATCGACTCGTGAAGCGACCTCCATCGAGCGCATTGACTTTCCCTAATGATACAATTTTTTTTGAGCGGAATAACATTACTAAGTGTTTCGGCCTTCTTCGGCCTTCGTTGAATCAGGGCGCCTGGAAACGTTCCCGAAACTAAAAGTTTCTGGAATGGGTCCAAGAATGTAAAAACGTGTTCCAAAACTTTTAGTTTCGGGTCAGCCGAAACCGTTTCCGAAACCAAAAGTTCCAGCTTCTCCTGGAACTGATCCAGGAACTGTTAGTTACGGAAGACCCCTGGGACGGGCTGATTAGTTTCGGCCACCCCGAAATCAAAAGTTTCGGAATCAATTTCGGCCGACCGGAAATTTTTAGTTTCGGCTCTCCCAGACTTGTTGCCGAAACTGAAAGGTTTCGGCATTCCCGGATCCCTTTCCAGAATTTTAAGTTTCGGAAACATTTCCGGGCGCCCCGAAATAACGGATCTCCCCGAGTGTCATCAGCAGTAGGGCCGTCATCCGGAAAGGGTTGAGAACGCTAAATGAAAGCCGTCAGATGAAGTATAGCTCTAAATAACGGCCAACTGCGTACCTCTGCGTCTAAATCGATGGGTCCCTAACACTATCTCGGAGACATCATCGTCGCCAGCGACCTTGGTAGGCTTTTGCTTCAACTTAGAAGAGATGGCAAGAACACACCCCGCAGCCTTGAAGATCTCTGGCCGAGTCGACGCGGCGGTGGGTACTATCCTCCCCCTAGAACTCGGACACTTGCGAAAGCGCGAATAATTTTGTTCTGACTGACCCTGGTACAATTTCGAGACGATACACTTTTAGAAATCTTGAACATGATGCGGACTGAGTTTTTGGTTTGTGGAAAACGGGCCATTGTCGGTCTAGCTACGACGATGTTGCAAACAAAACCTGGTGTCCGAGTTGTAGGTAACAGCTCAATTCCCGATTGCTGGCCTCGTATAACAGCACATTCTCATCATAGGAGCTTGAAATTTTGCATGCCTGGGGTCCTGCCTCGGGGCTACTATATATATATAGGACAGGACCAGGCAGATCCAGGAGGACTGGCATGGGACATGAAATTTCTTGACATCAATTCGGGCAATTGAAAGATCAAATTGGCCGGCATTGCCCGAACTGTCAGACTCTTGTGATAGCTACAGGGCAGCTGTGTCTCTGAACTTTTACATAGACACTTTTATGATATAAGAGTATCCTGTACATATCTTATCGGGGTGATATTACCTCAGGTGAAGAGCCCTAGGCCCAAAAATACCCAAAATCGTCGAAATTCTTGGTGGTTGTCAGATGTTTCGAGTGCTATATATCTCTTAATCGTGGATATGGAAGCATTACAGCCATGCGAACTCCATACACAGAAATTATTTTCGTCCGACCATTTTTAGAAGGAGAAATTCACTTCACAGGCGTGGATCGAGTGAGTAAAATAAAATCGACTGCTGCAGCTTTTCTGTAAGTACCCGAGGACTTTCCTACCCAACTGGAGACAACACATCCACAATAAATTTGGCATTTCCTTTTCGACCAGGTTTCAACTATAATGAGCTCTACAATGTAGCTGGGGGAGCAATGGATATAAATGGTGCTGCTACCAAGCACACACACAATTTAATTGGTGCTAAACTTCTGTGATCAGTCCAGCGATGATATTGGCTTTGCCGGTTAGTGCCGATGGCCGAAGTCAAACCGAACAGTGGGCGGATCAACCAAATATGTACAATGTTCAAAAGTTGTGAGGTGGCCGCAGATGCGAGTCAAATTTCGGGATGTAAGCCACGACTAAGATGTCATCCGCCAACGGAAGTTGCCGACTGCAATAGGGAACAGAGTTGTAAGTTCTTTTCAAGAAACCTGTTTAAATCAGGTATTTTTTATACAATATATCGGCCATATCATCGATAGCCGGTCTTGACGTCAAGTTTTTTTCGAGGACTTGGATGTATTTCAGGGAGTTTGTCCTAGGATTACTCGTATATTATCGATTACTCGTATATTATCGATTACTCGTATATTATCGAGATGCCTCGAATCAGAGTGCATATGTTTGTTCCTCAGACAATACCCCATTCATGAGCCCAGCTGACCAGAAATCAGCTTCGACGCCTGGGCGCTTGGTTGATTCTAGGTGCCCGATCAGCCGTCAACCTCCGCTCAAATGGCTGGTGTCCGTTGGATCGCTTCTTATCATCTTCGCTATTCGCAGCTCTGCATCGTCGCATCCGTCCCTTGCCTCTATCCACTGTTCCCTATGCATGGAATCCAATATATACCCTGTATTACTCGTCTATTATCAAGGTCCCTTGAATCAGTTTATACGTCATTTATTTTTCGCACGCCACGCCACTGGGCGCTCGCCAATTCCCGGATATTGGATTCATATCAAACTCAATTTGCATCATCGCAGGGTGTCATTTCGCTCCTCTCAAAAACGCAGCGGGTTTCATTGTTTGTGTCTCTTTTTGTAAATACTAAAATCCATTTTTGGCTCATCTTTCCGCTGCGTTGAACTTCAACTTCAACGGACATAAGTTACCTCAAGGCTTTTGGAGCATCCCAGTTTAGTTTTGGAAGACTTCGACGGGCTGTGTGCCATGACGCGTTGTCCACTTTTAGAGCGACCACATGCCCCTTGCCCATTCAAAAGAGTGGTGCGCATCTCATTGCTTTGCTTCCTTCCCTCATCACTATCCCCCCTTTCCAGCGTTTCACCTCCTTTCAACCACTTGGCCAATATATTCCGCAACATTGACCTACCTTCAAAGCCGAATAAGCCCAACCTACAGTCAGGCTTGATTGTTCCATCCGCGCAGTCACATGGGTGATCAAGCCTTCTGCACCTCAAAATGGGCTTTGACCATGCAATTTTACTACGCAAGACTCTCTCAAACAAGGTCCAAAATCAAAACTATTGACCGACATTTCCGTTGTCAACATCGGCATTCCCCCTTCAATCTTGACCCCCGTCAAGTCGGATCAAGACTGTGCTGTGCGATGCCCCGGAGGTCGGAACTGAATGTCAATCTTCCAGTCTACGACTGCTTTAATATTGGAAAATCAACGCTTCAAGGCCTGTCAACTGATAGTGTGCACATACACTAATCATTCCTCAGCTGCGTATCTCATCTGGAACTTTCTTCCACGCCAGTTGCGTCCTGATCACTCAGCTCATTTCTGGTACTGATGTACAATAGAGTTGTCGGCCAGGTCAGCATCAATGTACGTAGAATTCTCTTATTCTTTGAAATTGTTCCTTTCGTTATCGCAGTATGGTTCATCAACTGCTTTGGAGCTCGCCCAAGGGTTTGGACAAATTCAGATGAGTTCACGTGAGTAATTGCACCTCATTATTCTGTGTAACTTAACTGATCCGCTCCCGTTAAGCCTTCCGATCAAGGTTGGGTCGTGCCCTGCCACGTCGTCTAGCAAGTGGTTAGTCTCGCTTCCTTTCTACTTATTTTTCACTATCGACCCTAGCACTTACACATTCTCTCAGCTAAATTTTTGGTCCCATGCCTTGCCGCCTCGTCTGGCAAATGGTTAGTCTCGCTTCCTTTCTACCCATCATTCACCTACGAACCTAGCGCTTACACGCTCTCCCAATTAAATCTTTGGTCTCGCGCCTGTTGATCTCGAGTCCGTCTTCTTTGCGCAGTATTGGTGAGTTTTACCAGAAATTTCTTCCCAATTTTTCAACACTGACATATCCGTTCAAAGCTTAACGCTTCGCCATCGTTTTCAACGGGCAACGCGAAGGTTTTGATTATGCTGTACTCTGCATTTTGTTGTCCGGAGATATCCATCTTTCTCATTTTCCATCCCGTTTGACACTGCCGATGCGTCTGAGGAGCGAGGAGCAATATCATTATTCTGACGCGATAATTTCATACGGCCTTTAATAACATGAGGTTTAGATCTGAGGGCCTGGCTTTTGTGCGACTTTCTGCTTACCATCCATTCACCAGCGTAGTACTCCAGCTCACATTCGCCGCGGATCAGTGAGTGAGTGCTGACAACTATCATAGATTTTGTTGCGAAATTCATCTGTGTAATTGTTACATTCACTCTGCTCGCGCCGGGTGGTTACTCGAACTTCAATATGGTCGAAGATATGTTGAACCTTTCCCAACATCTATCTCTGCTTTGCCTGGCTCCGATTATCCGTCCTGCCAGCGGAGTGGACTGAGAGTCTTGATGCCAACATCCAATACCAGCCGGAGCGAAGCAAAGGCATGTCTTGTCATACACTATCAACAACATGCGCCTTGCGCGTTCCTTGAGCAATAAATTACATCAGTAATTATGCTTCAAAAAAATCTTGAAGGAAATTTGCTGAGAAATGAATTTACTCATCCCTTTAGTTTATGAGCGCAATCGGCGACTGAGCGATCTTTTCGTTCCATTGAATTTAAACCTTCAATGAATTCACTTTCAACATAGCTTCCTGCACACCGCAGGCAAACCCCGTGGTACATAAATTTTAGGTCCTTAAGAGGCACCTGCGCGGCACCTTCATGACACCTACGCTGGCAGGTACCCTGGCAGCTGCACAGCACAGTAGAAAGAGAACCAGGGCTAATGAACCCCCCTGTCGGAATCACGAGGCAGCCCGGCGCCTAGGGAAGCCCGGCCAAAACACAGGTGACGGAATGTGCCACGCTGCACACCTGACCACCTCATGTTTTGCGCAAGGTGCGGTAGTACCTCTGGGCAAGCTTTGAGTGCAGCTTCCGGCGCTGCTGCTGTGACAGCTTCCACTTAGGCAGCTAAAAGGTGGTATGGGTTCTGCCCGCGGTAAAGATAAACGAAGTGTCATTCCGAAGAAGTAAGATACACTAGCGGCCTCTGCGCACATCGGGGTACTGAATTTTTCATGGATGAGCCACAGTTGTCAGTAGTGGAGCCATGACCCACTTTTCGCTCCGCGTTCAGATTTCAGAAGCCCGCTGAAAACATGAGGCACAAGAACGTGTGTTGCACGAGCATGGCCGGAGGGCCAAAATCATCGGGTACGCAAGCAAAAGAGTTGGACTCATTTGTGCCGATTCAGTTGGAGCTTCGTGGAGGACGTGAGGCGGGACTCGTGGTTCGGTCATATATACGCGCTTTTATGCAGATATCGCCGCTATTTCACCGTCTTTATAAAATTACGTGTGTCTGTCTGAAGCCTTTTTGAACTCCGCCGTGTTCGCAATCTCAGCATCACCTTCTAACCACTTTGGTCGAGCTCTTCGTTCTCTCTCTTGCCGTGCGTGCAGCGCTACATATTGAGCAATTTAGACATCTGATTGCATTGAAAGAAGGGGATGCGAGGCCGCGAAGCGGCCGAGCAGCCTACTATTCACGGAAGCGTGGTAGAATGACGGTGTTCTGCTTTTGTCGCAAGCAATCTAGATTGATGGAATGAGTGCCGAAAAATTGTTCCCTCCTTCATTGTTTTCGAGGTACCGCGGTGCTACCATACATACTTCTGGGGAGCCTGTTGTTGCATTTTTTTCAAGTATGTGATCGCCCGGAGCATCGTGCTTGCTCCTTGTTCAAACTCACCGAGTTCTCACCAAAACCTTGGAACCAAGGGAATGACATGGCCGCTGTTCTGCAAATTAAAGGCAGGCATCTATTCCTGTACGGATACCGTTTGCCAGTAGGAACGTGTTGGGTCGACAACTGCGCCTCGCGTTTACACCAAGTTGCAACGAAAATTGGTAGACAAACACAGATCTAGGGCAGAAAGTTCGTTGCTGAGAACTGGGAGCCCAAGGGCCTGAGATTGCCGCATGAGCCATCTTCCGCATCAGAGTCTATTCAGCTTGGTCCTGCTGCTTAACTATCGGAAGTTGCTGATCTGAACATACAGAGGGGGATCTAGGCAGGTAATAATAATATGGGCTCACGATAAGTAATTCCAATGCTGAAATTGAACTCGGCTGATTGAATGGAGAGGATCAGGAAGCGGGAAAAGCGTCTTCCTGCACTTCAAGTCGAGGCTGGTATGTTCATGCGCCAGCGTTCATTCAACGAAAAAGGGATGAGATCGGAAAGCATAGTTCCGGGGTGATGGCGCCGTTCATATCTGGGCACTGCATTGGGTATAACCTCCAGTAATAAATACTTAGCGTTAAACTCATAGCTCCTAGTTTTGCCTCCCCCCAAACTTGAAACTATGACACTCCTGGACACCGGGGAATACACTATCATCAACGTCAAATTCAAGAACTACGCTGCTCTCTGCGACGCGAATCTCGGGTCCAAGGTCGTTTCTATTACGGAACCAAGTCTCAAGGGCGGCGAGGGGGTGCCTATCCCAGTTCCCATTTGGTGTATTTGCTCTAACAAAATATTTGTGATTTCGCAGTGGAATGTAACACGGCTCAAAAACGGCAACTATACGATCAAGAACCACGGCTTCCACAGAGCCGCAACGTGCGAGAGGCGCCCGAAGCCGAATGATAACCTACTGAGTGGGAATCGCACGGACCAACAGTGGATCATCAAGGAAACCCGTACCAAAGGCCATTTCACGTGAGGATGAACTATAAAAAAAATCCCAGCATATTTATAATAATTGATTCCATCCTTGTGTCGACTCGCTTCAGGATTTCACCCCCCGATGCGAAAGAGTTGTTCTGGAGTATGCGGGATGTCGAGATGAACACTCCCGTAAGGATTTAACGTGGTGTCCTTTGTCTACTTATTTTATGTCGCATAGCTTGTCCTCGCGGCAACCGCTACTGACGACAAAAATCACTGGATCTTTGAATACCGTTACCCTGCCCTTCCCCCCGCGGGTGAAGATCCCCCAGGGAACGAGGAAGATCGTCGTACGTCCAATTTCCCTGTGCGACAGACCCCATATATCAACCATCCTACAGAGCCCCAAGAAAGTTCACCCACGGCACGCGAAAGAGTCGTTGAACCGGTTGCACGAGACGGGCGCCCCGTCACAACCGTCGAGCCAGACCCCACCCCCCTACCCCCTCGCGAAAGCGAGAGCATGCTTCAGCGCCGGCTCGCCGAGCGGGATTCCGAACTCGCAGACCTCCAATTCAAGCTGGAAGAGGCGCGCAACGACCTCCGTTCGCTAAAGAGTCAAAGGCCACCGGCCTTGCGCTTCATCGACGTGTGTTTCCTCTCTTTTTGTCGCAAAGCCTTACTCTGACATCGTCTTAGGGTCGAAGCGGCTCTAATATCGGTGCGCTGAGGGACAAAGATGAGGACGAGGTCGTCGAAACCACTGTCAGGCTTTTGAAGCAGTTGGATTCGTCACGCACCATCTTTGCGCGAAAACACATGGACGCGTCTACATCCACACAGGATCTCGTATTACCTCTGGAAGATTATCGTACGTCGAATAACCTCGTTCGAGAAAGTTCGTATCCTATACTATCCGACCAGACATCGAACAAACACCTGCGGCGCGCAACGGTGTCGTTGAACTTGTTGCACGAGTCGATTATCTACTCGAAATTGCTCGTGATCCAAGGAAGCAGGATCCAGTCGGACAGGCTGTCCAGATGTACGTACCATCTCCTGAACCGTAACGCGCCAAGTTAAAGTTGATCGCGTCACAATAGGCAATTACAAGTGATCGCGGATGATTTCAACCGCGCTCGCTCGGAAGGAACATTAGACCAGTTCTTTAATGACGCAAACAACGGATCGTCTCTCGCGAATCACAACAATGCGCTTACAGAGATGATTGCCAAACTAACGGTTCGCCAACGTCTCATTTTTTTCTGAGTTTTGCTCATTGGCGCAGTCTGTCACGGTCGACGACGTTCTCAACTCTCTTCGCGGTGTTGAGGAGGTGAGATTGAGTTTTTTAAATTACCACGCACCCCGCTCAGCCACACTGTGTACTCATAGCGCTTGAAATCCATGGATCCGTCCACGACGATGTTCCTAACTTTCAACGCTGAAACAATCGAAATCGGGAGCATCTCAGGTCAGTGTTCGCTCAAATCAAGTCCAAGTTAAATCGTAACGGCCCATTAAAGGTGGTGTGGGTGGTGCGGGTGGCAGCGGTGAATTCGGGGGCGAAGGCGGAGTAGGTGCAGGCCCCACCCTGAATATCGCGGGCGATATACGCTGGAAAAGTCTTTCAGGTGAGCTGCTACTTCAAAACATATCTTCCTCTTTCGCTAGATCCTTGCAGGTGGAACCGGGGGCGATGGTGGCTACGGAGTTGAGCTTGGTGGAGACGGCGGCACAGGCAAGGCTCCAAAGGAAATATCCATTACGCGCCACGTCACCCTGGATTCGGTGGATGGCACTAGCACTGTCCAGAAGAGGTACGCCTGCTTCGTGGCTACAAGAAGCTGTGACTTTTTGATCGTATAAAATTAACAGTGTAACAGCTCTCGAGGTCGAAGAAGTCACTGGCGCTGTGACTATAGCCCAATCGACCGCTGTGGTGCATTCGGAGCCAACGGGCCTGAAAATGTCGGCGGCAGCATTGGCGTATATGCTGCAGCTCCGATTGCTTCTCGCAGCTCTCGTCAAGACGTGGCCCTCATACTTGACACTACCCGGCACCGCTGCTGGTGGAGGAAAAAGCTTGACAGAGTGGTGGCTCCGCGTCGGTGTCGGCGTATTTGTGGTCATGTGCGGACGGTTCGCATATCTATTCACCGCCACCGTTCCCTCGGTCTAGGGCTGCCCACCGTCCCCGTCTTTACGGGTGTGACGGGTACCATGGACGGATGGCCGTCCCGTCCCGTCGAGAGCCTTTGGTCATAACCATTGACGAGACGGGTACGGGGGGCCGTTGACGGCTGTACTACTGTAGTATTGCGACAAAAGGTTCACGGGTTGTCACTCGTCACCTCAAGTGTTCACTGGACAAGGTGTTCATTCCTCGGCAATCACGTCAAAATTCCCTTTTATGGAAGTTTGGCGAATGCCAGACAAGAAAATTTTGACAATTTTTCCCTTTTTTGGGCGCAAAAAATTGAACATCACTGTCACCTAGGTCAAAATTGTTCGGTTCACAGGTGGCAAACAGGCGGCCATCACGCGTCACCTGAACCTTTAGTCGTAATAGTACAGTATACTATTACAATCAAATCGACAGGGGGTGTGACGCGTGACCCGATTTACCTATTCAACATTTCGACAGCGGCCGAAATCATTGCACCGTGTAATTGAATACTTCTTGAATCCAATGCACGTTGTTCCCATCTCAAACCGACCTGATTCAGTACCATTTGAGCACAAATTTAGCTGTATTCTCCCGAAAAGTACGGGGATATTTAGGAAAGGCGGCCCAAATTACCCCCAAAATTTAGAGGTAACTTGACGGGGAGTGTCCCTAGAAAGGTAATCAAGCAAATCCAAGGTATTCACGACACAGAGGCCGAAATTGGAGGGAGTTGGGGCCAATCCCGCCAAATTGCCAAAGGAGGGTTTTCCTGATGACGCAATCACATACAAAAGTCGCAACCTTTACACCACAGGTTCAAGGGTTTATTTCAAAATTCTGAATCAACCTAAAGTTATTAGTAGGTAATAAAGCCTCATAATTCTTCAAGACTCACTGAAAATTGTGTTTCCCGTGCAATGGGACGCGACTCGGAAAATGATTACCTAAGTTTATGTAATAACAACGCACTACATACACAGGCCCGCGGTAAACAGGAGACTAGATTTTCCCCGTGGAAATTGAGTACATCAGCCGGCCATCACGGCAATTCCGACTGACCCGAGCTCGAATCTACAGTACATCTGTGGGGCAAGTGAGTCCGAACTAACATATTTAGTGCACCCGATAATAACATCAGGTGCCTGTAACTAGAGGGCTTTATTGGCTCCCCAAGAAGCCCTCTAGTTGCAGTGGGGTGGCTTGGCCGCGAGGGATGTGGGCCAGGGGTGCTTTCCTAGCCACTGGGGTCACAAAAATGGGATTTTAAGGGGTTCAATAGGGTCAGTAAATTTTGTGACCCTGTTAGCACCACCTGTGCCACCAAATGTAGTCAGTAGAAACACCTGAAAACACCGCCACCGCTCGATGACTATCGACAGGTCTACCCCCCCAAGACCCGTCTATAGTTATCGAGACGTGGATTGGCCACGGCCACCAAACACCTTTGGTGGCAACTTCAGCACCCAGCCGTGGCAGGGCGGCCATGCCACCCAGTATATGCCTGCCATTTGTTGGTCATTTTTTTCGACCAAACAGTGCCCATATGCCATGGAACTGCCATACGTGCCACAGACCCACAAATTGCGCTGGATATCATGCCATGCGTGCCACGAGACCCCTGACCCAGGGTCAGTAAAAATTTTTTACCCAAATAGTGCCACGGGTACCACAAGGCATTTCAACCTGGGATCAGTAAAATTTGTTACCAAAATAGTGTCATTGGTGCCACTGAACGTTCTGACCCAGGATCAGTAAAATTTTGTTACCCAAATAGTGCCATTGGTGCTACCTGACCTTCTGACCCTGGATCAGTAAAAAAATGTTACCCACATTGTGCCATCAGTGCCACCGGACTTTCTGACCCAGGATCAGTAAAATTTTGTTACGAAAATAGTGCCATTGGTGCCACAAGACTTTCTGATGCAGGATCGGTAAAAAAATGTTACCCCCATTGTGCCATCGGTGCCACCGCACTTTCTGACCCAGGATCAGTAAAAAAATGTTACCAAAATAGTGCCATTGGTGCCATGAGACGTTCTGACCCAGGATCAGTAGAAATTTGTTACCAAAATAGTGCCATGAATGCCACACCCTATTTTGCTGTGGAATGTGGTGTAATATTGTGCCATCAGTGCTACAGATCATTTTCATGCGAGATCCAGGGAAAATATTACCTAAGCAATGCCATGCATGCCATGGACCATTTTGATGCAGGATAAGCAATGCCATTGGTGCCACCGATCAATGCAGCAGAAAATAATACTGGCAGAAGTGCCACAAAGCATCATGCCATCACTCCCAGACCTGATCACGGGAACAATAATACCTCAACAATGCCATCCATGCCACAGATTATTTCAATGCCGGATCAGGGGAATAATAATACCCAAACAATACCATGGATGCCACGGACCATTGGAGCAGGGGAAATGATATCCAAGCAAGGCCATTGGTGCCACAGCTCATTTTAGTGCTGGATTATTGCCATGGGTGCCATGGACCATTTCCCTGAAAGGAACATCAATACAAGAATAACATCCACATCCAGACCAGGATCAGGAGAACTTTCAATAAAGAGTATTGTTTGTCAGATCCAAACTTTGCAGCAAGCATTTTATTTTTTTATGAGTTCCAATTCCATTGCTGCCACTGATCCACCTGTGCCACTGGCTATTGTATGAAGAGATCATGAAGTCTGAGTATTGTTCAATGTGGAAATATGTTTTATATTATTTTAACTTGAATGTGTGACTATGTTTCCAGCACAAACTAATTTTTTTCATGGTCACAGCACGGTATGTGCCAAAGATTTAGGGAAGAAATATTATTATCACACACCTGGCATCAATTATGCCCTGGAAAACACCATCTGAAGGAAGTGAATACATTTGGTTGACAAAGAAGAGCTGAATCACCATCATTCTTCATCACTCTGAACTGCCACTTCGCAAAATTGAGGGAAATCTGATTTTGTCGAAAATATAATCAGTATCCACTTTCACGTCTAGCACAGTCATCCCCTGATCTATATAGTCCAGAAGAAGAGCCCAAAACAGAAATCTGAAGGATCTTCGCAGTATTGTATCAGCAGGAAATATTTTAGCTAAAAATGTATACGGGGAATTTCCACTGGGGTAACATCTTTTTATGGAGTTTGGCTCCATAGAAGTTGTTGAAATATGTTGCATAACAGGTTCCAAGCATTAATTTGTTGCCAGAGGTTGTGGGAGAGGCTGCATAAATACGGGATTCCAGCTTTACCATCAAAATGATGGTAAAGCAGGAATCCCGCAGTTGTGGCTGTGTAAAGCTGTGCTCACTTATTCTCCCTTTTGCACTGCATGCTATGGCCACATGATTGTTTGTATTCACTATTGCTTATTGCTACCATGTACTGTCATTGTATCAAATGCTTGATTGCCAACACCCAGGCAGATTTATTGGATATACAACTGCCAGAGGTCAGCAGACTGAAATATATTGTCCCTCTGCATTCACTCTGGGCAGGGTTTAGCTGAAAATATTTCAGAGCATAGATGGATGCTCCAAAGAGCATGTGGAAAAATCTCATTGGTGACTTTGCTGTGTGGGGGAAGATCTTTACAGAACTTTGTGTCAGATGGCTCTCCTCAGATCAATTATCAATAGTTTTCTTGAGAATCTGCTGATTGGCCCCTGCATCTGTACCTTAGGGCATCACAATTTCACGAACCTCACATTTGGGTGGTGTGCAATCATGACGCTCAGCAACTTTGACTATTGTACTATTTCGACCAAGTGTTCATCAATTTCGGAATTTTGCGTGTCCAAGATGCGTGATAAATTTTCTTTTGAATTAAGGCACTTTTGTACACATCAAAAAAAAGTTGGGTGTAATGCGCGACTGAACACGTGGTCGAAACAGTACACCGAAGGAGGGCACCTCATCCTCCAGGACTGCAAAACCTGGGGCATAGGACATCTTGTTTGACTTGTTTTTCTTGAGTTTTATCTCATATGCCACCGATGCCATGGACTCCTTGTAAGAGATTGACCGAGTTTGTAAGCCATGCTATGAGTGCCATGGAAAAACCTGAGTTGTGCCACAAGTGCCTTGTAAAAAATGGCTGGTGCCATCAGTGCCATCATATAATTTGGCTGTGACACCGTGATCGCGAACTTGTCCCACAACAAAATCTTCGCTCAACTGATCCTAGCTAGGCAACGGTGCAGCTCATCAGTGTATGATGTGTGCACTCGACGAGACCTATCTGGCCGGAGGCCCCCTACCACTCAATCTGAGTCAGCAGAATCAAAGTACTAGCTCATTTGAATGTCCCAGAATATTTTTGTATTTTTTTTTCAGGCCTGTGGTGTGATATATTATGAAGCATAAAACAACTCAAAATATGCGCTACTTCCATATAGGTACCCCACTTCTCAACCTTTACCATAACACCAAATTTCCTCAACCTTGAAATTTTTACCCAGTTCACTCAGTAAGTGAGTTCCTTGTCCATCCGGCCTACTCTTACCCTACTGCTGTCCATTTAGCATGCCAGAGAGGGAGAAACACTCCCCCATGCCACCAGTGCCATCACGAAGTGTCCCTGCCAGACATCTTGCTTGGACCAAATATCATGAGAGGTATATGTACAGAGTCAGTTATTCCCAATTCATACTCATCTGCTTCAGTTACAAAGAAGAGGAAGCAGAAAAAAGTATAATTTAGATGGCAAAGTGCGTTGCAACTCCTATTGACCAAAGTACTTGCCTGACTCTTGTCCAGCTATAGAGCTGACATTAAGGCCAACCTGGATCATACCCAGGAGAACAAGCTCCAGAACAGAGCCGACAGGGAGAAGAAACTACTTTGACTTCAATGTCGCACTTTGGCTGACTAAAGTTTCTTAGAAACCAGCTGTTTCTTGCCTTCAAAAAACAAGAGAAAAGGAAGAAAATGAGGGCTAAAAAGGGAGGAGCCCAAAACTCAAGGTCGTCAGGTGGAAAAAAAGAAGGATTACGCCCTGCAATATGCAGAAGACGGGATGAGCTCCAGGCAAAATTTGCAGACACTCTAACGAGGGCCAGTAGCTTACAGGCTCTTTGTTTACGAACCTCATGAGATGCGTAGCACCAGTGGCAGTGCCTCAATTTGTTTTTGGACCAACTTTCAGCAAAGAGTGAAAGGAGTCAGAAGATTGGTACAAGTAGAAATAGATAAAAAAGGGAAGAAAGAGTCAGAAGATTGGACTAGTACAGCTATATATCACACCAGTATTCATTGTCAGAATATGAAGTGTGATATATACCTGTACTAGTCTAATATTCTGACTCTTTCTTTCCCTTTTTAGCTACTTCTACTTGTACCAATTATCTAACTCCTTTCACTCTTTGCTGAAGGTTGCCTGACTGATCTTGGGCTGGATGAGGTGAGGCACTCGTGGCATTTATTGACATTCTGTTTGGATCCCCAGGTCCCATTGAAATGGTCCGTGGCACTGATAGCATTGTTCGGGTAATATTTTCCCCTGATCCCAGATCAGAAGGGCCTGTGGCACCAATGACATTCTGATATTTTCCCCCTTATTCCAGATCAAGGCCATCAGTGGCACCAATCGCATATTTTGGGTAATTTTCCCCCTACCCTGGGTCAAAATGGTCTGTGGCACCGATGGCACTATTTTGGAAACATTTTTCTACTGATCCTGGGTCAGAAAGTCCGGTGGCACTGATGGCACTATTGGGGTAACTTTTTTTAAATTAATCCTGGGTCAGAACATCTCGTGGCACTCATGGCACTATTTTGGTATCAAATTTCTAATGATCCTGGGTCAGAAAGTCCGGTGGCACTGATGCCACTATTGGGATAACATTTTTTAATGATCCTGGGTCAGAACATCTCATGGCACTCACTATTTTGGTAACGAATTTGTACTGATCCTGGGTCAGAATGTCTCGTGGCACCGATGGCACTATTTGGGTAACATTTTTTTTTCGTATCTTGGGCCAGAAAGTCCGTGGCACGGATTGGCACTATGTGGGTAACATTTTTTTACTGATCCAGGGTCAGAAGGTCAGGTGGGACCAATGGCACTATTTGGGTAACAAAATTTTACTGATCCTGGGTCAGAACGTTCATGGCAACAATGGCACTATTTTGGTAACAAATTTTACTGATCCCAGGTTGAAATGGCTTGTGGCACCTGTGGCACTATTTGGGTAAAAAATTTTTACTGACCCTGGGTCAGGGGTCTCGTGGCACGCATGGCATGATATCCAGCCCAATTTGTCGGTCTGTGGCACGTATGGCAGTTCCATGGCATATGGGGCACTATTTGGTCGAAAAAAACGACCAAACAATGGCAGGCATATACTGGGTGGCATGGCCGCCCTGCACAGCTGGGTGCCATAGTTGCCACCAAAGGTGTTTAGTGGCCTTGCCACGTCTCGATAACTATCAACGGGTCTTGGGGGGTAGACCCGTCGATAGTTATCAAGTGGTGGCAGTATTTTCGGGTGAGTAAAAAATGTGACCCTATTAGAGCCATTGGTGCCACTACATCCATATTTAAGCTGGTCAGTAAATTAAGCGGGTCAGTAAAAATGTGACCCTGTATACCTAGCCATTGGGGCCACCACTTCATTCAAGGTGGGTCAGTAAAAATGTGAACCATATCTCTGGCCAGGAGGGCCACCACTCGATTTAAGGTGGGTCAGTAAAAATGTGACCCTGTATACCTAGTCTTGGGGGCCACCACTCAATTTCAGGTGCAGTAAAAATCTGACCCAATTAGCTGGCCATGCAGGCCCCAGCTCGATTTGACTTTGATCAGGGAAAATGTGACCCATATACATGGCCACGCCGGCCACAGCTTGATTTGACTTTGATCAGAAAAGATGTGACCCATTACATAGCCACGCAGGCCACAGCTTGACTTGAGGTTGAGAAGAAAATGTGACCCATATACATGGCCATGGGTGCCACGACTCGATTTGACTTAGGAGTGAAAATTATGGGTGATATATATGGCACATATACTGTCCAAAAATTAATCAAGGATTGCATCATTGTGGTTGCAGGGTTTTTGGTTGCTTCTGGGAAGAAAGGTGCAAAAGTGATTGCATCTTGGAAAGTGGATGCATGTTTCCATCTGGGATGCAGTCTGCTGCTCACATGGACTACAATTCACACGGTTCACATGTGAAGGACTTTGTCTGGAGGAAATTTTCAATTTATCAATGATGCCATATTGTTGAAATGGATGAATTCTCGCCATGAGAGCATCACATTGAATTCCTGGTGCTTAGAGCACATTCTGAACAGTATCTCAAACTATGTGTTCCACAAAAGTGAGCTCAACATCTTTCATAGCACTCATAGCAATTAATTCATCAAAACATGGGAAGTTCATGGATTTCGGAAGGGACTCCATCTGCATGCCACAGATATTTCTCTGAAGGCTTTTCTGAACACAGAGAATATTGACCTGCCCTGCCGTACCCATATTGAAGCAGTTGTGGAGATGCCGAGCCCAGCAGACAGCCGGGGGAATTCGCGGATCAATACCAAACACAAGCAATGCTGATGGGACTCAAATGGTTGTAATCCAATGTCAAGGTGCAACCATAATGAAAGATGCAACCAAGTTGAGAAAGATGCAGCCAAGGTCAGAAAAGATGTCAACCAATTTCCTAGCATATGTGTTCAAAAACCATGGAACCAGTACCTAATTATTTGACAGTATATCGCCCATAGTATATCGCCCATAGATATACTGTCAAATAATTAGGTACTGGTTCCATGGTTTTTGAAAGCATCTGTCAGGAAATTGAGTGACATCTTTTCTGACCTTGGCTGCATCTTCTCACCTTGGTTGCATCTTTCATTATGGTCACACCTTGACATTGGTTACAACCATTTGAGTCCCATGAGCATTGCTTGTGTTTGGTATTGATCCGTGCATCCCCCCGGCTGTCTGCTGGACTCAGCATCTCCCCAACTGCTTCAATATGGGTACAGCATGGCAGATCAAGATTCTCTGTGTTCAGAAAAGCCTTCAGAGAAATATCTGTGGCATGCAGATGGAATCCCTTCCGAAATCCATGAACTTCCCATGTTTTGATGAATTAATTGCTATGAGTGCTATGAAGGATGTTGAGCTCACTTTTGTGGAACACATAGTCTGAGATACTGTTCAGAATGTGCTCTAAGCACCAGGAATTCAATGTGATGCTCTCATGGCGAGAATTCATCCATTTCAACAATATGGCATCATTGATAAATTAAAATTTTCCTCCAGACAAAGTCCTTCACATGTGAACCGTGTGAATTGTAGTCCATGTGAGTAGTGGACTGCATCCTAGATGGAAACATGCATCCACTTTTCAAGATGCGATCGCTTTTGCACATTTTCTTCCCAGATGCAACCAAAAACCCTGCAACCACGGTGATGTAACCCTTGAGTAATTTTTGGACAGTATATGTGCCATATATAAGTCAGTTCCTCGGTCTTGCCTCAATTGTTCCTTCTGCACCTTCCTGCTGCGCTGTTCTTCTCCACTCGCTCCTTCTTACCTTCTTTGCTTATGTCTCTGCCGCCAAAGACCCTACCTGAGCTGCAATTCCAAATACCTCACTGAGACGAAATAAATTCAAAATGGGCCTCTTCATCTGGCAGACTTTATTAAATTTGCTCTAATTCAACAACTCGAAACCTTTGGGTCTGGTTCAATTTTCCTGATGATTCAGAATCAATGTCTATCCATTTTCTAATCTTTGCGCCCGCGGGCCGGCCCAATCCACTTCGCACCGCTGCTACTGGGGCCCATTTCGGGATCCACTTGTTCTGTATACCTCTCACTGCAATGACTGCTGCCCTCCACGTCCTGTGATTGTGTCATTGGCTTGAATTTATACAACCTCAAATATTCTCCATGTACATCTCATAGTACATGCACTACTTAACCCATGGCCTGTGATCTTTTCGAACTCACGGCTTCAATAGGGAGGTTGTGCAAAAGCAGCACAAGCCACCTGTGGCTTTTGTGCATTGTGCAAAGCCGCATGCGGCACTGTGCAGCTTTCTTTTTCCCATTTATTATGTATACAAACCTCGCAAATAGTGCCTTGAATACTGTTGGTCTTGATTCCGGCATCAGGCGAGGGGAGGAAAGTGTTACGAGTACTTTAGTAATTGTTCATAATCTTTGTGGACCGCCATTTTTAGTTCGCGCGTTTTTACTGTCCGCTTCTATCGATGGTGATACTTTTAGTGGCAGTGCACGAAATTCATTAGATTTTTGAAGGCCCACTAGTGGCTGTGTGGTAAACCTGATTCAATTCGGCTTTTCATTAGACGCTAATCTAATGGCTCTCAAAAGTTTGTCACTGTGGCTGAGTATTTTCTTATGTAACAGATTCTGATTTTTCTCCCAGTTCTTCAAATGTTTCTGTATTAAAATTTAATTTTCCCTGCACCATTCCTTCATCACTGAACTATGTTTTTGCTTCCTCGGATATCTGCCGTTTGTATTTGGTGTTTGCCAAAGGCCCACACAAGATTGTCACTGCCTGTGTGATGTCACATTTCAACCCAGGGCACAAAATGGTCCCACGGAAGCAAATGAATTAAAATTACTCCCGCGCTCTCCACTCGGCGGCGCCTGCCCCACCTTTCGATGTTGAAAACCATCTTTGAATTCATTAATGTATGTTGACGTTGGTGTAAGAGCTTGAGTTAACGTGCAACTAGTCAAATCAGTAAGCTCTTTGCTAGCTTCCCTTTGAATTAAAAATATCCCACGAGATGAGTACATATGTCAGGTTCCGGACCCTGTGCTTGCTTTCGCGTGGCAAGGAGGTCTTTCGCGAGTTTTCGCAGCACATCTCCCGCAAATTCTGAGAAGGTATTACATCATATCAAATACCATGGGGATCTCTACGACGAGTCAACGAAGTCGTGCGCAACTCAGCGTATGCAACCCCCGAGAAACTCGTAACGCACTCAATAGAGGCGTTGAACCCCAGCGAAAACCCCAGGCAGCTGGATCGAGCCAGAATCGAGTGAATTCGAGCCAAGCCCAGCCACATCGAGCCGGACCTTTCTGGCTCGAAAAATGGCCGTTCACTCGATCTGGCTCGACGCTTTTGTTGCGACATATTGAGCAGTATCGAGCCGTTTGTAGGGCTCGGAACGAGCCACGTCGAGCCAATAGAAGCCAATAAAGAATAAATATATTTCCCAATATTATACGGACAATTTACTGCTGTAGCTGCACCACCCTCGCCCCGCCCCGCTCGCTGTTGGCGTCCACGTCGCTCAGGAGGGGGGTCGCCGTGGGAGTCTGGGGTTGCCGTAGGAGAGTTCGTCGAGATGTTGTGGCTGGATGGGATCGCCGGACCTTGCGAGCGTTGGGTGATTCTGAGAGACGTGAAACCGTAGAGAAATATCAACTACCTGAAACCCGGAATGAAATCGATGGACCTCGAGAGAAACTCACAGCATGAATCTGGAAGACGAGCGCAATGAGAATTATTAACTGAGAAAAAAGACAATAGCCCGCACCGAGTCCATGGCGTAAACGTCCTTAATGGATGGCCGAGACAGCTAAGTAATCGTGAGATAAATTTGGTGAGAAAGCCCTTAAGACATACATAGAAACATAATCTTTTCGACGGCCAGCCTTGTCTACCTGAAAGAGGATAGGAACGATAGGAGCGCGTAAAGCTGTTCAGGGCAGTAAACTCGCATAGAGGGGAGATGTCCATGCACTACAAAGAAGTCGATGGTTGGAAACCATTTTCAGTTGAAAAAAGAAATGCGCACCACCGATTTGTTCGGGATAGACGTCGACTTGGGACGGGACGGAGTAGGCAACAAGGGAGCAGGTTATCTGGTATGGAATCCGCAAGATCGAGGAAACCTTCTCTGCATGCCACAAGAAAAAGCCAGACCATGGGCACGATTATCTGAGAAACTCAGCCGAAGATAGGCGAAGCTACTAGTAGTTGAGCGGGGGCGGCGAGGAAGAGCTTGGGCGAAGGGATTGTGGTGGCAAGAGGCAAGACGTGAGCGTGATACGCAATTCAAAATCGTACGACTTTGAATAATTTCCCCGACGACTCGGACAGGGTCTTGCCGCGTCGAGCCAAAAACTTTTGGAGAATGAATTTCCGCGGTCATTTCGTTCCTAGGTTCAATTGGTCTCAACGAGGCTCGAAGTGGCTCGATCGATCGTAACCGGCTCGATCTGGCTGCCTGGAGTTTTCACTGGGGTTGAACAGCGGTTTTCGAGTTGCACGGAAGGTAGAGACGTCAATGCGTGGGCAAAAAATCCTGATTCGATTTCCTCAGCAGTGGCGGGCAACGGGCGTAAAATAAAGAACGCACCGGCGATGTCAGGTAGAGAAATGGTCGAGATGGGCAGATCATCATTGCCAATAATGGTGAACTTCCCATTTACGTTATCATAGCTGCCGATCATTGGGATGTATTCCATGCAAAATCCAGTCTGTCATTGGTTCGTATTGTTTCCACTGCTACCACCTTCCCAATTTGGTTGACAGAATTCCAAGGGATTTCAAGTGCGCAGCGGCATCGTTCTTGGCCTTGAAGAACAGGCTCAGATTAATGTAGCTCGGCGACCCAAACTCTGAGGGCACAATCAGCTTCGCGGTTGTGAGCTTCGCCGCGTCCGCGAGCGACTTCTGCGTGTGGAGACCATCGTGGCCTAAAGTTGAGAGAATAGCATCGACTTTGTGCTCCTTCAGAACCGCGGAAACTGCGGTGGTTGGTATGTCAACCCGTACGACCTGAACGTTTGATGGCGCTGTTTTGGTGGAGCCCGGGCGCGAGAGGAGTATAACACAGATGATTTCCTTGGGAGCAAGGGCACTGAGGAGTCCCGATCCCAGCCTTCCAGCCCAAACGACGGCAAACGACTTATAAACGGACATGTGAATGAGGTTGGTAGAACTGGAAATTCTAGATCCCGGAGCCCAACATCAGCCATTTGACATTTTGATTGTGGCGTTTCACGTGTTTTTTCGGGTTTTCACGTTGTTCACCAAAATTATTTCGGATTCCATAGGGTGAGTAGACAAGGAGAGCGGCCAGTACAATGTATGATGGTTGGGGTGATGGTGGAGGTCCCTTGGGAGGTCCAAAGCCGGTGCGATAATTGACAATTCTGATGATATCAGCTGAACTTGTTCCGGTGTTGTGTGATTTTGGCCGAAAATTGTTGGGGTTGTCCGTTGTCACGTTGTGGCACATTTTCACGCATTTTTTGGCGTTTTTTGGCGTTGTACAATACCACAATCAGATTGTCAAAAGTCTGATGAATGAAGCAGACTGTGATCCCGTACCGCAGTTTCATTCCTAGAGCATTGACAAGTCCGTGTGTTTCCACTTCGTAACTCAAAAAACGTTTGATTAACTTGGAGGTGGCGTAGGATGAACTCTCGTGGAAGAATGATCGGTTGCGCACCGTGCCGCAGGCGCCCACATTGAATGTCATTCATTTGTGCATGTGAAGCTCGGCCTTTCGACCCGGGCACGAGCTGACCCCCTTGATACCTGAAGGAAAAAAAGGAGAAAGGAATAATGAGAAAGACACGCAATGTAGAGAAGGAGGGATCATAAGGACATCGCCCAACAGACTGGACGATGCTGAGGCACCGGCGCAGATGATCGTGTTTCACTGAGAGCGATTGCAATTCTGGGGAATATGCCCAGGCTTGAATTCACCAAGTTGCCCGCAGATGTTACTTCTCTGAGGGAGAGTACCGGAAAATCCGCATGCAGCCCCTGCCTGTGTTCGTCCGCTTTTGTGGGCTCCAGCCTCCGGAAAAGATGGCATAAAATTGAAATCGGAGACCATTAGAGTAAACTTCAAGTAAAGGTCTAGTTAAAGTTGCAGAGATTTACTGTACTGATTCTACTCTCGAGAATTGGTAGTGTCAGGTTGACAGCTGCTGAGCTGGGTGAAAGAATAAAACTTTACGAAGAGGATTAGGGCGTGTTCATACATAGCGTCCTTGCTTTTGTTGAGCCTGCCAGAAGTTCTGCATTGAGATAGGGATACTGCTATGCTTTGCAGACCGACGCCGCTGTGCCCGACGCTGAGGCTGCGCATCGCTGGCCTCTACCCCCCATCCTGTCGCAGACCCTCAAGACGGAAGACGACGACGTTTCTCGCGCGCGCCGACTTTGGTTTGGCCTTTGACTTTGACTTCCGGCTCGTGAGCTAGCAGGGAGCCAAGTCGGGGATCTCTTCGGTTGCTGGGTTCCAGGAATGCCGGGAGGGCCATGTCGAATGTGGTGGCGGAAAGGAAGAAGAAGAAAATAGGCGCCCGTGCACGAGGCCGAAGAAGCGTAGAAGACTTCGGGATGACGGTATGCCGAACACTTGATCGCCGCACAACGAGTGACTTACCTGATCGGCAATGGGCTTTGCCGCAGAATTCGGCGCCCGCTCAGTTTTGACTATGCCACTTCCATGTTACCTCGATCATGCTGTGCAAATGTGACTTGCGAAAGCACGTATATTCACTTTGGTGTGCATTTTGTGATATAGAACCTCATGCTGGGTTTTGTCGCTTACAATGACTCAGTAAATGTGGAAGAATAATATGCAAAGGAAAACAAAGGAGTACATAAACATAAAATACCCTTCGTGTACGAGTCACACCATGCACACTGCGGTGGCCTCACCCAACAAGTTGTAAATGGCTTGTTCGGCAGTGTCACGGCCATAGCCGCACAGCACCCGTAATAAAGCCGAATAATGACGTCAAAAGCGAGGCACATCACATTTGGTAAGTGGTTCAATGTAATACATAGCACCTAGTCTACCCATATCTCTTCTAAATGAACCTGGGTTCACTTAGAAATTCTTTCGTTTGTTGCGCGGCTTTGCACAACGTACAAAAGCCGCATGCGGCTCGTGCGGCTTTTGTAGACTCGTTACCAGTCTGCTTACAATGAGCAAAAAATGTGGCGAGCACTTTGCTGTAAGCAGACTGGTACATCTCGGACCAAACAAAAGCGCTGGGCCCGGAGTTTCAAATTGAGGCGGTGCCGATCTCGGCATCACTTCCTTTTTCGCCACTCTCACCTTACGCGCTCTATTTCTTTTCCCTCTACTTCGTTTCACTCAAACTCTTGCAGACACCACCTTCGACATTACCGGCGCGTATTCGACCGCTTAAACGCCCCAATTGGCCGGTCTTTGACCCCGGGAAAGCGAGTACCGTCTGCTGGAGGTCAATAATTATCGCGCGGGATTCTGGAGCTTTATTTGGGACGGATTTTGGCCATGGTGAGTACCAATCGTGTTTCCAATTGGTCCTGTACCATTTTCGTGGTCTGGATGCCACGCTCACGCTTTCAATCAATACCCAAGTCACCTGGATCCGATGTGCTCACTTTAGACACTCCATTTCTCTTCCATCGACTTCTCCTCGCTTCACACCTTCCACGCGGTACTTGCGACATCAACGGCGCGTACTAAAAGGCTCAACACCGGCTCACTACCCGCTTGAGGCGATGGATTCGATTCCCTTGCCGATGTCTCAATCTGCCCTGGATGGATTCCAAACTTTACCTTTGCTCAGCCCTTCAAGAATGGCGCGGCGCTGTCCATACCCGTGACCTGGTAGCCAGAAACTTCCCTTCATCATACATTTTAGACGACAACCCCATCGCGCAATTAGCTCGAGCCGTCTCTGGATCCTTCCGAATCCCGAACGATGTAACCGACTTTCTGGGAGAGACTCCAGAGTGGCACGCAAAATATGCACTCGAAATTGTGACCATTATTCGGCAGCATGACCTCACCGTTCTGCCAGCGCATCGAAGGCGAGACGCGAGCTCTAGTTCCGGGCCATCCGATTCAGAAACAAGCCAGAGCTCTAATAGTTCAAGTGAATGGGATTCGAACGGCGATGAAATACCGACACCGACACAAGAGGACTTTGGGACTGTAATATCCGTCGCATCCTTACACTCCTCCCCCTCTTCCTCCCGTGTCAGCAGCCCGACGGACCCCCCGGCTGTAAGCTCATCCGGACGACCGCTTCGTCAATCGGCAATAAATTATAAGGTAGCTGGAATTGCGGAAAGATTGGTTAAGAAAAAAAGGGTGTAGAATTAAATGTACCATCCAAGCTTTCGCAGACAATGTCAAGTTCTGTTCACCCATTTGTTATACGCGTTGCCCCAGGCTTTGAGACTAGTCGTACGCAAAGTATCGGTGCCTGTTTGAATAATATCAACTGTCCTTCGCTCGGTAACACGACGACCAGATACGTGAGGACGGTGCACCACGCAAAGCGTAAACAATCTGTGTAGTGCCCGTTTGGACCTTCGGGGGAGCCAAGGTGCGCTGCTCAACATGCACGGAAAGGCTGATGTGGGTATTATCCCAACTTATCGCATGGCCACTTCTCGCAGCTAACTGAGCACGTCACATTTGTCTGTTGGCTAATGTCGAGTGTGTCGTCTTAACAGAGTTATAGAAAAGATTCATTCCAGCATGTGCGAGGGTGTCGACGATTTTGCGGGGCATGCCTGAGCTGAGGAAATATATGCTACACGGAATGGCACAAAGGTTATTATTTTGCGATCGGGTCTTGGCTAGCTGCGCCTGTATCATCATAACAAGCTAGGGAACAGTTAGCAAGTGTCAATATAGGGAAAAGATTTACAACAGGCTCGGGATCCTTCACGGTATTCTCCTTGGCTGCGCGGGGTATCTGAGCTGCAGTGAGAAGGATCTGACGTAGTTTTGGTGTATGTTCTCGACAAAGTTCGGTTACGTCGGGTTCGAAATCGAATTCTAAAAGCGATTCGGAGGTGACTTCACCGGTAGACCGTTGGAAATGACTGCTGGGGTTGTCCATTTCGCGATGCACTTCGCGCAAAAGTGGGTCTAAACCGAATTTGCTCTCGATCCACGCGTCAAGCTTCTTTTGGCCGCGCTTATCCAGGAAAACGAGATTGAGCAAGTTCTCAAGGCCTTGGCTCCGATAGAACCCGTCAGCGTTATCGCGATAGACATCCTGAGGCACAAGAGGAGTCGTAAGCAGTTCGATGGGTGACATGCGCATGTCCTTCAAGATTTGCACTATCGACAGAATTTTGGCGTCTAGAGTGATTTTATGGGTGGCGTACATCCATATTAGAGCGCATGAAAACTTCTGAGCACTTGGGACGGCGCCCACACCGTGGTTATCTGACATCATCGTGCCTGGTAGCGCCTTCACGATACCGGTATTCTAGGGTTATTTCGGGGATGCTGAGCCTTTGAGTACGCGCCGTTGATGTCGCAAGTACCGCGTGGAAGGTGTGAAGCGAGGAGAAGTCGATGGAAGAGAAATGGAGTGTCTAAAGTGAGCACATCGGATCCAGGTGACTTGGGTATTGATTGAAAGCGTGAGCGTGGCATCCAGACCACGAAAATGGTACAGGACCAATTGGAAACACGATTGGTACTCACCATGGCCAAAATCCGTCCCAAATAAAGCTCCAGAATCCCGCGCAATAATTATCTACCTCCAGCACACCGTACTCGCTTTCTCGGGGTCCAAGGCCAGTGAATCGGGGCGTTTTAGTGGTCGAATACGCGCCGGTAGTGTCGAAGGTGGTGTCTGCAAGAGTTTGTGTGAAACAAAGTAGAGGGAAAAGAGCTAGGGCGCGCAAGGGGAGGGTAGCGAAAAAGGAAGTGATGCCGAGATCGGCGCCGCCTCAATTTGAAACTCCGGGCCCAGCCCTTTTGTTTGGCCCGAGATGTACCAGTCTGCTTACAGCAAAGTGCTCGCCACATTTTTTGCTCATTGTAAGCAGACTGGTTACGAGTCTACGGCTTTTGCACAACCTCCCTAATCGCGTTGCTCAGGATTCACCATTCAATTCTGCTTTAATTCTCAGTACCGCGCGATGCAGGGCCCATTCTTTCCAGAATATTCTCTCTCCTTCCCCGTTACATTGGTGTACCATTTGTATGCCGTGGCTACAAGCTGTATCAAATGTAGTTACCTATGTAGCAAGTGTGATTGTATCAATTTTGCATGCTATTTGAAGTGTTTGGATTTATGTTCATGGATATGCTAGGAGCTAGTGAGCTCTGCCGCGGAGCGCGCTACACATGTTATTTTCTTCCAGCCGGTCAATCCCAACTCTTCGCTTAAACTGTCGTTGGATTTATCGGATGTTTCGGACTTTCAGTAATTTCTCGGGGTTCACTCTGTGTACTGCTACTAGGATTGATTGACCTCGGAACGTGCGGTAGGTAGGAGCCTGCTCTGCAAGGTCTTTCCGTGACGAAGACACGGGCACTATTCTTGTGGACGAGTGAAAAACAGTGATGAGGTCGCGATCACGTGTGAGAGATGAGATCGCTTGGCGCGCACGGACCAACTTTAATTGATTTGCAACGTGATTCGCGCGCAGATTTGGGGTAGGCTTCGTTTGCAAAAAGGAAAAATGCAATCCCTTTCGACGGTGTCAAGTGGCTGTTGACTCATATTCAACCCAGCTCCTATGTATCCCGTTGAAACCAATTCTGATCGCCAATCCCTTTTTTCCTGCGCCCTATGAAGTACTGCTTCCGTTCGCCTCAGGCCAGTGTTCCCGATCCGTTATTGCTTTGATTTTTCTTAGCCAGGACTAGACTCCATTAGCCCCGATATCAGTCTGCCCTCCAGATGCAGATGTCACAAAAACTCTGCTGCGCCCATGAACCTTCACACCCACCCTTTTCCTGGTAATTTTGCAAGGAGGCCAGAAATCCCTCTGGCACTGAAGTTACTTTGCTAGGTCAGATTAATTATCCGCTTGCGCTGAACCCAGCCCGGAGTTGAGCCAATCAAACACACGTATCCGTCCATAGGCAGCCCCGCTTCAATGGAAGCACATGACTCCGTGGGGGAAGGTCCGCGTCCGCATAACGTGAGTTCTCTCGATCGTATCTGTCTGTTCGAATCAGGTCGGAGTCTTTCGATCCTTGATTGGAGGTTTTTGTTCTCTTATCTTTAAATTAATCCGTGTACAAGTACGAATTGAAGCCGACGACCTTGAGATGGAAATCTTTTGAATAGTTACTGTGTGAGAGGATTCGAGCATGTATGTAACGAAGCTACTTGAAAGCGAAGAATGAACTATGAACGACAGGCAAGGCTACCCTCCCGCCGAAATCAAGAGACATACAGTCCACCCACAGACACTACTACTATCCTTGATTTCTGGGAGGTCCCACGATCGGCACACATACATGCCCGTACCCAAGATTAAGCACGTATATATTCCGTGTGTGCTCAGCGAGGAGGAGGAAAAGGTCTGGAGACCGCTGACAGAACTCAGCCGGTTCAGTGCGGTTGGCGAAGAATGGAATTTAATGGGACGGTCAGATGAATATGAGGGTGCTGAAAAGGCCGGTTAAACTCGAAGTTCTTCGTGCGCCTGACGTGAAAACAACACAGAATTCTCCGATAGAAGCGCTTGGCACGAGGAATAGAAGTGCTGAAAATCGGAGTGCCGTCCCAATTTCACTTGGTCCTCTAATGTCCGTCACAGAGACAACCGCAACCGTATTCGCCAACAGGTCACATGCCAACATCAGCAACTACTGTACGGCGGCGCGGTCTTTGTAAATTTGCAAGCCGTTCTCTCGGAGGCTGGCGGAGCGGATTTATCACCCTTCACATAAGATTACGACTGTCTGGAGCATTTCGCACTCGAACGCTTCCTTTGCCGACGGTGGAATTTGATGGTGATCTTCTACCAAGACACCCCGCAAGAAGAATCGAAGCAAGGCCAACGAAAGGAAAAATTGTCGCAGCAGGGTTCCTCGTTTTTGATAGTATTTCACTCAACTGCGCTGCTTCAGCCTTCGCTCCGGATCCAACTAGGTTAGCTGCTTTTTTCTCTCGTGCTTATTTCTGGACCGCCATCCTGAGATTAGTTCCACCGTCGGCAAAGGAAGCGTTCGAGTGCGAAAAGCTCCAGACAGTCGTAATCTTATGTGAAGGGTGATAGATCTGCTCCGCCAGCCTCCGAGAGAACGGCTTGCAAATTTACAAAGACCGCGCCGCCGTACAGTAGTTGCTGATGTTAGCATGTGGCCTGTTGGCGAATACGGTTGCGGTTGTCTCTGTGACGGACACTAGAGGGCCAAGTGAAAGAGGGACGGCACTCCGATTTTTAGCACTTCTGTTTCTCGTGCCAAGCGCTTCTATCAGAGAGTTCTATGTTGTTTTCACGTCAGGCGCACAAAGAACTTTCAACCACGCTCAGATAGGCTCAAGACTATAATCGCCCTCTTGGATAAGGGTCACTGTGACTGTTATCTTTCTTGCGGAGTGGGACACGCGACACCACTTCGATTGAGCCTTGGAAAATAAAGAGCGCGGTCCAGAAGAAAAATGCAACACTGTTGGAATGACAGCGCAGATAAAGGCGAACCACTTGAGCGAACGGAAAATGTTGGGCAAAAAATATTAGCTCTCATTTTCGGGCAGTCCCGAAAACTCATCGGAGCAGATGTGCCGAACAGGGGATCTCGGATTCGACAGCTTGCTTGAAATTCGAATCACTGGGAACCAAAAATGTCCAGGGATGGATTTATTCCGGAAACCACAATGCCGGATCGCGTCTAACAGGCCAGGGGTACCTGTCTTGAAAATGCAACCGAAGTCACCCTCTTTCAAGCGCGGATGATTCTCCGAGCGTCAAAAAGAAATGGATCTAGGTACATCACTTCTGACATTCCTTTTCTATATTTGAATTATCAGCGCATCGATGCAACTTGGACCTTCTGGAAGCTTCTCAATCGATGGGAGCTCCATCGAATGCACAAAGGCTTCAGACACTGACACCAAAGACAGAGAAGTGATGGGAGGGTTTTGAGCGGAGGCGCCGTACTCCAGATTCTTGAAAAGAAGTGATGAGAGGGCATTGAGCGGAGGCACCGTATCAGAGGGACGGACATCGCCTAAAGAGGATGAGTAGTTGCGGAATGCAGCGGAATTAACCAACATTTAAATAGGACCATTTCTCTTCAGTAGCCCCAACGTCATTACGCTCGACCCCCATCGTTTACGATCAGAATTGGTATGTCCTTCCGCCTGTCTCTCTTTTCCTTATAGTTAACGTATGGTGTAAATACTCACTGTGTGTTTAGGTATGCTCCTCAATGACCTATCTGTCATTCAAGGCTCATACTGTATCTTAGTTCAACATGGCCACTCCAACCAATGTCTTCACGCCAGTCTACAAGCAAGGCGATCCAGGGATCGGCATTGCCGGATACGACATTAGATCCGCCGCTGATCTCGCCTTCGCTTTCGACTACAATCACAGTGGCAAACTTGATCACCTTGTGCTCTATCGCCCCGGAACGGGCACCATATGGATTTTGCGTAACAACAAAGGTGTCTTCACCACCGTCTATCAACAAGGGGACCCAGGCATTGGCATCGGTGGATACGACCTCAAATCCACTGCCGATCGCGCCTTCGCCTTCGATTACAACCACAGCGGTAAACTTGATCATCTCGTCCTTTACCGCCCTGGCACGGGCACTATATGGATTTTGCGTAACAATAATGGCCAGTTCACACCTGTCTACCGTCAGGGTGATCCAGGCAATGGCATTGCTGGATACGACCTCAAATCCCCTGCCGATCAGGTCTTTGCCATTGATTATGAGCACAGTGGCAAACTTGATCACCTTGTTCTCTATCGCCCTGGAACGGGCACTATATGGATCTTGCGCAACGTCAACGGCACTTTCGTGCCCGTCTATAAGCAAGGCGATCCTGGCATCGGCATTGCGGGTTATGACCTTAAATCCACTGCGGATCAGGCCTTTGCCTTCGATTACAATGGGAATGGCAACCCTGACCATCTTGGTCTCTATCGCCCCGGAACGGGCACCATATGGATTTTGCGTAACAACAACGGTGTCTTCACCCCCGTCTATCAACAAGGTGATCCAGGCATCGGCATCGGTGGATACGATCTCAAATCCACTGCCGATCGCGTCTTTGCCCTCGATTATAACCACGTCGGCAAACTTGATCATCTCGCCCTCTACCGCCCTGCCACGGGTACTATATGGATTTTGCGTAATAATAATGGCAATTTCGAGCCTGTCTACCGCCAGGGTGATCCAGGACAAGGCATTGCTGGATATGACCTCAGATCACCTGCGGATCGAGCCTTCGCTTTTGATTATGACCATAGCGGCAAAGCGGACTATATCACCCTCTTTCGTCCCGGCACAGGCACCATATGGATCCTGCACAACGATTCGGCCTAGTCCGTGAAAGTATGTTCGCGATCATGCGTATTTATCAATGCAAGGCGTACTTATTTCCCACTCCCAGCTGCGAGGATTGACAAAGAAGGGTTGAGAAACGAGCGGAGATGTTGTGGAATCATTGTAGCATGTGTGTACTTGCGAGACTCGACTTCTACTGGATTTGTTTTGCACTGACCTATTATTGACCTCGACGATCGATTATTATTACCCATGCTTCAAGGGGGACGAACCAACAGCGACACTGTCACCCTCAGACTCATCGGCTGCGCGGAGCTCAGCTGCGACACTGTCCTAGTACGGGAGCGTGCTGGGGGTCGCCTGTCGTTTGGGGCGCATCGAGATTGCACGCCTATTGCTCGACATAGGGGCTAATATAAATACGCAGGGGCCAAACGGCACCGCGCTTCAGGCAGCATGCAGCGGGGGACACATCATGATCGGGATTGTGCGGCTGCTGCTCGATAGAGGGGCCGACGTCAACGCGCATCCTGAGGACAGTTTATGGAGACGCGCACTTCATTCGGCTGATGGTGCAGCCGCTACTTGACAGCGGCGCGAATTGTGAACGCGCGGAGCGGACTGTTCGACGAAACCGCACTTGGGGAAGCGTGCAAGTTAGGGCACATCGAGCCTACGTGAACCTGCAGAGTCACGACGGTGGCCATGGTAGCGTGCTTCATGCCGCCAGCGAAAAGGGCCACATCGAGATTGTGCGCTCGACAAAGGCCCCAACGTGAATGCACGGGGCGGAGTTCATGACACCGTGCTGGTGGCAGCCTGCAGTGAGAAGCGAGTATATACAATATTAGTGGGAGTGGGAGTCGCCGAGTCACACTGATGGTGTTCGACTCGCACTTTTGTCCATCAGAATGTGCAACTGGTTGCCCGATGGCTTTGATGGGAACAATGGTCCATCAATGCCAAAGAAAAATATTCAGGATGCAACCCGGTCGTTCTCGTGGCTTGAATTATGAATAGATTATATGCTCCTTGATCAGCAACTCAGAATTTCCATAATCGCCCTTGAAAGCATGCTGCAACATTTGCCAACCTCAATTTCCGGTTATGGAAACATGTAGCCAACCTCCAGCTTTGAATTTACGGTATTTCGGGATTATATTGAATTGACAATGTTGTAGATCGCTCTCTTTATAAAATTACCGCGGTGTGAAGCCTTTTAAAGTCCGCTCTAGGAACTTTTGCCCCGAACTTTTGGATTCTACTCACGTTTGACAGATTGCGCAGCTTGGTCCGCCTTCAGATCCAAATCTGGCCACATCTCTTTATTCCACTTTGACAAGTATCTAGGTCTGTGCTTCAATCGAAATTCACACTCAGGAAGGGGCCGCTTGTATCATTGATGGTAACCATAGTTTCGTGGTGGAATTTCTGTTTTTGACCTCAAAATAGCAAAAGACAGCATTTAATTCGTATATCACTACAAATACTTGGAAGAAGTGGATATTTTGCATTCCCACTCCCAATTTCTGTATATTCGGCATGTCAAATAATATTTGGACAGTAGTTTCAATATATTATGGATTGTGGGAGGCATAGGAAGTGTCAAGCAGGAAGTTGAATCCATCGAAGGACAACGGAATTTGAACTTGGATCATTGAACAATTCAAATTTCAAAATTCTGCCTCGCAATTCTTCTTTGTTAACATGTCAAATCATATTCTACAAGGGTAGTTGTAACGGATGGACGTCTGCATCCGGCAATATTCAACTCCGCGCCTTCGGCGCCATTTCCTTTTTCAGTTACTCCCACCGGTTTATTGGTTCGCTCGCTTATCAAGCTCTATCAGCCACTAGGTGCTATTATGAAGGTGCAAGTATCCTGTGCTATTAGAGAGGGGTAACTTTCCCACATAGTTAGTATTAAAGTAGCTTGTAAATACGTAGATAGTCAGTTTTCTTGAATCCGACACTTCATCCACTTAGTCTTGCGTGAACTACTTGGATTCTTGACAGCTCTAGCGGGGTCCTTACCTCACGGAATCACCGGGACCTCACATTTTTTGAGTGGTACCTTTTTGCTTGGATTTTTTTTCTTTGTTGCCGTTGACTCTCGGACTGATCACCCGAGTTTTGTCATGTTTTTTCTGCAGAAAATTTTGTCTATTGTGCACAATATCGTCACACTGCAGTTGCCATATATAGCAAGCCCGAGTTTTCAGGGTTACCATATATGGCAAGCCCGACGCATTTCAAGGCAACAGAAACACAAAATATTACTGGACCGGAAACTTAACCCGATACTTCACATTTCAAAACTAATTTATGGCTGGCCAAAATTTGGTGATCCGCGGTGTGCGTACAGACCTAGAATGAGGCGGCTGTAGCTGGTGCAGCCTTCGACAATGTCGAGGACACCAACCACGGGACTCTCAGCAGTGTGAGTCCCTTCTTGCTGACTTTCCCCACACCCGTCGCTGATGTTGAGCCCTCGCAATTATTTGCGGTGGTTGACACGGTGTGGATTGGGGATGTGGAGCACTTGACGATGGCGTCTTCCTCTGGGGCGTCGGGTTTTGATACACGCCAACGGCGCGAGATGTCGAATGGCCACCTTGGACAAATCTGATGCCGTGGGTCATGAGGTGCGCACCTCAGTGGGAATTCTGGAGCGCCATGTGTCCGCTTGCGTCGATTGCGCGAGTGTTGATGCGGCAGCTATGCGCTTAGAAGGCTATGCCTCGGCTGCTATTTCCTGCTTGAGCGTAGAGCTCGCAGACGGAGACGAAACATACCTCCGAGATCGCCGAAGCCAAGGGCTTGCGGTAAATATTGCTCCGACTTTGATCAATTCTGACAAAGCGGCAGAGGCAGTTGGGGGCTATTGTAGCCGCGCTTCCGTACCGGTGGCTGGAGTCGATACTGGACCAGGTAAAATGGAGGGTGCATATTCTGTAGGGAATGTCGATAAGGTGCCAAATGGGGGCTTCAAAATGGAAGATTGGAACAGTCTCATTGATAATGAGGAACAGTTGGGACGTTTTCCATCGTCATGGACGCTCTCGAGCATGAATAACGAGTTCACATTACCTCCTTCTGTGTATGGAACTTCGTTGATGACCGAGATTCTCGGAAGTGTCAGAGAAACTCAAAACGAGGACATACGGGGGTATTCGGAAGGCGGAAGTGGCTCAATGGCTTAGAACCAGGGTTGGGGCCAATCTCGCAAACTCAAATTGCGTCGCAGCAGGAGCCAGTGATTTTTTGCAGCATGGGAAGAATCATCGTGGATGACAATTCCGACTCGGACAGATCGTCACCAGAAAATCACAGGTTTCAGCGCAAGGGAAAATCGAAGCATAAGATCTCACCTAAGGCCAAGCAGAATCGAGAAAGCGCTTCTTCTACGGGCCGGAATATCAATGTTCAGAGCTTCAAACGGGAAAGCTCCGAATCCCTCATGATGACTGGTTTCGTGCGATAACTGCGGATTTGAGTTCTTCCACCTTTTCCTCTTCGGACAGCAACAATTCACGCTCTGACTCGTCCAGCGTTAAACATAGAAGCAAGTGTCTACGACGTAAACATGGCAAGAAGAAGAGTTCTTCAACAAAGTCGGCCATAAGTGGTATAAAAATCAAGAAGCCGTTCACTTACAATGGAAGGGCGGATTTTGATGTCTTGGACCAATGGACGTAACGGTACGAGGTGGACACCTGGCGTGAATGGAATGCGATTGGTGATCCCATGTCGGTGAAAATCCTTGTCAATTTCATGTCGGGAAAAGCCAGTCAATTTTTCATGAAGCATGTTGCACTTCGGCAGAAGGATTGGAACTTGAAGTTAGTCTACCAGGGCTTATTCAATTAGTGCTTTCCCCCAGACTTCACGTTACAATTGAGGGATCAGCTCACCAATGCATGCCAAAGCAAAAATGATGTGCGAGACTTTCAGCGCGACATTGAGACATTGGCAGTGCGATTTCCTGACATAACAGAGAGGCAACTGGCACAGATATTCTGGAATGGAATGAATCAGTACTTGCGACTGCATTTAATTGGGCAAGAGCTGAACCCAGAGCGGAACTCTGTAGAGAAATTGCTGAAGCACGCCGCTAGATATGAAGCAGCTGAGCGTGCGTGGCAGAGTGAGACAGGGCAGTTCCGAAGATCCAAGGAGTCCGCATATTGATGGTCAAGTAGCCGCACGTACGGACTGGGCTCGGACTCCGAGGATGATAGTTGTACTATTTTTTATCATGAAGCTGGCCATATAAGCATTTAGGCGTAGTCCTTCCCCGCTGTAGGGCACCTTTCCTATCCAAACTATGTCAGATTGAAGGCATGCATCCTACGAACAATTTGAGCCCACTCCCACCAAAATATCTGGTGGTTTGATGTTGCAGTGAATTTATTTCGGACGTCAGTCTAACATGACCAAATAACAGCCTAGCTGGCCACCTGGCCAAATAATCCACTGAACCTCTGGAAGGCGGCCATATGGATCAGATATCGTGAATAAGAGATATATCAACCACTCTACATAGTTTAATGACAAATATGTGCCATATTGGACCCTGAAATACATGCCTCCGCCTGCAAGGTTACACTTAAAATGGTGGTTTTCACCCGACAGAGGGTAATATGCCCGAACTGCCACATATAGGCCCAAAAGAAGCCTTGAATGACTCAATGGGAAGTATTGGGACGCACTTAAACACCAAACTCCATCCTGAGGTGCCGGAGGCTCTCCCAAAAAATCCGGCTTTCGGTCAATGAGAATTTCGGTGGTTTGGTGTAAAGGGCATTTGCCGAAAGAAAGTTAACCAGAGAAAAAACAGGAATTCACCTCAGAGGAAGGAATTAATTACCAGGAGGCCGTATGACAAGTTCCAGAGTGGTTGTATCTCGGTGTCGCCCAACGTAAGGTTAGCCCGGTTGAGGAAGCCAAAAAGGCAGTTATTCCTGTCTTGCATGCAGGGTGAGGGGAAATTGCGCAAATAAGAGTAGAGGCCCATGGTAGATTAATCCCTGTCCTATTGAAATCATAACGAGCTCAAAAGGCCGCGGAACGACCAAGTATTGGTCGAGAACGGCGAGAGACAAAGTTGAAAGGCGGTGCAAACGTAAGAAATTGATGTTCTCACCTTTCGGATCGAGGTCCGACATGCCGCAACTGTTAATCAATCCATCACTTCGGGTGCTAAATTTGGTCCAGACCTTCTTCATGGCCTGTATTTCGATGCCCCATTCAAGGCCGGCTGCATGCACGAAGTCTGGGCGGTGTATGAGTCAAGTGGCCAGGTAGGCTGAGTGGCCAGGTAGGCAATAAAAAATAGTAGTCAAGGCTCGGAGAAATCCAGGGATACCTCAGAACAAGGCTCGAGCAGCAAAGAGTCGGGCCGAGAAGCCACAGATACCGGAACCGGAGCTAATCCTATACATAAAAAGACAATGTGCACAGCCTTTGACAGAAAGTCACCTGAGAATTCACGTGATGTTGTAGAGATGTTGCTGCCGGCTGTCCAGATGTTGCTCCCGGGTCCCACGACTCGGAATTTACCGTGTCACTCTCACGGTGGCGCCGCGCGCCGCGAGCGTTAGCTCGCAGCAGTGCGGCGCCTCTCGGAATCTGCCGTTTGTGGGCGAAGCTCGGAATCCGCTGTGTGGGGGCATTTCCGTGGCGAAGACACTGGGTACTTATTCTTGTAAACCAAATAACTTGCACCGCAATCACGTGCTCTTGCCTCAAGAAGAATATGACCGCTTGCGTCGTGAGGGCTGCTGCTTCAAGTGCAAAATGAAAGGTCACTTGAGCCGAGAATGCCGAGAGAGCGAAGCAAGGACCGAGGTAGAAACCGTGGAAGCACGTGCAGTTCGGTGCAGATCCGACAGTTCAGACGAAGAGGATAGTTTCCATAATGATTCCCCCAGCGAGTCAGATGACGATGCAGTTCCAAGGCCCTTGCAATGAGATTACGCAGGCCGGACAAAGAGCTCAAAACGGACCGCGCGCTGCTGCTCATTTTGAAAGAGATGAATGGCGACAGGACCTCACGTACTACTACTGGACCCAAGTCTTCGAATATATGGAGGATAACCGAACGGACTCCCGGAAGGGAATCCCACACACAAACTACATGAACAACAATCCGAACGGGTACTTAGTATTACGACGCTCTCATACACATCTGCTGTTCCAATCTTTTTTTTTTTTTTTTTTTTTGCGGAGCGTTGTGTAGTGGGGTTAGATACACTGTATAGTGTCCCTTCGGTTGCTGTTCCAATCTGTTGTTGAATATCATTCCACAATAATAGTTGCACTTGAACCCAATCAACCCTAGCGGCTGCAATGCGTTGTCCCGGATCCAAGCATACGTACGTACCGTACCGTCTCAACGCAACTTCATATTCGATAGCCGCTTCATGCAGTACTGGGGCTGGGACTGCTCCGGTGCAAATGGCAATAGCAAGCAAAATGCAATGGCTACGCATGAGTGGAAGTAGCACGAAGTTGATTGACACTGACAGTCACCCGAGGGTTATTCTACGGCAACGCCACGGCATAACTTCAAGACTGAGTTGATTGCATTGGCTCCCGCGTGTACCTTGACAGTTGGAGGGGAAGTTGCAACGCCCACTCTTTTTTCGTTTCGCGTTTCAGGATCTTGAAGCGAGGGAATTCCACTAAGCCTTGTCAGCACCTTTTGCAGATGCTCGAACGAGATGATATAAACCCTTTTGAGTCCTTACCTACAGTACTAACATATGACTGAGGAGACGGGTTGCGGCTTAGGCTTGGCGTTTGGACTGTTTCTGTTTAGGAACCTTTCCCTTTCCAGCATTTTGCTGACGACGGCGGATAAGCGCAAGGCCACGATTACAATTTGTCAGTTTTACCTGTACATTTAGTCCGCACACAGTTATATATTCATGCAATATCAGTAAGGGGAAGGAGGGGATAGGTATATAGACGAGATGCCCAAAGGTGCTTCTTATGTTATCTTATCTTACCCAGTTCATCCCTGGCTCCGTTCTGGATCTGGAGGTCGGTCAGTGTGCATGAACTGTTGGGTAGCTAGTGGCTGATACATAATTATGATTATGAATGTTTTAGCGACGCGTAGGTACGTACGTACAGTGGGAGCGACGTCATCCATTTCATGACATTGAACTTTAGGGTCCCGGCGGGGAAAAAATAAAAAACCCTGTAATGGGAAGAGCGGCACTAGGTCCACAGATATGGATAGATCCACAGGCTGTAAGTTGAGCGAGTTCTCGGATTTTGCTGTGTTCTGCACAGGACCAGCTTTATTCCTGGAGAATATGCAACATTTTGTTTTTGAGAACCCTTAGGGATCGGCCCGGTTCCCGTTCGGTATCCCCCAAGATCAAAGATCCGGCATTCTATTTGCGGCTGTATGATTTTGGTGCCATCCTGGCGTGGACGTTGCTTCGGCCTTGCCTTCCAGGCCGAGCTATCCTTGCGCCTACCTTTCGACTTGGGCGTCGAAAGGTCGATCAACCACAGCACGCCCTCCTCCCGTGCGATACGATTCCTACACCGGCGGCCCTGAATGGCAGCCTGCAGGGAAATTTTACCGTCATAAGGGTCGCTCTCTATCGTCTTGGTTGCCCGCTGTGCCCTTTGCCTCCGCAATTTACCACAGGTGTCGATATCAACGCTGCTTGGTGGCATCCGCACGTGCGAGGAGTACCATTTGTACGAGGGCCCCGATGCGCCGCTCGAGGCTAGAGGAGAAGGAGAGCGGGAGCGTAGCCGGCGGTGAAGACGCTGGCGACGGTGCTGGATATTATTCGACTGTGGAGCTTGCCGCTTAATGGGGAGCAGAGTGCCCGTTTTCCATTCCCTCCCCCGCTTACCCGGATTAAATTCGTAGTGTTCGTCGTCGGGGGATACGCCGTCTTCGCGGTCATCTGCATCATGGTCCATGAACCGCTTATGTAGAATGCTAACAGAGCAAGTCCGTGATCTGCTCTGTTTAGCGTCTGTGTATTTTGACTCGACATGTCTGACAAGTCATTATTTTCGGGTTTCCTCGCCCTCGCGCAACTATCACCCGTTTTCCTCTTCGCGTGGGGAACTCGCGCTCCTTGACCCCGGCGTCGACTGTAAGAAGCTGAATTATATTTACCAGTGATAGGGCGTGTACCAAAACACACATGAAAACACCAGTTTTTATTCGATTTCCGAACTATCAGTAGAGATGAAGTGAGGTATTAGCTTTGAGGGCGTGCACCTGCCCAGGGTGGCAGGCTACACTGTTGATGACCGAAAGTTAGTGGTTAAGCTTTATTAGCTGATTGACTTGACAATGTAACTCTTTCGAGTTACTATGGCTCGATTGAAAGGCATTACGCTAGGCTATGAGTATGGTCTATGGCCATCTACTCTATGCGTTGGAGGTGAAATCACAATGGGCACAACAAAATGATCATTGATTAGGCTGCAGATCATGCGGCGGCCACAGTAATTCTATTAAGAACCAAGAAATACCTATAGAAACAGAAACTGGACAACCATCCAGACAGTAACAAGTGTGGAGCCGCGGCATAGAAATATGCTAGTAGGCATTATAGTTGTGAAGCCGTTGGATGGTCTGAATAAGACATTGAGTTAGGAAATTGCCTCTGGCGGTCAGAGATCTGCAACCGTGAGAGCAACATTGAAGCCTGGTTGCATTAGGAATTGGATAATGAAGATGACAGATATTAATGTCTTATTAAAAATAGACTTAGATCGCATAGCGACCAATGATGCGGCCGCCGCACTCCTGTGATTACCCGAAGTGTCACATAGAATCTTGGTCTCACTCGAAGCAGCAAGACAACAGAGAAACTAAGGAATGGTCTCTGGCGGCCAGAGATATGCAGCAGCCAGAGACAGGAAACATTGGCACCAGAAATTAGATACCAAAGATAAGATATCAGCTATCTCACTAAGGATCAGCTCGGACATTGCAGTGGCTCGGTCATGCGATCACTGTGTACATGTGATTATTCAAATTATCACAAGGGACTTGGTCCCGTTGGAAACCACTAGAAGAGGAGAAACCAAGAAATGGTCTCTGGCGGCTCAAGACATGCAGCCGCCAGAGACAACTCAAGACCTCATATCCGTAATGGTATAAGGGGCGGAATAGGAATGCAAGAGATAGGAAGGGCCTACTTAATAAAGTTGGTACCTGATCCACCAGCACGCACTATGGCGTGCTCAAGATAGAGCACATGGAATAGCTCCAGCAGGGGCAGTATTGTGAATACTCACAATCTAATTGGCTGTCCACCCGCCAGAGCCTTGATCCTAGAGAATTCCGAGTATCCCCTTTTATTATCATAAAGTGTCTATAAACCAGCCATACCGTTTGTATTAGTAGCATACTATCCCCTAGACATCGGGACAATATAGTGGATTTGAGATCAGCAAAGATATCATAAGAACTGCAGAAGCAACAGATAAGAATAGAGGATACGGGACACTTGACAAGACCATCTCAGACGCCAGTATAAGAGCCGGCTCAGCGCTTTGAAGTGAAGATCGTATAAGTGCCAGGTGCTGAATCCTGTGTGGGCTTGTTCCCGGGAGACACTCCTGCTGCCCTCGACATAGATAAGGAAGTGGCACCACCGCCTCCCGTACTTGTACATTTGGGCCCTGCCCTCCCACTTGTCTTGTATAAAAGCCAGTGTTGTTGAAGCTGCTGCCAGCTGCTCGTTCGGACCGCTCCGGGTAAAACTCTGTCTAAGGATATTAATCCTGGACTGCTTTGCCTCGGCGCGCCAACAGTCAGTGTCAGGGTCTGTATGCTCACAGATACGTGAGATTCTTGAAAGTCTTGGGTTCATTGTGGAGTCTTTGATCCCTCGAATGGGTGAAGTCCCTGCTCTAGCATAACAAGTGCTCAGATCGCACAGTTATTGCCTTCCTCAATTACCCCCATTGCACAGCCTTCTTGAAGAGTGATACGTACTCCACTTCCCCGAACAACAACACGAAGTATTAGATTGGAGTTTGTGATATATTTTAATTTTCGGTTAGTTGGTGTTAGTGATTCGTTGCTTCGCTCTCTCTCTCTTATCATTAGATTTCACGGCTGCACCCTAGTGCACTGTTTCACCGGTGCGTCTTTGGCTGTCCTACCATCGTCCAATACACCTCTACACTTCTACTCAATACTCATGCGCTGACGATATCATTCGCTTCCCTTCCACATGGTGCACCCCCGTCCTTTCTCTTCCTCAGCACACACGCTATGGAACAATGATCCACCGTGCGTCCGCGTCTCCATTTTTTCTTGGGCGTTCCCTACACCCCTCCCCCCCCCCATCTTCAGCCAGCAAAAAGAAAGAAGGTTCGGCCGTTGACCCTCTGTGTCATCGTCTTACCATGCGAAGGTGTCGTTTGGGGTCGTCCAGTGCATCTGAGTGTTTTTCGTCCGCTATCATCTCTGTGCGTGTTTTCCTTTCTTTCCGCTACCTCTACGTCCGCGTCTTTAAAATTTCCTTCCGCCATTACTGCGCGGAAGTACTGTAATGGCATGCACTGATCTACGTCCTTCCAGCTTCCTCACCTGCCCAGCCTCATTCCCGGCGAGGGTGCTGGATAGTATTTGACGGTGGACCTTGCCTGGCATTCTCTGAATGTGGAGCAGCGTGCTTGGTTCCATTCTGCCCGTATCAAATGCGTAGCGTTCGTCGTCGCGGGATGCGCTCTGCATCTTTGTGATTTTCTCTTGATATCTTAACTCGTGATTTCAGTTTCCTTCCTTCGTCTTCCCTCCAACCAAACCTAAGAACTCTCCTGGGCCCGGAGTCGGCTACACGAAGCTGAATCGTATTCACCGGTGCGTCTTTGCCTTCCTACCATCTCTGAAATACCCTTCTACTCAATACTCATGCTCTGATGATATCCTTCGCTTCCCTTCCAAATGTTCCGCCCGCTGTCGCAGAACGGAGTTCGGTGCTGGTAAACAGAAAGTCGGGTCGGTAGTCCGGATACTGGAGGGTACGGGTGAACAGGAAAGTCGGCGAAAGGTCCCGGAAATAGCGTATAGGCGTGGAATAGAAATCAGGTGGGAAATAGGGAATGTGCCGTGTGGGCGTGAGATACGGTTCTGGCTCGAAAGGGCTCGGGATGCACAATAATGTGAGGTAAGGATGGAAGGGCTTCACTGGCGACGTAGCCACGGTGGACTACTCAAGTTCACTGGTCGCGTCGTAGGTGGTGGTTTGTGGGAGAAAAGGGGAATGATTGACATGTGTACGTACGGAACAAATGTACGACATGATTGGCGATCTACCGAACACTAAGCAGTGAGATAGGGGGACAGGGGAAATCAACGAGCAGTCCATCCCACCCTTCCACACCGCTTCCTTGACGCAATGGTGCTCTGAATCAATAACCACATCGTGCGTCTGCGTCCTTCCCTCCTTCCCTCCTTCCCTCCTTCCCTCCTTCCCTCCTTCCCTCCTTCCCTCCTTCCCTCCTTCCCTCCTTCCCTCCTTCCCTCCTTCCCTCCTTCCCTCCTTCCCTCCTTCCCTCCTTCCCTCCTTCCCTCCTTCCCTCCTTCCCTCCTTCCCTCCTTCCCTTTCCTTTCCATTTTCGCTGCGCGTCTCCGCCCTCGCCATGATCGCCGCACGTACCTACCGCCCCTCTCGTCGTTCTCCTCGCCCTCTTCCATCATCCCCACATCACAGGAACCTCCCTTGGGGCCATGATTACCACATATACCTACCGCTCCCCTCCTCACTCTCGCCTTCGTTTTCCCTTTCCACCATCCTGGCTAACCCAGATTACCAACCCTCAAAACTAAGCCACCCCCAGCCCCATCCTGAGCCAGAAAATGCAAAAAAAAAAAAAGACGGCTTGCGCTCGCGCTCGGCGCGTTGTCATCGTCCTCCCGGGCGTGCGCGTCATGTTGTCTCTCGGAATATCATCTCTCTCTACCTTCCACGGGACATCATTGTTGGTTCCCCCGGGCCGATTTATTGACACGGTTTTGTTGCGTTAGGTCGCGGTCCGTTCCCCCTTTCCACACACATACGCATGCGCTTCCCCCGATCCACTTCCTCTCGCTTTACTCGATCCACTCCTCTCTCTATACACTACTATGTATAATGCACCTTCCATCTGGCGGTGGAGACAATTTGCTCGTGGTTTCGGCAGATCGGCATCCTCGCTGCGTGCGCGCACCGGGCAGCAGGGCAGCATGTACTTCTGGGGCACGCGGGGAGGTGGGTGCGAGGCGCAGCGCGGGACTGAATGTGTTTTTGCGTTTGTGTGTTGGGCGCAGGAGGGAGGGGTGAGCTGTTTGCGGTTCGAGGAGTGCATGCCTTTCTTTTTGTTTTTATCCATCCGTTCATTCGGGTCTTGTTCGTGTGAGGTCCCTCGTCCCTCATCCTTCGCCGCCCTCCGCCCTACCCTCCCATGTCTGGGTTTCGCCTCCTGCGTCTTCGTGGGATTCGCATTCTAAGTCACATCCCAAGGCCCACGGCGCATCCCAAGTCCCCTCCACTGCGAAATGATACGATACGATACGATACGATACGATCTCACTTCCTCGATTGCAGCCAGGAAGTGCGCCTCGACGCGTGCCTCCCCTCCCGGCCGCAGTCGGGGAGCGCACCTCATCCTCGGGAGGCTCACCCTCCGCCAAGCGCCCGAAGTCGATTCGCGCGCGTGTTGCTGTTCGCGGGCGGGAGCGACATTCACTTTAGGTGTCCTAGAATTGGTGGGCCGGTGCGCATGGCGAGGCTGGAGAAAGCAGAACAAGAATTGCTCCTATTTATACTACAGACGTTAGTTAAAGGGCAGCCAGCGATTCAACGACCCTTTTGGAAATCTGCCCCAGCGCCCAACCAGCGATTGTTCTGAAAACGCAGTGACTACAGATGTTAGTAGAACCTATGACTCTATGGGTGGGTTAACATTAACTCGCAAGGCCTCATTGTCTCCGAAATGGTTCTCCATCCAGATATGCGGGCAGCGGAGACAGCGTACTCTTGGTGAATGTAGGGAGTCCAAAATACCAAAACAATAATCCGTTATTTCGTGCTGCGTTGGATCGCCTTCCCAGTGAGCAAGCATGTGCGCTATGATGTGTTTGAGTTGCCCGAGATCACCAGAAACAACTCCGGGATTCTTACCAGCTCCGTGGTTTACAATCAGTGTGAATACTTTGCAGTTGTGCCAAGCCTGGCGGGACGCTCAAAATAGATGTTGAGATTGTGATCAGTAGGCGTTGGACAATCGTAATAGGTGTTCGGTGTAAGCTCTTGAAAAGCCTCGAAATAGGCGTTGGGAATCAAAATAGGCGTTCATGGGACAAATAGGCGTTCACGCGGAAAATAGGCGCTCGCGAGCGCCTCATGCTACGGGAATCAAAATAAGCGCTCTTGGGACAAATAAGCGTTCGCGCTGAAAATAAGCGCTCGCAAGCGCCTGATGCTACGGGAATCAAAATAGGCGTTCACGCGGAAAATAGGCGCTCGCCAGCGCCTAATGCTGAAGCTGTCGTGTCTCCAGAAATTCCCAAAGAAGGCGAAAGTGGCCCAAAAAGGTGCGAGTGATGTGACAATGTGATGAGGTGTATATATGGAAAGTAGATCTGGTGATTGTCTCGCGCCGTCATAATTAACGTTGAGACAAAGTTTTGTACTTCGACATTCGGTTGGACAATTGCAGACGTGTAAATACAGTCTAATGGTGCTCTAAAAATAAATAATCCATGAAGCCCTTATATAGTATACCACTCTATATGTTTATTCTCATTACCGGACGCAGAACTCTGCGATTATCGCACTGAGCCTCAGAGAGCCCAATCATGATCTTCGACCACCACAGTAACACGGACCCGGAGGGCAGCCACAGGGTCTAGCGGAGGACATCAGTATACACCATTGCAGTCGCTGAAGCCACGTACCCGTAATTCGCCGAGTAATTGGCATTCGTGTAGTAAAGGTTGGAAGGGTTGGCGGAATTGTAATTAAGCTGGGGGGCAGGCGGCTGGTAGGGCATCCCGGAATTCGAATTTAGATTCCCAATGGGTTGGGCTGGAGGACGCTGCGTGTTGTTCGCGTAAATGTGCGAAGGGTTGGTGGGGAATTGTTGTTGGGCAAGTGGCCTGGAGGAATGCCCGCCGGGGGCTGGATTGGCGTATGGGAGACCTGCGGATTGGTTGAATTGTTGTTGCCCATAATATGGATTCGCCGGCATATTTTGTTGTCCGTAATTATCGCGCCCATAATGTGCTGAGCTGCCACCGGGGCCCTGTGGTTGCTGATTTCATGTGGGTGTGGCGGGGGATCGCGAACTTTGCGCCACCGCCTCCGGCGCGAAAAGCGCTTGCTCGCGCTCTACCTGTGTACGCGAACGTGCCATCAATATTATGAACTCTGACGACCGTCTGAGGTAGTCTTACACAGACAGGCAAATACTCGCAATCGAGGTTTCTCTCGACACATCTTTTACACGGTGTCTCTTCGCTGTCAGTGATGCACTATTCATCCAGAGTCAACGTGGTTAAAAATTTTTAACAGGGTGGACTTTCCTTGACTTTTCTTTTGCGACAGTTGATGCACTTGAATAACAATCCTGAGTCAGCACCCCGCCAGGCGTCCGAGAGCGAACGCGCACTGCAACATATATTCGCGTTTTCTGGCTGAATGATTCGAACGTAGACTTTGAAGGGGTGTGAGAGGAGGACATGTCGAGTGTTGGGCTTGAGTTGTAGAATGTATGTATGAATATATATGTGCCGCGTCTATGTATGAGCAGAATTAAGATATATACAGTTTTACGGCGAGGATCAAACGCGGATACGCAGCATTCGGACTCAGAGAAGAATTAGGTTGATATCGATACCAGCCGAATAGGCTCGTCCCCATCCGGTAAATCAAACAATGAGACAACACGACAATCACACAATCAGAGAAATAAGACGAGTTGATTTACCGGCTGGGCCCTTTTGTCGCCTGTTTTGGTGATGGATCTGCGCCCCGCCATTTCAAATCTCTGACTTGGTAAATTCACGCAAAGCTCGATTTTGTAGCTCGTCCCCTGGTAGGTATTGCCCCAGGGTTTATTAGCGAAAGATGGATAACTTTTCATTTGGGATTGATTGGGCCCTCCTTATTTTTTCTTCTGCCCGGAAAACATGTTGGTATCTATGGATAGAGAGTAGGCTCGTCCCCATCCGGTAAATCAACAATCAGACAACACAGCAATCAGACAATCAGAGCAACAAGACAAGTTGATTTACCGGCTGGGCCGCCTCGTCACATGTTTTGGTGAGCCTGCCAAATGAAAGGTGCGGACTTAGAAACAGAACACCAAAAAGTGCCAAATTTCGTCCCCAAGTGTCCTAATTGAAGATGGATATTTTTGAATTCTCTATCAATCGAGTCCAACTTGTTTTCCGGCCAAATCAATGCATATTTTGTACTTTTAGGACTTCTAGAGGGCGTAAAGGAAGTCTAAAACTAATATCCAATCCTTAAACAAGTCATTCTCCACCGTCATCGAGCAGGACTGAGAGGTTGTGACGAAGGCGTCCCAATTTGGGTCACAATGTGGCTGTGGAGCCCCTATCGCTCAGGCTTCGACAACCTCCGTTTTGCAATATTCACACTGCATACAGGCTAACTGATGTTTAAAAAGGCCTATACTTATTTTCAAGAGCATTATCCAATATTTTTGAAGCACAAAATGGTCACCGAGGGGACCAGAGCACATTGAGAGTTATGGATAAGGTGTATTTTCGACCCAATGGATGTGTTTGGAAAAGGGTGGTGTCAAAATTGAGATGGAGATCACCTCCAAGCATTTCCACAGCAATCTAGACAAATTCTAAGAGCCAGACAAGGATAATGGCAAAAGGTAGCGTGAATAACAGTGCGTGCCGAGGTTTTGATGCAATTGCACAGCCACATTTCTCGAGCCCAATTGGGACACATTGAGCAAAAGTCTTGGATTCCGCACGACTACGACTCGGAATGACCTGGTTCAACATCAGATATTACTTGTATACCTTCACTACCCATCATAGTACATAGATTGTCCCAGTAAGCTCCTGATTTTGGTGGAAAAACAAGTTTGAGTCAATTGATAGAGAATCCAAAATAACCCATGTTCAATTGAGGGACTTTGGTATGATTTTGGGAACTTTTTCGATGTTTTTTCCTAAGTCCACACCTTTCATTTGGCGGAGCCACCAAAACGTGCGACGAGTCGGCCCAGTCGGTACCCAAGCATGCCCCGTAATTGTTCCCATCTCTGATCTGCGTGATTTTGTGTCAGCGTCATTGCATAATGTTGTGTGAGTGCAGTTGCATAAGCTTGGGTACCGACAGGCTTGCGAGTCTAGATAGAGAGTTAAAAATTATCCATGTTTGAATATATGAGTTTGGGAAGGTTTTTGGAAGGTTTGCGGCGCGTTTTTTCTAAGTCGGAGACTTGGAATGGCAGGGCGGAAACACATCACCAAAACAGGCGACAAAAGGTAGACTCGCAAGCCTGTCGGTACCCAAGCTTATGCAACTGCACTCACACAACATTATGCAATGACGCTGACACAAAATCACGCAGATCAGAGATGGGAACAATTACGGGGCATGCTTGGGTAAATCAACTTGTCTTGTTGCTCTGATTGTCTGATTGCTGTGTTGTCTGATTGTTGATTTACCGGATGGGGACGAGCCTAGACAAAAGGGTCCAGTCCGTACACGAGGTTACCATTTCATCACGCCTTTCTGATCTCATGTGATATATTCTGGTCATTCTCATTTGTCACTCCTGCTATCCACATTTGTCACTTCTACTCTGTCCAGTGTCTTGTAACTGAGTGTACGTCGACTAGCTGGCGAGTCTACCAGCCGAGTACTGGAAGCCAAAAAAGCCACGCTTACCCCGACTGCCTTGACACTCCATCACCCACAGACAAAGACGGCACATTATTCACCTTCACATCTGTGGAACTGAGGTGCAATTCGAGACGGTCCTTCGGTCCTGACTCCCGAGTAAAGTTATCAGTGCGCAGCAGAGTCAAACCAGTGATGTTGACCATCGTTTAGTTCTGAACCGTTGAAACGCACAGCTTGATTCATTGTTATACCGACTTATTATCTACCTCCATGAGGACAGTTGGGAAATTCCGGAGGACATGGAATACTGTAGGGTTCAATGAGAAGTCGGGCTGTTGAACATCGAAACCTGGAGGGAAGTCATACTTCATACCCAATCGAGTAAGTCTACCCATACAGAATTACTTGGAATGGAGAAATAACTTACCTCCATTTGCTCAGCGTCAGTTCCAACTCGAGGCAGTCTGCCATGATACGAGTTAGATCCCAGTGTATGCCGACCAGATGCTGTGCAGTCCTTTCCCGCTCCTTCTCCTCTCCCGTGCATGGCGCTGGACGGGAGTACCATTATGGCCCGCGGAGGAATTTAACTTAATATAAAATTGATTGTTTCTCGAATCATTCGGGAAAGCTAGAACAATGTTCGGGACGTATGGCTCCCGCTACTCCATCAACCGGGAAAGCAAACGCCATTATGGGCGCGTTGCGTCTCTCCTCGTCCATTGATCAGGCATGATGGAGCACATCATTGGTCCACTCATATTCTGAACGGATTTCACGCCCAGGTCTTGCTGGCCCTACGGAGTATACCTCCGGAAGTCGTCGGCAATCGGGAAGGACAGCGCCCAGAGATCGGGAAGAGCAGGGCGTAGAGATCGGGAAGAGCGTTAATTCGTCGCAACCTGGGTGAGTGTGCCGGCACATTCCGGTGTGTTGACCGCGTACTGCCACCTGGAGTAAAACCCTACTTCAATATGAGCCCAAGTATGAAATGACCTTGGGTCGGGAAGATGAGATTGTGTCAGGCGCGGAGTTCGGCATAACTTCATTATACATGGATGTCCAGTTCATGAATAACGGTCGACAGACCAGGAAATAACAGGGTTAATCACGGGTCACCCGGAGCATTTCAACACAACGCAATCACTGTATACGCGGAGGCAACATCAAAACGCTGATCATTTAATTCTTTCCCGGAATTCTCCGCCGCTCGTTAATTATGACTCTGAGGCGTATTCGGAGGTCGGAATTTCATTCTCTCCGATGCTAAATTCAACCCTAAAGGTTCATGTCATATTGTATGACGCAAAAACTGATTTATCGACACCTCGGCAGCAAATTGACTATTAACAGCCATCGCTCCAGCCCTTCCCAGTAGTAAAACAGCTTTTGTGCTACCCGACAGCCGATCAACCGTTGGCATCATGGTTAGCCACGTCTTCTTTACGACCACATCGGAATCGCGATTTTCCTCTTTCTGAATCTATCCTCGCAGCGAAAGTGAGAGCAACGAGACCAGATACCGCAGTCATATGACCAGCTTCATCCTTGTGAGTGTCTGATTCCCAGAACCGTTACACCTTCACAGGTGAGCTGAGGAGATGATGTGTTGTCCAAGCTACCATGTAGGTGCCAGAATCGAAGACGCGCTTGTCCAAGTGGTACGAGAGGTTCGTTATACGGTTCCGGGGTTTAGCTGAGGTCGGGCATTTAGTTGCGGTGACGAGCGAGGTGCATCAACTAGCCGCACCTAGAGATCAGAAATATCGGTCCAATATTGTTAAGGTTTGTGTTGCCCTACCTCACCCACCTGAGCGCTGATATATCGCAGATACGTTGGTTTGGTCTTTCTGTCTGCGTCGACGCTAACGAGCTCGCATATTTGGAGGCTATCCTCTTCTTTGTTGAAGTTTTGGGTCAGCTTCCCTATTATTTGCCTAGGCCGCCTTAATTCGACGTCCCAGACAGAACTTTTGACTGGTGAACCTTATCTTCAATTTCTACACGGTTCGCGGTTTCTCATTTTGATCACGTACATTTAGGGTATGGAGCAGGTATACGCTATTTTGAATGAGATTTTCCTCGCGGTCACGCGCAGCTGGAAGAACTGGAAAGGCGGGAGTACCCGGTGACTGTATAGTAGGCTTTGGTCGCCTCGACAAATTGTTTCGCTACGTGTGCATCGTTTCGTTTCGCAATCGCTGTGGGATCGGCCCGCTTTCCGTTCCGTATCCCCAGAGATCAAGATGCGGATCACACTCTGTAGCAACGGATCATTGTGATTTTTGCTTCTTGCTTGTTGCTGTGACTTTGAAATTGAATCGACCTTGCCTGCGACGCTGAGCCATCCTTTGCGCTCAGCTTTCGACATTCGATCAGCCACGGCGAGCCACATGGGCCCTCCCGTACGCTACACCGGCAATACACTTCATCTTCGTCTCTATTGTTATCGTCCTTGCTGCACCCTGCGCCTCCGCCTCCGCAACCTGCGCCTCTTGGACAACCTAACGCTGCTTGGTGGCATCCGCGTGCAGAGGGAGTACGATTTATACGAGGGCGCCCGATCGAGGCTGAAGCACCGGCACATGCGAAGGAGAAGGGTGAAGACGCTGGCGAAGGTGCTGGATAGTATTCGACGTTGGAGCTTTCCTGGCGTTCTCTGAATGCGGAGCAGCGTGGGTGCTTTCCATTCTGCCCGTATCAAATGAGTAGCGTTCCTCGTCGCGGGATACGCCATCCTCGCGCCCTGCTCTATTCACATCTTTCTGATTTTGTCTTGATATCTTAACTCGTGATTTCAGTTTCGGCTTCCCTCCAAGCTTAACAACTCTCCTGGGCCCGACGTCGACTACACCAAGCTGAATTATATTCACCGGTGCGTCTTTGCCTTTCCATCATCCCTAAAATACCCTTCTACTCAATGCTCAGACGATGTCCTTCGCTGCCCTTCCGCCCGCTTCCTTGGCGCAATGGTGCTCTGGATCAATGCCCACATCTTGCCTCTGCGTCTGCGTCCTTCTGTCCCTACCTTCCCTTTCCATTTTCGCTGCGCGTCTCCGCCCTCGCCATGATCGCCGCACGTACCTACCGCCCCTCTCCTCGTTCTCCTCGCCCTCGCCCTCACCCGCCCCTTCCCTTCCATCATCCCCAAATCACCGGAACCTCCCTTGTGTCCATGATCGCTACAGGTACCTACCGCTTCCCTCCTCACTCTCGCCTTTGTCTTCCCTTTCCACCATCATGGCTAACCCACCAACCCTCAAAACTAGCCCACCCCCAGCCCCATCCTCAGTCAAAAAAAAGACGGCTCACGCTCGCCCTCGCGTCATCATCGTCTTCCCGGGCGAGTGGCGTTTGGGGTCGTCCCATGCGCGTCGTGTTGTCCTTGACATCATTGTTGGTTTCCCCGGGCCGATTTATTGACACGGTTTTGTTGCGTTAGGTCGCGGTTTGTTCTCCCTTTCCACACACATACGCATGCGCTTCCCCCGATCCACTTCCTCTTGCTTTACTCGATCCACTTCTCTCTCTATGCACTACTATGTATAACGCACCTTCCATCTGGCGGTGGAGACAATTTGCTCGTGGTTTCGGCAGATCGGCATCCTCGCTGCATGCGCGCACCGGGCAGCAGGGCAGCATGTACGTCTGGGGCACGCGGGGAGGTGGGTGCGAGGCGCAGCGCAGGACTGAATGTGTGTTTGTGCGTTTGTGTTGGACGCGGGAGGGAGGGGTGCGCTGTTTGCGGTTCGAGGGTGCGTGCCTTTCTTTTTATTTTTATTCATCCGGTCATTCGGGTCTTGTACGTGTGCGGTTCCTCGTCCCTCATCCTTCGCCGCCCTCAGCCCTAACCTCCCATGTCTGGGTTTCGCCTCCTGCGTCTTCGTGGGGATTCGCATTCCAAGTCACATCCCATGGCGCACGGCCCATCCCAAGTCGCAAGTCCCCTCCGCTGCGATATGATACCATACGATACGATACGATCTCCCCTCCCCGATCGCAGTCATGCAGCGCGCCTCCTCTCCCTGGCCGCGGTCGGGAAGCCCACCTCATCCTCGAGAGGCCCACCCTCCGCCCAAGCGCCCGACGGTGATTCGCGCGCGTGTTCTTTTCGCAGGTCGGAGCGATGTTCACTTTGGGTGTCCTAGACCTGGTGGGCCGGTGCACACGGCGAGGCCAGGGAGTAGGGACGGGGAAGGGCTCTGGAGAGGGATAGCGCGGAAGCGCTGGGGAGAAGACGGGGACGTGGACGCGGAGGGTCGTGTGTTGTTGGTGTGTCCGTTACCTCGCGTCCCGTTTCTGTGTTTACTTTCCCGGCGAAAAGCTACCACCGGACTTTCAAGGCGCACTACCCGGGTTTGCACCCTCCCTCGTTGCGAATTTAATTTTGATTTTGGGGAGGGGTGGCGTTTAGTGTGGAGGTGTTTGCGATTGGATTTTTTGGGCTGCGGTGTTTATGATTTGCTTTAATTTTTAGTTTGATTTGTGAAGGTATGATTTGTTGATGAGGCGACGGACGGTACGATCCCTTTTTACGTCCCGAGCCGCATTCTTCAAAGGCACATTAATTGCGAATATTTTCTCAACTAGTGAGGGAAGCAACGCAACGGCCAGACTGGCTGATGTTGAAAAGGCCACCGGGCCACCACGAAAAGACAGGCGAACAATCTCGCTCTGGAACGTTCCACTGTCGATCCAATTCACGCGGCATGAGACGTTTGCATGTACGGGGTCCCTGGTCTGCATGCTGGATGCCGAGAATTTCAGCATCGAAGTGTCTCAAAAGGCAACCACAAAGGACGAGAGATGAGTGAAAGGAGAAAGAAAATTGGTTTTTCGAGATACCACCGATGGTTACTAAAGTTACTTGTCAAAACTAACTTAGCCTGCCACAAGTAACTTAGATTAACTTATGGCAGGCAAGTAAAGTGAAGTTCGCAAAAGTAACTTCTACGTAACTTACCCGTTACTTTCCTAACTTCAAAGCTTTTGAGCCATTTCAGGTGGAATGGCGAAGGCAATTGTGGTTTTTTTGGAGCAACGCGGGGGTGCCAAGCAACTTTTTTCATGCTTTGACCTGGCTTAGACATCAATTCGGCCCTCACCTCAACAAAGGTTTTGAAATGCGCAAGTCAGGGCCCTGTTTTGTGCTTCATTCCTTCCTGTTTATGTGGTAGTCTCCAGGGTGTCTTCACCTGACATTTACTACTCAGGGCCTGGAAGAAAGCCATCAGTTTCAGGTTCAACGCCGTTTGATGTTTGACCACAATTTTGCCAAGGTTCAAAACAAGTCAATGGTAGGAATCCTTGAACACACACCTCTAAAGCTATTGAATGACAGTTCAAGCCTTTGCACAATTCTTATTCTGATTATAAACACAAAGTATTGCCTAGAACAATGATATCCAATATCGAAGCCCGAGTGCTCGTAACCCAAAATTTTGGTCCTTATGGTAAAAGGGTCTGGTAGTAACTATTATGTTTCTGTCAGAGGGTTGATCTGGTCGTGTCAAGGTCGTATTCACGTTATTCTGACCGTAACTTGACGAAATTGCGGGAATTGATGCCATCTGATGGCATAAGTGACTTTTGCTGGTCGCATTGATCTAACTCACTGGGGAAAACTGATTGAATCCGTGCAGCTGGAAATGTACCTGGCACTTGTGGTATCAGCTCCTGAAAAATTTCAACTGAAATCCGGCCTGATACACCAAGAATAAGACACTCTGATTCCCTGCCTGATCCAGTACATGCCGGGATCAGTTTCAGCTGTTCTGACACTAGCTGTGCAAGACGCAATTTATTTGTGGCTGATATGCTTCCTGACACTTCGAGAATCAGGTGCAGTTTCTGTACTGCTGGAAATAAGTATTTGGTGCAGTGTCAGGGGATCCCAGACACAATAAGAATAAGGTCCACTGATGCTGAGTGATGGCCGAAGTCTGGCTGTCTGATTCCTATTGTGTTAGGGAACCTCCGGATACTGTGCCTGATCCTTATTGTTCGGGTACACCAACGCTCAACGTTCCAGGAGCAATATCAGGTGCACATAATTTGCCCCTGACACTAACTGTATCGGAACAGCAGACACCAGCTCCGGCATGTGCTGAATCAGGTAACAGATCAGTGCAGCTTCTTTCCCACATATCAGGTAGCATGCCTGGTTTCATTATGTGGTCTAGGATTTTATATGTGTCAGGTACGTTTCTGGAGGCCCTGATTCAATTCATTTTGCGGAGTGACTTGGGTGGGCAAGTTAGCGTAAATAACTTCAAGTAACTTAAGTAACACAAAGTAAATGTGTAAGTATATGCAGCCAAGTAACCTGAAACAAGTCTAGGTATTGTTTCTTCAGCTTCCGTGGGCTCTTAGGATTGCTGTAAGGTAAATTTACAGATATTACAACTGTATACGGGCATAAAGAACGAAATAAAATTCAATCAAGATAGAAAACACATATATCCACCTCCTGCATGGCCTTAACTCGATCTGACTCAAATCGAATTGATGGACTGAGACTTGCCTTGTTTTATTTGCTCGCAGGTTACGAGTACTTTAGTAATCGTTCATAATCTTTGTGGACCGCCATTTTTAGTTCGCGCGTTTTTACTGTCCGCTTCTATCGACGGTGATACTTTTAGTGGCAGTGCACAATATTCATTACATTTTTGAATACTCAATAGTGGCTGTACACCAAACCTTACTCGATCCGTGTTTTCATTAGAAACGAATCTAATGAATCTTAAATTTTTGTCACGGTGGCTGAGTATTTTCTTACATAACAGATTCCGATTTTCGTGCCAGCTCTTCAAGTATTTCGGTGTTAAAATTCCGTTCTCCCTGCACCCTTCCTTCATCATTGAACTTCGTTTGTGCCTCCTCAGATATCTGCTGTTGGTATTTGGTGTTTGCAAAAGGCCCACACAAGTTCGTCACTGGTAGTGTGATGTCACATTTCAACCAGGGCACAAAATGGTCCTGCGGAAGCAAATGTATTAAAATTACTTCCGCGCTCTCCACTCAACACGCCTGCCTCACCTTTCAACAGTGAAAAGCGTCTTCTAATTCATAAATGTGGAGAGTTACCAGATAATGATGCACCTGCTATAATATTCGACAACCTTTTCTGCAGAGGATCATAGAAGACGCACTTGTCAGAAATCTTGGATCCATATGTTCAATCAGGTGCTCGCCAAAAAGCCTGGCGTGCAGCGAAAGCTCGAAACCACGGACCTCTAGCTCTCATAGAAGCCACTCTGGCGGATCGTCAAGAAGGAACTCTGGCCATCGGGTCGGAAGCGCAGCGTTCTCGGGTGAGTTGCCGCTCTCCAATATTTTCCTCCTCTGGTCTTTGACCGAACTCTCGGCCTTGATTTCCTCTTTATCTCTTCCACTCTCAATCCCTAATTGTGGCAATAGCGGTCGCAATATGATCAACCTACTGCTGTTCACTGCAGAGTGCGCCAACCCTTATTTCCCTGCTAGTGAGATACCCGAGATGCTCGCCACCGTTATGCCTCTTGTCACCCGAAACGTCGGCTTCTCCTGACGTTCTTATGACTTAGCGCTGAACAACTGGCAGACAATTATTGGGATGTTCCCGGTTTTTGTGTGTTTTTCCCTCCAACGCACATCCATCTGTACCTCCCCACTCTGCTTGCCTTTGCCAAGGCATTTAATTCCACCATCATTGACAAGCGGATTCTTGAGCTCGCAGGCGAGCTGTATGAGGAACACATATTAGGTGCGGCAGGCCCTGCAGGCGAAGAAGGCAACGCGAAGTGGAAGGACATTGAGATTTGGTCCGAGACTCCGAGGCCGACTGGAATTTTCTCGTTGGCAAGGGTTTGACTTCTATGGGTTTTCCCTCGTTCACTCCCGTATATTAGATAGGATGCGCATGAGCCGCACGCGGCTTTTGGCACTTGCGCAAAGCCGCACGGCATTTTTTGTTTTTATGGTTGAATAGCACGAAAACTATACCTGAAAAGCATGTATTCTTGTGCCCACCCCTGTACCTCCACATTATTCAAGTATTTGTTTGATCCGTTCGGAAACACGCGTGGCAAAAGCCGTACTGTGAAAGCATCACTCCGCCTAAACCACAACATAATGCGATGACATCACACATGCGGCAATGGATTGATGTGACTACCTCCGAGTTCCCACACACAAGCATACACCACATGCTGCTGGTACCTCAATTACATAGATTATATTGATAAACATGCTGTTAAACCCCTCCCAGGACGACTTTTCTGCTGCGGCTTTGCGCAATGCACAAAACCCGCATGAAGCCGCATGCGGCCCATGCGGCTTTTGCGCATCCTATCTATTTATCATTGCGCTCCCAGATGTTCCGGTTGGTACGAATCGGGTACATCTGTTGCATTTTTCGTAGCCCGCTGTTTTTCATTCTGGGAAGAATGCATCCACAACCTCCTCCCACGCCGACAACCTGCAAAAATGGGCTCTGAGGATCAAGAAGAGCATTAGCTGGCAAAGTAAGTCTTCCCTGTCTTTTCCTCGTTCAGTCCGACTCGCAAAAATGCTGGTTTATTCCAAGGCGGTTGATGGGCCGGCACGCACTAGTTTAGCAGCTATGCTGCGGACTGCAGACAAGAAATTCGCGCGGCCCACTGGGTATGTTGCGGACAAGCACTAGACACACTCAATCGTCTGATTACCAGCACCGAGTTGTTCTTCCATCCGTCCAACAACGGTCCCTAGATGATGACGGCGAGTTTCATTGAACTGAATGCGCCTAGTTTATGCTCTGACCGCAATCTAGCTCACCTCGTTTTTAAAATATCTGACTGCATTCTTTTGCCAGCGTATGCGTGAGGAGGAAAAAGCATCATGTTGTACCCCAGTTGTACGCCGAGTTCCGTGTCGATCTAGTATGGGCGATATACTGTCCAAAAATTAGCCAAAGTTAGCAGGGTTTTGGAAGACAACTTCCCAAAAAAGCCCGCAACTTGGGTGGCAACTTTTCCTTCTTGGTTGCATCTTCAATTTGGGTTACATCTTGGGATTGGGTTGCAACTTTGTGGATCCCAGCAGCGTTGCTTATGTTTGCTTTTGATCCGCCAATACTTCGGCTATCAGTTGAACTCGGCATCCAGTAAAACCTGCTAGTCTGAGACTCAATTGCATACAGCAAGTTCGGATGGGTACTTATGTCTTTGGAATAGTATTTGGACCATTGTAGAAGGCCAGTGAAATAACATTCCTCCAAATGTTAGCCAACTTAGGATGCTTGCTGACTCAATTTCTGAAACAGCATAGAGGTATAGAGATTGTTTTGGTGGCAAGAACATGGTGAAACACCATTTATACTGGAACGTGATCTCACAATTCGTGATGTTTTAGGCCTCCCATAGTCTTCAAATGCAAGGAATCTCTTGTCTCCCACTTCGGGATCTTCGGCGCAATGTTCCATCATTGTTCCGATCGCTTCCATCAAAAGTCCGAAATTTCCTCACAACAAAGTCCACAACATGCGAATCGTTCCAAGTGTAATCCACTGAAGCAAGTCAAAGACACCGAGAACAGGACATGCATCCATGTTCCAAGATGCAAACTCTTGGGCAGATTTGTTGCCAGTTGCAACCCAAAACAGTGCAACCACAGTGGTGTAAACCTTCATTGATTTTTGGACAGTATATATGCCATAATCTAGGCCTATACTGATGAAAGATATAGACACAGCGCTTGACGCCCACCATTCGGCGCGCATTTGTGACTAGTTTGCGCATGCCTGCGCTCCTCGCGATGTTCTCGAGGGACCCTGTCTCCATGGGTTTGCCCCATCCACGCTCCGCGCATTGGCAGTGCTCGAACAGAGTCTCATCATGCCTGAGTTGCTTGAGCGGGCGTACAGCGGGCTCGAGGTCGTGAATGAGACGCACCGCACAACGGTCTTGCTGACGATGCTAAATGCGATCACATGCATGCTCGTTTCAGAGAAGTTATGGTTTGGCGGGCAGAAGCATCTTGGCCTGCTATTGGAGTTGTCTCTCCCCGGAGTTGATTTGAATCATCCCGTGAGAACGAGCTGCTTGACGACTTTCATCGTCGCAGCAATTCAGCATGTACGCATCGGGGACTTGTCGATGCATACATCAGCGCTGCCTGCGTACGATGAAGAGATGATGGACGTGGACGGGATGGATGCGAATTTTGATTTAGCACCGTTCCCCATTGGTGCCGAGTTGGGGACACGCTCGGTAGGGAAGAGGAACACACGCCTAAGAGTCTCTCAGGGACTCGCATAGAAAGCCGGATGATCACATATATTACTTCAGTTTACTTCCAAAAGTCCCCGACTGCTTGGGTTCACATACTTAAACTTGGACAGCGGAGCCATAATTAGTGCTGGCGTAGCTGCTTGCTCCTTCAGCCTCGTCTGCACTGTCTCCCGATCATGTACTATAATACTTAGATTCTATCTGCTTCTGATCATCAAGCTGCTAGATCGCCGTAAGTACACCTCTATATATATCTACTTCTAGATAGCTTGTCGCTTTCACATTTATTGACGCAGTCTACAAATCGCGCGCGTGAGCGGAGAAACGGAGAGCCATCGATTTCAATCTTTCATTGCAGACATATAACCCACCTCCAAAAGCTGCGGGCCGAGAAGGTTCTAGAAATGCGAGTAAAAGCAAAGCTTTTGGTTTATGAGTCTTCTTGAACTTTAGAGTTTCTCATGGAGAGACAAATTAATGAGACCCATCGCCGTAGGTGGGTTATAAGATAATTGCCGAAGATAATAACGGCCAGGTGCGTCAGGTCAGTAAAGGCAAATGAATAAGAATGACAAGGAACGTACCTGAGTCCACTGTTTCGTAGTTTCGAGATTCCAGGATGCAAAGCGAGAAGGCGGAGAGGGAATATCTGAGGACACCAGCTGAGTATGCCAAGAAAGGCGGTAATGGAATCAATATAAATCTACCATAATCTCTTTCAAGTGGGTGAATCAAGTGAGTTCAATAAGAGACACAAAGTTGAATGTACCCCACCTCAAGGTAACAATTGCAATGCTAGCGTCAAGACGAATATTTAAAGCAAATAAGTGAGCGGGGACAATGAATACGAAAGACAGAGTGAAGTCGTCTCCAAGTCTGTGTTCATAGTAGCCACCTTTGAAGAGTAAGAGAAGCTCGAACTTACGCTCGAGGCCCTTAAGACTTCAACGATAAAATCGATAGGATGGGACACCTGAAGCCAGACCAGAGTGATTGTTCCACTCTCATAATTAGACCGTGCTATTCAGGCCGAGCATGCGTTCAGGGTGAGAACTTGGAAGAAAGGGAAAAAAACTGTCAAACAAGATTTCAATAGCAGCTGACCTAGTATCACGTCGAAAACAAAGCCTTCTACCGAGAACTCAGTACAATTGAAAAAGGATGAAAAAGGATGATAGTCGTAGCTGCTCTAGCGGCGCACAGTCGGAGTGAGTTGCGTGAACTTTAGGAGATTTAGAGGTCAGAGGCAGGATGGTACCAAAGGAGAAAGGAACATCAAGGCCACCAACTGGGTGAAGTCAGCAAGGGAAATGTGGAACGAAGTTGGAGTGGACTTATCTACTGCATAATAGTGCCGGCGGCTTTGGAACTCATCTTAATAGAAAATAGAGGGGCCGAAGTCGGCCTTTTCTATTTTTATTTATTTATTTATTTATTCTCCGGAATTTTTACTCAAAGTACTAATGCTCGCTCGCGGAAAGTGAGGTCAGAGCAATTGAGAAATAAGATTCAAGGTGATGTACATACAGAAATGTATTTTAATGCAAGCAAACGGGTTCAGTGGGAGCTAAAGGGGAGAAAGCAAAGGGTCAATACGTACAAAATGTGTGTCGTTTCGGTGGCACGTGGGAGGCAGGGCAGGCAGGGGGCTTCGAGCAGCAGGGGTATTACGGGGATGTTGCTCACGCACGGGAGACGCAGGGAATGGGTCGTGCGTGAAAGGAAAGGCGTGGGGGTGCTGAGTGGCGGGGTGGTGGCAAGGACGAGCTTAACGACGGTGCGGATGAGGGTGGCAGCGGCCACATGGATGGTCACGGCAGCAGCGTGGATGGCGGCGGGTACGGGGTTGAACACAGTGCAGTTTTTGGCTGACATGAATGAGCACAGTGTCAAATGGGCGCAGTGTGGGCCGTGGGTGGTGTGAATGAGGGCGGCGGGGCGGATGAGCGCTGTATGGGGTACGCAGCGGAGGCAATGGGCATGGTGGCGGCGTAGATGAGCGCAGGGGCAGCGGTGCTGAACGGCGGTGGTGCGGATGAGCCTGAAGTGCGGCTTACCTGGTGAATTATTGCAATGTAGATGGTGGCGGGAAGCAAAAAGGAAAATAGGCGCCGAGCCACGAGGCCGAATAAGCGGAGAAAAGTTCGGCAGAACGGCATGCCCCTGATTTGATCGCCTGTTTCAAGCGGCACGTGGAATTCTCGACTGATTTCGGAGCCTTTCCAATAATTCCATGCTTGCTTGTCGGCATCGCGCTGATCAAAAAATGGTGTGCAGTAGATGTTGAACAAAGACTGGTTCTGGGTGAATAAGCAACCAATTAGGTATCAGACAGGGGTAACAAGCACGGGTATCTGTTGGTGTCCATTCAAATGTTTAGCGAGTAGATTAAAGGGCGTCCTTCCATGACTGGACCACCATATCAGATGGTGACATCCTTTCTTCGGACACAACCGGAGGCTTTCAATGATGTTTCGGTTACGGTAAAATAAATAAATAAATAAAATGTAAGTACGAGTCACGCCACGCAGAATGTGGTGGCCTCACCCAACAAGTGAAAACAGACATGAGGATGATGCACCCATGACATGGCGTAGAGTGGAGCTGTAGAAATGAACGACCAATGAACAACTTATATTATACAGAAAGTTATGCCTACATAGAAAGAGCGAGAAAATGAGCAGATCGCATTAGAATCAAACCAAATGGGCAACTTTTGTAAAGAGGCGAACAACGAGAGGTGCGATGGAAGAAAGAACAAACTGAAACCTAGGAAGGAAAAAAACCAGTTAACAGTCTACAGGGAAATTTTCAGAGACAGAGATAGATAGAATGAAGTGAAACAGAAAAGTTAGGTAGCGGCATTCAGGCCTGGCGCCGCATTTGAATATCAATGCTTTGGTTGAAAAACTTGCGGTTATGTCCAGGTGACCTTGCATTCAAAGCCAATCTGGGTAATTTCGTGACGGCGCCGACACATAGTTATCATCAATTCATTAAATTGGCCAGCTTTCTTGATTGACATAGAACACTTTACTTACAGCCGTAAAATTCTGTATACAGACTGTATGATGACGGTTCATACAGGTGACTTACCGGCCGTTTTCATAATCGTAAACGTAACCATGCTTCTGTGAGCTCTTACGGTTACAGTACGGTACCTGTATGCTACCGTGAATACGGTGATGGTGCCGATCCTAAAGGGATATCATTGAACTTTGAGGAAACAACAATGATAGCACTCATAGACACTCTGGCAGAATGATAATTACTAAGGTTTAGAGTACTATTCAGGTGTTGGGAATCATCTACTGTGGTCTTTGCATCATCGTATCAGAACTGTACAAGTTAGCTGTCAACAAGTTAGTCTCGCCAAGCGTGGGAAAAGTACCGTAAAGTTAAGTAAAGTTAAGCCAAAGGGGCAATCAAAGTTAAAGTTAGCCCTCACAAGTTACTTTTTTCACTCTGGGAAGATTCCGAGGCTGGGAGAGGCAAAAGGTCCGCGAAGTTTTCGAGGAGGTTGTAACAGAAAGCAAAAGGGGAGAGAGTATCCAGAAGTCCTCCAGCTAGACTCATTATCAGTCTGCCTACAATGAGCAAAATATGTTGTGGTGTGTGTCGGAATTGCAAGATGGGTCGCTGTGTCAGCCTTGATATATCCTCGCATAGTTAGAGTGCGCGGAGGAGAGGGAGGAGGACGATCAGCGCGAGCACATGGTACAGGACGGGCGCAAACAAGGGCGCGAAGAGCTAGATGTTATCAAAGTCCGATCAATATCGAAGATTAAGATTGGCGTTATCATTGGTAAGGCTGATGATCCGGTTGAAAACGGAGTTGTTGGCACCTCCTCGTCTCACAGGTTGTACACCATTTCCAAGAAGAGTACCCAGCTTATTGCCTGCAGTCCCCGAATTTTCTTTTCTCTCTGTGAATCGGAGCTCAATATTGAGTCTTCGCCGTCAGTGAGGAAAGTTTGCTGCCATCACAGAAGCGCCACTGTCAATCCAAGTTTGGCACCTACCTAAGTACTGTACTCGAACAATGAGGGGACTATGCAACTCTTCACGCTGGGCACCATGACTACTATTTTCCAACTCATCAACACTGAGCTCAAAAGTTGACTGATCTGTATTTCGAACAAGACTCGGGAGCGATATGGAAGCGTCGCTGTCAGCTGGTTATTGGCGCTGAAGCGCCACAAAAATCAAAGTTCGACGTTCATGTAAGTACAGCGCGTGAGCAATGCGACCAACGAACGACTTTTGAAGGTCTGATTTCGCAGCCTTCTCCCTAATTAAAGGCGCAACATGGCCCGTGCGTGTTTCTGCCACCTTCCACTTACCCCTATCTTTGCCTGAATACATTCTTCGTGCTACCACCACCAAGTTTGCAGCAGTGCTGATCAGCAATCACAACCCAAACTTGGCAGGTCTCTGGAGACAGCTTGTACTTGACAGGGAGATTGGTTTTATGGCTGAAAACCTATACAAACAGCACCGGGAGAAAGGCACTGTATCATCACTGGAAGAAGTTGTGAATGTGCTGAGCTCCACCATCAAGGAGCTTTCACAGGTCTTCATTATTGTCAAGGCCACGGATGAATATCCCAACGATTATCCTGAGTTTCAAAGGGAAACTCTACTCCAACATCTAGCAATGGGAAGTAATGCGAATTTATTGATCACTTCACAACCAAATATTTCTCCAGAGGCCCCCTTTCTCAATGTTGAAAGACTGGATAATTGGGCAGCACCAGATGATATTTGAGGATACATTAATGCACAGATCAAGTTATCTCCGTACCTGCGTAGGCATGTTCAGAAGCAACCAATGTTACAGGGCACCGAGTGAACAGGTTGCCAGGTAGATTCTAGAGAGTCGCAGAGAGGAGCGGGGCCACAACATTGAGCACAATGTTTCGTGATTGAAATTTCAAAGAGCAATCGCGCCGGTGTAAAACTCTCGGAAACTATGGTAGGTCTCGACATTTATTTTACACTGCTCTGTTTTTAACGTTGTCTTCTGTATATCTAGCTCTAGCATTTCGCTAGAAGGCACCAGGTAAGATCAACACTGACAATTCTCACGTCTGTCCCCAGCAATCAAGACACGTTCTGTAGATCCCGGACGAATCAGAAAATAGAAGCGTGCGTCATTGACATTGGGTGCTTGACCGGAGTGAGAGCTCAACAATTTTGCAGACAGGTGAGTCCTGTTATTAACAGAGGGCACATGTTTAATCTCCTAGGTTTTTTTCGAAATCCGAGAGAGTACCACGCTGGGGACCCGTAGGGTCCCGGTCGGCGTATGAGCGAGGATTGAGAAAAAAGGGGATCAAACGGGTGCCACTATTGATTCGTGGTATGTGCTTAAAGTGTTTCGGTTGGTGGTATTCAATTGATCACCCAGCGCGGATGGCTTTCTGAATGATGCCATAAACCGGAACTCAGGGTAGCCGGCCCCAAGATTTGTTCATGTATTGGCCAGTTGGCGCCAGATGGGATTTAAATCAATATCATCCCGTACTGGATTGTAGGTAAGTTTGAGGACGTGGAGTGCAGGGTCCCCATTAGCAGTGCTAACTGTTTTGGGTTTGAGTGCTGTCAGGCGCTCGACCGTGTACTTTATTTCCTCAAAAACATTTTGAAGCCACCGGCCTGGATAGCCGCGTTCACGGAGTCGTACCATACACTCGGTACGAGTTTTGGCAAAATCTGACTCTCTGAAATATAATCGCACATGGCGAATTAGTTCACCTTTAACCCAAGCATGCTTGGAGTGAAGGGAATGGCAGGAATTCCAGGGTATATAAAGGTACGCATTCAGTGCTTTCTGGTAGACGGATGTGGCCAATCTGAACTGGGGATTGGTTGCAGATACACCAGGATTAATTTCCAGGGATACTTGCACGTCTAGGAAAGGGAGCTGGAGCCTCGACGTTGACCACTCGAATTTCATGTTCGGGTGGAGATTCCCGAACCGCGACTTGAACCGCTCAACACCATCTAACGTTCCAGGGATGATCGCAAAGGTATCAACTATGAAGTGCCTGTATAGAAGAATAATGTCTCGCAGGTCTTCAAGTGCAGGTACCTCATATGGTGCCAAGAAGTGGCGAGGGGCTTCATGGGTGGAGAACAACTTGAAGAACCCTCGAAGTGGAGACTTGAGGAACTTGGAGGTCGAGAGAACAGAGTGAATGTCAGCTTGCAGTATAATTTGGGCTGCCTTGGAGCTTGGTAAGAGCTTGGCATCGTTGAGGGATAACTTGAATGACGTGTCGATGCAGTGCAGAATTGAAGTGAGTATGACGGCCAGGCTTCTAGAGCCAATTGCGCTGGGGACCGGGCTTCGGAGTTATCTGGGTGCAGAAGAGACCAGAGTGAAAGGCGTCATCGTCGTAAGAGGCCCCTGTTCTGTGTTGCAAGCAAGATAGTTACTACGGAGATGCCAGCAAGGCAGCAAGAGAGAGAAAATAATCCAGATGGCGCTTTTGAGAGATATAAATGCGCAGACGTAGCCGATGTTGCAGTGCAGAAGCTGAGGGAGCTAAAGATGGGCAGCTCAGAGAGAAAAGCGCGCAGTCCGTAGCAGATCATCAGGACGCTGCGCAAGAGCAAAAACGGGTGAATTAAGCCTCATTGAGCACAAATGCAACATGTGCAACGTGATGGGCACTGCCAAATGAGCAAAATCTTAAAGAACGGGTAACAAGCGGTTCGTGGCCGGCTCTCACTTGGCTTGATGGCGGCGAAATATCGGAGTTTTGGGTCTGCTGACCTGGCGGAGTTTAAAATGACTTCACGGACAGAGATGCGTAATTATAATAAAGGAGAGATACAGGTCCTTCCATTGTACTTCTTTATTCTTCTTCTCCCCCTCCATTTTTTCCCCTTCTCTCAACAGCAGAGTACGTTTATGCACCAGTTTATTTATACCTAATTCTGACTTCTTCTAGACTCTTTTTTCCATTTAATTTCCATCGTGTGTTTTTTCAATCATATTCGCTTTCACACGCCTGTCCCTTGCGGCTGCGGTCCTCGCTCCCGCTCTCTCCGCCCACGCTGGCAGCCAAAATCCTCGTCCAGGTGGGACCAGGGGGCCAAGTGAGTACCAACCATTCCGTATCGTGAAGGTTCACTAACATAGTTGAAACAGCAAATGTTCTCACTTTCCAACATCACTCCGAATGTTGGAGATGTCGTCTCATTTACATTTACGAGTACTTTAGTAGTCGTTCATAAAATCTCGCAGGGCCAAATCAAATATGCTTGCAACGCCCCTGTCGGCCCAAACGATGCAATGAAAATAGTGGCTGTGCTTATTTTGCTTCACTTTTGTGATGCTGATTTAGGGCCGGTTGTCTTTACTGATATTTTTCATTAGATTCCAACTTGGTGGGTAAGGCCGCTGCTTTGCACGGCAGGTCCTCATACTTATGTTTTTTTAATGAAAGTTTTGTGTGTGAACTAGTAGAAAATATATTGGCATGTCATAGATCAACAGGGATTGAATTGAATTCAGGACTGTGATCACGCAATCAAATATTGCATCAAAAAGAATGCGCCCTCAAAGCTCACCGTCGTAGATCATCAATGAGGTGTGCAGTTCCTAGACATCGGAGGAAAGATCAGAGGACCACGGAAATATTTCCCAATGATCTTTGGAAGCAGCGGGAGAATTCTCTCTCTTATCCACGAGGGAGTTGACAGAGAGGGGCTGTGATGTGAAACTGGTCCATCACGGGCAGTGAAAAAAGAGTTCCCCGAGGTCCGAGCACCACAAGTGTCAAGTTGAAGATGTAGACAGAAGGAACTGAGGAAAGCGTAGGGCGCAACAGGATCGAGCAACTCAAAACTGTTGCCCGAGACGCCGGAGCGGCTGAGCTCGTATTTGATTGCATCCTATTTTGATCCGTATTTGCTGTATTCAGATTGCATTCCTGCCAACCATTTTTTCTGGCAATCTACTCAGCCCCAAGTCAGCTCCGAGAGGTTCTGTACACTAAAAAAAATCCGCAGGGCTTGGATATCGATGCACCTGAGCCCTTGAACCATTCCGTTCAAGTACATACTGCAATGGTGAGGGGCTCCATGCTGTTAACCTCTAACACACACACACCTTTTTTTTTCGAAAAACCAGTGAGTACATCAACACAATGTTGTACGTTTCCCCCCAATTAGAAAATGAGAAAGATGAATTGCTTGAGGTTCGAACCGACGCCTCGCCGTGGAGTTGAATTACGCAATCCGAACAGCCACTAAATCCATTAGAAAAATTGTGACTGTCCGAGCAAAATCCATTAGAAACTGGCTTGCGCTCAGCCACTATTGGGTGTTCTTAAAAAACCATGGACAAGTAAATCGACTCGATGTTCAACCCGCTTTCAATTGGTGAAAAGAACGTCTACATATTACATAAGTATTCGTAATGTAATGGACGTCAGCGTCCGTCACGCTGTCAAAGTTTCGCTTATCTAACAGATTCCGATTTTCTTTTCAACGCACAACTGCTGCTCCTTTTGCAACCTGGAATAGACCAGCTGGCTTGGACACTCTATAAGTATGTTTTGGCTTCCGATATGTTTTTAGCTCACTTGTAGTTGGACTACAAAGTTGCGGACAGGGATTTCGAACGGAATGTGACATCACTTGTAACTCGGCTTTCAAGTTCGAACCATCGGCTTTCCCGAAAGTCATTGTATGTCGTATTCAACTCCATACGATGCTCCGCTGGCCAATTCTGCTGGTTCCAAGCTGGTTTCTTTCAACTTTGTACACCCTGCCCGCGGCCATATTGCTGCAGTGCTAGCGTTGGGGCTGTTTTGACTAGTGCCAATTTTGTCACCTCAACTGTTTGACATCGGCCCCTATTTGCTCCCCGCTTCTACTTTCCTGTCGATTTTTGACAAATGCATAAGATGGTAGTCGCCTCTGTGCAGTCCGATAGCAGTCCGAACATGAGGCTTCTTGGTGGAGGCCAATTCAAAAAAATTAAAAAAAAGGTATTCATTCACTGCAGTCGGCCCAAATTAGCGTGAACGTCACATTCAATTGTAACTCCCGGCATCTTATGTCGCATTCAGCTCCATACGGTGATCCGAACCCCTATTTGTATTTTCTGACGCGCAATCATTCACCTTTTCGCATTGCCGTCAATTATTCAGTCAATATTCAAGGTCGCCTTATAACCTGAGCCGCTTAATTTTTCGAAGTTTCTTGTTCATAGAGCTAACTGACTGCTCTCGCTACGATCTAGGTTTCTCCCCATAGCGGGGTGCGCCTTCGCCCCTTTGTGCTCATTTTAAGGGGTCTCGATCTCCGTTGCCCTCGTTTCCGGAGTGCCTGGCCTAATCAATTCTTCCCAAACTTCCTCTTGCCCACAATGCGCCTCGCCCTTCTCGCATGCCTGTTTATATGTTGTGCATGGATTTTTCGTGCACATCGCACCTTGTTTCCCGCTCTGGACTCTGTGGGGTGTTCCCCTGTAGAACGCTGTTCTACCTTCCCCGAACGAAACCAATTGTCTTTGAATCCCGAACATCCCATACCCCAGACCACGCATTCTTCTGCACTTGACGACCATATGCAAGATGCATTCGTTGTTATATATTGCACAGATTACGCTGCCCTTGTGGACTCATATACCACGCGGATCTTACCCGTCATTCACCAATTGCGCATGAATTTGCTCCCCGTATATCGCTTCTGTTTGACCATTATCTGGTGCCTTCAACTACATTTGGTTTGCGTTCACGCAGACCGCCTGGTTATACCAGTCTGCGCACGCATCTCCAGGCTGTGGTATTCCTGTTTGAAAACAATTACTTTGCGCCACGATTGGCTGGTCGGTTATCGACCTATCGACGATACCCTGCTATCTACCTGGCGCTCTGCGTGGTTCACTGATTGTGCTCTACGCATCCGGTCGAGCTCCTTGGTTTTCTTTTGGTTTTATTTAATTGCTTGTTCTTCCCTTGGTCCACACATTGCAGACACAGGCCCGAGTGTTGTTTATCAAGGACCCAGGATGCGGGGTGGCGGCCTTGCGACCAGAGCATATTCCTCGTCTGAGATCAACCCTTTTTTATATGGAAATAGTAAGCGCATGGACGAAGGCGATACAGCCAAATTTCTTACTCATGTGTTTGTTTACGAGCTTCCTGCGGATTTGGAGATCTCCTCTTGCATCATCCATGTCAACTTTCCGTTGAGGACACTTGCTCCTCGCCTTACCAAGTCTCAGCTCATGGCCGTTGGTGAGCTTCACGACATCACCATGAAGCCTCGGATGAGTTCTGACGAGCTCAAAACTGCACTCGAAAACCATAAATGCGATTGTCCACAAACCGTTTCTGTCTTCAAAGTCTTGACCGCAAGGGACAAGACCGCGCATAAAACAGCCTAGCAGGCAGCACTGCGAGCAAAGAAACAAGGTAGCGCGGCAGTCGATGCAAATGGTCCGTCTTCTAAGGCAGAATACAGCTCGGCATTCAAAAGTCAACGGTCTAACAAAAAAAAACAGAGTACGCCTGGCGTAGGCCCCGCAGACCAGATGGATCCTTCTTTTCCACCTGCGCCAGCCTCGGATGAGGTCCGAGAAGAAATTATTCGCGACCTGTGCAAAGACTTCGATCCAGCCACTTTCGTCGAATCCGGTTGCGCCGTTTGCGGACGGCTCGTCGAGAGTACTAGCCTTACCGCCATAGATGATTTGATGCTGGATTGGACTTTGCTTAGCCCCGATGAATGTACAAGGAGGGAGAGATATGAACCAAGTGATCCGGTTGTTCCTCTCAGTGGTCCCGCTTTCGCAGAGGGATGTACCTCTGTCTGTGTTGACTGTGAACGTGCTCTTCACCGACGGAATGTCCCAGTTCACGCACTTGCCAACAATCTATGGCTTGGGGCCGTTCCTTGGCAGCTGCAGGATTTGACTTTCGCGGAACAAATGCTGATAGCAAAGGTCAGACACAATCGGTGTGTTGTTCGCGTTGCGTCTGGGCGTGGCAAATTAGTTGGAAACGCTATAATGTTCTCCACCCCAGTCACGAAAGTGTATAACAAGCTCCCTTTGACATCGGATGAGTTGAGTGAAGTTCTTGCTTTTGTGTTTCTCGGTTCTGTCCGGCCAACCGCAGATGATTTTGTTCGCACTCCAATGCTGGTTCGTAGAGATCGTGTTAGAGATGCCCTAGATTGGCTGAAGCTTAACCATCGAGATTAGGATTGTCTCGAAATTTCTCAGGCCAACCTGAATGCTTTGCCTGAGAACGGGATCCCTTGTAGAGTGGACTGGAAGCAGACCGAACCCGACTCCTCCAATCTTGTACCGGAGGCAATGAGTGTAGACAATGCAGGTGAAGATGACGAAGGTACTTCCACCGGCAGTTGTTCTTTTTCTGTAGCCGGGCTTTCCGGTCAGCAATTCAATCTAGATGATATGCGTACGCTGAAGATGAAAGCGTTAGACCATTTGAAGCGTGGCGGCAAAACTCTCGGTGTTGGTCACTCTGAACAGCCAGAGTCTTTATTCAATAACATTCAACTCTATCCTCAGATGTTTCCCTGGCTTTTCTCTTACGGTTTCGGTGGTATCGGCCATCCTTCTCACAAATACAAACTATCCGCAGACGCCCACAAGAAACACTTGCTAATGTATCATGACAAATGATTCCAGACTGACTTGTACTTTCCATTGGTGGCGTTCAATGAATCCCAAATAAAGCGCTCAAAAACTGGGAGCCATCTGCTGGTCGATCGAAAGTCTTTTGAGGTTATAGCTTCCAAGCTAGTTAATGTAGATCCTGTCGTTTTAACTGATTTGGCGCAACGGCTTGAAAAGGGTGAACATATACAGAAGAAAACACCTGCCGAGAAAGCCTGCTTCGCTTTATTGGAGGAATTGGAGCATGTAGGTGGCCAAGTTCAGGGTTCTATTGCATCCAAGAAAATTATGCGCTCGGAGGTTTGGTCTCTGATTTCTTTCAAAGGCGCTCCTTCGTGGTTTATCACCTTCTCACCGGTGGACAATAAACATCCGTTATGCTTATACTTTGCTGATAATAAAATAGAATTCAGCCCTTCTTTGCGTAACGCTGACGAGCGCCTTCGTTTAATATCCAGCAATCCCGTAGTCGCCGCACGATTTTTCCATTTCGTTACTCGGTCTTTCATAAAAAATGTACTTGGTATCGGACTCGACCGTCCGGGTTTGTATGGGGACACAGATGCTTACTACGGTACCGTCGAAAAACAGGGACGGTTGACTCTTCATATGCATATGCTTATTTGGATCAAAGGCGCTCTGTCTCCTCAAGAGATTAGGACCCGCCTCCTCGACCCCGACGGTCTTTTTCAGCAAGAAATGACCGCATACTTAGAGTCTTGTCACGTCGGAGAATTTCTCACCGGCTCGTTGGACGAAGTCAAGGCCAAGGTTCCTTACCAACCCAAGCCTCGGGCAGGTTTGCATGATGTGATGATGGACGAGGACATGCCCTCAGTTCCGTTGCGTTACAAAGATCCCACTCAAACTATGCCCGTTCCTCCACCACCCAAATGCGACGATGTATGTGTATCTGATGGTTGTACTCATGAGGAAGACAGGGAGGCTTGGTGGCACGCTCACTCAGAAACCGTGGACGATTTGCTTCTCAGGTCAAATCTTCATTCATGCAGGCGTCCTGTCGCCGGTACCGATTTTTCCAAGGTCATGAAACCTGGCGAAAAAATTAAACCAGAAATCAGAGGTTGCACCCGCAAAGATGGCTCTTGTTCGGCGCGATTCCCAAGAGAGTTGGTGTCTCACACCCAGGTTGATCCGGTAGATGGTGCCATCCAAATGAAAAAATTGGAGCCATGGTTGAATACTGTGTCTCCTGATCTGACTTACTGTCTCAGGTGCAACACCGATGTTACCAGTTTGTTGTCCGGGACAGCAATCAAAGCAGTTGTTGCCTATATTTCAGACTATGTCACTAAGCCTAGTCTCAAAATGTATCATATGTTTCACGCCGTTCGCGCTGTTCTAGACAACAAAACAACGGACATTGGGTCCGTCGTCAGTAGCAAAGAGAACACCCGAATTCTCTTGATGCAGACGGTGAATTCCTTGACCTCTAAACTGCAGACTGGTAGTCCTATGGCATGCCTGTATATTTTGAACAATCCCGATCACTATACTAATTGCTCTTTCAAACTGTGCTGGTGGCGGAATTATGTGGATGAGGTTAAACGGTCTTTGGAAGAGGAAATTTATCATAAAGACTCCAACGATGTTTCCTCGACTCACGACGACCGCGACTTAAATCTACCCACTGAAAAGGTGGTGCTCATGAGCGAACAAGGCAAATATGTGGGTGCTACAAACGTGGACGATTATGTGTACCGACCTTCCGCATGTGAAAGCTACTCCATGTTCGATTTTGTGCGTGTCGCAACCAGAGTCAGGCGGTCCATGAAACAGCAGGCTGAATTGGAGTCGAGCCTGGCAGAACGTCCCTCTGTTTCCGACTTCAAATCCGCTGTTCCTGTCACGGAAAGTGACGACGGTTGGTTAGAGGACGACGTCGGGATCAATTCAATCCGTGAAGCGGAAGATGAAGTGTCTTCTCATCCGTTCACCGAAGATCATCCTCTTTGGAAAACACATTACCTTCACTGTGATCGGCGTAATCTGGAAAAGGTTGTTCCCAATTTCGTTGGGGGCTCGCTCCCCAGGATGGACAGGGGGGACCGTGAGTTTTATTGCTGCACTATGCTCACCTTGTTTAAACCGTGGAGACGAGGGCTTGATTTGAAAATGGCTGATGCTACCTGGCACACTGCGTTCGGTTTTCACGAATTTGATGAGCGTTGCCAGCGACTCATGATGAATTTTAATGTTCGCTACGAATGTAATGATGCCCGTGATGACTTTTCAGCTCAAGATCGATCAAAGGCCAGTGCATTGCCTCTGTTCAGGGATGATCGATTGTATGAAGACGATATTCAACCAGTAGAAGGAGATATGGGTGAGACTGATTTTGATCTCTTAGCAGAGTCTGCCCCAAATCGCAAGGGTCCCAAACAACTGGCCAAGGAGGCCTCTATGGTTGAAGCTGAACGCGTCCTTAAGACGAGCGGATGGACTGTGTTAATGCGCCAAGCATCCCCGCCTGTGACGCGCGTAAGACCGGACAAGCACTTGAGCGCTGCTCAGTGGAAGTTGAAGATGTCAGGACTCAGAGATTCCATTTTCAATGCCAAATTTAAAAATGCACCTTCAAAAAAACGGATAATTCGGTGTGCTCCAGATGTCGATATCGGAAACAATGTTAAAGTTCTGGATGCTTACTATTTTACTAAGTACTTCAAAGCAAAGGATAAGAAGGCCCAAAATACGATCAATCAGACTTGCGATGACTTTCACTTGAACACCGAGCAGCAACGAGCATTTAGAATTGTAGCCAATCATTCAGTGGACACTACTGCTCCTGCTCTGAGGATGTACCTTGGCGGGGTAGGCGGGACTGGCAAAAGCCAGGTCATTAAAGCGCTCATAAAGTTTTTCGAATTGAGAGAAGAAACACACCGGTTTCTTGTTCTTGGCCCAACGGGAACTTCAGCTGCACTTCTTAACGGAAGCACGTTTCACTCAGTTCTTGCCATCCGCGAATATATCGACGGTGATAGTCCTAGCGGAACTACTATCAGAAAGGTTCAAGAGCGGTTGAGGGGTGTAGAATATATATTTTTGGACGAAGTATCCATGGTGTCCTGCATGTCGATGTATAATATAAGCGCGCGCTTGGCCTTGGCTTTAGGTGAGCCCGACGAGGCATTCGGCGGCATGAACATGATATTTGCTGGAGACTTTGCTCAGCTTCCCCCTGTTAGTGCAAGCGCACTTTTCTCAGACGACGTAACTGTTTCACCTTTTACTCATATCACACAAGGGGCATAACTCAATAACCTATGCCCCAATATGCAAAGGATATCCTGAAAATATTTACAATAACTTCTGCAAGTCCTGGCCTTGAATATCTTGAATACATTTTGAATATGTTGCACCTAATCAACAACAGGACATCCTGAAAGTATTGAAAATATACTTCAGGATACTTTCACGATATCCTTCAAGAGGAACTACAAGTCTTTGACTACAGGACATGCATAGGATATTCAAAATAATATTTTGAATACACTGTGGCCAAATATTGAAGAGGGATTCAAAATAGTTTCAAGAAATCCTTTTTAAAATCTTTCAGATGCCTTCACAATATATGGGCAAGGGATACAGTGAAGATTTGAAGAAGATATATTAAAGTATATTTGAAATAGCTTCAGCATATTTATCAGCCGGATATCAGAAATATAGTCTAAATATTGATCAAGAACTTTTCCGATATTGTTCAAGATACTGTTCCCATATTATATTCATCTTTGGCAGCACAATATCAAATATGGATTCAAAATGAGTACACAGTATCTGTTGAATATTCTTCAGTGTATTTTCGCAGTATCTTTCCCATATTTCATACGTTTCTGCAGGTATAGTATGCACAAGACATCATGAAAGAGTTTAAAATATCTCCCATGTGTGGGGAGGTGGGACATTCAGAAGAGACTGGGAGCTTGTTCAAAGTAAGATGCACAGATCACCATGGGATCCCTAGAGTGTTGAGCAGAATCAAATGATAAATCAGATCAGGATAGGCGAAAGATATTCAAAGTCTTTTCGTGATGAACAGAGACAGTAGATGCAGGAGGGAGTGTGACTTTGTCACTGATAAGGTACATAGTGGTGCAGTCAGTACTATACCCAGAAGCCATGATCACTTCAATAAATAGATAGGGTGTGGAGCCCACATAATTGTATCTTCCACTTAGAAATTGGGGGCCAGGAATTCCAAACAAATGTGTTGACAGTTTCTCCAAAGAGGTAAAAGCTGTGGAAAATTCAGCAGGGGGGTCTCCTTCCTGATGAGGAGCAACCCGCAGTCTCCAAATCACAGATTTCAATGACTTGGCCTGGAAGATCAGTACAGCACCAAGGCACATTTCATTGCTCAGTGGAATGCACTGTCTCACAAAACGGGCTTAATTTCCCATCCTGTTGAGTACTCACAGGTTTTACTGGTCTTGCAGGTTTTGACAGGTTTTGACACACAAAATGGGCATCATTTTGACATCCTACTAACATTTCACAGGTTTCGCACGGGTCAACAGGTTTCGATGAATTAATTCAGGGATTTCAATGACATGGGCGGGGAGGTCGGTACAGCTCCGTGCAATGCTCCATATCACAAAATACGCATCATTTCCCCATTCTGCTGCGATTCACCAGGTTTCGCATGTTTTGACCACTTTCAACAGGTTTCAACAAATTTAATCAAGGATTTCAACGACATAGCCTAGGAGGTCAGTACAGCGTCAGGGCACATTTCCCTGCTCCGAGGGCTCAGTGCACTGCTCCGTATCACAAAATGGGCATCATTTTCTCATCCTGCTGAGATTTGTTTGGTTTCGCATGGTTGAACCACTTTTGACAGGTGTTGACAAATTTAATGAGGTATTTCAACAACATGGCCCAGGAAGTCAGTACAGCATCAGGGCACATTTCACATCTCCGTGTGCTCAGTGCACTGCATTGTATCAGAAAATGGTCATCATTTTGTCATTCTGCTGAGATTTGCCTGGTTTTGCATGTTTCAACCTCTTTCGGCAGGTTTCAACAAATTTAATCAATGATTTCAACAACATAGCCTAGGAGGTCAGTACAGCATCAGGGCACATTTCACAGCTCCGTGTAATGCTCCATACCTCAAAATGGGCATCATTTTCTCCGCCTACTGAGGCTTCACAGGTTTCACATATTTCAACTGCTTTCGACAGGTTTCAACGAATCTCTTCAGGTTTTCAATGACATGACCTGGGAGGTCATTAAACCCTCAAGGCTCATTTCGCTGTTCGATGCTCTCAGTGCAATGCCCCGTATTCCAAAATGGCCATCATTTAACTATCCCGCTGAGATTTCACAGGTTTCGCACATTTCAACTGCTTTCAACAGGTTTCAAAGATTTTTTTCAGAGATTTGAAAAACATGCCCTCGGAGATCACTACAACATCAATTCACAGGTTTTGCATGTTTCAACTGCTTTCAACAATGTTCAACAAATTTATTCAGGGTTCTTTCACTCATTTTGACTGCTTTCAACAGGTTTTTGATGAATTTCAGCACGTATTTCAACAACATGGCCTGGGAGGTCAGGACAGCATCTGGGGAGATTTCAAACCTCGTGCAAGCATGTTTTGACCCCTTTTGACAACTTTCATTGAACTTAATCAGTGTTTTCCCCGACACCGCCTAGGAGGTCATTGAAGCCTCAGAGCACAATCCAAAGCTCCGTGCAATGCTCCGTATCACCTAATGGGCATCATTTTCCCATTCTGCTGCGATTTGCCAGGTTTCACACATTTCAACCATGTCTGAAAGGTTTTGATGAATGGAATCAGGGATTCCCATGACATGGCCTACGAGGTTAATACAGTGAGTACTTGAATGTGCCCTAATGCTGTACTGACCTCGCAGGCCATGTCATTAAACTCTCTGAATAATGTGTTGAAACCTGTTCAAAACAGGCCAAATATGTGAAACCTGTCATATCTCAGCTGGATAGGAAAATTATGCTCATTTTGGCTTGTAGGCGATGTCATTGAAATACGTGATTAAATGCATCGAAAGTTGTCAAAAGTAGTTCAAACATGGGGAACCTGGGAAATCTCCGCAGGATGAAAAAATGATGGCTATCTTGTAATATGGAGCAGTGCACGGAGCACACGGAGCAGTGAAATATGTGTATTGACCTCCCAGGCTATGTTATTGAAATACGCGATTAAATTTGCTGAAACCTGTCGAAAGCAGTTAAAACGTGCAAAACCTGGCAAATTGCAGTAGAATGGGAAAATGATGCCCATTTTGTGATACAAAGCATTGCACAGAGTTGTGAAGTGGGCCTTCATGCTGTACTAATGTCCTAGGCCATGTCGTTAAAATCCCCGAATGGATTCGTTAGGACCTGTCAAAAGCAGTCGAAACGTGCAAAACCTGGCAAATCACAGCAGAATGGGGAAATGATGCCTGTTTTGTGATACGGAGCATTCCACGGAGCTGTGAAATGTGCCCTGATGCTGTAGTGACCTTCTGGTGGATGTCATTGAAATCCCTGATTAGATTCGTGGAAACCTATTGAAAGCAGTTGAAACATGCAACACCAAGCAAATTTCAGCAGGATGAGAAAATAAGGCCCATTTTATGATACAAACTGTACACGGAGCACACGGAGCGGTAAAATGTGCCCTGAAGCTTTCCTAACCTCCTAGGCAATGTGATTGAAATCCCTCATTGAATTTGTCGAAATTTGGTGAAAGCGGTCGAAATGTGCGAAAGCTGGCAAATCACAGCAGAATGGGAAAATGATGCCTATTTTATGATACGACACAGTGCACCGAGCACACGGAGCAGTAAAATGTGCCTTGGTGCGGTACTGACCTCCTAGGCCCTGTTGTTGAAATCCCTGATTAAATTCATTGAACCCTGTCAAAAGCAGTTGAAACATGCGAAATCTGGCAAATTGCAGGAGAATGGGAAAATGATGCGCGTTTTGTGATACAGAGCATTACACGAACCTGCGAAATGTGCCCTGATGCTGTAAAACCTCCTGGGCCATGTCGTTGAATTCCCTGATTAAATTTGGCGAAAGCTGTGGAAAGTAGTTGAATCATGGGAAAGCAGGTGAATCTCAACGGGATGGGAAAATAATGCCCATTTTGTGATATGCAACAGTGCACGGAGCTGTGAAATGTGCCCCGGTGCTGTACTGGCTTCCTACACTGCCATTTGGTTCAAACATTTTGAAAATGTTTACCACTCAACCTTTTTCAAATAAAAAAATGTCAAATCCTGAAGCATTTTTAAATGTCATATATCTCTTAATGTTTGGACAATGTTGAAATGACATTGATAACACATTGTCATTGAGATATCCTTTGTAAACATTTGTGAGATGTTGCTAGGACCATCCTTGGATGTTTCTTGACTGTTACAGAAATGTTTTGCCTGAAGGTTTGAGCAACATTTGCTTGAAATGGTGGTGTAGGCCATGTTGTTGAAATCCATGATTAAATTTGTCAAAACCTGTTGAAAGCAGTCATAACTTGCAAAACCTATCAAATCACAGCAGGATGAAAAAGTGATGCCTATGTTGTGATGGGAAACAGTGCAATGAGCACACAGAGCAGTGAAATGTGCCGTAATGCTGTACCAACATCCTAGGCCGTGGTTTTGAAATCCCGGATCAAATTTGTTGAAACCTGTCGAAAGCAGTTGAAACACGAAAACCAATTACATCTTAGCAGGATGAGGAAAGGATGCCCCCCTTTGAGATTTGGTGCATGCATGGAGCAATGGAATGTGACCTGATGCTGTCCAGACCTACCAGGCCATGTCATTGCAATCCCTGATTAAATTCACCGAAACCTGTCGAAAGTGGTCGAAAGGTGCGAAACCTGGTAAATCTCGGCAAGATGAGAAAATGATGCTTAATTTGTGGTACAAAGCAGGGCACTGACCATGCGGAGCAGTGAAATCTGCCCCAATACTGTTCTGACCTCATATGCCACGTCATTGAATTTCGTGATCAAATTTGTAGACACCTGTCAAAAGTGGTTGAAACGTGTGAAACCAGGCAAATCTCAGCAGGATGAGAATATGATGCTCATTTTGTGAAACATAGTAGTGCAGAGGCAATGGAATGTGCCCTGATACTGTCCAGACCTTACAAGCTATGTTGTTGAAATCCCTGATTAAATTCGCCGAAACCTGTTGAAAGTGGTTGAAATGTGTGAAACCTGGCAAATCTCAGCAGGACGAGAAAATCACGCCCATTTTATTATACCAAGCAGTACAATGATCACACGGTGCTGTGAAATGTGCCCTGATGCTGCACTGACTTCCTAGGCAATGTCATTGAAATCCCTAATCAGATTCATTGACACCAGTCAAAAGCGGTCAAAGCATGCGAAACCTGGGACATCCTAGCATGATGGGAAAATGATGCCGATTTTGTGATATGGACCATTGTACGGAACTGTGAAATTTGCCCAGATGCTCTACTGACCTCGTAGCCCATGTCATTGAAATACACGATTAAATTCGTCAAAACCTATTGAAAGTAGTCAAAACGTGCCAAACCAGGCAAATCTCAACAGGATGAGAAAATGAAGCCCATTTTGTGATATGGAGCAGTGCACTGACGACACGGAGCGGTGGAATCTGCCCTGATGCTGTTCTGACCTCATATGCCATCAAGATGATGCCTCCTTTGTGATACGGAGGGATACGGAGGAGAGCCCAAAACACACGGAGTGGTAAAATGTGCCCTGATGCTGTACTGACCTCCTGGGCAATGTTGTTGAACTCCCTCGTTGAATTCATCCAGACCTGTCGAAAGCAGTTATATCGTGCGAAACCAGGCAAATCACAGCAGAATGACAAAATGATACCCGTTTCGGGACAAAGAGCATAGCACCGAGCAGTAAAAACTGGTGTGCTGTGATACTGACCTCCTCGGCTATGTCGTTGAAATCCCTGATTAAAGTCGTTGAAACCTGTCGAAAGCAGTTGAAACGTGGCAAATTGCAGTGGAAGGCGAGAATGATGCCCATTATGTTATACAGAGCATTTCCATGAACTGTGAAATGTGCCCTGACACTGTCCGGACCTCCTAGGGCATGTTGCTGAAATCCTTGATTACATTCGTCAAACCCTGTCAAGAGTAGTGGAAACGTGTGAAACCTAGGAAATCACTGCAGAATGGGAAAATCATGCGCATTTCGTGATACGGAGCAGTTCACAGAGCTGGGGAATGTCCCCTACTGCTGTACTGACCTCTTGGTCGATTTCGTTGAAATACCTGATTAAATTCTTTGAAAGCTATCGAAAGTAGTCAAAATGTGCACAAACATGCAAATCTCAGCAGGATGAGAAAATGATGCCCATTTGGTTATACAAATTACTCCATGGAGCAGTAAAATGTGCCCTAATGCTGTACTGACCTCCTGGGCCATGTTCTTGAACTCCCTCATTAAATTCATCAAAACCTGTCAAAAGCAGTCAAAACCTGCAAAACCTGGCAAATCGTAGCAGAATGAGAAAATTATGTCCATTTTGGGATACGAGACAGTGCCCTGAGCACACAGAGCACTGAAATGTGCCTTAATGCTGTACTGATCTCCTGGGCCATATTGTTGAAATCCCTGATTAAATTCATCGAAACCGGTTGAAAGCAGTCAAAACGGGCGAAACCTGGCGAATCATAGCAAAATGGGAAAATGATGGCCATTTTGTAATACGGCGCATTGCACAGAGCAGTGATATGTGCCCTGATGCTGTACTGCCCACCTAGGCCATGTTGTTGAAATCTTTCATTAAATTTGTGGAAACCTATCAAACGCGGTCAAATGGGGGAAACCAGGCAAATCACAGCTGGATGGATATGGAGGATTAATCAGAGCTGTGAAAGGTGCTCTGATGCTGTACTGACCTTCTAGGCCATATTGTCGAAATCCCTGTTTAAATTCATTGAAACATGTCGAAAGAAGTTGAAACGTGCAAAAACTGGCAAATCACAGCAGAATGGGAAATGATACTCACTTTATGATACAGAACATTGCATGAAGCTGTGGAACGTGCCCTGATGCTATACTGATCTCTTAGGCCATGTCGTAGGAATATGTGATTAAATTTGTCTAAACCTGTTTAAAGTGGTTTAAACATGCAAAACCTGCCAAATCACAGCATAATGGGAAGATGATGGCCATTTTGTGATACGGAGCATCACAGGGAGCTGCGAATACCGGATTAAATTTGTTGAAACCTGTTGAAAGAGGTTGAAATGTGCAAAACTGGGCAAATCACAGCAGAATAGGAAAATCATCCCATTTTGTGATACAGAGCATTACAGGGAGCTGCAAAATGTGCCCTGATACTGTACTGACCTCATGGTCGATGTTGTTGAAATCCCTAATTAGATTCATCGAAAGCTATTGAAAGTGGTCAAAACAAGCGATGCTGGGCAAATCTCAGCAGGATGAGAAACTAAAGCCCATTTTGTGACACAAAGCAGTGCACTGAACACTGGGAGCAGTGAAATGTGCCCTGGTGTTGTACTCACCTCCTAGGGCATGTTATTGAAATCCGGGATTAAATTCGTCAAAACCTGTTGAAAGCAGTCAGAACATGGGAAACCTGGCAAATCACAGCAGAACGGGAAAATGATGTCCATTTTGTGATACAGAGCAGATCACGGAGCACACACAGCAGTAAAATGTGCACTAATGCTGTACTGACCTCCTGGGCGATGTCGTTGAAATCCACAGTAAATTCCTCAAAACCTATTGAAAGCAGTCATAACATGCGAAATCTGGGAAATTGCAGCAGAATGACAAAATGATGCTCATTTTGGGGTGCGGAGCATGGCACTGAGTGGTAAAAGTGCCCTGCTGCGATACTCACCTCCTCGGTTAGGTCATTGAAATCCCTCATTAAAATCATCGAAATCTGTTGAAAGCAGTGGAAACCTGGCAAATCGCAGCAGAATGGGAAAATGATGCCGATTTTGTGATACAGAGTGTTTCATCAAAACCTGTCGAAACCTGTTAAATGCGCGAAAC